>CANSZD010004255.1:0-600000 GCA_947648045.1 Beta corolliflora
TATGCCTGTCTGATCTTAAGCAAATGCTACCCACAAGTGGAATTGACACCATTTTTTTCACCTTAAGCTAAAAAATTAACTAATGTGCATGGTCTTTGCACAGTTTTGGTGACAGTACAGCAAAGTGCATGAGTTGTTAAGCTTTCATTTCTGCATAATGCAGTGAGAATGAAAGTTTGATTATTATCATATTCTATTAGTTAATATGATTCTAAAGTTTCAAGTGATTATAAAACTGAAAACTTGCTTGACTGTATAGAAGACAACCATCACGACTATCATGATTTCATGCATGTCCTTAGCTTCTACCAAAATATCAGGAGTTCGGCTCGGGCACATGGAATCTTGACAGAGCGACCCACTATATGTCCTAGCATACCATATTCCAGAAATAATTGCATTATACAAAAAAAAAAAATGCTCCCCCATATGTTTTTCTTTGGAGAAATTTCCCATAACATTATCAGTCTAATTATGTATTTTTCCTTCTTTATCCAAGTTAAATTTTTAGAGGTTTTTTTCTATTGACATATCTCGTCTCTTAATGAAAAATAAAGAGAATCGTGTATTTGCTGCTTCTTGAAACTAATATAAGGCCATGTTTTTCGGACTTAATCATGCATTTCAATTTATTCGCAGCTTTTGAAATTCAATTTTGGGTGTTGAGAAATATATGTCATATTTCAAGATTATGAACTTGCAAAATAATACTATATAAGAACACAAATTAGAGAAAAATATCTATGTATATAGAACTTTCATTCATAGATCCCAAAATTTCTGTACAGTGTTGAATTTTCGTACTGCTAGCTAGTTACTAAGGACATTTAGAAGAGTTGCTCTGGTTTTAATTAGATGTCTAAACAGGGATTCTAAAACTTCCTCATTTCTTAATTTCTGATTCTAATTTCACTAGTTGTGAGATGTCAACAATATTTGCTTTCTTTTCTGGCAGATCATTAACTCCAAAGTAGCATCAACAACATCGAATTGCTAATGGATGCTGTTGGAATCTTCCTCATTTTTTTGCTCAATAAAGGTTTTGAAAAGACCTTCCACACATGATCTTTTGATGTCTGACCAACTGATATTTTGAAGAGTTTATCAACTATGTATTGCATATCCACCAAGACATTGGCCTCCGTTGGTTGTGAAATTCTCCTCTCCACCACCCGTGAGTTCCATCTCTTGTATACGTTATCTTCTGCTTGGATGTTTTCGGTTTCAAGTATTGATAAGAACACAAGAAAAATAAAGGAAGGTGTATCATGTATATATTCCTTTGTATATAAGAATTTCCGTTTACAAATTCTATTTATGTACAAAATTAATTCTTTCTCCTTGTCAATTAATTACTAAGGATGTTTAGAAGAGTTGCTCTAGTCTTAACAAAATGCCTAAACAAAGGATTCTACTGTTTCCGCGAGAACTTAATTTCGGACTCCAAATTCCCCATCTGACTCCTCCCTTATTCTCTACTTGTACCACATTCATGCCACTTTTGTTCTTTTGGCAGATGATTGACTCCAAGGAGTAGCATCAACAGCTTCAAATTCACTGTTTGTTGTCTCTGCTTCCTTGTTGCCACCCTGGTGCATTAGCTTGTTTAGTAAAGACCATTTGCTTTTCCGTGATTCCAAGTTCACACCACCTATGTAAGACAGCACAGATGTAAAGACATTAACTGTCATCGCTTGCACATCTTTCAACATGCTCTCGATGCCATTAGCCTTGTTATTGTTGTCAAATTCCTTCATATCTTTCCAAGCACTTTTTGATGATCTTCTTGGATGTTTTCGAGCTTTTAGGTATTGAACAACTTCATTATTAATATTAAGTTCACCCACTACACCTTCTTCTTAGGACCGATTGTATGTCTTGGAGCGTTCCTTTGATTGTACCAAGACATCCCGGATAAGTACACATATCAAGAAGCCTTAGAGATCCATCCAAGACCTCCTCAACCCATTCTGAGTGTAGATTTTGGGACAAAACTTGTTGATTAAGTGGAAGTTGAAGCAACTCATCAACACAACAATATAAATCTGTGAGTTGGTTAGTGTTTGGTTTAATGATGATGATGAAGTAGATGTAGCTTGAAGACCTCAATCTGCACAATTGTTCATCAAATTTATCAGCAATTAGGTGAGCTGTTGATGGGAAACTCAAGGAACGAGCATGGTAAGCCATTATTATTAGTTGTTTTTCGTCGAAGAAAAGGCGAGAAACTGAAGATGTTATTTCTTGCTTTGGAAGACTTCTCCTTCTTGCTATCTCTGTATATATATTCTGGCAAGAGGAAGACAGAAGGTAACTCATATAATAATCCTATTCAATTTTTCTATTAAGTTCTTCCTTAGGCTATGTTTTTTGCTGTCTTTTCTAACCAAACTTGCCAGCAAAATTGAGCTGAAACAAATAGTAATTATTTGAATTTATCCCAGATCTTATGTTATGCTTCCACCACATCTTATATTCTTATATCTAATATTCAATGTCATATTCTGCTCTTGGTATCTTCGTCATGTCGAGTAACCACTGTGCACGAGGTTGAAATGGCTGATGGCACCATATCTATTTCTGTTAAGGCCTACAGTACTACAACTTGTTTAGTTTTTCGCTTTCTTGTCCATGAATTCAAATTTTATAGGTACCTTCATTAGTCCTGCATTTTGGTTATGCTAATTCCAATTATTTACCACGAGTGGCATTAGATGTTTGATGATTATTGAATCAAATTTAAAACAGACAATTAGCCAGCATGATCCATGAAGGTGGGTTAGCGCTGTGTTAAAAAAATTTCATTTAACACATGCCCTTAACTTCATTTTTCAGAATTCGAAAATGGATATTATATCTTTATGTAGACTCATTCTGGTCGAATCCACCCAAACATGCCCTTATGATGCAGAAAATTCACCCGTTTGGAGAAAATACAGATTATATTGTACTTGTTAATATATTCTAATCATTCTATGTCGTTGATGATTATGGAAGTAAATTCTTCTACAACAGCAAAATATATAAGCGAAAGGAAAATGGAGTTTATATTGGGGAAGGAAAAATTCAAAAAACGACTATTTTACTAATTTTATCTTAGACTTTCAAGTTCTGAGATGTTGTGTAAGCCATAGTTGGATCATGGCTGGCTAAGAACTCAGATGTTTATAAATAGGAGCTTGAAAAATTATGTAAGATAAGATCTTATGGTTTCATTAATTTATACGAGTGTATACATTCTATTCACTAATTGTACAAAATTGATTTTTGTCTTTAGTTACTAAGAATAATGAGAAGAGTTGCTCTAGTCTTAACCAAATGCCTGAACAAGGAGTCTAAAGCTTCGTCAAGGGCTTGAATTTCGGACTCCAGTTTTATCATGTGGCTCCTCATATTCGGTACTTGTAACATATCTACACCATTTTGGTTCTTTAGGTGGATAACTGAGTCAAGATCGAGTAGCATCAGTAACATCAGATTCACTACTTTGCCACTGGTTCTCTGTCACTACCCTGGTGCATTAACTTGTTTACTAAAGACCATTTACATTTCCGTGATTCTACCTTTGTTCCTCTGATGCAGGACAACAAAGACTTCATGATATCAAGAGGTTACTGCGTCTACATCTTTCAACATGCTCCCAATGGTATTGTTCTTGTTTGTTTGCTCTGTTTCTTTCATGTTTTTAAGCATTTCTGGATTGACTTCTTGGCACTTTTACTGGTGCTTTGATATTGAGCATCTTCATTGGTAACGTTAAGTTCACCGCTACACCTTCTTCTTAGAACTGATTGTATGTCTTAAAAGGCTTTCCTTTGGTTGTACTAAGACATCCCTCGATGTGCTACATATGTCGAGAGCCTTATGGATCCATCCAAGACCTCTTCGACCCATTTTGAGTGTACATTTTGGGATACAGTTTGTTGACTAAGCAGTAGTTGAAGCAACTCATCCACACAACAATACAAATTTGTAAGATCACTGAGCTTATGGGTTTGTGAGCGAGGATGAGGTAGAGCCGTAGAAGCAGGTTGGAAAGACCTCAATCTGCATAAGTGGTCATCAAACTGATCAGCAACTGGGTGAGCTTTTTGATCAGAAACTCAAGGGAGCAGGTGTGGTACGTAAAACGCCATTTTTAGTTTTGATCTTAGCTTAGCTTGTTAAAGAAAAGGCAGAAATTGTAAGGTCTTGCAGTGATGACTTTGATCTTCCTTCCAAGTCTGTTTATATATGAAAGTAAGAAGACATAAAATATCTTATAATAAGCGAGAGATAACATGATTTTATTTTTCTATTAAGTCTTTCCATGGTTATTTTCTCTTCCAACCCAACTCACTGTATATGCTGCTCCCTGTGTATATGCTGCTCCCTGTATGTTTGTCATGATCCTAAGTAAGCGCTGCACACGAGTCGAAAATACACCCATTTATCAGTAGGCTTAACTAACAAATCAATTCATGATTTTCGAATGATAAAAAAAATACTATAAATTTTTGTATTGAAAATTAAAGCTCACCACATGAATTTCACTGCAATAAGGAGATACAGGAAACACATTAGCTGTTAAGTTGGGTGTTAAAAAACACAGAACAAACATTTTGAGAGGAGTTATGTTATTTAATAAGCCAACATCATGTAATTAACTAGTTGTTATGGAACAGAAGATTCTACATATAATCTCCTCAATTGGTATACAATATGAACGAAAAAAATTGGATCAGTGACTAATTAATTAGTTGGCAAGTTAGCTAAGAAGAGACAATGAGGAAGAACCCAAAGGAAGACCATGTTATATTAATTTATTTTAAGATTCCTTCTGTTTTGGTTAGTCTTGTATATATAAGGTAAGAAGGTGAGAAAGTCATCAAACAGAACTTCTTGTATCTTACAGTTCTTTACCTTTAAACAAACTAAAGCGAAAACCTTAAATGGCATCTTACCATACTCGTTCTTGTTTTCCCTCAAAATCTCACCCGATTGTTGATCAGTTGGATGAAAGTTGTGCAGATGGAGGTCATCTCAAGCTGCCTCTACTTCATCACTAACCAACAAACTTACGGAACTTAAAGATCTATACAAGTGCGTTGATGAGTTTCTTCAACTACCTCTTAATCAGAAAAACGTATCTCAAACTCAATGGGTCGACCGGGTCTTGGATGGATCTCTAAGTCTTCTTGACATTTGTAGCACATCGAGGGATGTCTTGGCACAATCAAAAGAACGCATCCAAGACATTCAATCGGTACTAAGAAAGAGGTGTAGCGGTGAACTTAACATTACCAATGAAGTTAGTTCAATACCTTAAAACCACGAAAAACATCCAAGAAGATCATCGAGAAGTGTTTGAAAGACATCAAGGAAGTCGACAACACTAACGAGGCCAATGTCCTTAATGAAGTGCAAGCGATGACAGTCGAAGTCTTCCAAGTCGATGCTATCCTACATTGGTGGATCACAAAAAAGTAGTTGGTCTTTCTCAAAACTCATTAGCCGGAAATGAAGGAAACAACATCATCCATCGGTGAATTTGATGCGGTTGATGCTACTTTGGAGTTAATCTGTCTTAAAAGACAGCAAATGTTGATATGTCACAATTGGTCAAATTGGAGTACGAAATTCAAGAAATTGATGAAGTCTTAGAATGCTTATTTAGGCATTTGGTTATGACTAGATCAACTCTTCTCAATATCCATAGCAACTAGAATGTACAAATTTTCACTATTGTACAAAATTTTGATCTGTAAATGAAAGTTAATATACAATGGATACACAATTTTCTCTAATTTGCATTCTCCAATTTATTTTATCAAGTTCATATCTTCATATATGCATGATCACTACTTAGGCTTAAACATCAATTTTATTTTATATATTTCCATAACACTTTATTTTCATCAAATTCTCTATTTTTTAATATGAAATTATGGGTTTTTTTGGTTTTAAAAATAATAAAAGGGTATAATTGAAATGTGATTATCCAAATGATGACTCCATGTGGAGGTATGCATAGAAATTGCCCTTGAATTTGTTGCTGATTAGTTGTGAAGATTCCTTTTGTCTATAGGAGCTATAATGCATGCTTCTCCTACCTTTCCTTCTAATTTAATTCAATTTGTTTAACTATGTAATGCATGCATTAAATGAGCAGTTAGCTTAATCGTGTCATTTCCACTCGTGTGTAGCACTTGTATAGGATCGTGATGGACTTGCAGGGAGCAGCAGTACTAGTAACACATGCCAAATGAAGTTTGAACAATCAAATTATTGAATTGAAGTTTCCCTCATTTTCTATAAAATGTTTAGCTGTATTAAATTAAAACATTGAAACTAATCGCGCCAAGTCTTGCCAGATTTAAGTCATGACAGTCATAGTATTAGTAGGAAAAACTTGTAACCACGAAGTCTCATTTCATTCAATTGTGTAATTTATAAGCTGTTGAAGGAATTTCCCTAAGAGTTTGAGGTTTTGAGCTCTAGTTTGCTCCTCTTTGACTTCTTCATCCATTAGCTTGCTTTTAGGAGTTTATGTTATGTTCTTTATTTATTGACACAAATGATCGGACTAGAAGATTAACAAGAGATGGCAAAATTGCCTGGCAATCTAGCACATTGGTTGATGGCACTTAAAAATCTTCTAAATTGTGCTAAAATACTTTAGGTGCCCATTGAACCTTCTAGTGGTACTATTACAAATTTACAACGCTTACTTAGTACCATTTTTACATTAGCATTTTGATGCTACTATAAAGTTAATAAGACTTTCCAAATGGTACCATTAAGGCGTTTTTAAACCATTCTACACGGAATTTACTAGTGCACCCATAATAGAGTCCAAATTATACTCTAGCCAATAGAGCTAGGTATATATACCGCACTCATTGTTCCACACCTACTAAAAACTTGTCTCGTAGACCACATTTCATGCACAAATCCACAATAATATTAGGTAGTGTTTGGAAACTTGTATTTCGTTTCAAATAATGGAATTTAAAGTTTGTATTTCAATTCTTAATCAATTTGGAAATAATAAGAATTCTAAATTTGAAATTCATTACATTTTCTAGAGGCGATTGTAAAGGGGTTTGATAGAGGAGAGAGAAAAGGATAGAAAAAAAATATTAGAAGAGAATGAGTGGAGTTGGGATATGTATGAGGAGAGCAAATGACAAGATAATAACTTGAATTTCAAATTCTTCTAATATAGTTTTGATAAGAATTTGGACAAATTCCATAATTTTAAATTATGTGCCATCCAAAGCTTAGATTTCAATCCATAATTTGAAATGAAATCTTGCTATCCAAACATAGCATTAAGGATCAATCTAAACAAGTTACTCCTATAGTCCTGTAATATGACTTTGAGCTTGCTTAGGTAACATAACAATATGTAACATAAAACTTAGAAGTATATACTTTTTTTCTCAAAAAAGAACATAAAAAGAAGAAAGTAAATAAGAGTAATTATTACTCCTGTCAAAAAAATAAAAAATAAAATAAGAGTAATTACAATGAGAATGGCAGGTGATGGATTCATTGACCCAGCGATTTTCTTCAAGCAAATGACCAATTCACCAATCAATCAATTACCATGCAAAAGCACAAAACTGCCACAAATGCTGCTATGGGCACCACCTGCACATGCCCAATTGCCCACTTTCCCCCATATTTGCTACTTCCACACCCAAATCTAACACCATTGTTTTTAGTGTTTTGGACTATCAGGGTTCTAATACAAACTAATTAGGGTTCTAATTTGGGGCATATTCATCCAAGGAAGTATAAAAACTCATAAGTGGCGTAAAAAATTCATATCACGCTCCGTTTTTCTATCTTATGTCAACTGACAGTTAAACTACAATATTCTCTTAGGCTGACTTCATTATAACCTCCCCATTATTTATTAGTAGATATTTTCTGAAGTAAAGGTTTCATGCATGTATTGAGAGTATATTAAGTTTTGGAGTATTATTAATTGGTAAAGGAAACAAATTAATCTACAATCATATTGATGATGTGGATTTGCATAAAGCAGATATTGGATAATGCTAAAAGATCGAGTGACAAATCTATATATTCATGGCATTATGCAATAACGTCCACAACTCTTATCCATGTACCATCTATTAAAAAAAATTAACGCCCACAACTAATTGTAGCGGCAAAGAAGCCATAGACAAAGAAAATATGTAATTTTAATTTGCGAAAATTCATAAAACTTTAACTCAAATTTTATTCAATTCGATATTTAGACATTGAGATGAAGGGTTAATTTTCAGCTCACGAGGAGAACAACAACAAGGTTGTTGAGCATACAAGTTACAAGTTACTATTGCCCTTTCCTTTCGCTTTGTTTAAGTCGCAAACACTCGACAACTTTGTACAACACACGTAACCAAAAGTTGGATGCGACGTTTGCCTAGTTGTTGTACTCCAAAATCTCGATAATATCCCTTCTTCTCCCTTTTTCCCTTTTGCATTTGTGAGGGTGCCATGGATGTTCTCATCCATGGTAAGCCCTATCCTTCTTGTTTTCGGTTTATTTTCTTGTTTTGTTGAATAAATTAGTTTCTCTGTGAGAGTTTCTCGAGCCCTACTACACTACAAGAAAAGTGGAAATCACTTGACGGCTAAAGCCGTCGGTGATTCCCTAAAAGCCGTCGCTAATTAATCAACGGCGGCCCGTCGTTAATAGGCCGTCGGTAAAACGATGGTGCGATACTAGAATCAACGAGTCAAGCCGTCGTTGATGTATTTACGACGGTTTCATCCACCGTCGGCGACGGTTTAATATAGCCGTCGTTGATGGCCAATCAACGCCGGTTTAGATCATCGGTGATTCGGTGACGGTTTTAAACGGTCGGTGAGTCGGCGACCGTTAAAGCCGTCGGTGAATCGGTGTCGATCTAAACCGTCATTGATTTCGATCAAATAACGTACGTTAAAAACCGTCGCTAAGTTATTAAACGATCGTTGATTTCGTGTCCATGGGTACATAGAGAACCTTACGGCGATTGCCTAGCAGTCGTTGATTTAATGTTTAGTCAATGTTGTTACAAAAATAATATTATTTAAAATTCAATTGTTCTTAATAATAATTAAACTGTACACTTGCAATTTGCATCTAAATATACCACGCTAAAAGTTGTTTCTCCATCGCATTCAATTTTTCAATTACAAAAATATGCAATTTTGATATATATTAAAATTTACATAGATACTTGTATAATTACATAGATACTTGTATAATTACATGAAATAATCCGTGCAGCGACCTTTTGCCTCCACTTGCGCCTCAATCGAGAAAAAATGGACGGCTCATATGGTTGTGAAGAGCCACCATCTCCTCGGCACGATGCGAGTTGTAGTGCAAATGATCTCACGACCCAACCCCGAACTTTTCCTTTGTTCCTCCCCCCAAGCTGTCTCCCAATACAACGAGATCGGGGTTCGGTTTGTGACCCCGAGTCGCACAATGATCCAGACTTCTTATTGTATGTCTCCTGCATTTGGTTAAATATACTCATATTGAATAATATAAATTGCCAAAATGGCGTATATTTGGTTCTATCTTTCTTTTTTTGTGTATTTTCAATCAAAACAACTTATAATCACATTAAACTAACTATATATATGATGTTTGAGGTGTTTATAAGCTTAAACTAGCATCAAACTACTCGTATTCATTCAATTTCAAGTGAAATGGCCTAAAATGGCCTATATTAGCCTATATTTGGT
Organism: Beta corolliflora; assembly: GCA_947648045.1. Taxonomy (NCBI): domain Eukaryota; kingdom Viridiplantae; phylum Streptophyta; class Magnoliopsida; order Caryophyllales; family Amaranthaceae; genus Beta; species Beta corolliflora. The sequence goes on from CANSZD010004255.1 coordinate 9,739, forward strand.
TCTATCTTTCCTTTTTTGTGTATTTTCAATCAAAACAACTTACAATCACATTAAACTAACTATATATATGATGTTTGAGGTGTTTATAACTTAAACTAGCATCAAACTACTCGTATTCATTCAATTTCAAGTGAAATGGCCTAAAATGGCCTATATTAGCCTATATTTGGTTCTATCTTTCCTTTTTTGTGTATTTTCAATCAAAACAACTTATAATCACATTAAACTAACTATATATATGATGTTTGAGGTGTTTATAACTTAAACTAACATCAAACTACTAGTATTCATTCAATTTCAAGTGAAATGGCCTAAAATGGCCTATATTAGCCTATATTTGGTTATATCTTTCCTATTTTGTGTATTTTCAATCAAAACAACTTACAATCACATTAAACTAACTATATATATGATGTTTGAGGTGTTTATAACTTAAACTAGCATCAAACTACTCGTATTCATTCAATTTCAAGTCAAATGGCCTATATTAGCCTATATTTGGTTCTATCTTTCCTATTTTGTGTATTTTCAATCAAAACAACTTACAATCACATTAAACTAACTATATATATGATGTTTGAGGTGTTTATAACTTAAACTAGCATCAAACTACTCGTATTCATTCAATTTCAAGTGAAATGGCCTAAAATGGCCTATATTAGCCTATATTTGGTTCTATCTTTTTCCTTTTTGTGTATTTTCAATCAAAACAACTTATAATCACATTAAACTAACTATATATATGATGTTTGAGGTGTTTATAGCTTAAACTAGCATCAAACTACTCGTATTCATTCAATTTCAAGTGAAATGGCCTAAAATGGCCTATATTAGCCTATATTTGGTTCTATCTTTCCTTTTTTGTGTATTTTCAATCAAAACAACTTATAATCACATTAAACTAACTATATATATGATGTTTGAGGTGTTTATAACTTAAACTAGCATCAAACTACTCGTATTCATTCAATTTCAAGTCAAATGGCCTATAATGGCCTATATTAGCCTATATTTGGTTATATCTTTCCTATTTTGTGTATTTTCAATCAAAACAACTTACAATCACATTAAACTAACTATATATATGATGTTTGAGGTGTTTATAACTTAAACTAGCTTCAAACTACTCGTATTCATTCAATTTCAGGTCAAATGGCCTAAAATGGCCTATATTAGCCTATATTTGGTTGTATCTTTCCTATTTTGTGTATTTTCAATCAAAACAACTTACAATCACATTAAACTAACTATATATATGATGTTTGAGGTGTTTATAACTTAAACTAGCATCAAACTACTCGTATTCATTCAATTTCAAGTGAAATGGCCTAAAATGGCCTATATTAGCCTATATTTGGTTCTATCTTTCCTATTTTGTGTATTTTCAATCAAAACAACTTACAATCACATTAAACTAACTATATATATATATGATGTTTGAGGTGTTTATAACTTAAACTAGCATCAAACTACTCGTATTCATTCAATTTCAAGTGAAATGGCCTAAAATGGCCTATATTAGCCTATATTTGGTTCTATCTTTCCTTTTTTGTGTATTTTCAATCAAAACAACTTATAATCACATTAAACTAACTATATATATGATGTTTGAGGTGTTTATAACTTAAACTAGCATCAAACTACTCGTATTCATTCAATTTCAAGTCAAATGGCCTAAAATGGCCTAAAATGGCCTATATTAGCCTATATTTGGTTCTATCTTTCCTATTTTGTGTATTTTCAATCAAAACAACTTACAATCACATTAAACTAACTATATATTTGATGTTTGAGGTGTTTATAACTTAAACTAGCATCAAACTACTCGTATTCATTCAATTTCAAGTGAAATGGCCTAAAATGGCCTATATTAGCCTATATTTGGTTCTATCTTTCCTTTTTTGTGTATTTTCAATCAAAACAACTTACAATCACATTAAACTAACTATATATATGATGTTTGAGGTGTTTATAACTTAAACTAGCATCAAACTACTCGTATTCATTCAATTTCAAGTGAAATGGCCTAAAATGGCCTATATTAGCCTATATTTGGTTCTATCTTTCCTATTTTGTGTATTTTCAATCAAAACAACTTACAATCACATTAAACTAACAATATATATGATGTTTGAGGTGTTTATAACTTAAACTAGCATCAAACTACTCGTATTCATTCAATTTCAAGTGAAATGGCCTAAAATGGCCTATATTAGCCTATATTTGGTTCTATCTTTCCTATTTTGTGTATTTTCAATCAAAACAACTTATAAAAACATAAGTCTTAAAGATGGTCATTATGAAGAACAACATAAAGAAGTAACTTCTATTATTCTTGGAAAATAGAGTGTATACCTAATTTTCCATTCATAATTTCGATTAAGGATGGGGAAATGCATCATTCCGAACATAACGGCGAATGATACATTACACCCGAATGGGGAACACGAGCGGGAACAAATAAAGAAGATCCTCCGAAGCAAGATACCCAAAAATAAGTAACGGGAACCCCACTCACCTATTATACCCCTTTTGAATTTGAAATCAAGAAACCTATACCATCCTAATCCCTTTGTAATAAATTTTGAACTTGACTATGATTGCTAGTTGGCCATGAATTTGGAATAATTAGAAAAAACTTTAGCAATTCTTTGGTGATGTAAAAAAAAACCAAACAACTTGGTAATATCCCGAGCAAATTATCTTATCACACCATTGATAATGGACAACAAGGAGTGGGGGATTTTCAATTTTCTTTGGAGCCCTCCCCCTCCCCGACCCCCCCTGCCTGACCCCCCTCCCCGACCCCCTGCCCCCTCCCCCTCCCTCACTGACCTCCCCCTCCCCTCCACGACCCCCTGCAGCCCCTCCCCCTCCCCTCACCGACCTCCCCCTCCCTCCCACGACCCCTACTGGCCCTCCCCCTCCTCAGCTGACCTCCCCCTCCCCTCCCCGACCCCCTACGGCCCCTCCCCCTCCCCGACCCCCCGCAAAGCCCCGAACCCCCGGACCCCTCCCCCTCCCCGACCCCCGCCTGACCCCCCTCCACGACCCCCTGCGGCCCCTCCCCCTCCCCGATCCCCCGCATGGCCTCCCCTTCCCCGACCCCCTGCAGCCCCTCCCCTTCCCCGACCCCCCGCCTTGACCCCCCCATATATAATTTACTGCCATGAGAGTTGAATTCATGGGATAAAAACTTGCCAAATATAAGGAAGAAAAAGTACAATGATGTCAAAGAAGAACCATACATCAAGAAATGAGATGACCATTGAAACCCCAAGATGAGTATAATAGCTAGACCACATCCAACAAATAAAGTGCGGATGAACAATTTTTTGGGTTTAGTTTCATCACTACACAAATTGTTAAAAAAAAAAAGAAATTAGCACTGCTTACCACCGGCGAAATGTAGGTCCAGCAAGAGTCGATGCAAGTTCGTCGCCCAAGTTCGTCGCTCGAAGTTCACTTCTCTCCCAAAAAAAAACCCAACTGTTAGGGTTTGGTTGATGAGTACAAATTTTTTTTAAAAAAAGAGAAAATAAAGCTTACCGCCGCGAAGTGAGGTGGAGATGGAGTCGCCGACGTTGGCTGGAGGAAGGAGGAGAGGCAGGTGGAGGTGGAGTCGACGGAGTTTCGTCGGCGCAAAATCGCCCAAATTCCCTCCTTTTTGTTGTTGAAAAAAAAACCCGATCGAAAGACTTAAATTAAACCCCCCTTTAGAAATCAACGACGGTTTCGACCGTCGCCCAAGCTACAAAAAATTTACGCTTTACTTCCATAAAATCAACGACGGCTTTTAGCCGTCGTTATTTATTACCCGGCTGACTAAATCGTCGTTATATGCTACAAGCGCCGTCGGTGATCAACGACGGCTTCGCCGTCGCTTTTTTTTATATACCGTCGGTTTTGTTAGCCGTGGTGATAGCCGTCGTTATTTTGTGATTTTCTTGTAGTGCTATGGGGATTTTTGTCTATGTTGTGGAGGTATCCTCCTCCCTTATGGAAGTTGTGAGTCTTGTTTGTGTGCTTGTAAGTATGAGAAAATGTTCTTATTGGTTGAAGTTCAAGACTATCAACATGAAGATATTGGAAACTCGGATACGGTTAACATTTTCGGATCAAGAATGTTCTTCTCCAAACTATATCATGATAGACGATATCATTAATAGCTGCAAGATTCATCAAATACAAGGGGTGTGCACTACTTTTTGGGTCGATCTGGTTCTTTATAGTTTCATCAAAGATGAGTATGATTTGATCTTGTTTGATTGTATTTGGCTTTTTCTTAATACCTATTGTAGACGTCGTTTGGCTTTCATTTAATAAAATTTATCTTTCAAAAAAATAAGAATAATAAATTACCACATGACAAAATAACTAGCATCAATAGAATGAAGGGCATGAATGAAGTATTGGTATTCCCAACCATATTGAACTCATAATCTCCTTTTTTTTCCTTCAGAAAGATGAATTTATCAAGCAACCGCAATCACAAACGTGAGTCAATAATTAATCAACTATTCACGGCTTTTGACAAGCTTTATATACTACTCCCTCCGTTTCTTTTTAATAGTTACACTTTACCTTTTCATGTTTGCTAATGTAAATGTTAGAACATTAATATCTCTAAATTTGTATTTTAATAAAAGTTGATATTCAAAAACACTTATCAAGACGAATCAAACAAGATTTTTTATAACTATATTTTTCCTTATTCATTAATCACAAATGATAGTCAAACATAAATTTGTGAATAGTGTCAAAACACAAAGTGTAACCGTTAAAAAGAAACAAAGGAGTACTTGATGATAGCTACCTAAGGAGGGGACTGGTTATTGAAAAGATTTCTTTCTTATTTTAATAATATACATGTATAAATTATAAAATCTTCCTCGAGAGAAGGATTTCCTAATTTCCTCCTTGTACCATTCAAAAAAAATGTATAGATTATAGGATAGACTGGATTGTATATGGTTATACAGATTTCTTGCCTATGTTATTTATGTATGAAATAATATCATAAATGATTCTTTTGATACTTAGGTCATATTCTATTCGGCATAAAACAACCGAATGTAAGCGAATCGAGCGAATTGAACCGAAGCGAGCGGGCAAGCGAACCAACCGAACCGAACTAAATTATAACTAATTAATAGTAATGATTATCATTTAGGAACCTGAACCGAACCGAAAATAAGCGGGGAGAACATGTCCTTAAACGATTTCTTTCTTGTAGTACAATATATATATTGTGATTGAAAATTTCCTTTCGATCTTATTGGTTACATATTTAATTATTATGGAAATAAAGATTTTCATATTGTTAATTGATGTCAATTAATCTTTTCCTTATTTATAATTTTTAAAAATAAAAAATGTGTTTACATCTAAATTATGTGGGCCAATAATATTAATGACACATATAATGTATAAAAAAAAGCGTAATAGAAGATTAAAATCTCAAATACACGGGTGCACATTAACTCTTGGCGAACTTATCTCGGCGGAATTGTGTATATAAAATCAATAGCATAGGGCATGTTCGGCATTATTATCGGTTTTGGTTTTGGTTTTATGAATATAAAAGTCATGTGGTATAAGAAGTATAATAAACTTAAAATTAGTCATACTTATACTAAACTTGTACGTCAATTTTGATCTCTAAAAACAAAAAAGCTGGAAACTACTTTTCGGGTTTCCATATATTTGTTTTTGGTTTTAAAAAAACTAAAAAATAATAATGAACAATCCTGTAGATGTCGAGAGATCTTTGCTCGCATTTTGCGGTGTAACCGATATATCAAGAGATATATTCCTTGTCCAAAAAAAAAAAAATTCTAATTTTTTCCATTTATCTTTCATGATTATGTCACAACTTTTCTTTGGAATGCATTTCTTTATAATCAGTAAATGTTAGGAAATTCTATCTCTAATTTTTCTAATGTTTTAGTTCAATAACTTCGAAACCTCAATTTATACTTTTATTTTTGTTAATAATTTTAAAATTGTTTGTGATGATCATCTATCATTTTTCCATAAGATATTAACTTAATAAGGGCCATATATTTTATATTGATGAAGTATGTGCTAGGCTAACTTTTATATTGTTTTAAGATAACTTTTTATATATCATTCATCCCACAAAATAATACTTGTATTCCTTTTCGGATGTCTCGAAAAATCGTTATTCATGTTTTAATTATAGTAAATATTTAATACTACTTTTTAGTTTCAGTATAGTTTTGGTTATTTTTAGCAGTAGTTCCTTTTTTTATTAATATTAAAAAGACAATAAGTAGCTTTCCAATACAAGTATATAAATAAATAATACAAATTATATTATTTTTTACGTTTATTAATTTCAGTGAAAATGAGAAACAAACACTATATTATGAGACAGCTCAACAACTATTTTTTTGTGACTTATGAAGATGACTTTAACCAACTTAATGATAAAACTTTAAATAACTTATAATAACTTATGAGTAATTATATTATACGATGAGTTCTACCCCGAATTTCACTATTTGGTTTAGTGGTCTTGAAATTATTTGCGTTACTTTTCCAATTACAAGTGTAAATTTGATTATATTAAATATTGCTAAGAATTATTAAGGTTAACTTTGATTAAATTCATGATAATTTTAATACAATTAAGGGTAACCTTGTCTTTCAAGAAAAAAAGATCATACGATATATTACAACCATATAAATTGAACATCAAATCGTTCAATAATGTATTGATTCCAAATCATTCATATCATCATAGATCATCCAAAAACTTATATGAAGATACTTATGTATATATAGTACGTATCTACAATATTCACATCAAAACATTCATAATTTGGTTTCGAAAAACCAACTGTAACATTATTGAATTATTAATGCTATAGCAAGGAGGTTAATAATCGAGAGAAACCAAGTTGGGGAAATTGCCTTCGATATTGCACATTTATGTAATTCACTATTTTGGATACAACTGGCTAATATCTTAATCTCTTTTTTTTCATTGGTGTTTCAACAATTTTGGATCATCTGATTTTTGCACCATCAAAATCTAAGCAATGTGATCTTTCAAACGAAGATAAAAGGAAAGGAAAAAGTATCAATGGAAAGCATAATTATCAACAAATAAAAAATATGTAGAAACTATATAACATAAAAGTAAAAGTGATATTTTACTCCCAAGTTGTTTACAACAAGATTTACAGGGCCTTCTCCACCAAAGTACGCAAGAAGTGGGATCTTTGACTTTGGCCCGGCCCAATGTATACGATCTAAAAAGTATATCTAATTAAACATGATTCTACTCATGTTTCTACTTTCGAAGTGGTCCACCGCTTGTGGGTAATACAACTACGGAATATGGGTGGTTTTGTAATAAGCCATATGCATATGAAATGACATTTCCATCGGAATAAATTGAAAATTATAGTACATAGCTATTGAAAACAGATCTAACCGAAAATAGATCGTCTGGGAATTGAGCCTTATATACATACATGTTATATATATATATATGCATTATATGTACAATATATATACAATATATTGTACATATAATATATTGTAGATATATTAGATGTACAATATATTGTATATATGTTGTACATATAATGTACATATCTTGCACATATATAATATTAAAAGACACTCATCTCTATTCTTTAGGGCGTAAATTTATGCAAAGAGAATACAATCATCTTTTTGTATCGAGATAATGCAAATAATTATTAGCTTACTCCTACAATCAGTCATGCTTACCCAAAAAGGATAAAACTTTTGTATAAAGAGAATTTTCAAAAAGGTAATATTAGAATATATGCAAAGTTGGGGACATCGAAAAACCAACTGTAACATTATTGAATTTTTAATGCTATAGTGAGGATGTTAATAATCCACAAAAACTGAGTTGGGGAAACCGCCTTCGATATTGCACATTAATGTAATTCACTATTTTGGATCCAACGGGTTAATATCTTAATCTCCTTTTCCCGTTGGTTTTCAACCATTTTGGATTATCTAATTTTACACCATCAAAATCTAAGCAATGAGATCTTTCAAACAAAGATAAAAAGGAAAGGAAAAAGTACCAATTGAAAGCATAATAATGAATAAATAATTTTTTTGTAGAAAATATATAGCTTAAAAGTGTAAGGGATACTGTAATCTTATATTATTATTCTTATGATCATCCAACAATTAGTACCTTGTTTAGTAGTGATTACCACCACTTCTTTGGAAATATCTTCTAACATTAATACAATTATTGGGACATCCATATCAAACGAGAAAATAGGAGCCGAGGAGGCTAGTGCCCCAATAGCAATATGGGGAAACTTAAGCCTAAACCATGCGGCTAGCACTGCATGAAAAAACAGAATCAATATCAGAGTACGTCCAATAGCTACAAGATCAAAATATATATTATCTATTTTCATAAAATTAACACAAAAGAAATTAAACCTACTTCCCGAATAGGAGCAACCCATGACAATTATTGGTACATTTCGATAAAGAAAGTTCTTGTTTACGAAAAAATATTAGCTCCGCGAAATCCATTAGTGCTTGTTCGGAAGTTAACCACCCTCTAACTTCGTCATCCCCAATGGCTATGTCTATAGATCCAAAAGGTATGGAATTGCCATAACCTTAGTGCTACCATAAAATAAGCAAAAATGAGTTATATTAAATGACAAAAGAAAAATAAACATACAAGATTTTAAATATATGTATTTGTAATGATACCTCCATGTATAAGACTGAAGCCCCAAATCTTGAGGCAGCTTCATACATAATTCCCAAGTTGTTTACAACAAGATCTAGAGGGCCTTCTCCCCAAGTACACAAGAAGTGGGCTCTTTGACTTTGGGTCGGCCCAATGTGTACGATCTAAAAAGTATCTCTGATTAAACATGATGGTACCAATGTTTCCACTTTCGAAGTGATCCACCGGTTGTGGGTAATACAACTCTTGAAAATGGGTGGCTTTATGATAAGCCATATATATGCATATGAAACGACATTTTCGTTAGAATAAATTTAAAATTACAGTACATAGCTATTGAAAACAGATCCAACTGAAAATAGATTGACTGGGAGTTATATATACTATATATGAGTGTCTAGTTGAATATTCCTTGTGGAAAAAAAATCCCAATATATGTATAGCTTTTCACAAGATTGGAATAAAAGCCTTGACATTAGAGCAAATGTATGTAAAATTGATGAACAAATGAACGTACATTTAATATTGCACGGGTACGTCCTAATGTTCCAACTATGTGGAGTATATTTAAGGTAATTCTTACACTGGAGTGGCTCGAGCTACTTCCATTGTGCCCAACTGTCCATCAAGGGTAGAAGCTCTTGTAGAGCCGCTCCCACCGAGGATGCAAGTTTCATTTTTTTGATAGTATAAAATGTTATTCTAAACCTAACATATCTCACTAAAAAAGATTATTATTGGGGTCGGTCCTAGAAATTCATGTAAGTACTTGTGTAGGAACCGGTTTTATACAGGGGCATTCAAAATTAAATCCTTGTTTTACCTAATTTTTAACCTTATGTATTTGGGGATAGAAAGCAAGGACATTCATTCGAAATCAAATCCCCTACCTCATAATGAGAAATTGGAGTTCACTAAACTGAATTCCTACTAAATCCTCATCCACTTTGTTGTTTGTCCAAATTAATGGTCATGAGTGTTTATGCACGATGCCTATTCTGATCTCCTTCTTTTTCAAACAAATAATAAAAGGTAAAGTGACTTGTAAAATATTACTCATACAAGGGAACATGACTAGCTAGTATAAAAGAATGTTGTGAGAGAATAAGTTAAAAAGTGGAGAAAAAATAATTAGGTTTTTTTTAACAAATTTTATTCTAATCCTTATATATATGCAAAAAAAAATGAATCACTTAATTTCTTCAATGTTAAAACAAACCACAAAAAATTTGCTGGTCTAAGTTTGAAGTCCCTAATATAACAAGGAAAAATTATAGCTGGACAAAACATCAAAATACATGTCTTTATAAGTTACTTGACTCGATCTTTTATCACTTGTTATAGCGTCACTTACTTAAGCTAACAACCTCTATTCGTTAATTTATTTGAGCAACTTATTATCATCTTCACCCCAAATATATGTTTATCAGAAAAATAAGAGAGATATACCTTGATCAGTTGATGTGTTGAAGAGGAAAACACAAGTTATTAGTATACAAAAGGCAGACGTGAACATACGAGTCATATTGAAAGTCAATAGCCGTTCGGCATTACTACTGGCAAACTGATTTCAGATGAATTGTGTATATAAAATCAATAGCATAGGGCCCGTTCGGCATTACTGACAGTTTTTCAGTTTTGGACAAATATATTGTACAATATATATATTGTACATATATTGTACAATATATATATTGTACATATATTGTACATATATTGTACATATATATATATATATAATATTAAGAGACAAAACGTCTCTAATCTTTAAGGTGTAAATTTGTGCAAAGAGAATACTGTCATACTTTATGTATAAAGAGAATGCAATTATTTATTAGCTTACTCCTACAATCAGTCATGCTTACCCAAAAAGAGAATTTCAAAATGGTAATGTTAATATGCAAAGATGGGGACATTCATTCGAAAAACCAACTCTAACATTATTGAATTATTAATTATTAACATAATGAGGAAATTAAAAACATAATGCCCATATTCGTCCTCGTCATTGGAGGGATAGGCATTTTGAAGGAGGTTTATAGCTAACGGAAATATAAATTGAAAGATAGAGTGATACGGAGGTTGTGGTGGTAAAGGTGTGGGCAGAGGTGAGTCAACCTGAAGAGCCGGAGGTATATGAATTGATATAAACGACACATTGTTGTTGTTGTACATGAAAAAGTTTCGACTTGTAGAAGTTGGATGTTGTTGTTGTTCAGACCTATGGCTTAAACCTTCCATCTCGAACATCTCTCAAAATACTTCAATGGTTCAGAGTATCAGAAAATTCTTATAATTATTGGTCGTTGTAATCTCGAAGATTTCAAAATGGTTGTTTGAGCTAATATTTAAAAGTTGCTGATAATAATTGTTGGAGGCGGTATATATAAATCTCAAAGGTTCCGACAAAACCAAGTCTTCTTCTGCTAGTATTTAAGACCGTTTGTGTCCGCGAACTTGCAGGTGTAATTCCACGTGACCGACCTTGAGCAAAGGATGATGTGACCGCCTAAGGACCCCTTCTAGATTTTTTTTTTGGGCCCCCTTTCGGGAACCCCCGTGGTAAGATGAATTTCATCAAGGCCGCCCTCGCACAAGGTCACTCTCCCGGAGGCCCAACAAGCCCCCAATCCCCCCCCAAACAATATTGAAATTTTTGCTTCCACCAAGATTTGAACTTTGGTCTCCCATGTGGGAGATAGGAATTCATACTATTGGACCCAAGGGTCCTTGGTCCCCCCCCCTCCTAGATTGCACATTATACTTAGTAGTACTATACCATTACATCAGCTTTTTTTCATTTGTTAAGATTAATAACATGTGGTTTGCCCTCACACACGGTCCGATAGGGATATCATTTGGGCTTGACGGGCGTGCAAGATGCTCCTTTTACACTGTACCCGCCTAAAAATCTCATCCATATCCTCGCTCCACCACCCTTTGCGGGGAAATTTCAAGACTCATCCCCGCCCCAAAGGGTACATATTTGAAACCATCCCCTCCCCCACCACATGCGTGGGTACCCACACCTACTTCGTACCCACTTCATACCCACTCCAACTATCCTCTAAACACATTCCATAAGTACTGCCACGACATAATATAGTTAAAGGAAAAATTTATATCTAATAAGAACTAAATCTTATATTAAAGGAGGATAATAAACAATTGGGTAATTAAGAAATGTAAGAAAAAATAGTGATTTAAGATGAAAATTATCTTCAATATAGTAGATTTAAGATGAAAATCAAAGGTGTATATCGTGAAACAGCTCTTCTTCTTCAACAAAAAGTCTATGGAGTAGAAGCGAGGTGGACAGGGATGGGACGGGGCGGGCGGATATAACATAAAATCATCTTCATTTTCTAAAGAGAAATCAAAGATCTAAAGAGAAGAAAAGAGTGAATCACCTCTTGAGATCGAAGATCAAGGTTGAGGAAGAATTTCATCTCTAAACTTAACTTTTCTTGCTCCGGAGGATCTAATCATGTGAAATTTTTCGAGGAAATTATTTAGAAAATAATTGAAAATTTCGGTTTAGTAAGGGTGCGTTCTCTTCACCTCGAATAACCCCGAACCGAACCGAACTTATCTCGAACGGAACCGAACTAAATTTATTGGACCCGATTCAACTTATTGGACACGATTGAACCCGATTGGAACTTATTGGACCCGATTGAAACTTATTGACGATTGGAAATTATTAGACACGATCGGACCTGATTGAAACTTATTGACCTGATTGAAGATTATTAGACCTGATTGGACCTGATTAAAACTTATTGACCTGATTGGACCTGATTGAAACTTATTAGACCTTATTGGACCAGATTGGAACTTAATTATTTAACCTTATTTGACAAAAAAATTGATGAATAATAACATAAATATTACCCCTAACATAAATAATATCCCTCAAAATTTATTATGCCATAATAGTTATTATAATTTATCTTTCGAAAAAATAGTAATTATTAATTATCTCTTATTGTTAACATTTTTACAAAATTTATATGCTTGCCTATTATGTCATAAATTTTAATAACTATTTATATGCTTGCCTATACACAACTTTCACCACTAATATATCAAATAGTCTTGCTTTGATTTCATAAAATACTTAGTAGGAAATCAATGAATAACATTTATATCTTTCATTGTTATTAGCAACGAAAACATGTTAACCTTATTTGACCATGATTATAATATTTTTTAATAATAATTAGCTAATAGTAATATGAATAATAAAATAATAGATAATAATGCAAATATAATACTATATGATCATAGTGGTACTTTAATTAAAAATTTTAATAATAACATAATCAGCTAATAGTAATATGAATAATAAAATAATAGACAATATCACAAATATAATACTATATAATAATCATAGTGGACGATTAGTATATATACTATACTATAATATGAAATACTCTGATAATTTGAGCATGGTTGGTGCTATAATTAGCTGGCAAGTCGGATAGGAAGAGACATTATACGTGGAGCATAACCCATGGTGTTATATTGTTTCATATATCTTCTTCAGCGGAGTGCTTGCCTACCTCTTTGGATCATGTTGGCAATGTGCATGTTCAATAGCCTTATAAATTTTAAAATATCAATGTCACTCGTGCAAATCATTAAATTAGTATAACCAAATTGTAGAACTAAGGTTCCTGTCCAATTTTCCGCTTTTTCAAAATTTATCTATGTCAATAGGGTGATATCTCAATGTGATTTATAAGCTTGCTCTCATCAGTTTTACGTAAAATTTTAAGGGAGGTGGTACCTAAGAGTAAGGCTTCAAATTAAATTTATTGTCCTTTGCTTTTCTCTATAATCAAAAACTGAGAAAAAGAGACTGAACTTTGATAAACGTACATGACAAAATTCAACGAATTTGGGGACGACTATAATAAATTAAAGAGTCCATCGTTATCCTTTTTTTTACTGAGTGATATGTCATGTACCTGTACACATTTTGTGCTCGTACTTGTTCTATACCTGAATTCATGCACTCGTATTTTCTGAACTTCTATCTGCTAAATTTCTGATTTGCGTCACAAGTCTTGTTTTTAACTGTTTCTGCTAAGAAATTAAGGATTGTAATATGTTGTGAGATTTGATGTGGGCCCCAAGAGCATCCGCCTGAGCTCCGATGTCCGTACACCTGAATCCTGCAAAAACGATGTTAGACTACCCCGGGGGTGTTTCCGGGATCGCCCCTCCGACGCTCAAGTCAGTTGAGATTGAGGTAGAGAGATAAAGTCTAGAGAGAGATGCTCTAGTTTGTTAGGTGAGAATTGAATACCTGCTCATTGATGAGACAATTGGTTTTTATAGTGTTGGGAAACATTGTTCAGATGGGCCTTTTTGGTACTAATGGGCATGTTACCTTTTTAGGCAATGATTATTTCACCCCTCTTAGAGATTTCCCAAATACTGGTGATTAGGTCAACTTACAGGTGGGACCCACTGCTGCCACCTGTCCCATGCTTTAGGAGGCTTTTAGGCTCCTTATTGGGCTGCTGATTAATTGAGCCCAAACAATTAGCCCCATGCCATAGATGAGGGATCACGGAAACCTGACTGGTGGGATGTCTGTCTGTGGCGGAATCACATCCGTCTTATTTTTGACTGGTTGGCGACCGACTTACTTCCTGCTAGAAGGAGGAACGCCGACCGGGTCCCCTTCCTGTTGAAGGAAAGATGCCGACCCGGTCACCTCTCACTGAATAGGGAGAGGGCCGACCGGGTCATTCCCTGTTGAGGGAAGAATGCCAACCCGGTCTCCTCCTGGTGAAAATAGTGTGCCGACCTGGTCATCTCCTGCTGAATGGGAAGAGGTCGACCGGGTCGCTCCCTGGTGAAGGGCGTGTGCCGACCCGGTCATCTTCCATTGAATGGGATAAGGCCGACCCGGTCACTCCCTGGTGAAGGGAGAGTGCCGACCCGGTCATCTTCCATTGAATGGGATGTGGCCGACCGGGTGACTCCCTGGTGAGGGGAGAGTGCCGACCCGGTCATCTTCCATTGAATGGGATGAGGGCCGACCGGGTCACTCCCTTGGTGAAGGGCGTGTGCCGACCCGGTCATCTTCCATTGAGTGGGATGAGGCCGACCGGGTCACTCCCTGGTGAAGGGAGAGTGCCGACCCGGTCATCTTCCATTGAATGGGATGTGGCCGATCGAGTCACTCCCTGGTGAGGGGAGAGTGCCGACCCGGTCATCTTCCATTGAATGGGATGAGGGTCGACCGGGTCACTCCCTTGGTGAAGGGAGCGTGCCGACCCGGTCATCTTTCATTGAATGGGATGTGGCCGACCGGGTCACTCCCTGATGAAGGGAGAGTACCGACCCGGTCATCGTCCATTGAATGGGATGAGGCCGGGTCACTCCCTGGTGAAGGGAGAGTGCCGACGCGGTCATCTTCCATTGAATGGGATGTGGCCGACCGGGTCACTCCCTGGTGAGGGGAGAGTGCCGACCCGGTCATCCTCCAGCTGGTGCTTAAGCCGAGTAAAGGAGGGAAACTCCTTTTGGCCGAGTAGGGTACAAGGCCACTCGGATGAGGGGCTAATGAGCCCCAAGCTTGTCCGAGTGGGTGCTAGCTGATACTTGGCCATACTTGACCAAGTATAGAAGCGACTCGGCAAAGGAGAGAAGCTCATGTTGGCCGAGTAGGGTACAAGGCCACTCGGATGAGGGCTAATGAGCCTCAAGCTTGTCCGAGTGGGTGCTAGCCGATACTGGCCATACTTGACCAAGTATAGAAGCGACTCGGCAAAGGAGAGAAGCTCATGTTGGCCGAGTAGGGTACAAGGCCACTCGGATGAGGGGCTAATGAGCCCCAAGCTTGTCCGAGTGGGTGCTAGCTGATACTTGGCCATACTTGACCAAGTATAGAAGCGGCTCGGCAAAGGAGAGAAGCTCATGTTGGCCGAGTAGGGTACAAGGCCACTCGGATGAGGGGCTAATGAGCCCCAAGCTTGTCCGAGTGGGTGCTAGCTGATACTTGGCCATACTTGACCAAGTATAGAAGCGACTCGGCAAAAGAGAGAAGCTCCAGTTGGCCGAGTAGGGTACAAGGCCACTCGGATGAGGGGCTAATGAGCCCCAAGCTTGTCCGAGTGGGTGCTAGCTGATACTTGGCCATACTTGACCAAGTATAGAAGCGACTCGGCAAAGGAGAGAAGCTCCTGTTGGCCGAGTAGGGTATAGAGCCACTCGGATGAGGGGCTAATGAGCCCCAAGCTTGTCCGAGTGGGTTTTGTGCTCCGGATAGTGGAGCTGCGTCTAATTTACCCGACCAGATGTGTCCGACCAGTAATGCCACATGGTCGTTTTGGCTACTTGGGATGTTGGGGCCTTTGTTGTTGGCCGAGCCGACGAGGCGCTCTAAGGAACCTTGACGCTTCAAATTCCTCGGGCTTAGGATGTTTTTTCTTGATTTTACTGGACTCCTCATGGAATGGACAGAATAGGTCCAATTGGGCCTCTATTAGAAGCCCATTAGAGCGACGCGGGGTGTTTGCGTTGCACATCCCCCTAAGGCACTCCTATATATGTATGAGAGGGGAGAGAATTTCGGGGTCACTTGCTCATTTCCTCATTATCTCTCTCTCAAAAATCTCCAAATCCTCTCAACTTTCCAAAGTTCTTCTTCCGGCTTCTACGTCCGACTGTGTACGCTCTCGCTCTTTTAAGTTTTTTTTTTTTCTTTTCTTTCGAATAATCTCGCCGACTCCCTTGCTCATAAATAATGGGAGATTCGTCCGAGTCGTCGACACCACCAGCCTCACCTCCCTATAAATTGTCCGAGGAGGTGAGGAGGATGGGAATAACGCTGGTGTCGACGGTAATAAGCTGCCCCGACCCCTCGGCTGTGCCCGACGCGGTCGCTCTCCCGAGTCCGTCTTCTTCTGTGGAGGAGGAAGCCGAGGGTGTTATTCCCTACCCTTGGGAGGTGTCATTGGCCTATCCTCCTTCAAGGAGTTACTTAGACAAGTTTTTGTCTTCTGATGTAGTAAGGGTGGCCATGCCGAGGGGAGCAGGAGAAGCGTCTACTTCGGGTCGGGAACTGGAGTATCCCGACCTCGATCCAAAAGGGGGTCAAGGGACTTTCTTTCCCGGGCCCGGTGTGATAAAATCTCTGACTGAGGACCTCAGGGGAACAACAACGAGGTTTCAAATAAAAGACCCATACTACCTTGTCCGACCAGAGGCCCATCATACAGTCATCTCCCCTCCACCTGGATGCGTAGCAGTTTACTATAAGTCGATGGAGATGGGGCTTCGATTTCCCCTGACTCCTTTTGTCAAGGAGCTGCTGAACGCCTATCACTTGGCAATTTGCCAAATTTCTCCCAACTCCTGGGGTGGCATCAATGCCTTCCAGGTCTTATGCGACTTGATGGATGTCCGACTGACCCTTAAGCTATGGAGGCACCTGTACAAGTTGGTCGAGGTTATAATGGCTGCTAAGAATGGGCCTGGTTGGTGGAGCTTCTAGATCCGACCAGGGTATCGAACGGTCCTCAATCTCCCTACCTCCCAGAAGGAGTTCCGTAGGGAGTTTGCTTTCATTTATTTCGGCGGGTATTGGGGGATTCCCCTGGTCCCGCCTTCGACCGAGCCTATCCTTGCTTTGAACTACCGAGTGGGAGAGCTGGATGATGGGGAAGGAGCGGCGGCCTGCTATATGCAGACTGAGTCGAGGATTATTAATGGAGGCGAGGTATTTGTGCCTGGCCAATGGCTACCCGACTATAGGCTCTTCAGAGACGAGCACTTCCTCTCGGCTATGGGTCTAAGCTCGACCTTTCCGAAGGGTAATCTGCCGAGGAGATGGCTTGGGGTGGTCGGTATGATAATTTTTAGCTTTCTATTTTGACTAACACTTCTCCTCTTTTCGTTGCAGATCCTGCCCGAGCGTATATAAACGAGACCGACCTGACCATGGCTGATAAGCTGAATGTTGCCGCAATGAGGGCCGCTCGGCTGAAGGCTGAAATCGCGGCTAAGACCACGAAGGTCCCCGCTCCACCCAAGGTGAAAACTTCATCTTCCTGCGCTTCCTTTTTAGACCGACGGCTATTTGTTTGGCTCTTCTTGCTAACCGTTTTCTCCCGCCGGGATCCAGCTAAGCCGATGACGAAGAAGAGAAAAGAGCGGTCGTCCGATAAGGTGGCCCAAACCGAGAAAGCATTTGCTCGGTCGAAGGCCGAGCGGGAGAAAGCTAAGGCCGAACGTGAGGAGGCCAAGAGGAGCAAATCGGGTTGAGGTCATTAGCCCAAGGGGTCCTTCCAAAGCGGCCGATGGGGGGCGACAACATCTCCCTTCACTCTTCTGACTTCCAACCGATCGGGAGTCCCCAATACACTCCCTTGTCTCCGTCTATGGAACTGCCCGGGGGTAGCTTGAGGGATGTGGCGGCGGCGATCGTTCCCTTCACGGGGCTGAGCCGGAAAGAGAAGGATGGGCGTTGGGCCAAAGCCCTCGAGTATATATACACTCCCGCTGACCGGGAGTACATCGAAATTACCCACGGTCGGAACGAGACCAACGAACTCTTTCGCTCTTGGCTCGACGTAAGTGCTTCTTCTATTCGACCTTCCCCTATTTTACTTGTTCAATTTTCTAACCTTTTTCTTTCGTTTCAGTTCTCCGCTCGGATGGCCAACGTTGCTCAGAATCGAGTGAGCCTGGCTGAGGAAGTGGCCGACCTCAAAGAAAAAGCCAAGAAGCATTTCGATGAGGTCTACCGGGCCAATGAGGATAAGCGGGTCGCCGAGTCGAAGCTTGGTGAGGCTGAAGATGCCATCAAGAAAGATCAAAAAGGCTTTGCCGATGAGCGGGCAAAATGGAAGAAGGAGAGGGCCGACCTCATTCTCGCCCGCGACTCGGCAAGGACTGCTAAGGATGATGCCCTTACCAAGCTGACCGTGGCCGAGCAGTAGGTGACCGACCTCAAAACTAAGCTGACCGAGCTTGAAGGCAGGGTCAAGACCGAAGAGCAATGGTTCTCTGACTGGGAGAAGTCTGAGGCGGCCGAGGTCTACGCTAACGAGGTCGGCAGTGCTGCTCACAAAATGGAAGAGGACGAGGCCCTTGATCGGCTGAAGAAGGTCCTGGCTGAGTCTCATCCGGAACTGGTCTGGGCTGACATCTGGTCGGGATATCAGATGTCGATTGACTCTGATAATGCCGTGATCATGGCTCGGCTGAAGGTTGAGGGGGCTGAGACTGATGAAGATGAAGAAGATGACGAGGAGGAAGGCCGAGTGAATGTCAATGTTGTTGACGGTGATGATGATGATGATGATAATGCCGATGAAGCCGCCAATGCTTGTCGGGGAGGGGAATTGGTCGGTGATAACACCGAGGTTAATGTCGGGAGCGTGACTGACCTCCCTCCCCCTATTTCTTAGAACTTGGCGTTTGTACTTAGCCGCTTTTCTCAGATTTGTTTTGTAATGACTCCTCTCTTGTTGTAATGCTCGACCTGCTTAATGAAATTTTTCTTTTGATCTTCGTTTTTCTTGTTTGTTGATTGCAATTTTGTACGATTAGCTTTACTAGCTTCGGCTGATTTCGACTGGTTAAGTCTATTGAACAATCTTTGTTATTGGAAGGCCGACCCGCTATGATATAGCTTTTGCTTCCAACGATGCCAACTGCTTGGATTAGTTAAGTTTAATAACTTGACTGCACTACAAAATATGCCGACCAGCTATGATTGAATTTAATACAAAATATGCCGACCAGCTATAATTTCTGGCTAGTACAATGTATGCCCCTATTGCAATTAACAAACTTCACACAAAGTATTTCTTAAGGTTGTCTGCATTCCAGGGTCGGGTCAAGGGAACACCTTGTGGGGACTCTAGTCGGAAGGTGCCGGGCTTGATGATTTCTGTTACTTTATAGGGGCCATCCCAGTTAGGTCCTAGCTTTCCCTTTAAGTGTGAAAGCCCCGTGGCCTCTACTTTCCGAATGACCCAATCGCCAAGTTGGATTGGTCGGGATTTCACTCGACTATTGAACATCCGAGTGATTCTTTGTTTGTACCGAATGGATTGTAGCAGCGCATTGCTCCTTGCTTCTGGTACCAAGTCCAAGTTGACCGGCTTTTCTTCCCCGTTTCTTTCGAACTCATAAAAGGTCATCCGAGGCGAGGGGATACCAACTTTGACTGGTAGGACCGCCTCACTTCCATAAACAAGACTAAACGGCGAGTGCCCTGTTGCCTCCTTGACTGTAGTTCGAGCCGACCAGAGCACCCCAGGTAGGTCGTCTACCCAGGCTCCTTTGGCATCCTCCAAAGATTTCTTGATTCCTTTGAGGACTATTTTGTTAGCCGACTCAGCCTGCCCATTTGTTTGTGGCCGGGACACTGCGGAGAATTTGGCACATATTCCGAAACGGGCACAATAATCCCGAGTAGAGCCGCTGTTAAACTGACGTCCATTGTCGGAGATCAGAACCCTAGGAACACCGAATCTGGTTATGATGTTCCTCCAAATGAACCTTTGAACTTGCCTATCGGTTATAGAGGAGAGTGGCTCGGCTTCAGTCCATTTGGTAAAGTAGTCGATGGCGACTATGAGGAACTTCCTTTGACCCGAGGCTGGGGAGAATGGTCCGAGTAAGTCCATACCCCACTTATCGAACGGCGGAACTGCTTGAATTGATGTTAAGGGGGTGGTTGGTGCTCTTGGGATGTCCGAATGGATTTGACAAGACGGACATCTTTTGACCAACTCATGGGCGTCCGCTTTCAGAGTAGGCCAGTAGTAGCCCGCCCTGAGAGCCTTTCCGGCAATGGTTCATCCCCCTTGATGACTCCCACAGGCTCCTTGGTGGATCTCCCTGAGGATGTAATTTCCTTCGTCAGGAGTTACGCATTTGAGTAGTGGGTGGGTGAAAGATTTTTTGTAGAGTTGGTTCCCATGCCATAAGAACCATCCGAATTTGTGCTTGACTCGCTCGGCTTCTTTGTGGTCCTCTGGCAGTTTTCCGTCTCTTAAATATCAGACTACCTCCTCCATCCATGTAGATGTCCGATTCAATACCAGCTGTTCCTTACCATTGATGCTGGGCTGGCGGAGGACTTCCCACATGATCGTCCGAGGAGCAGACCCTTCCGCCGAGCTGGCCATCCGTGCTAAAGCATCGCCTCGATTCTCGATCGGGGGTATGTGAGTGATAGTGAATCGAGATAGCCGTTTGATAATGTCCTGGGCCTTGCCAAATACATTCTCATGTTGTCTTCTTTGGCTTCGTACTCGCTCGATACCTGACTCACTATCAGTTGTGAATCGATTTAGCGTTAATCACCAAGTGGCTCGGCCAGGATGTACAACTCTAATCCAAGAATCAGGGCTTCGTATTCAGCTTCATTGTTAGAGCCCAAGAACTCAAATTTGATGGCGTATTCCATCTTTTCGCCGACCGGTGGTTTGATAACCAACCCGACTCCACACCCCGTCTTGGTGGACGAGCCGTCTACTTGCAATTCCCAGCTATCTTGCCTGCTGACCGGGGGCCTAGATGTACATTCTGTTATGAAGTCGGCCAAGGCTTGGGCTTTGATCACCCTCCTAGGCTCATATTCTAACCCAAAGTCTGCTAGCTGATCCGCCCAGTCGGTCATCCGACAAGAGTGGTTCCTGTTTTCGATGAGCTTCTTGAGCGGCTAACCTGTGAGGACTTTAACTGGATGGGCTTTGAAGTAAGGCTTAAGTTTCCGGCTGGCCATCACTAAGGCGAAGACCATTTTTTCAACTTCGCTGTACTTGGCCTCGGCTCCTCTGAAGGCGTGACTTATGAAGTAGACCGGGTGTTGCTTTTCTTCTCTCTCGGCTATCAGAACCGCGCTGGGCGCGTATTCTGATACAGCCAAATAAAGGAACAGTGTTTCTCCCGGCAAGGGGGAAATTAACTTTGGGAGTGTCGATAGATGGGTTTTGAGGGAGGTGAAAGCCTGTTCGGCTTCATCATCCCACGTAAATTCTTTTCTTTTCAGAGCTTTGAAAAAGTGTAGGCTCTTATCTGCTGACCGGGATAAGAAGCGGCCGAGGGCGGCCAAACGGCCGGTTAGGCGTTGTACTTCTCTTACGTTCCGAGGAGACTTCATCTCTATCACAGCCTTGACTTTCACCGGGTTTGCTTCGATTCCCCTTTCATCCACCAGGAATCCGAGGCACTTCCCTCCCTTTACCCCGAAAACGCACTTCTTGGGGTTCAACATCATAAGGAATCGCCTCAACGTGCTGAGGGTCTCTTTTAAGTCTGAGGGGTGATCCCCCTGAACCTTGCTTTTGACGATCATATCATCAATGTATACTTCAATATTTCGACCCAATTAGTCGTTGAAGATTTTGTTGACCGTACGTTGATACGTAGCCCCCGCGTTTTTGAGCCCGAAGGGCATCATTTTGTAGCAATACACTCCCTGGTTGGTGACGAAGGCGGTGTGGACTCGATCATGCTCAGCCATTGGGATCTGGTGATACCCCGCATTTGCGTCCATAAAGCTTAAGAGGGCGTGACCTGCAGTCGAGTCGACCAACCTGTCGATTTTGGGCAGAGGGTGGTTATCTTTTGGACAGGCCTTGTTCAGGTCTGTAAAATCCACACACATTCTCCATGCCCCACTTGACTTTTTGACCAACACCGTGTTAGCCAGCCACTCCGAGTACTGGCATTCTTCTATGAACCCTGCTTCGAGCAATTTCTTGACTTCGGCCGCCGCTGCCGCGTTTCTTTCGGGGCCTTGATGTCTCTACTTCTGTTTGACTGGCTTGAACCCCTCTTTGATGTTGAGCTCGTGACACATGACCCTGGGGTCGAGTCCAGGTATTTCGGTGGCTTCATACGCAAAGACATCCTTGTACTCTTGGAGCACCTGAATGATTTCTTTTCTTGTTTGAGGATCCATGGCTTTGCCCACTCTCAACGTCCGACCGAGTTTCTCGTCAATGATGACTTCTTCGTCGTCCTCGGCTGGCTGAGGGCGCTCATACTGCTTGGGATTTTCTGTGATGTAAACCCCGAAGCCACTTGAGGGTTGACCCTCTTCTCGCTTTCTCTTTTTTGAGTCCTCTTGGATGTCGACCTTGCTCTTCAAGCTGTTCATGTAACATTCTCTAGCTGACGAGTGACTGCTGATCGCCATGGATCTTCCCAACTTTTCCTAAATCGGTTTCGAACTGCATGAGGAGCTGATAAATGGAAATCGCTGCCTTGACCTTGTTCAAAGTTGGTCATCCCATTATGATATTGTACGGCAGAGGGATGTCCACCACCAGGAAGTCAATCGGAAAGCTTCTTCCTTTGCCCTTCTCTCCCATCCGAGTAGGCAACTTTATAGATCCGACAGGATGTACTGAGTTTCCCCCGAAGCCTATGAGTGGCTGATTGAGGGGGGTTACATCCCTTTCATTGTATTTCAGCTTCCTGAGGCACTCTAGTGTGATTATGTCGGCCGAGGATCCGCTGTCCACTAACACCCTTTTGACTCTTGCGTTCGCCACCTTGAGTTCGTGGGGCGTATGTAGAGCTCGACTTGACTCCCCGAACGTCATGACGGGACAGTCGGGTCGTGGATGGTGGACATCGAGCACTTGATGCTTAAGATTTTGGAGGTGGGCTTTGCGTGATCGACCGGTTAGGCCTCCCGACGCGAAGCCACCCGCTATGACTCCGATGAAGCCCTCCGTATCCCCGCTATTGGATTGGCCGACTTTCTGCTTGCCTTTCTCCTCACTAGAGTGCTTGAGGTATCGGTTCAGCTTCCCCTGGTCTGCCAGGTTGTCAAGGGATTTCTTGAGTTCCCTGCAATCCTTGGTGGTGTGCCCGCACTCCTTGTGGTATTCGCACCACTGACTCCTATCTCTCCGAGCAGTCGACGTTCTGATGGGAGGTGGGCGGGGGAGCATGGACATATCCTTGATGTCCAAGTAGATCTCTCTTCTGTTCTTGCTGAACCGGGTGTCGTTGCCATGGTCGTTAAACCTGTTTGACCGACCACCGTCTTCTGTTGTTTAGGTCGGTCTTTGTGATTTCCTTCTTCTTTTCTCTTCTTGCTACCATCGTCTGAGTGGCGACATATGTCTGTTGCTTGGATAGATCTCTGAGCTCGAGTCATCGCTTCAGAGAAGGTTTTGACTTCGTTTTCTGCCAAGGACCATCTTAACCAACCAGGTTGGAGTCCGGACATAAGGGCGGCGAATGCCACCGCGTCTTGTAGATCTGATATTTTCAATGATTCCTCGTTGAATCTTTTGATGTAATCGGCCAGGTTTTCATTCTTCTCCTGCCTGACTCCCATTAAGTGGAGACTAGTTTTCTTTTGCCTTTTTTCCGGCTACAAATTGGTGGATGAATAGGTCTTCGAGCACCGAGAAATCGGTTATTATCCCCGTGGGGAGCTCTTGGAACCAGTTCAAGGCCAGTCCTTTCAATGTTGTGGGAAAGAAACGGCACCAAGTGGCTTCGCAGCCAGTTTGAACGCTCATTTGTGCTTTGTATGTAGCCATATGATCATCAGGGTCAGTTAGGCCCGCGAATGGTTCAATGGTAGGCGTTTTGATTTTTCCCGGGCTGGGCGCCTCAAGTATGTCCTGGCTGAATGGGACCATAAACTTGAGCGCCCCGCTGTTGATCCGAATAGGTTTTGATTGGGCCGAGTCGCCGTGCCCTTCCCCGCCGAGCGCTTTCTTATCAAGAATGTGTCGAGCGCCTAAACCCTTGCCGAGCCGCTTCTCGTTTAAGAAATGTCGAGCGTCATGGGGTTTTTTCCCGACGTTACCCCTGGGCGACTTGGACACGTGCGTCTCTTCACCCCGCCGAGTGGATCTCCCTTTAGACCCGTGCCGCTCTTCCTCCCCCTGTTTGGATCGTTGTCGATCGTGCTGACTATGCTCCCTTGTGCCCGACCGCTGCCGGCTAGGCTGGCCTTGGTTTTCTGCCCGAAGGGAAGGGACCGAGGTTTGGTTTTTAGGGGGCTGAAGAAAGCGTCCCTGCTGTAGGTTGGCTAACATATCCATCAGGCTTTGCTGCAAGGTCTGCTGGAGCTGAGCGGCTATCAAGTTTATATCCGCCGTGGATATAGGATGGGGGTCAGCGTGTTGTAGCTGCTGTGAGGGGTCCTGTCTATTTTCGATGGACCGTTCCTCTTCATGGTCGAGGGTTTGAACGGTCGGCGTCCTGGTCCGTTCAGACCTCCGTTGGTGAGATGGGGAAGGGTCCCTTTCGGACCTCTGAGCTTGTGCCGAGGGCTGTCTGGTGCGAGTGCTCTTTGCTGGGGCCATTGTGAAGTGGATCTTACTGAGTGGTGGCGAGGTGAATTTGATTGTAATTCCCCACAGACGGCGCCAAACTGTTTCTGCTAAGAAATTAAGGATTGTAATATGTTGTGAGATTTGATGTGGGCCCCAAGAGCATCCGCCTGAGCTCCGATGTCCGTACACCTGAATCCTGCAAAACTATGTTAGACTACCCCGGGGGTGTTTCCGGGATCGCCCCTCCGACGCTCAAGTCATTTGAGATTGAGGTAGAGAGATAAAGTCTAGAGAGAGATGCTCTAGTTTGTTAAGTGAGAATTGAATACCTGTCATTGATGAGGCAGTTGGTTTTTATAATGTTGGGGATTTCCCAGACAGGAAACATTGTTCAGATGGGCCTTTTTGGTACCAATGGGCATGTTACCTTTTTAGGCAATGATTATTTCACCCCTCTTAGAGATTTTCCAAATACTGGTGATTAGGTCAACTTACCGGTGGGACCCACTGCTGCCACCTGTCCCATGCTTTAGGAGGCTTTTAGGCTCCTTATTGGGCTGCTGATTAATTGAGCCCAAACATTAACTATAATATGCTGTTCTTTGATGTAGCAGGATGGTAAAGCACTTTGTTATACTTCAAAGAAAAATGTCCATGAAATCCTGAAACAAGATAGCTTTTGTGGTTTACTAAGGCCCAACAGGTCGTTACTTTGTTTCCAATTGAATTAAATGAGTTTACATATATGATATATGTATATATATCATGCAACCTACAGCAACATGGGTGTCATTTCCGCTCGTGCATGGCGGACACTTAGGATCATGATGAGCATACAGGGTGCAGAATTAAGATTATATGATGCATTTGAAGTAGAACTGTAGAAGCACATCATGTTATCTCATGAAATTAAAGGAGTTGCTATTAAGTTAAGTATATAGTGAATTAGTGATTAAGCCAACATCATGTCACCATTGTAATGGTGGTTGTCTAACACAAGATTCTTAATCTTTTAATCTTTGATTGATATATTATATGAACATATAATGTTATCATGAACTCGTATATTAGTTGGCGAGTTGGGTAGGAAGAGACAGTGTGTAACAAGCCCAAGGAAGACCTTCATATTATATATGAAACCATGTTATCTCTTATTTAATTAAAGATTCCTTATGTCTTCTCTTGCATTGGTATAAATAGAGGCTGGGAAGGATGGTAGAAGTCATCAAACCAAAACTTCTTCTATCTTACAATTCTCTGTCTTTAAACAAACTAAAAGAAAAAAAATCTTAAAATGGCATCTTACCACACCCGTTCTTACAGTTTCCCCTCAAAATCTCACCCAGTTTCTGATCAGTTGGATGAAATTTTGTGCAGATTGAGGTCATCTCAAGCAGCCTCTACTTCATCAGTAACCAACAAACTTACCGACCTTAAAGATTTATACAAGTGCGTGGATGAGTTTCTTCAACTACCTCTTAATCAGAAAAACGTATCTCAAACTCAATGCATTGAGCAGGTGCTGGATGGATCTCTAAGGCTTCTCGACATTTGTAGCACATCGAGGGATGTTTTGGTACAGTCAAAGGAACGCCTCCAAGACATTCAATCAGTGCTAAGAAGAAGGTGTAGCGGTGAACTTAACGTTACAAATGAAGTCGCTGAATGCCTTAAAACACGAAAAACATCCAAGAAGATCATCAAGAAGTGCTTGAAAGACATCAAGGAAGTCGACAACACTAACGAGGCCACTGTCCTTACAGAAGTACAAGCAATGACAATCGAAGTCTTCAAGTCGATGTTATCCTACATCGGTGGATCACAAAAAAGTAGTTGGTCTTTCACAAAAAAGAAGGAAACAACAACATCCACAAGTGAATTTGATGTTGTTGATGCTACTTTAGAGTTTGTGATCTGCCAAAAAAAGAAAGCAAATGTTGATATGTCACAATTAGTAAAATTAGAGTCCGAAATTCAAGAAATTGATGAAGTCTTGGAATGCTTGTTCAGGCATCTGGTTAAAACCAGAGCAACTCTTCTCAATGTCCATAGTAACTAGAACAAAAAAATTCATTCTTGTACGTAATTTTTGAAATGTACATGAAAGTTATATACATATACTAGATAATATATGAATATACAATTTTCTCTAATTTGTGTTCTTCAAGTTCATATCTCAAATATGCATGATTCACTAAAGTTAATTCGAAGCAATTCTATTATTTTAAAAAATTTTAAATAGCCCTTCAAACTTATCTTTGACTAATTCTCTGTTTAATGGCATAATAATATATGCCAGGTTTTTTTTTTTGCCTTAAGAAATAAGAAAATGTATAACAATAAATAAATAATATCCTTATTATTTTCCATTAACATTGAGTATGGTTGAAAGAAAGGTCATTGTAACTAAAAAATGTAATTTACTCGATGTGAATTGAAGGTATGCATTAAGATTCCATCTGTCTACGTGAACTTTAGAAATACTTCAGTAGCAATGCATAATATTGCATAGTAAATCTCCTACCTTTCCTTCTAATATAATTATACAATTTGCTTTGTTTAAAGTTATAATGCATGCATTAATTAGTTGGCCAAATCGTGTCATTTCCACTCGTGTGTAGCAGTTACAGGGAGCAGCATATAACATGAATATTGGATTAGTATATAGTAGTATATAGTAGTATATACTATATGAAATAATTAAGAATCTGAGCATGCATGGTTCGTTGTACAATTAGCTGGTAAGTCGGATAAGAAGGTTAGAAGAGACTTGGAAAGAAGAGCAAAATCACCACATCAAGACTTTTTATATATATATATATATATATATATATATATATATATATATATATATATATATATATATATATATATATATATATATATATATATATATATATATATATATATATATATATATTCTCCAGCGCAGTGCTTGCCTACCTTCCTGGATAACAACAACTTGGGTGTTTCTTATATTTACTCTAATAATATGAAAAATATTAATGTCACTCGTGCAAATGATTAATGAACAACATGCAGAACTAATAAGGACATTGGTGATTGGACCACAAAAAATTAGCTGGTCATCATCTTTCTTTTTATTTTGTGATGGCTATTGGTCATTATCTCATAATATCATATAACTCAGCTAATTACCAAAGTAAAAGAGACTCTCATTTGACACGTAAAAGTTTTCTGTCAAAATCGTTAAGCATACAATCTCCAAATTATCTTTGACAATAATATCTCGCAAAATATATTCTACATGTTTTGGATACGATACGTAACAGATAGATTTGACCTCAATATATACACTCCTCATAGCATATTATTTGATTTTTTTTTCCGTATTTAGAATAAATTAAATATACTTAGACTCGATTCATGTTCGAAAAGGCTTTCTTCATGTTATTGTCGTTTGGCCGAGATCAAAGAAGCAGGAGATATTGAGAACGAAACCCTTAACTCAAACGTATACAAAACTCTTGCTGGCAATCAAGCCTATAGGATCCAACCCGACCATCTATTAGGGCGCAGAAAGCAGCCATCATCAACACCTGGGCCTCATTTTAGAGGACCCAAATTTTGAAATTTATTGTTTACTTTAGTCACATGATCTTAATACTCATGCTTTAGGTACAATTTTCGTAAAAGTTAATGATATATATATATATATATATGTATATATATATATATATATATATATATATATATATATATATATATATATATGTATATATATATATATATATATATATATATATATATGTATATATATATATATATATATATATATGTATATATATATATATATATATATATATGTATATATATATGTATATATATATATATATATATATATATATATATATATATATATATATATATATATATGTATATATATATATATATATATGTATATATATATATATATATATGTATATATATATATATGTATATGTATATATATATATATGTATATGTATATATATATATATGTATATGTATATATATATATATGTATATGTATATATATATATATGTATATGTATATATATATATATGTATATGTATATATATATATGTATATATATATGTATATATATATATATATATGTATATGTATATATATATATGTATATGTATATATATGTATATATATATACATATATATATATATATATATATGGTAGGAATAATAAATACTTATGTTTTATAATTATACATAATATTTTTTTAGGAGAATTATGCATAATAATTTTGATCTAACTAATTTAAATTATTGCACAGAGCCTCCATCCTTCTTAAGACGGTCCTGATCCAACCCCTCGAAAATAGCGACCTACATGTGTGAGAACGCACATCTAAACCATCCAAAGTAAGCGCTGCACACGCGTGAAATGCACCATTTATCAATAGCCTAACTAACAAATCCATCTATGATATTCGACTGGCAAAAAAAATATATGGTTGGCGTGACATTTCAAACAAATCATATATACTAATAGAAGAAGAAAAAATAATCTTAGGTGTCAAGCCAATATTCTTCAAAGCCTCACATTAATCCTCGATTTCTCCTTGCATTTCACAAATCTGCCATGTGTCATCAGCCTTGAGTCTTGAGACCTCTCACTTTCAGCTCATAATTTTGGGTGTAATTGAATTATTTCAATCCATCATCTAACATTTTAGGCAACAAATCAATTAGATGAATCAGTTAAGTTAGAAATTTTAAAATTCAATCAATTACTTGCCACATACATGTAACCTTTAAGGAAATAAAATTCATTCACAGTACCTATTATATATGTTAATTTTATATCATTCAATCAATAACATCAATCAAGCATATAATTTTTGTTAATATCAAAAGCAATGAAAATTACCATAGTCGGTTACTTCCCAAAAAAAATTCCCTAATGTCGCATTTTTTTTTTGAGGGGACCTAATGTCAAGAATTACTTATATACTTTTTGCGGTATAAATATGCTCACTATTACTAATTCATACCGTATTAAGTATTCAAAATAAAAAATCCGCAAATCAAATCATGATAAAAAGAATACATTAATTGGCAAATTAGTTAACACATTAAAAAATATACTTTTTCTAGATTAACGAACCATATCTAAACATAATCAAAATTATTTCTAGGATTTTTATTTGTTTAGTACCAATTACTTCAGAAAATAAGTAAACTTAATTGATTTATACGCATGCATGTATAATTATGCAAAATTGATAATTTTGATTCTCCAAACACAACAAAAAAAACATCACTTTGAAGATACAAACATGAATGCAATTCTAGATTAACGAACCATATACAAAAAAATTTTTGAGTATGCAATTCTTTTTTAATCTTATGAAAATTAACATAATCAGACTAATTTATAGGATTTTTTTTGCAATTACCAATTAATTCATAAAATAAGTAAACTTACTTGATTTACCATATATACACATGCATGTAGAATTCATCCCCAAATCTTTAATTTTGATCCTCAAAATAAAAAAATACATGAAAATTCGGAATACCAACATGCAATCAAAGTTTGAAATACATGAAAACTAACCTTTTAATTTTGTAGGATTAATTTATTAATATCATGAATGGTAGCTTATTTCACCATTGATTCTACTCTTATTCAATCCATAGTGAGCAATTGCAGTCATTCAAAGCATATATTATTCTTCTTCTCATATTCAAGCCATCCATGTCCGGTTTTTTTTTCCTTATGAGATAAGTGGGTCATTGAGTTGCATCCAAGTAGAAAAGAAATGAGAAGAAAAATGAAGTGAAGTGAGAGAGTTTGAATGGAGAAGTGGCGAAATGGGAAACGTTTTGCATGAAATGTTTCAATGGAGTGAAGTTGTAATGAGGAGAGAGAAAGATGGAGTGAATAACTGATTTGGCTTTATGAAATATATCAATGGAGAGAAGTTGTAATGAGAAGCTGTATAAATGGTTTTGATTTTTTCACACTTTATTGTCACGTGTATACAAGTTTAAATATTATATTGTTAACATTATAAGTCAATAGTGATTATATTAGTACCATTGAAAGATTTTAAGTTGATAGCTTTTACATATAATGGAACGGTTTGTCGCAAGTACAACTGGTTTTGGATGCCAACATCTATCTATCTATATAAATATATATAACAAAATCCTAGAGGCCAATCAAGTGTGCCACATAGGACTAAATGCATTGAGCTATGCCACACTGGGATGACAAGCAATTTCCCCACGAAATCACAGTATAATCCGGCTAATTGATCTTCCCTTCATTTGGGCCGTACTTATAGGATTGACACTAAAGGAATTTTTTTAAAATTCTCTCTAATATCTCACGATTTCAGTAATCTAATTAATACAATACAGAAAATAATCGTTTATATATTATTATAATAATAGTAGTTCAATTAGAGGCTAAAATTACGAGAATCTCAGTATATTAATATAGATTAAACAAAATGAAAAGAATCAACAAAATTAAGACAATTAGATGGAACATGATTTGCTCTACATAAATTAAGGCGTATAGTTTTGGTAACAAAATTATCCATTTACATAAATATGTACTTTTTTCAATTAGTGCTACATAATTGCCTAAAATTTGTGGGAATACTATCACTAATATACAATAATAAATGTCCATTTATAAACTATCACGACACTAAGGCTATGTTCTTTTGCCGATTGAATGAAAATTCATTTCGGTTCGGTTTAGTTCAAACAAATTCAATTTAGTTTAGTTCAGTTCAAGTTTATTCGGGCCCGGTTCGATTCGTGTTTATTCGGTTCGGTTCGGTTAGTTTCCTCTCACATTTCATTCACTTCGTTCGTTCGAGTTTATTCGGTTCGGTTCGGTTCGGACAAATTCGGTTCGGGTCATTTCAATTCAAGTCAAAAGAATAGAGCCTAATTTAGGGATTGATTGATCTATTATCTACTCGCTGCAAGTTTACATGTTATACATATGGGGTGAGTGTTTTCCTTTTGTACTTTTTCACGTTGTCCAAAAAAAAAACACATGGGGGTGAGAGAGAGCGCTCAAAGACATTTCGGTGCTTCAAGTTTATATAAGCGTTGTGTTATTGTGTAGGTAATTTGTATCCCTATAAAAGTTGTATTTAAATGTCATTCTTCTAAAGATAAATATTATATCTTTACCCATCATTCTTATTCCAGTGTTTCATCTCCACGTTTTAGTCTTATGATTTATGCCCTCTTTGTTCAAACAAAGTAATAATGGTATTCAATTTCATGTATACGAACAATGGTAGAGATACATTGTGTAGTTTATAGATGTAATTGTTGATAGATGGATATGCTGTTTAATTTCTTTGAGTACCTTAAAAAGGGCCTTATTTTATCCTCCGGTCTTGCTACACTCCCACGGTTAATGCCACAATTCACATGATACTATTGATATATTTTGGGCGTCATTATCGGTACTATGAATTATGATCAATAGAAGATCTTTCATCTTGATTAAATATCAAACATATGCCATGCATGCCATGAGCGATTGAAGATAAAAAAATCTCAACTTTTCCATTGATCTTGAAATCTTAACCTTGAATATCAACCCATTACCAACCCAGAAAATGACATATATCTCCCGTCCCAATCGAAGGTCGAAAAGCTTGAACTTTTAACATTAAAAACCTTGATTCATAAACCATGGCAAAGTTTAACCCATGTGTAAATTTGTGAATAAAAGAAAGAGAGAATCGAAAATAAACGACATGCAAGAACTTTTTTTGTTGTTGAATATGTAAAGAGGGCAAACTTTTTTTGGCAGATTTAAAATGGGGTTGGGACTTTGGAGGTTTAAATAAATGACACCCCAATAGGTTTTTACAAAGTTAGTTTGCAATTTAGGAGAGAAAGCGACGGTTTATAGAGAGAGAAATGATTGGATTTGGAAGGAATGATATTGTTACATAATAGGCATGTGTCTAAGATATAATTTAATAGGTTCATATGTTATTGCCTTTTGATTTTGAGGGCAAAACTAATGATCTCAATAATCGGTTATTATAATAGCATGATTCATAAGTTTCTATTGTAAGTTGTAACATTTAACCAACATAAAAAATATTTACCAAATAACAAAAACAAATCAAATATTTATAAACCCAAGTTCTGTAAAAACAAGGAACAACGATCCTGCTCTAATCAACTTATTTTTATTTCTTATAAGAAATATAAGTTCAAATAACGAATAATATGCCTTAATAAGTTCGGATAAGTTCTATAATGCAAAAAACAAGCAAAGATAAAGTTTGACATACTCACAAAATAAATTCTAATAAGTTCAAATATGGTCTAATAAGGATTAACAAGGTGTAATAAGTTCAGATTAGTTCATAGATAAGTTTATTTAAGTTCAAATAAGATTACATAAGCAAAATAAGTTGAAAAGCACAAGGCCAACAATGACAATTTGGAAATTATACAACTTAAAAAAATCTTATGTACATAAAATATTTTATTATTGTTTTCTATAGGGTGTTGGCATATTAAAACTTTCTAAACTTATTTTGCTTATTAGTTATTATGGGCAAAAGTATTACAATTATAGAATCAAGAAAATATTATTTCATTTCATGTTTTAATCTTTAGGCTTTAAAAACATGATGGGGGATGAGTATTATCTATTGAAAAAAAAAGTACGGGGGTCAAACTCTAATGCTATGATCTAAATGATATCTATGATTTTACACAAGATATCATCAAACAAGAAAAACAACCATTATATGTATCTAAATGTACCTTAAATAGTATTTTTTTATGGGACCTTAAATAGTATTAAAGCTCAAACATATTGAGAAAATTAAAATCATAGCTAAGTGGGCAGTGGCCAGTGGGTGGCTAAATATGGTGCAGCGATGGTGCAAGAAGGCAAGAGAGATGGTGAACGGACTTCCATAAGTGGGAGCAAAAGTTGGTGTATTGCTGAGTATCAGTGGTGGTGCGAATTGTGATTTTATCTGGGCTTCTAATGGAAGTACTTAGTAGACAGAGTAAAGACTATTTCAATTAACTCTTTTTATTAAAAGGTGAGTCACGTGATCCATCATAACATTAACTACTTCAACCACTGAATACACGGGTCATAAGTCAATTTTAAAATAATTTTAATACATGAGTATTAAATTTTAAATCACAAGTTGGAGGCTCACCACCACGATTCTTGGAGAAACTTCTTAAAATCGTCACTTTAGAAAACTAACAACTTCCCGTGCAGTTTGCACGGGTCAAAAAGCTAGTTGATTAAAATTAGAAGGAAATAACCTCAACCCCCAACCCATAAGAAAATAAAATACTAATTTAAAATCTCTAAGAAATTGTGTACATGAATGATCATCCAATAATACAGGCAAGTGTCCGAGTGTAGGAAACCATGCAATATCATCCATGCTCTTACTATCTAATTTTATGGAGCTTCTGCAGACAAATGGCATCTTAACAACTATTAAGCTTTGAATTCAACGCATAACTTCACATGGAGTCATTCTCATGATCACCTTTTATTCAACCAGACTCTTCTTAATTAATAATAATCATATTTTTTAATCCATGTTATAATTTCTTAAGCGATAAAACTTTTTTTACCCTATGATTAGGTAATTATAAAACAGATAATTACTTATTGAGAAAAAAAAATTCTCATGCTATCAGTTTTTCTTCTATTTTCAATCTTTCAGGTATTTTAGAGTTTAATTTAGAGGCTTATGGTATATTTGAATCATGAATGTAATGACGAATGTAAGAATAGACAAAAGCAAAGTTTAGAGAATAATGTATATTGTATTGTATATTTGTATATAGCTTTCATTCACAGATCAAATTTTTTGTACAAGATTGAATTTTTGTTCTAGTTACTAAGGACATTGAGAAGAGTTGCTCTGGTCTTAACCAGATGCCTAAACAAGCATTCCAAGACTTCATCAATTTCTTGAATTTCGGATTCTAGTTTCACTAATTGTGACATATCAACATTTGCTTTCTTTTTTTGGCAGATCGTCAACTCCAAAGTAGCATCAACAACATCAAATTCACTGGTGGATGTTGTTGTTTCCTTCTTTTTTGTGAAAGACCATCTACTTTTTTGTGATCCGCCGATGTAGGATAACATCGACTTGAAGACTTCGACTGTCATCGCTTGCACTTCATTGAGGACATTGGCATCGTTAGTGTTGTCGACTTCCTTGATCTCTTTCAAGCACTTCTTGATGATCTTCTTGGATGTTTTTCGTGTTCTAAGGTATTCAGCAACTTCATTGGTTATGTTAAGTTCACCGCTACATCTTCTTCTTAGCACTGATTGAATGTCTTGGAGGCGTTCCTTTGACTGTACCAAAACATCCCTCGATGTGCTACAAATGTCGAGAAGCCTTAGAGATCCATCCAAGACCTCCTCAATGCATTGAGTTTGAGATATTTTTTTCTGATTAAGAGGCAGTTGAAGAAACTCATCAATGCACTTGTATAAATCCTTAAGGTCGGTAAGTTTGTTGGTTACTGATGAAGTAGAGGCAGCTTGAGATGACCTTAATCTGCACACACTTTCATCCAATTGATCAGAAACTGGGTGAGATTTTGAGGGGAAACTGCTAGAACGGGTGTGGTAAGCTGTCATTTTAAGATTTATTTTCTTTTAGTTTGTTTAAAGGCAGAGAACTGTAAGATACAAGAAGTGTTGGTTTGATAACTTCTACCATCCTTCTCTGCCTCTATATATACCAAAGTAAGAGAAGACATAAGGAATCTTAGATTAAATGAGAGATAACATGGTTTCACATATAATATGAAGGTCTTTCTTGGGCTTGTTACACATTGTCTCTTCCTACCCAACTCGCCAACTAATATATCAGTTGATGATCACATTATTTGTTCATATATTATATCAATCAAAGAGAAAAAAAATTAAGAATCTTGTGTTAGACAACCATCATTACAACAGTGACATGATGTTGGGTTAATTAATACTTATAGTATCTCCTTTCATGAGATCATGATCCTGTATATTGATCATGATCCTTACTGACCGCTATGCACGAGTGGAAATGGCACCATGAATCTGTTGGTTGTATGATATATATAAACTTGTTGGCCAATAGTAAACCACAAAAACTTTATGGTTTCATAAAATTCATGAATATTTTCCTTTGAGAATTGCCTTCTCATCATGCTAAATTAAAGCATTGCATATTATAGGTATAATCGTGTAGTTAAAAATCAGAAATTTAGCAGGATGAAGTTAAGATAATAAGAGTGTAATGGTAATAGTCCGGATGAACTCGACATGTTGACCACAGTCTTTAACGTGACAAATGACAATAATAGTTCGCAAAATATCTTCAACATGTTTTGAATATGATATGTATCTAATAGATTGACCTTAATATATTTAACTCCTCATAGCATGTTATTTGATTTTTTTTCCGTGTTTCGAATAAATTAAACATATTTAATTAGACTTGATTCTCATGTTCGAAACACCTTTCTTCATGTTATTGTCATTTGGTTGTGATCAAATAAGCGGGAGATATTGAGTTCGACAGCCTAACATCCAATCAATTCCTATCGTCTATTCTCAATTAGTTTGTTCTTAACCTAAGCAAGAGTCTCTAACTCCTGTTGCCAAATTGGCAATAACCAAGCCTATAGGATCCAACCCCTCGAAATTAAAATGGTGATCACATCACCTTAAACATGTGTATGGGGGTATACAACCCTCTTGACTGGCTGACCGACAAGGTCACGAAAGATGTCGGCCTACATCAAAGGCGTAGTCATTACCCTACTGGAATCATAATGGTCTGAGTGGACAAGCTGTAACTTGGCGGCTGATAGGCTGTCGTACACCTTTCAAAAATAATTCCTAGCAAACCTTCTAACAATGTAGTAGAGTAAGTAGGGTCGAATCCCCAGAGAGATGGTCGTTCTAATCTAGCTTATAAGATATGGAGATCTAAACTAAACAAGATCAGAATATGTGAATTAAGGTTCTAAACTAATAAAATATGAAAATCAAACTAAAAGGATCTAGGGCAATGGTTCACCATGTTATATTTCAAAATCTATCAAAATAATATCAATAGTTCAATTAATTAGATATCTAGAGCACATGTTAATCCTACGGTCGGATATTAACGCTCTCAAATCAACATATGTGGTACAGTCGCTAACATAATCAGATTTGCTAATTATAGGTAAGCCTCTAAAAAGTACTATCTCTCGATCCATGACTCTTTATTAGCAAGTTTAATCAGACAATTGATCAGGTTGCAAGATTAACAATAAAAACACTAATCAATTAGAAATATCAACGACTAATCAAACAATCAATAAACATCAATCAAGATTCATCGTATATAAACATGGATTCCCAAACCCTAGAAATAAAAACTACTTAATCATGAAATAAAGAATAAAATCTAAAATCTACAAAGGAAAACATAATTAAAGAAATCTATGAAAGAAACTAATAGAACTCATGTATTAATCAAGATGAAGAGAAACTAGGGTTTACTATAAAGCTAGAGAGAAAAAGAAGAAAACTAAAACTATGAACTAAGACTAAAATAACGTGATAGAGAGGAAGTAGAGGAGAGAGAGAGAGGAGTTATTACTAATCTAAATAATATTAAATAGCCTAATATGACTAGGAAAGTAATTTACAAGATAAGGAAAGTCTCGAATAAATCATTAAATGGGCGGATTAGTGATCCGTGCGTACGATGACAGGTTCCAGCAGAAACAGTCCCAACTTCGGGAAGGCATAACTCCTTGACTAGAAGTCTCCTCGGAGCGTATCACCTATCGTTGAAAAGATCTTCAAGTGTAGTTTCCAAATATGATGGAATAATTAAATTCTCAGAAGCACATCAAAAGTTATGGTCAGAAGAGTAGACTTGACTCATTTTCCACATTTCTTCAAATGATTTTCCGTTTTGTTTTCACTCAAATTCGTACTCTAACGTATCCAAACGATCCTTATGCAATGCGCCTTCCTTCCAAGTGCTCCTAATTCTCAAGTTTAGCTAATCATGCTCCAAATATGTATTCATCACCTGAAATTAATCAAAAACAAGAAAACATACCGAATAGGAGTAGAATAAACTAACTTAAGAATATAATGCAATAATGAACCTAATAATGAATATAAATGCTCTAAAATGCAACCTAAATGCACCTAAAAACTATATATATATATATATATATGATCTATCAGTGGCCTGACATGCGTACTGGGCGATGACGCACACGTGTAGGGATCGGATCTAATAATATAAACCGACCTACTGTTCATTGCCTATAAATAGCCACTTGCACTGTTCCCAAGGTATATTATTATGATCCTACATACCTTATCTGCACATTACCTTGACGAACCTTGACTTAGGCATGGGAGTGGGTTTCCTCGGCAACCCCCCAAGGTCAGTTACCCTTTGTCACTCGTGTAGGTACATCGACATCTTGAGGACCGACAACTCCCAACAACGCCAAGCCTTGTCATCCCTTCCAAGATCGTCAACTCTTGATGTCCCTGTTTCATACCCGAAACAACATGAATTCTTGGACCCGGCCCCTCTTGGATGTCACCTAATATGAGAACCCACATGCATGCATCTCTAAACTATCTAAAGTAAGCATTGCACACGCATGGATTTGAAATTATTTATCTTTTTGATGCAAATGAGCCATTATAAACCTACTGATATAAACAGGATTGGATCTCAAAGTTCGGCCGATACCCTCGCAAGACTTTACCAACTAAACTAGACGACATCCACATTTGACGCCATTTATTAGTAGCCTAACTTACAAATCAATCTATTGATATTCTAGCCACTGGCAAAAATTATATGGTTGGCGTGACATTGCAAGCAAACTGATGAAAATTAAAAGTAAAAAAATCTCACCCTCTTCCCCTAAGAAAATAAAATACCAAATTAAAATCTCTAAGAAATGGTGTACATGAATGATGATCCAATAATACAGGCAAGTCCCCGAGTGTAGGAGACCATGCAATATCATCCATGCTCTTACTATCTAATTTTATGGAGCTTCTGCAGACAAATGGCATCTTAACAACTAATAAGCTTTGAATTCAACGCATAACTTCACATGGAGTCAATTCTCATAATCACCTTTCATTCAATCAGACTCTTCTTGATTAATAATAATCATTTTTTTTAATCCATGTTATAATTTCTTAAGCGAGAAAACTTTTTTATTACCCTATGATTAGGTAATTATAAGACAGATACTTACTTTTTGAGAAAAAAAATAATTCTCATGCTTTCAGTTTTTTCTTCTCTTTTCAATCTTTCAGGTATTTTAGATTTTAATTTAGACGC
Organism: Beta corolliflora; assembly: GCA_947648045.1. NCBI lineage: Eukaryota > Viridiplantae > Streptophyta > Magnoliopsida > Caryophyllales > Amaranthaceae > Beta > Beta corolliflora. Next base: position 49,144 of record CANSZD010004255.1, read on the forward strand.
TTATGGTATATTTGAATCATGAATGTAATGACGAAGGTAAGAATAGACAAGAGCAAAGTTTAGAGAATAATGTATATTCTATTGTATATTTGTATATAGCTTTCATTCACATATCAAAATTTTTGTACAAGATTGAATTTTTGTTCTAGTTACTAATGACATTGAGAAGAGTTACTCTGGTTTTAACCAGATGCCTAAACAAGCATTCCAAGACTTCATCAATTTCTTGAATTTCGGACTCTAATTTTAATAATTGTGACATATCAACATTTGCTTTCTTTTTTTGGCAGATCACCAACTCCAAAGTAGCATCAACAACGTCAAATTCACTGGTGGATGTTGTTGTTTCCTTCTCAGCTCTTTGGCTGACAAGTTTTGAGAAAGACCAGCTACTTTTTTGTGATCCGCCGATGTAGGATAACATCGACTTGAAGACTTCGACTGTCATCGCTTGCACTTCATTAAGGACATTGGCCTCGTTAGTGTTGTCGACTTCCTTAATGTCTTTCAAGCACTTCTTGATGATCTTCTTGGATGTTTTTCGTGTTCTAAAATATTCAGCAACTTCATTGGTAATGTTAAGTTCACCGCTACATCTTCTTCTTAGCACTGATTGAATGTCTTGGAGGCGTTCCTTTGACATCCTTGGATGTGCTACAAATGTCGAGAAGCCTTAAAGATCCATCCAACACCTTCTCACCCCATTGAGTTTGAGATATATTTTTCTGATTAAGAGGTAGTTGAAGAAACTCATCAACGCACTTGTATAAATCTTTAAGGTCGGTAAGTTTGTTGGTTACTGATGAAGTAGAGGCAACTTGAGATGACCTCAATCTGCACAAACTTTCATCCAATTGATCAGAAACTGGGTGAGATTTTGAGGGCAAACTGTTAGAACGGGTGTGGTAAGCTGCCATTTTAAGATTTTTTTTTCTTTTAGTTTGTTTGAAGGCAGCGAGAACTGTAAGATACAAGAAGTGTTGGTTTGATGACTTCTACCATCCTTCTCTGCCTCTATATATATATACCAAAATAAGAGAAGACAAGGAATCTTAGATTAAATGAGAGATAACATGGTCTCATATATAATATGAAGGTCTTTCTTGGGCTTGTTACACACTGTCTCTTCCTACCCAACTCGCCAACTAATATATCAGTTGATGATCACTATTTGTTCATATAGTATATATCAATCAAAGAGAAAAAAAATTAAGAATCATGTGTTAGACAACCACCATTACAACAGTGACATGATGTTGGGTTAATTAATACTTATAGTAACTCCTTTCATGAGATCATATTGTGCTATGCTTCTACTACCCATTCTATTATTCTAAATTCTGCACCCTGTATATTGATTATGATCCTTACTGACCGCTATGCACGAGTGGAAATGGCACCATGAATCTGTAGGTTGTATGATATATATACACTTGTTGGGCTGTTGGCCAATAGTAAACCACAAAAACTTTATGGTTTCATAAAAGTCATGGATATTTTCCTTTGAAAATTGCCTTCTTATCATGCTAAATCAAAGCATTGCATATTATAGGTATAGTTGTATAGTGTTTTTTTTTTTGTTGAATGGAGCAATGTATTAAACCTTAAATCAGAATTACAAGTTTGAGTTCAAAATAGGGGGATTGGAAGACCCCAAATTACAACACCGGCATAAAAGTTCAAAGTTAACTTCCTCTAAACTAATATTAAGCTCCGCCCAAGGTGGATTGGAATAATGGCGAAATACATTTACTTCCATACTCCCCTGCCTCACTGCTTTTGCCAGGCCGATGGCAGCCTCTCTTGTTTGCTCTCTATCCACTTTTTGAACCAACTTGACTCGACCCTCCTGCAATAGCTTCATGCAAGCATTGGTAACATGAGTATATCTATCCTTTATTTTTACGTTCCCATTAATGTTGTCTACTGCCACCAAAGAATCCGTCATGATAATACAATCAGACCATTGTCTTTTACTGATCCATTTCATAGTTAAAAGCCAGAATTTAGCAGGAAGAAGTTCAGATAATAAGAGTGTGATGGTAATAGTTCCGGTTAACTCGACCTGTCGACCAGAGTCTTTAACGTGGCAAATGACAATAATATCTCGCAAAATATCTTCAACATGTTTTGAATACGATATGTATCAAATAGATTGACCTCAATATATTTCACTCCTCATAGCATATATATTATTTGATTTTTTTTCCGTGTTTAGAATAAATTAAACATACTTAATTAGACTCGATTCTCATGTTCGAAACAACTTTCTTCATGTTATTGTCATTTGGCTGTGATCACATAAGCGGGAGATATTGAGTTCGACAGCCTAACATCCATTCAATTCCTATCGTCTATTCTCAATTAGTTTGTTCTTAACCTAAGCAAGAGTCTCTAACTACTGTTGCCAAATTGGCAATAATCAAGCCTATAGGATCCAACCCCTCGAAAATGGTGATCACATCACCTTAAACATGTGTACGGGGGTATATAACCCCCTTGTCTGGCTGACCGACAAGGTCACAAAAAAATGTAGGCCTACATCAAAGGCGTAGTCATTGCCCTACAGGAATCTGTTGGAGTATGTCCTACGATCAAGTGCATAACTCAAAAAGTTATAAATTATTAATTATATCCAATATAGTTTGGGTAGTCATGATGCTTTGCTAGGAGCCAATCTTGACTTGTAATATTAATAAACGATTAACATTACTACTAAACTATAGTGGACCTCTGAGGTCACACATAAACTAAACTTGATTAATTAGTCATTTAGAGACTAATATTATATGATAATGCCATCATATTCTTTTGATAATAAAATAAATAAGATATGGTGGACATCTTATTATTTTCGGAAAGAATCAATTATAGGATAATTGATTGATATCATTATTGCATGATTGATTGAGAAAATCAATTGCATTGGATTGATATCATGAAAGAAGGAAAGAAAAATATTCTAACCTTAATATATTGTTGCCGGCTATATTAGTGCATGGTGATATGAGAGTTGTTAGTATTCTCATTTGTTCACTGTGAGAGATAATATAGAGTGTCAATCAAAAGGTGGAAAAATTGTTTTCTTCATTTCACAAAAGAATTAGACTAAACACGATTGTTGTTCGAAGGTTCTAGCAAACCAAAGGCTAATCAACTTTTAGTGGTGGACTACTTGTGGAGGGATTTCACTTGAGATTCTAAAGTTAACATCAACGAGGCACGCTACAAAGGTATAATAACTTAACTCCCTTACTTAGATTCATTATAGTATTATAGGGTGTTCTTGGGAATAGGTTTTATATAAATTGTTTATATTTCCGCTTCGTAAATCCTATTAGTGGTATCAGTCGCCTCCCTATTTATGCTATTTTGATCTTTGTAGATGCGTATTATTTAATCTTGTTAGTATTAAACTATGGACTTATGAAATTGCAACATAATAATTTGGTTTTGATTGAAATATAATTCGAATAATATTGATATTTGATATTTAATATTCGGATTTCATTTTTTTTTATGAATAGTTCATATAATAATATTTTTCTTGGGGTGTGTATTTTTTTTTTTTAATTACACAAATTTTGTAGGCAAGGGTGTCTAATTTGTTCAATTTTAGGATAAAATTACACTCTCTATTTTTGAAAATGTGATTTTCATTAAATAAAAAAAAAATAAAAAAAATAAAAAAAAGGAATGGGAAAGTTGCTGGCAGCAACCAGCGTGTTTCATTTGAAATTGCAGGCCAAGATTACCTCGCTAGATAGCAACAAGTTGGGCCAGCTGTTTGTTTCGTTTCCAGCGTCTGGGCTGGACTTTCTGTCTGGTCTGGACTGCTGGACCGGACAGTGGGTCTGACTTGCTGTCCTCTGGGCCTGGCAGTGGTTCTTGTGGGCCTACTGTTAGGCCTGGGCTACCGTTTTTTTTTTTGGCCAGCATTACTTATATTTATTTTTGGGCTTAAAATATGTTTAACCCAAGTTTCTTCAATCCAAATTTTGAACCTAATAGTTAGGTGATCCATTTCTAAGTGGGAGTTTATTAGATTGATATTTAACTCTCAAATTTTTTGGATAAGTTGCAATTTTATTATCATGATAATATAAAGTTCAAGTATAATTTCTAACACTATTAAATATTGTTATTTTTTGGACTAATTAAAATTGTTGATTAGTTTAACTAATATTTTGTATTAGAATTGTCTAATATACACTGGGTCACTTACTCTAAGTAAGTGAATGAATGAATAATTTTATGCATGAATGTTGCATGATTAGTATGGCCCAAATTAGGATAGAAATTACGGTCTGCGTACCGTTATGTATTTTTTGTATCTTAAATACGGACTGCGAGCCGTTTTGTATTTTTGTAATTTTATTTACATTTAAATTAACTTGTACGATGATTGGAGAATCAAGCTTTGATGGAGATCAAAAGGCGGTTACGAAGCACCTTCAAGTTTAGTTTTAGGTGTAGGGGCCATACTAGGATCATTTTTAATTATGCATTTAAATTATTGCTTTTATTTTGTTATTATGTTTTTGTTCTAAATTGCTATTAGTTCACTAAATTTAGAACTGACATAGTAACTTAAAGTCCTAAATTTTAAAATTTGAATACTTAGATACCCACCCTTACAAACCTCTATTCATGTCTTTGATCATTGGTAATGGGCTTGCCTAAGCAAGGTATTATTTTTTTATCTTAGACCTTTTAGAGTATATTTAAGAAATTTACAAGTATGTAAGGTTTTATTCAACAAAGTATCCAATTAGGACTTGGGCTTTAGGGTATAGGAATGGGCTATTACATGCGATGTTTCCCATTAACCAAGAGTTATAGGAGTATAACTAATAAAGTGTTATTTACCTAAACCATTTATCTCTTAGGTGACCGGCCAAAGCCGGTTTAGGATTAAATGAGTTGGGGTCTTGGAATCTTTTAGCCTAAATGAGAACGTTTTTAGACTAAAAACCTTTAACTTGTTTTAACTTGGTTAAAATTTGAAGTTATTGTTTATAATCATAAACCTAAATCTTTGCTTTTTCATTTGTAGATGGTTACTCCTAATTCAAACTCCGCTATGTCATCTTTTGGTATTCGCTCTATTCTCGAAAAGGAAAAACTTAATGGAAACAATTTTCTGGATTGGTATCGCAACTTGAGAATAGTTCTTAAGTCTGAAATGAAACTGGATGTTCTTGAAAACCCTCTCCCTGCTGAACCTACCCTTCGAGCATCTGCTGAGACTCGAAAAGCATATGATACGGCAGTAGCTAGATCTCTTGATGTCACGTGTTTGATGTTAGCATCCATGAATTCTGAATTGCAAAAACAATTTGAAAATATGGAGGCTTTTGACATCATTCATCAGCTCAGAGCTATGTTTCAGAAACAAGCAAGAATTGAGCGCTACGAAACGGTTAAGGCTATCCTTGAGAGCAGTCTCAAAGAAAGTGAACCTGTTGGTCCACACGTTCTCAAAATGATGGGTTATTTTGAGAATTTGGAACGATTAGGTGTCACTTTAGGTGATGAGCTACCAATTGACATCACTCTCCACTCCCTTCATAAGGGGTATGACCAATTCGTGTTAAACTTTAACATGAATGAGTTGGAGAAAACTATGAATGAGCTTCTAGGAATGCTCAAGACTGCTGAACCAAGTATCAAGGTTGCACCTAATAATCCAGTTCTTATGATTCAGAAAAAGAAAGGGGTTTTCAAGAAGAAAGGCTATAAAAAACAATACCCTCGAGTAAGGGTAAGGGCAAACAAAGTTGTCAAAACTAAGGTCGGAGCTACCTCTGCACCAAGAATGCTTTCATTGCCACAAACCAGGTCATTGGAAGAGGAATTGTCCTAAGTATCAAGAGGACAAGAAGAATGGCAATATTGCTTCTACCTCAGGTATACATGTTATTGAAGTTAATCTCACTATTTCTAATTCTTGGGTATTTGATACCGGATGTGGATCTCACATTTGTACAAATGTGCAGGGACTAAAGAAAAGTAGGAGCTTGGCTCGAGGGGAAGTGGACCTACGTGTTGGCAACGGAGCAAAGGTTGCAGCTTTAGTCGTAGGCACTTTTAGTTTAATAATGCCCTCTGGGCTTGTTTTGGATTTGAATAATTGTTATTTTGTTCCGCCTATTTCTAAAAACATTATTTCTGTTTCCTGTTTGGATACGAAAGGGTTTACTTTGAGATTAAGAATAAATGTCTTTCTTTTCAAAAGGATGGAATGTTTTATGGTAGTGCTCACTTATTTAATGGGCTCTATTTGCTAGATTTAGAAAGACAAGTTTATAACATTGATACTTAAAAGGCCAAATCAAATGATTCAAATAAAACTTACCTTTGGCATTGTCGTCTTGGCCACATAAATGAGAGACGTATACAAAAACTTCAAAAGGAAGCAATTTTGGAATCATTTGATTTCGAATCATATGATACATGCGCATCTTGCTTACTTGGCAAAATGACAAAAGCTCCTTTCACTGGTGTAAGTGAAAGAGCAAGTGACTTATTAGGTCTCATACATTCCGATGTTTGTGGACCAATGAGTACAAATGCTAGAGGCAATTATCGCTTCATAACATTCACAGATGACTTCAGTAGATATGGGTATATCTACCTTATGAGGCACAAATCTGAAGCTTTTGAAAGGTTTAAAGAATTTCAAATGGAACTACAGAATCAGCTTGGCAAGACAATAAAAGCCCTCCGATCTGATCGAGGTGGTGAGTATTTAAGCCAAGAGTTTGATGACCATCTCAAAAGTTGTGGAATTCTTTCCCAACTAACTCCTCCGAGAACACCACAATGGAATGGTGTGTCCGAAAGGAGAAATCGAACTCTATTAGATATGGTTCGATCAATGATGAGTCGAGCCGATCTTCCGATATCATTCGGGGTCATGCCTTGGAAACCGTCGCACTAATCTTAAACGTAACTCCAATCAAAGTCATTGAAAAGACTCCATATGAGTTATGGGCTGGAAAAACTCCAAGTATGTCTTTTCTTAAGATTTGGGGATGCGAAGGTTATGTAAAACGTTTACAATCTGACAAACTTGCACCTAAATCTGACAAATGTTACTTTGTGGGTTATCCAAAAGAAACAAAGGGGTATTACTTCTACAACAAAAACCGAGAACAAAGTGTTTGTGGCTCGAAACGGGTGTCTTTCTCGAAAGAGAACATCTTTCTAGAAATTCAAGTGGGAGAAATATTCACCTCGAAGAAATTCGAGCTGAAAATGAGCCACAAAATCAGGAGCCTACACAAGTAATTGTGGAAACTGATAAGACTCCACAACCTGTTGTGGAATCTACCTCCGTGGCACCCGCCCCTCGTAGGTCTACTAGGAAAATTTCAAAGCACTCGAGAGATATGGATTTCTCGTGTTCGATAATAAAGAAATATTGTTTTTAGAAAACAATGAGCCTACTACCTACAAAGCTATGGCTAGTTCAGATTCCGACTTATGGTCAAAAGCCATGAAATCCGAAATGGATTCCATGTATGAAAATCAAGTTTGGAACTTGGTTGATTTGCCCGATGGGGTTAAACCTATTGGATGCAAATGGGTTTTCAAGTTGAAAACTAACATGGATGGAAATGTATATATCCACAAAGCTAGGCTAGTGGCACAAGGTTTCAAACAAATTCATGGTATAGACTATGATGAAACCTTTTCACCAAGAGCTATCGCCGAAATCTATTCGGATACTTCTAGCAATTGCCTCATATTATGACTATGAAATATGGCAAATGGATGTTAAAACCGCCTTCCTAAATGGTTTTTTGGAAGAAGAAGTGTACATGACACAACCTGAGGGTTTTATTGATCCTAATGCACCTAGAAAGGTCTGCAAGCTTCAAAAGTCCATTTATGGATTGAAGCAAGCATCAAGGAGTTGGAACCTCCGATTTGACGAGTCAATCAAAGGTTTTGGTTTTCTCAGAAATGAAGAGGAATCTTGTGTTTACAAAAAGGTTAGTGGGAGTAAGATTGTTTTCTTGGTCTTGTATGTGGATGACATACTTCTGATTGGAAATGACATTCCTATGCTAAAGTCTGTAAAGATATGGCTTGGAAAATGTTTTTCAATGAAAGACCTTGGTGAAGCTCATTACATACTAGGCATTAAGATCTATAGAGATAGATCTAAAAGAATGATTGGACTAAGTCAAGAAACTTATATTGATAAGGTTCTAACTAGGTTCAATATGAAAGGTTGTAAAAGAGGTTTTCTACCCATGTCTCATGGCATAAGTCTGAGCAAGACTCAGTGTCCTTTGACGACTGATGAGAAAGACCGCATGAGCAAGATCCCATATGCGTCAGCTATTGGATCCATCATGTATGCCATGATATGTACTAGACTAGATGTTTCCTATGCTTTGAGCATGACCAGTAGATTCCAAGCAAATCCAGGTGATGACCATTGGACTGCTGTGAAGAATATTCTAAAGTACCTTAACAGGACTATAAAAAAATTCTTAGTGTATGGAGGAGAGGATGAGCTAAGTATAAAAGGTTATACTGATGCTAGTTTTCAAACAGATAAGGATGATTTTCGATCGCAGTCGGGATTCATATTTTGTTTGAATGGAGGAGCAGTGAGTTGGAAAAGTTCCAAGCAGAGCACTATATATAGCAGATTCTACAACTGAAGCTGAGTATATTGATGCATCAGAAGCAGCAAAAGAAGCCGTTTGGATAAAAAAATTCATTTTTGAACTTGGAGTGGTTCCTAGTATTGTTAGTGCTTTGGATGTTTATTGTGATAACACTGGAGCTATAGCACAAGCAAAGGAACCAAGATCACACCAAAAATCCAAACATGTACTCAGGAGATTTCATCTGATTCGAGAGATAGTTGATCGAGGAGATGTTAGGATATGTAAAGTTCATACGGATAGCAATGTTGCAGATCCGAGGAAAGGGGGGTCACTGGGGGGGATATTATCCCGACCCTCGCCCTTTCTATTTCCGGAAGGAAATAAAATTAGGGCGCCTTACACGGACCTAAAGGCTCCTTTAGGAGGGCGTATTAGTGGTTTCTTTTCAAAAGGGATTTTTTTCGATAAGGGAAAGGCTCGACGAAGGAAGGAAAGGGCTTTCGGAGATCGAGATTTTCTTAGTTTTTCATCGAAAACGAAGAAGACCCGCGCGCGGGCCAGGCCGGGTTTAGAGCGCGTGAAACTCAAACAGGAACCACCGATTTACAAATCTTATTAACCACAGAATTTAGTGAGCGGAAATAGAAAGGGCGAGGGCTGGGGATAATATCCCCCCCTGTGACCCCCTTCCGGACTTCCCCCCTTGACCCCCTAAGGGGGAACCGGACAGAAGCAACAAGGTTGTTGACTGCCCCTACTAAGCCACTTTCTCAGCAGAAACATGAGATTCATACTTCAGCTATGGGAATTAGGAACATTGGAGAATGACCTATCTTTGTACTTAATTTTAAATGCTGTTCATTATTGAAATAAAAGGTTTATGTTTATTTTTATAAAGTTATATTTGTTTAAATTCGGTTTAGTATTAAACAAATGTCCAAAGTAATCAGTTGTTTTATATAGGATGTTGAGTACGAAGACTCAACCATGAAACCCTATTAAGTGAATTAAGATAATTGATTACCTTGTCCCTAATCAGGTCATTAAGTAGGTACATTAATGACCTATAATGATTAGTTTATAGATTGATTGATGATCATGTTTCATGGATCATAGGGGCATTAGATGTCTAATCAATTATATTAATGTGAATTGGTGAATACACATTGGATTTGACCCACATAGAGAAATCTTTAAGAACTGAATGTCATAAGTTTCTCTAAAATATAAATGAGTTGATTCCTCAGACTTGAGTTTATCACTGATTCCTTACATTGATGACTAGTACACTTTGGCATTGTCAAACGTCGTGCCGTAAAAGGAGACTATAAAGGCAATGTACATGTTGCTATGAGTCGTGTGAAGGATAGAGGGTAAATAAGATGGAATTGTCCTCCTATTACATAGGAATGTTGTTTTGGGCCTCTCGGAGAGTTTAGATGTAAAATGCATGGTTCGTGCTCGAATGGATTGTGATTCAATCATTCGTTTGACGGTTGAACTTGAGACCGAGAAATATTCGTACTTCATAAGGATGACAAGTTTTCTTACCTTATGTTCAGATATAACAATAAGAGACAAAGGGATTATAAAGCACCACTTGCTCTAGGACAAGTGGGAGATTGTTGGAGTATGTCCTACGATCAAGTGCATAACTCAAAAAGTTATAAATTATTAATTATATCCAATATAGTTTGGGTAGTCATGATGCTTTGCTAGGAGCCAATCTTGACTTGTAATATTAATAAATGATTAACATTACTACTAAACTATAGTGGACCTACAGGGTCACACATAAACTAAACTTGATTAATTAGTCATTTAGAGACTAATATTATATGATAATGCCATCATATTCTTTTGATAATAAAATAAATAAGATATGGTGGACATCTTATTATTTTCGGAAAGAATCAATTATAGGATAATTGATTGATATCATTATTGCATGATTGATTGAGAAAATCAATTGCATTGGATTGATATCATGAAAGAAGGAAAGAAAAATATTCTAACCTTAATATATTGTTTTGGCTATATTAGTGCATGGTGATATGAGAGTTGTTAGTATTCTCATTTGTTCACTGTGAGAGATAATATAGAGTGTCAATCAAAAGGTGGAAAAATTGTTTTCTTCATTTCACAAAAGAATTAGACTAAACACGATTGTTGTTCGAAGGTTCTAGCAAACCAAAGGCTAATCAACTTTTAGTGGTGGACTACTTGTGGAGGGATTTCACTTGAGATTCTAAAGTTAACATCAACGAGGCACGCTACAAAGGTATAATAACTTAACTCCCTTACTTAGATTCATTATAGTATTATAGGGTGTTCTTGGGAATAGGTTTTATATAAATTGTTTATATTTCCGCTTCGTAAATCCTATTAGAATCATAATGGTCTGAGCCGACAAGGTGTAACTTGGCGGCCTAACATGCGTACTTGGCAATGACGCACACGTGTACGGAGCGGATTTAATAATATAAACCGACCTACTATTCATTGCCTATAAATAGCCACCTGCACTCTTCCCAATGTACATTATTATGATGCTACTTACCTTATATGCACATTACCTTGACAAACCTTGTCTTACATAGGCATGGGAGTGGGTTTCCTCGGCAACCCCCCAAGTTCAGTTACCCTTTGTCACTTGTGTAGGTACATCGACATCTTGAGGACCGACAACTCCCAACAACGCCAAGCCTTGTCATCCCTTCCAAGATCGTCAACCCTTGACGTCCCTGTTTCATACCTGAAACAACATGAATTCTTGGACCGCCTCTTGGATGTCACCTAATATGAGAACCCACATGCATCTCTAAACTATCTAAAGTAAGCATTGCACACGCGTGGATTTGAAATTGTTTATCTTTTTTATGCAAATGAGCGATTATAAGCGTACTGATGTAAACAGGATTGGATCTCAAAGTTCGGCTGATACCCTCGCAAGACTTACCAACTAAACTAGACGCCATCTACATGTGGCACCATTTATTAGTAGCCTAACTTACAAATCAATCTATTGATATTATGGTTGGCGTGACATTTCAAACAAACTGATGAAAATTAGAAGGAAATAAATTAAATCTCACCCTCTCCCCCTAAGAAAATAAAATACTAAATTAAAATCTCTAAGAAATTGTGTACATGAATGATGATCCAATAAATCTCACCCACTCCCCCTAATCAAGAAAATAAAATACTAAATTAAAATCTCTAAGAAATTGTGTACATGAATGATGATCCAATTATACAGGCAAGTCTCCGAGTGTAGGAGACCATACAATATCATCCATGCTCTTACTATTAAATTTTATGGAGCTTCTACAGACAAATGGCATCTTAACAACTAATAAGCTTCGAATTCAACGCATAACTTCGCATGGAGTCATTCTCATAATCACCTTTCATTCAATCAAAATCTTCTTAATTAATAATAATCGTATTTTTTATCTATTTTATAATTTTTTAAGCAACAAAACTTTTTTTTACCCTATGATTAGGTAATTATAAAACAGATAATTACTTTTTGAGAAAAAAAATTATGCTTTCAGTTTTTTCTTCTCTTTCCGATCTTACATGCATTTTAGATTTTAGACACTTATGGTATATTTCAATCATGAATGTAATGACGAATGTAAGAATAGACAAGAGCAAAGTTTAGAGAATAATGTATGTTCTATTGTATATATATAGCTTTCATTCACAGATCAAAATTTTTGTACAAGATTAAATTTTTTGTTCTAGTTACTAAGGACATTGAGAAGAGTTGCTCTGGTCTTAACCAGATGCCTAAACAAGCATCCCAAGACTTCATCAATTTCTTGAATTTCGGATTCTAGTTTTACTAATTGTGACATATCAACATCTGCTTTCTTTTTTTGGCAGATCACAACCTCCAAAGTAGCATCAACAACATCAAATTCACTGATGGGTGTTGTTGTTTCCTTCTTTTTTGTGAAAGACCAGCTACTTTTTTGTGATCCACCGATGTATGATAACATCGACTTGAAGACTTCAATCGTCATCGCTTGCACTTCATTAAGGACATTGGCCTCGTTAGTGTTGTCGACTTCCTTGATGTCTTTCAAGCACTTCTTGATGATCTTCTTGGATGTTTTTCGTGTTTTAAGGTATTCAGCGACTTCATTGGTAATGTTAAGTTCACCGCTACACCTTCTTCTTAGCACTGATTGAATATCTTGGAGGCGTTCCTTTGATTGTACCAAAACATCCCTCGATGTGCTACAAATGTCGAGAAGCCTTAGAGATCCATCCAACACCACCTCAACACATTGAGATTGAGATACGTTTTTCTGATTAAGAGGCAGTTGAAGAAACTCATCAACGCACTTGTATAAATCGTTAAGGTCGGTAAGTTTGTTGGTTATTGATGAAGTAGAGGCAGCTTGAGATGACCTCAATCTGCACAAACTTTCATCCAGTTGATCAAAAACTGGGTGAGATTTTGAGGGGAAACTGTAAGAACGGGTGTGGTAAGCTGCCATTTTTAGTTTTTTTCCCTTTTAGTTTGTTTAAAGGCAAAGAACTGTAAGATACAAGAAGTTTTGGTTTGATGACTTCTATCATCCTTCCCTACCTCTATATATACCAAACTAAGAGAAGACATAAGGAATCTTTAATTAAATGAGAGATAACATGGTTTCATATATAATATGAAGGTCTTTCTTGGGCTTGTTACACATTGTCTCTTCCTACCCAACTTGCCAACTAATATATCAGTGCATGATCACATTATTTGTCCATATAGTTTTATCAATCAAAGGGAGAAAATTAAGAATCTTGTGTTAGACAACCATCATTACAATAGTGACATGATGTTGGGTTAATAAATATATACTTAATTGCAATTCCTGTAATTTCATGAGATAACATGCTGTGCTTCTACTACGCATGCATCATATACTCGAAATACTGTACCCTGTATGCTCATCATGATCCTAAGTGTTCGCTATGCACGAGTGGAAATGACACCCATGTTTCTGTAGGTTGCATGAAATATATACATACTACTATATGTAAACTTATTGAATTCGATTGGAAACAAAGTAACCTGTTGGGCCTTAGTAAACCACAAAAGCTATCTTGTTCCAGAACTTCATGGACACTTTCTTTTGATGTATAGCAAAGTGCCTTCCCATCCTATATATTACATTAAAGCACTGCATATTATAGTTAAAAACGAAACTTGTGACGAAAACCAGAAATTTAGCAGATATAAATAGAAATTCAGATTGTACAAGTGCATGAATTCAGATGTAGAACGAGTACGAGTACGAGTACGAGCACGAGCACGAAACATGGTCAGGTACAGGACATTACATCACTCAGGAAAAAAAAGAAAAAGAGGATAACATTGGACTCTTTAACTTTTCAATGTCGTCCCATATTCGTTGAATTTTGTCAGGTTTATCGAAGTTCAATTTCTTTTTCTCAATTTAGATTATAGAGAAAGGCATTAGACAATCAATTTAATTTCAAGCCTTACTCTTAGGTACCACCCTGAAAATTTTTCGTCGAACTGACCTAAGCAAGCTTACAAGTCACATACAGTGATACAGATATCACCCTATTGACATCAGTAGAGGTAAAATTGGACAGGCACCTTAGTTCTATAATTTGGTTATGCTACTTTAATGATTTGCACGAGTGACATTGATATTTAATATTTATAAGGCTATTAAACATGCACATTACATACATGATCCAAAAAGGTAGGCAAGTACTCCGCTGAAGAAGATATATGAAACTATATAACATGATTTTTATTTCTATAATGTCGCTTCCTATCCGACTCGCCAGTTAATTATAACTTTATAACACCAACCATGCTCAGATTATCAGATATTTCATATTATACTATAGTATATATACTAATCCAATATTCGTTGTTACATGCTGCTCCCTGCAAGTCCATCACGATCCTATACAAGTGCTTCACACGAGTGGAAATGACACGATTAAGCTAACTGCTCAATAAATGCATGCATTACATATAGTTAAACAAATTGAATTAAATTAGAAGGAAAGGTAGGAGAGCATGCATTATAGTTCCTATAGACAAAAGGAATCTTCACAACGAATCAGCAACGAATTCAAGGGCAATTTCTATGCATCCCTCCACATGGAGTCATCATTTGGATAATCACATTTCAATTATACCCTTTTATTATTTCTTAAACCAAAAAAAAACCCATATTTTCATATTACAAAAATTGAGAATTTGATGAAAAATAAAGTATTATCGAAATACATAAAATAAAATTGATGTTTAAGCCTAATTAGTGATCATGCATATATGAAGATATGAACTTGATAAAATAAATTGGAAAACGCAAATTAGAGAAAATTGTGTATCCATTGTATATTAACTTTCATTTACATATCAAAATTTTGTACAATAGTGAACTTTTGTACATTCTAGTTGCTAAGGATATTGAGAAGGGTTGATCTAGTCTTAACCAAATGCCTAAATAAGCATTCTAAGACTTCATCAATTTCTTGAATTTCATACTCCAATTTGACCAATTGTGACATATCAACATTTGATGTCTTTTTATGACAGATCAACTCCAAAGTAGCATCAACTGCATCAAATTCACTAATGTATGTTGTTGTTTCCTTCTCAGTTTTGTGGCTGATGAGTTTTGAGAAAGACCAACTACTTTTTTGTGATCCACCGATGTAGGATAACATCGACTTGAAAACTTCTATTGTCATCACTTGCACTTCATTAAGGACATTGGCCTCGTTAGTGTTGTCGACTTCCTTGATGTCTTTCAAGCACTTCTTGATGATCTTCTTGGATGTTTTTCGTGTTTTAAGGTATTCAACGACTTCATTGGTAATGTTAAGTTCACCGCTACACCTTCTTCTTAGCACTGATTGAATGTCTTGGAGGCGTTCCTTTGATTGTAGTAAAACATCCCTCGATGTGCTACAAATGTCAAGAAGCCTTAGAGATCCATCCAACACCTCCTCAACGCATTGAGTTTGAGATACGTTTTTCTGATTAAGAGGTAGTTGAAGAAACTCATCAACGCACTTGTATAAGTTCTTAAGGTCGGCAAGTTTGTTGGTCACCGATGAAGTTGAGGCAGCTTGAGATGACCTCAATCTGCACAAACTTTCATCCAATTGATCAGAAACTGGGTGAGATTTTGAGGGGAAACTGTAAGAACGGGTGTGGTAAGCTGCCATTTTAAGATTTTTTGTTCTTTTAGTTTGTTAAAGACAGAGAACTGTAAGATACAAGAAGCGTTGGTTTGATGACTTCTACCATCCTTCCCTTGCCTGTATATATACCAAAGTAAGAGAAGACATAAGGAATCTTTAATTAAATGAGAGATAACATGGTTTCATATATAATATGAAGGTCTTTCTTGGGCTTGTTACACACTGTCTCTTCCTACCCAACTCGCCAACTAATATATCAGTTGATGATCACATTATTTGTTCATATAGTATATAATCAAAGAGAAAAAATTAAGAATCTTGTGTTAGACAACCACCATTAAAATAGTGACATGATGTTGGGTTAATTAATACTTATAGTAACTCCTTTTCATGAGATCATATGCTATGCTTCTACTACGCATTATGTTATTCTAAATGCTGCTCCCTGTATATTTATCATGATCCTTACTGACCGCTATGCACGAGTGGAAATGACACCATATTTCTTTAGGTTATATGATATACTTCCTCCGTTCCAAAATAAGTGAAACACTTGTCTCAAAAAGCTCTCACATAAATGAGAGAAGTGTTTCACTTATTTTGGAACGCGAAATATATAAACTTGTTGGCCAATAGTTAACCCAAAAGCTTTATGGTTTCATAGATTCATGGACATTTTCCTTTGAAAATTGCCTTCTCATCATGCTACATTAAAGCACTGCATATTATAGTTATAGCCGTATAGGCAACAACCAGAAATTTAGCAGGATTACTCCGGCCGGCTTATATAGGATTAAACACAGCGGAAAAGACTCTAGTCGAGTTAACCCAAACTATTACCATCACACTTTCCGAGAGTGTGATGGTAATAGTCCGGGTGTGCATTCTTTAGATTCAAGGGAGCGGGTGCACCAAGCACTCCATTAGATGATGAAGCACGTGCTCCAAGCAAACTGCTTCCTTGTTTATGTGATCCTTACATATGTCATATAACACCATCTCCACACCACACCATAGGCAGGGTTAACTCGACCATAGTCTT
Source organism: Beta corolliflora (assembly GCA_947648045.1). NCBI lineage: Eukaryota > Viridiplantae > Streptophyta > Magnoliopsida > Caryophyllales > Amaranthaceae > Beta > Beta corolliflora. The sequence continues at coordinate 66,016 of CANSZD010004255.1, forward strand.
TTTCGCTGTGCTTAATCCTTTGTAAGCTGACTGGGATAATCCGGGATGTTACAAGTGCATTCTTTAAATTCAAGGGAGCAGGTGCTCCAAGCACTCCATTAGACGATGAAGCAGGAGCTCCAAGCAAACTACTTACTTGCCTATGCGATCCTTACATATAACACCATCTCCACACCCTATATGACCCAATAGATAAGAGGTACTCCTTTAGATTAAAACAAGACGCAGAGGATAATAAATTCAGATCGATTTCAAGCCTTACTCTTAGGTACCACCTCCATGCATGAAAATGTTACTAGAGCCTGAGCAAATTTTCATATCATTTAAACATCAATAAATTTTGAAAAAGGTGAAATCTTATAGGTATCTTAGCCAGCAATTTGGTTATTTAATAATTTGCACGAGTGACATTAACATTTTGATCATTATCTTAGCTATAAAACAGACAAATTGCCAACATGATCCAATAAGGTAGGCGAACACCGCGCTAAAGAAGGTTCATAAGTCTTGGTATGGTGATTTTGTTCTTCTTTCCGATCTGTTTATATATCACAAGATAGAGGGAATAAGTGAGAGATGATATGATTTTAATTTTATAATAAGGTCTTCCATGGGTTATGCTTCATGTATAATATAATGTCTCTTGCTATCCAACTTGCCAGCTAATTATAACACGAACCATCCTCAGATTAATTCTAAGAGAATGCTCAAAATATCAATTATAGTATATCATATTATAGTATGTATAACTAATCCAATATTTCATTGTTATATGCTGTTCCCTGCAAGTCCATCATGATCCTATTCAAGCGCTAAAGGAAATGACACGATTAAGCTAACTGATCAATTAATGCATGCATTACATATTTGAACAAATTGAATTAAATTAGAAGGAAAGGTAGGAGACCATATTATGTAATATCATGTTTGCTATAGTTTCTGTAGACAAATGGAATCCTTAACAACTAATCAGCTATTAATTTAAGAGTGGTTCAACTCATACCTTCACATGGACTCATTTTGATAATTACCTTTCATTCAAGCTTACTCCAAAATGGAAAATAATTTTTTTTATTTTATTATACCATTATATTATTGCTTATGACCAAAAATGAAAATCCCATAACTTAATATATCAAAACAGAGAACTAAATAAAAGATGAAGTAAATCAAAAAGAATTTTGCTTAAGTTTAGTGAACCATGCATAATTGAAATATGAACTTGAACAACGCAAAGTAGAGAAAATTGTGTATCCATTTGTAATTTGTATATTAACTTTCATTTACAGATCAAAATTGTGTACAATAGTGAACTTTTGTACGTTCTAGCTACTAAGGACATTAAGAAGAGTTGATCTAGTCTTAACTAAATGCCTAAATAAGCATTCAAAGACTTCATCAATTTCCTGAACTTCTGACTCCAATTTCACCAATTGAGACATATCAACATTTGCTTTCTTTTTATGGCAAATAAGCTCCAAAGTAGCATCAACTGCATCGAACTCACTGGTAGATGTTGATGTTTCCTTCTCGGCTTTTTGGCCGACAAGTTTTGAGAAAGACCAACTACTTTTTTGTGATCCACCGATGTAGGATAACATCGACTTGATCACGTCAACTGTCATCGCTTGCACATCTGCAAGGACATTGGCTTCTTGAGTGTTGTCGACTTCCTTAATATCTTTCAAGCACTTCTTGATCACCTTCTTCGATGTTTTTCGGGTTTTTAGGTATTCGGCAACTTCATTGGTAATGTTAAGTTCACCGCTAAACCTCCTCCTTAGTACTGATTGAATGTCTTGGATGCGTTCCTTTGATTGTGCCAAGACATCCCTCAATGTGCTACAAATGTCGAGAAGCCTTAGAGATCCATCCAAGACCTGCTCGACCCATTGAGTTTGAGATACGTTTTTCTGATTAAGAGGTAGTTGAAGAAACTCATCAACGCACTTGTATAAATCTTTAAGGTCGGTAAGTTTGTTGGTCATCGATGAAGTAGAGGCCGCTTTGAGATGACCTCAATCTGCACAAACTTTCATCCAATTGAGTAACAATTGGGTGAGAGTTTGAGGGAAAACTATAAGAACGAGTGTGGTAAGATGCCATTTTAAGTTCTCTTTCTTTTTTTTCTTTTAGTTTGTTCAAAGGCAGAGAACTGGAAGATAGAAGAAGTTTTGGTTTGATGACTTCTACCATCTTTCCCTGCCTCTATATATACCAAAGTAAGAGAAGACATAAGGAATCTTTAATTAAATGAGAGATAACATGGTTTCATATATAAAATGAAGGTCTTTCTTTGGGCTTGCTACAAACTGTCTCTTCCTACCCAACTCGCCAACTAATTTATCAGTTGAACATCACATTATTTGTTCATATAATATATCAATCAAAGAGAAAAAGAATGAGGAATATTGTGCTAGTGACATGATGTTGGCTTAATCAATACTTAACTCATTTCAGGATATTATATGCTATATATGCTTCTACTGTACATATATTTTTAATTCTGCACCCTGTATGTTCATCATGATCCTTTCTAACCGCTGTGCACGAGTGAAAATGACACTATGTTTTGGTAGGTTCCATGGTATATTAAAACTTGTTGGCCTAAAGTAAACCACAAAAGCTATACTGTTTCAAGAATATATGGACATTTTCCTTTTGAAATTTGGCAAAGTGCCTTCCCATCCTGCTACAATAAAGCACTGACTATAAGATAAAAGGAGTTCATTCTTCAAATTAACTAGTTTTATTTTTAGCCATGTTACACCCGGCTTTCCCTTCATCATCAGAAGTAATAGCTACCCATATCGACTGGCCAAGTGCTGAATGAAATTCTGAAATTCATTGATTTATTCAGAAGCAGAACATCGCCTCACTCTTCTCTAAATCAAAACGAGGACAAGCAGAGGCCTGTTAAGCCGATTCTTCTTATGATTATGAGTCTGATTACCGCTTTTATAGTAACCCTTTGAATCTGACTTTTTAAGATGGAAGATTTATTCCCGTTGGAGGCTAAACAAGATCAAACTCCTGCCACAACATGGGAGCCGAGCAAGCCGTTCCAGCTATACCTTGTTCATTACTGATGGCTTTTCATACAAACCCGCCGTTGTCTCCACATCCTTGACATTGAAGTCCATACTCCGTGTCAATTGGACCATCGTACTCCAAGTGCTTGTCTGTCCAACCCCTTCCTCCCCTTCTATTTCATGTCATTAGGTTTCTTATTCTCTGAGTGGATACAACAACAACAACAACAACAACAACAACAACAACTAAGCCTTTTTCCCAAAGTGATTTGGGGTCGGCTAACATGAATCGTCAATCGAAACCGTTACTGAGGAGATGCCATCGCAAAGAGTGATAAAAGGTTTTTTTTTTTTTTTTTTTTAGAATTTTTAAAGAATTTTTTTTTTTTAAAGCAAGGTTTACACCAACAAGTTTTAAAAGAGGTTTTCAACAAAAGGTTTTAATACCAACACAATTGAGAAAAACAAATAAATGCAAAGAATCACACCCCTTCCTCCACATGGATATCTGCCCTCCACCCACTTCTATCCAACATCATGCTCTCCCTCAATCCCAAGTAACCTCATATCACTTTCAATTACCTTCATCCAAGTCATCTTAGGTCTTCCCCTACCCCTTACAATTTGGTTACTCCTCCACTCTTCAATTCTTCTCACCGGTGCATCACCTGATCTCCTTTTCACATGACCAAACCATCTTAACCGATTCTCCCTCATCTTTTCTTCAATGGATGCAACTCCAACTTTTTCCGGATCACTTCATTTCTTAATCGGTCTTTCCTTGTGTGGCCACACATCCACCGCAACATACGCATCTCCGCCACGTTCATCTTATGAACGTGGCATTGTTTTCACCGCCCAACATTCGGTGCCATATAACAAAGCAGGCCTAATTGCCGTACGGTAGAACTTTCCCTTCAAGCTTTTGGGAATGCCGGAATCACAAAGGAATCCGGTTGCGCTTTTCCACTTTAACCAACCCGCGTTAATTCTATGAGCCACGTCTCCATCCAGTTCTCCATCCTTTTGGAGAATGGATCCTAGGTAACGGAAGACGTTCGATCCTTGAACCACTTTGCTATCCAAAGTGACCGTCCTCGCCTCGCCGCTTGTAACCCCACCGAACTTGCACTCCATATACTCCGTCTTACTTCGCTCAATCTAAAACCCAGGGCTTCTAATGTATGTCTCCACAATTCCAACTTTCTCTCAATACCTTCCTTTGTCTCATCAATCAACACAATATCATCCGCAAACATCATACACCATGGTATATCATCTTGAATTGACCTCGTTAGTTCGTCCATGACTAGGGCAAAGAGAAAGGGACTAAGTGCAGAACCTTGATGCACTCCGATCGTAATAGGAAACTCTTTCGTCCTCCCCACCGTAGTCCGCACACTCGTAGTTGCCCCCTCATACATATCCTCGATGATATCTATATATTTTTGTGGAACACCTTTCCTTGCCAACGCCCACCAAAGTATTTCTCTTGGTACTCTATCATATGCCTTCTCCAAATCAATGAAAACCATATGTAGATCCTTCTTCCAATCACGGTAATGTTCCATTGTTTGTCTTAAGAGGTGGATGGCCTCTATAGTCGATCTTCCGGGCATAAATCCAAATTGGTTCTCCGATATCTTCACATGTTTCCTAAGTCTTTGCTCAATCACCCTTTCCCCGTAGTTTCATCGTATGACTCATTAGTTTGATTCCTCGGTAGTTGGTACAATCTTGTACATCGCCTTTGTTCTTATACAAAGGAATCAAAGTACTCTTCCTCCATTCTAATGGCATTTTGTTGTGTCTCCAAATCATGTTGAAGAATGTTGTCAGCCATTCGATTCCTCTCCCCCCTAAACACCTCCAAACTTCGATAGGTATGCCATCTGGCCCCGTAGCTTTCTTCAATCCCATCTTTTTTAATGCTGCAACGACTTCTCCCTTTTGAATCCTCCTCATAAACTCTCGATTTAACATACTTGGCGGAATGTGTACATCCCCGATGTCTTGTGCTTTATCACCGTTGAACAAGGTATCAAAGTACGACCTCCACCTATCCTTTATCTCTTCATCCTCCACAAGCACTCTTTGGTCCACACCCTTGACACATTTAACCTTTCTTATGTCTCTTGTCTTCTTGTCCCTCATACGCGCGATTCTATAAATGTCTTTTTCACCTTCTGTCGTATCCAATCTTGCATAAAGCTCTTATTCTCTGAGTGGATGATAAAGAATTTTTCTGGTACAAGTAGTTTTCAACTTACATCTTTGAAAAGGCAAAATATTTCCCGTCATATTAATAAATCTTGCTCTTGGCAATTTTAGTGTCAATTGCTTCTAGATCTAATCAACCATTCAACCTAGCTGTTGATACCACTTGTAAGTCCTATTCTAGTCAACAATTCAACCTAGCTCTTGATACCACTTTTAAGTCCTATTGACTATCCAATCTAATAGAGAATAACGAACAATTATAGAACAATGAATTAAGCACAAAAAAAGTAAGAAAAGGACACAATAATTTAACGTGAAAACCCATGAACATGGTGAAAAACCATCAATCTTGTATTAGGAATCAAGATCAACGATGGAGTGCAAGATCCCTCATCTTAATTTGAAAAAAATGAGCATAAACGGCTCTACAAGGTTTTTTTACTAGGGCACGAATGCAATCATAACTCGATGAAGAATCACAAATCTGCACGCAACAGCGCCTAGACAAGGGAGCAAGCGCTTTGTTGCCTTAAGTGGAGTGGAGACTCCTAGCCTAGGAGTGGGATCTTCAAGGGTAGTATCCAACCTGCTGCAATTTGCCTCGACAGAAGCACGCACCTCCATCATATAAATGAAGGAGATCTGCTTCTGCTTATGCAATCCTTACACCCATCATGAACTACCATCTGCACACTATATCATAAATTCATAACCATCACGGGGAATAACACTAGATTATATGTTGGTCATTCTCCTGCTTATTCTTCAATATGTGACAACTAGTCTATAACCCACATGTGCGATTTTCTCTTTACCAAATTCAGGTGTGTGAGTCCTCGCCTTTTTGTGGATGTGGACTGCTGGGACCATGAGAAAACGGGTGAGTATTCTGTAAAATCAGCATATGATTTAATTTTTGGTGCTAACCGATGTGATGTAGTGGTGGGTATTATGTAAGTCAGCATATGATTTGATTTTTGGTGCTAACCAATGTGATGAAGCTGCTGCCAGTATGAATGGAGCTCGTGCTGTATGGAACAAAAAATTTAGTTCACGTGGTGTTGGTCCGCGTACTGAGATTTTCTTTTGGCATGCGTATTTTAATGCCCTCCCAAGTCCCAAGCAAGCTTGCCTTCATGTTCGTATGAAGGCTATTGATAAGGGGAGTGATATTTGTGGTTATGTAGAGGAATATGTGCTCCATGCTATTAACGAGTGTCCTTTTGCTCGAGACGTGGGGGAGTTGAGTAGTCTAGCAAGAGTTGCGGAGTTTATTGGCCCTATTCTATGGAGTGGGCTGACAGATGCTTGGTGAATATATATGAAGGTGCTGTAGCAGAATTTTTGGCCTCGTATTGGGTCATTTGGGGGAGCAAAAATGGCTGGCTTTCTGAGTGAGAGAAAGACTAGGCTGTGGAGTCCATCTCATATATTGGGAAGCTGCTGGGTAAGATGCTGCTGGGTGAGTTGCAGGGTCTGCTCAAGCAAGTATAGTCAGCACAGTTGGTAACCCCTCACCTGCTGCTTTTATTTAGCTCAATGTTGATACGGGACGGCTGGGAGATGTGGGCACTGGTTTCAGAGTTGTGGCTTGGGGGGAAGATGGCTTGTGCTGCTTTTGTGCTTTGGTTCAGGTGGCTGGCTGCTGGGAGGTGGCATACACGAACACTAAGACTATCAGGTGGGGGATGACTTTTGCTGTGGATGCAGGACTTCGTTCCATAACCATCAAAGTGACTGTCAAGTGGTCATTAATAGTATTTGTCTAGGGAGGAAGGTGTAAGCTCTTCACAACTGATTCTTGCTGATAAATAATATCTATGCTATGGTCTGTAAGATTGATTCTAATTCTTTTGTTTTTGAAAGAAGTTAAGGGAATAATGTGGCCCATGAGCTTGCACATTGTTTGTCATGGGTTGAAGATTGGAAAATTTGGGATTCTGACTTCCCTGCATGTTTAAAGCTGAGTTCTGTCCTCTAGGACTTTCCTTTGGGAAAAACATTTAAGGTTTGTGTGTGTTGTTAGATTATGCGAGACCAAGACGCAAAGGAAAATAATTGAGATTGATTTTAAGCCTTACTCGTAGGTACCAATTACCATCTCCCTGAAAATCTTACTAGAACTGACCTGAGCAAACTTTTAAAATTCAAGTATATCCTCTTATTTCGATCATTAAATCTCGGAAAAGGTGAAATTTTGATAAGTACCTTAGCTCTGCATGCTGTTTATGCTAATTAATAGATTTGCACGAGTCACCTTGATATGCAAGTCTTGGGTGTGCTCTACATTGTTCCCAACATGATCCAACAAGGTAGGCAAGCACTGCGCTGCAGATGATATATGCAAGTCTTGGGTGTGCTGTAGTGATTTTGCTCTTCTTTTGAAATCTGTTTATATATCAAATAATCAAAGTATAATTAAGATAAGTTAACAGGCATAACCGCATAAGTGAGAGAGAACATGATTTTATTTATATATATGGGGTCTTCACGTATAGTGTCTCTTCCAATCCCACTTCCCAGCTAATTACAACATTAATTATGCTCAGATTATCAATTATTTCATATTATACTATAGAATAATACTAGTCCAATGTTCATTGTTATATGCTGCTCCCTGTAAATCCGTCATGATCCTATACAAGCGCTAAACACGAGTGGAAATGAAACGATTAAGCTAAATGATCAGTTAGTCCAAGCATTAAATATTTGAACATTTTGAATTAAATTAAAAGGAAAGGTAGGAAACCAGATCATATAATATCATGCTTGCTAGAGCTCCTGTAGACAAATGGAATATTAACAACTAATCAGCTATGCATTCAAGAGCGGTTCAATCCATACCTTCACATGGACTCATATTGACAATCACCTTTCATTCAACCTCTCTTATTGAAAAATAATGATCTTATCTCTTATACCATTTTATTATTTCTTAAGACTAAAAAAATCCAATAATAAATATTAAAAAAAAAAAAGAGAGAGAGAAGAAATGGATGAAAAAAAACAAAGTATATCGAAAGAAATAAAATAAAATTGTAATTTCGCACTTTTTTTAGTGGTAATAAATTGCTGCAATGTTTAATGAATCATGCACAAATTAAAATGAAGAATGCAATTTAGAGAAAATTGTGTATCCATTTGTATATTCACTTTCATTTACAGGTCAAAATTTTGTACAATAGTTAAACTTTTGTACGTTCTAGTTACTAAGGACATTAAGAAAAGTTGATCTAGTCTTAACCAAATGCCTAAATAAACATTCCAAGACTTCATCAATTTCCTGAATTTGTGACTCCAATTTCACCAATTGAGACATATCAACATTTGCTTTCTTTTTATGGCAAATAAGCTCCAAAGTAGCATCAACTGCATCAAATTCACTTGTGGGTGTTGATGTTTCCTTCTCAGCTTTTTGGCTGACAAGTTTTGAGAAAGACCAACTACTTTTTTGTGATCCCCCTATGTAGGATAACAATGACTTGATCACGTCAACTGTCATCGCTTGCACGTCTTTAAGGACATTGCCTTCATTGGTGTTGTCGACTTCCTTAATATCTTTCAAGCACTTCTTCATTATCTTCTTCGATGTTTTCCGGGTCTTAAGGTATTCAGCAACTTCATTGGTAATGTCAAGTTCACCGCTACACCTTCTTCTTAGTACTGATTGAATGTCTTGGAGGCTTTCCTTTGATTGTGCCAAGACGTCCCTCGAGGTGCTACAAATGTCGAGAAGCCTAAGAGATCCATCCAAGACCTCCTCGACCCATTGAGATTGAGATACGGTTTTCTGATTAAGAGAAAGTTGAAGAAACTCATCAACACACTTGTATAAATCTTTAAGGTTGGTGAGTTTGTTGGTCAGTGATGAAGTAGAGGCAGCTTGAGATGACTTTAATCTGCACAAACTTTCATCCAACTGATCAACAATTGGGTGAGAGTTTGAGGGGAAACTGTAAGAACGGGTGTGGTAAGATGCCATTTTAAAGTTTTTCTTTTAGTTTGTTCGAAGGCAAAGAAGTGTATAATACAACAGGTTTTGGTTTGATGACTTTCTCATCTTTCTCTGCCTCTATATATACAAAACTAACAAAAAACAGAAGGAATCTTAGATTAAATGAAGATAACATGGTCTTCCTTGGGCTTGCTCCACATTGTCTTTTCTTAACCAACTTGCCAACTAATTTTTTCTTTCATACTGTATGCTAATTGAGGAGAAAATATGAAGAATATAATGTTCTACTACTAATACAATAGTTAATTACATGATGTTGGCTTATTAAAGAAAAGCAATCCTTTCAAAAGTTTTCTTTTTTTTTTTGGGTGAAAACCTTTCAAATGTTTGTTCAGTGTTTTTTAACAGCCAATTTGACAGCTAATGTGTTTCCTGTCTCTCCGTACTGCAGTGATGTGGTGAACTTAAATTTTAGTACAGAATTTTGTATCATGATCCTAAAAATGTGCTGTACATGAATACTGGCAATGACGAGTACTGAATATAAAAAAAATTTGCCATTCGAAAATCATAAATTGATTTGTTAGTTAAGCCTACTGATAAATGGTGTAATTCCACTCGTGTGCAGCGCTTACTTAGGATCATGACAAACATACAGGAAGCAGCATATAACATCACTCGTGTTGTTATTAGTTGCCGAGTTGGGTTGGAAGAGACAATATCCATGGAAGAACTTGATAGAAAAAAGCAATCATGTTATCTCTTACTTGTTATAAGATTCCTTCTGTCTTTCAATGACTTTTATATATAACCAGAGAAGGAAGAAGGAGCAAAGTCATCAGACCAAGGCTTAGCTTGTATCTTGAACTTATCTGCCTTTTCTTTGACAAACTAAACTAAGAACAGAACTGAAAATGGCTTCTTACCACATCCGTTCATCGAGTTTCCCATCAATAGATCATCCAGCAATAAGTTTGATGAACACTATGCAGATTGGAGTCGTCTCAAGCTGCCTGCCTGCCTCTACCTGTTCATCAATGACTCAAAAACTCGCAAACCTTGAAGGTTTGTATTTCTCTGTAGATGAGTTGCTTCAACTTCCGCTTAATCAACAAGCCATATCCCAAAATCTACACTCCAAATGGGTCAAGGTGGTCTTGGATGGATCCCAAAGGCTTCTCGATATTTGTAGCACATCAAGTGATGTATTGGTAAATCAAAAGAACGCCTACAGGACATGCAATCAGTGCCACGAAGAAGCCGCAGCGATGAACTTAACGTTACAAGTTAAGTTGCTCAATATCTAAACACCCGAAAAAGTGCCAAGAAGATTACCAAAAAGTGCTTGAAGACCGTGACCGAAACCGATCATGCAAAAAGGAAGATGTAAAGGCGGTAACCCTTGATATCTTCAAATTCTGTGTTGTCCTCCATTGGAGGTACAAAGGTGGAATCGTAGAAAAGTAAATGGTCTCTGGTAAACAAATTAATGCACCAGGATAGTGACAAGGAAGCTATGACGGCAAGCAGTGAATTTAATGCTGTTGATGCCACTCTTGATTCAGTTATCTGCCTTACGAGCAAATATGGTGTACATATGCTACAAGTAGAGAATATGAGGAGCCAAATGATGACTAGAGTCTGAAATTCAAGTTCTTGATGAAGCTTTAGACTCCTTGTTTAGGCATTTGGTTAAAAGAAGAGCAACTCTTCTCAACATTCTTAGTAACTAAGACAATAATCCTTATTATGGAGGTGCCTCCTTCTGCTTGTGCAATCCTTACACCCATCATGAACTACCATCTGCACACCATATAATACCCAACACGGGGAATAACACTAGATTATATGTTGGTTATTCTCCTGCTTATTCTTCAATATGTGACAACTAGTCTATAACACACGTGCGATTTTCTCTTTACCAAATTTAGGTCTGTGTGGGAGTCCTTGCCTTTTCGTGGATGTGGACTGTTGGGACCATGAAAAAATGGGTTGAGTATTATGTAAAGTCAGTGTTGAACTATGCCTTAAATTAATTATCTGGCGCTAAAACTAACCGAGCACGGGGTCTCGCTGCGCGGCCAGCAAGTTCGGGTCCAGGGGTGAAACGCCTAGGTGGGGGCGTGGGGCCTTGCCCTCAAAGCTTTTCAGTGTATGTTGTTTAGTATATCGAATCTGTTTTAGTTTCGGGTTTACGCCCATTTGTTTAGGTTAATTAATAGGGTACTATATATAAACCCTATAATTAACTTATGCCTCCATATTCTGTAATCTGTACTCTCTCTCCTAAACCTAATAACAAATCAGTTCTCCCTGCCGTGTGGACGTAGCTAACAACCTAACACATTGTTAGTGACCACGTTAAATCCTTGTGTCGATTGTTCTATAATTTCTTTTTTTTTATTGCGCTCGTTATAACAATCAGCATATGATTTGAATTTTTGGTGCTAACCATTGTGATGAAGCTTCTGCCAGTATGAATGGAGCTCGTATCGTGTGGAACAAAAATTTTAGTTCACGTGGTGTTCTCCTGCGCACTGAGATTTTCTTTTGGCATGCGTGTTCTAATGCCCTCCCAAGTCCCAACCAAGCTTGCCTTCATGTTCGTATGAAGGCTATTGATAAGGGGAGTGATATTTATGGTTATGTAGAGGAATGTGCTCCATGCTAGTAAGGAGTGTCCTTTTGCTCGAGACGTGTGGGAGTTGAGTAATCTAGCAAGAGTTGCGTAGTTTAGTGGCCCTAATTCTATGGAGTGGGCTGACAGATGCTCGGTGAATATATATGAAGATGCTGTAGCTGAATTTTTGGCCTAGTGTTAGGTCATTTGGGGAAGCAAAAATGGCTGGCTTTCTGAGTCAGAGAAAGACGAGGCTTTGGAGTCCATCTCATATATCGGGAAGCTGCTGAGCAAGATGCTGCTGGGTGAGTTGCAGGGGTCTGCTCGAGCAAGTATTGTCAGCACAGTTGGTAACCCCTCACCTGCTGGTTTTATTTAGCTCAATGTTGATATGGGACGGCTGGGAGATGTAGGTACTGGTTTCAGTGTTGTGGCTTGGGCCTTGGAGGGAAGATGGCTTGCGCTGCTTTTGTGCTTCGGTTCAGGTGGCTGGCTGCTGGGAGGTGGCAGACACGGACACTAAGACTATCTGGAGGGGGATGATTTTTGCTGTGGATGCAGGGCTTCGTTCCATAACCATCAAAAGTGACTGTTAAGTGGTTGTTAATAGTATTTGTCTAGGGAGGAAGGCGTAAGCTCTTTACAACCAATTCTTGCTGATAAATGATATCTATGCTATGGTCTGTAAGATTTACTCTAATTCTTTTGTTTTTGTAAGAAGGGAAGGGAATAATGTGGACCATGAGCTTGCTTACTGTTTGTCATGGGTTGAAGATTGGAAACTTTGGGATTCTGACTTCCCTGCATGTTTAAAGCTTAGTTCTGTCCTATAGGACTTTCCTTTGGAAAAAAAATCTAAGGTTTGTGTGTGTGTGTTGTTACATTATAGCGAGACCAAGACGCAAAGGAAAATAATTGAGATTGATTTTAAGCCTTACTCTTAGGTACCATCTCCCTGAAAATCTTATTAGAACTGACCTGAGCAAAGTTTTAAAATTCAAGTACTTCCTCCGTTGTTTTAAAATTCCAATTGATTTGTGCCTGGAAGACTGATGAAAGATAACTGTTTCATAGCTCATGAAGTGATGACGAAGGTGAAAGGAAGACGCAGAGCTTAGTTTTAAAAGGCGCAAGGCGCAAAGCGCACCGAGGCGCAAGGCGCAAGGCGAAGGCGCACGCATCCCGTAGGCGAGGCGCACCTTTGATGCCAAAATGATTAGAAATCAAATATAGAAGCATTTTAATACTTAAAACAACATATATATTATATTAAAGACCCATAAAAGGATATAAGAAAGCACAATTCATCGCTAAAGTACCGCAACAAGTCAAAGTACTAAGTAGAAAGAAAAGCAAACAAAGTTTTCAAGATAATGGGGCTAGAACAACTAGAAATCCATATCATCATCATCATCATCATCAACATCATCATCCAAGTCATAATGATCATCATTGGCATCTTCTTCATAGTCTTTATCTCCTCCAAAGTCCAATTGTTCTTATTATTAGGATCCGGTTTTCCATATTTCCTAGCCGGATCCAAAGTGTCCGATGATCCCGTAGAAATCGAACCCGACTCCATCATATATTCTCAATGAACAACAACCAAATAACCAACAATCTACAATTCAAATGATATGGAGAAAGATGAAAATGAGTTTCTATAATATAATACTAATTGAGTAATTCCTACTTATTAGTCAAATAGTAATTATATTACTAATTTACAACTACCTAAAAAAACAAGAGAAGAAGAGAAGAAACATAACAGAGAAGAAACAAGAAAATCAGAGAAGAAACAGAGAAGAAGAGAAGAAACAGAGAAGAAGAAAAACGAAAAACGAAGAAGAGAAGAAACGAAAAACAAAATCAGAGAAGAAGAAAAACGAAAAATGAAGAAGAGAAGAAACGAAAAACAAAATCAGAGAAGAGAAGAAACAGAGAAGAAGAAAAACGAAACACGAAGAAGAGAAGAAACAGAGAAGAAGAAGAAGAGAACTAACCTGGCGAGTGGCGACGATCCGACCGGCGTGGTGGAACCACCGGCGACGAGCGGCTGCTGGACAGGTAGGAGTTCTTTGTCGAGTAAGTTCTAGGGTTTGGGTGTTGTGTTTTGGGTCGACAAACCAACGGGTCTAAACAGCCAAAAAAATTGAAAAACAGCGAAAAATCCAAAAAAAAAAAGAAAAAGAAGGCACGTGAGGTCACGCGAGCCTCCCCACAGAAAGCGCGCGCCTCGTGCGCCTCTCGCCTAGATCAAGGCGCGCGCCTTTTGGCGCCTTGTGTCGCCTCCTGTGCTTCGCCTCGCCTGGGGTGGAGGATGCGATTTTTTGTGCGCCTTGGGTCGCCTCGCGCCTAGGCGCGCCCAAGGCGCGCTTTTTAAAACTAAGACGCAGAGGCAAGGAGTATTTAGCGGCTCTCAAGATTGATATGTATAAGGCTTATGATAAAGTCAATTGGAATTTTTTGGAGTAGTTATTGGAGAAGATGGGATTTCCTGCAAGATGTAGACACTGGATCATGCAATGTGTCACTACAGTATCTTATTCTATTCTTGTTAATGGTGGGCACACGCAAAGATTCAAGCCCTGATGCGGATTAAGACAAGGTGATCCACTTTCCCCTTTCCTGTTTTTATTAGTTATGAATATTCTTTCACGAATGATTTCTAGAGCTGAACAAGAAAGAAGAATTCAAGGTATTCAGATTTCAAGGAAAGGTCCGTCAATATCGCATCTATTTTTTGCTGATGACTCTCTTGTATTCTTTAAAGCTACACCTCAGTCATGTGCTGTGATTAAGGAAATTATTAGTAGATTTAGTTGTTTTTCAGGGGAAGTTATTAATTATAAGAAGTCTTCAATCATGTTTAGTCCTAATACTCCGCATAAGTTTAAAAGGTTTATGAGAAGCGTTATTGGGATGTCTTCTACTGAAATTTTGGGGAAATACTTGGGATGTGATATTGAGGTGGATGGACGCAGTTCAGCTAAGTTCTTACCCCTAATTGATAAAGTAAAAATCAAGATTGCGGGGTGGCAGCACTGTTCTTTATCCCATGCTGGAAGACTAATGTTAATCAATAGCATTCTGGTCTCTGTTTGTCAGCATGTTTTATCGATCTTCCTGATCCCTAAAGGAATAACTAACAAATTGAATTCCATATTTGCATCTTTCCTATGGAAAAAGGGACCAAATAATCAGGGGATACATTGGAAGAGAAGGGATATAATTGAAAGACCAAAGGGGTGGGGTGGACTTGGTGTGCGTAACGTGCAAAAATTTAATAAGGCATTATTGATCAAGCAAGCTTTTCGGATGCATAGTGGCAACTGGCAAGGACTTACTGATATCACAGGTTTTCAGATCAAGATATAAAATGTCACCGGTTCAAATGGGTATGGAGGATAGGAAGATCATTGGTGCTTCATGGGGAGCTAGGGGGCTATGTTATGCAATTAAAGCTAGCAAAGATGGGATAGCAAGCGTGATTGGTAATGGGATGGGAACGGATATTTTGAGGGATAGATGGACTGGTGGGTCAAGCATCAAATTTAAAGATAATAGAATAGCGGAAGCTGAAGGAATAAAACGAGTTTCTGATCTTATGATTCCGGGAAAGAAACAATGGAGAACACAACTTATATGGAGGTTGTTCACGCAAAAGGATGCGGGAAAAATTCTGGCTGTGCATATTCCACAATTTAATGTGGATGATGATTATGTGTGGGGAAGATTAAAAACGGGAGAAGTGACTACAAAAGATGTGTATGCAATGTTAATGGAAAAACAAATGGATGTGGAAGGAAATAGGGGCAGAACGAAATTTTGGAAAAAATTGTGGGCTTCGGATTTGAGTCCAAAACGAAAACTTTTTGTGCGGCGAATTGTTAATCAAGCCATTGCAACAGCGAATAATCTAATCAAGAGGCTGATTTTGGTCCAAGAACACTGTTCTTTCTGTAGTAAGTCACAGGAAACGGAGGAGCATCTGTTTAGAGATTGTGAATATGCAGAAGGAATTTGGATTTCATCTACTTTGGGCATTAGAACGAAGAATGGGTGGAGCATTCCTATAAGTGAGTGGATAATAAATTTCTTATTGTTATTCTGGAAGGAAGATGGAAAAGATAGTTGGAGGGTGGTAATGTTTGTTGCTATTCTGTGGACAATTTGGATTTGTAGAAATGAAATTGTTTTCAGGAACAGATTTATGGATCCAAGTAGTATAATGGATCGAGTTCTAGATGTAATAAGGGAGGAGGAAAACAGGGTAGAGAGAAGAAGACTTCAGGGGAAGAATGAAGAGATGAAAGGGGATAGAAGAAACCAAGGATCTTTATCAGGTAATGATGTGGGGGAGGATATTTGGACGGTAATTGTAGATGGTGCTTGGAAAATTAATAAGAAAGGAATTCCGCAAGCTGGTGTAGATTGGGTGGGATTTAAGGGGGGGCAGGAAATTGCTAAGGGAAATGCTAAAGTCTTCGCTACGTCGGCATGGCAGACAGAGGGATATGCATGTTTGTATGGAATAAAGGAAGCAAAGGAAAAAGGTTGGAGGCGTATTGTTGTTTATTCAGATGCTGCAGAACTTGTTTGTGCGTTAGATAAAGATTCAAGGTCGATGGAGCTGGCTAGTATTGTTAAGGATATTAAAAATATAAGTAGAGATTTTGAGTCTTGTGTCTTTCAAAAAGTCAATAGGTTATATGTTCAGAGTGCTCATAACTTAGCTATTAAAACTAGGAAGGGCATAATAGTGTCTTTGTTTGTTCTTGTTGTCAAAAAAAAAAAAAAAAAAAAAAAGTACTTCCTCCGTTTCGTTTTAAATGCAACAATTTGACATTTCCACCATTTAGACTTATCACTTTGACTAAGATTTGTGATTTGAATATAATGAAAAACATAGTCAAGTGGGATCTTGTTAGATTCGTCTCGTGACCCACTTTCATAATATGTAATTTTTATAATTTTTACCTATATGTAATTATAGATAGTTATGGTCAAAGTAATGTCTCGTTGTGCATGGAAGTGAGTTTGTTGCATTTAAAAAGAAACGGAGGAAGTATATCCTCTTACTTCGATCATTAAATCTCGAAAAAGGTGAAATTTTGATAAGTACCTTAGCTCTGCATGCTGGTCATGCTAATTAATGGATTTGCACGAGTCGCCTTGATATGCAAGTCTTGGTTGTGCTGTACATTGTTCCCAACATGATCCAACAAGGTAGGCAAGCACTACGCTACAGATGATATATGCAAGTCTTGGGTGTGCTGTCATGATTTTTGCTCTTCTTTTGAAATCTGTTTATATATCAAATAATCAAAGTATAATTAAGATAAGTTAATTAAAAGGCATAACCACATAAGTGAGAAATATCATAATTCTATTTATATATTTGGGGTCTTCACATATAGTGTCTCTTCCCACCCCACTTCCCAGCTAATTACAACATTAATCATGTCCAGATTATCGATTATTTCATACTATACTATTACTACAGTATAATACTAGTCCAATGTTCATTGTTATATGCTGCTCCCTGTAAATTATCATGATCCTATACAAGCGCTAAAAACGAGTGGAAAAGAAACGATTAAGCAAAATGATCAGTTAGTGCAAGCATTATATATTTGAACAAATTGAATTAAATTAAAAGGAAAGGTAGGAAACGAGATCATATAATATCATGCTTGCTAGAGCTCCTGTAGACAAATGGAATATTAACAACTAATCAGCTATGCATTCAAGAGCGGTTCAAACTTCAACCCATACCTTCACATGGACTCATATTGATATTTGATAATCACCTTTCATTCAACCTCTCTTAATGAAAAATAATGATCTTATCTCTTATACCATTATGAAGTATTTCTTAAGACTAAAAAAATCCAATAATAAATATTAAAAAAAAGAGAGAGAGAGAGAGACGAAATGGATGAAAAAAATAAAGTATATCGAAAGAAATAAAATAAAATTGTAATTTCGCACTTTTTTTAGTGGTAATAAATTGCTGCTATATTTAGTGAATCATGCATAAATTAAAATATAAACTTGAAGAATGCAAATTAGAGAAAATTGTGTATCCAGTTGTATATTCACTTTCATTTACAGATCAAAATTTTGTACAATAGTTAACTTTTGTACGTTCTAATTACTAAGGACATTAAGAAGAGTTGACCTAGTCTTAACCAAATGCCTAAATAAGCATTCCAAGACTTCATCAATTTCCTGAATATCTGACTCCAATTTCACCAATTGAGACATATCAACATTTGCTTTCTTTTTATGGCAAATAAGCTCCAAAGTAGCATCAACTGCATCAAATTCACTGGTGGATGTTGATGTTTCCTTCTCAGCTTTTTGGCTGACAAGTTTTGAGAAAGACCAACTACTTTTTTGAGATCCCCCTATGTAGGATAACAATGACTTGATCACGTCAACTGTCATCGCTTGCACGTCATTAAGGACATTACCTTCGTTAGTGCTGTCGACTTCCTTGATATCTTTCAAGCACTTCTTCATTATCTTCTTGGATGTTTTTCGGGTCATAAGGTATTCAGCAACTTCATTGGTAATGTTAAGTTCACCGCTACACCTTCTTCTTAGTACTGATTGAATGTCTTGGAGGCTTTCCTTTAATTGTGCCAAGACGTCCCTCGAAGTGCTACAAATGTCGAGAAGCCTAAGATATCCATCCAAGACCTCCTCGACCCATTGAGTTTGAGATACGGTTTTCTGATTAAGAGGAAGTTGAAGAAACTCATCAACACACTTGTATAAATCTTTAAGGTTTGTGAGTTTGTTGGTCAGTGATGAAGTAGAGGCAGCTTGAGATGACCTCAATCTGCACAAACTTTCATCCAACTGATCAACAATTGGGTGAGAGTTTGAGGGGAAACTGTAAGAACGAGTGTGGTAAGATGCCATTTTAAAGTTTTTCTTTTAGTTTGTTTGAAGGCAAAGAAGTGTAGGATACAACAGGTTTTGTATTGATGACTTTCTCATCTGTCTCTGCCTCTATATATACAAAACTAACAAAAAACAGAAGGAATCTTAGATTAGATGAAGATAACATGGTCTTCCTTGGGCTTGCTCCACATTGTCTCTTCTTAACCAACTTGCCAACTAATTTTTTCGTTCATACTGTATACTAATTGAGGAGAAAATATGAAGAATATAATGTTCTATAACAACTAATACAATAGTTAATTACATGATGTTAGCTTATTTTAAAAAAAGTAATCCTTTCAAATGGTTTCTTCTTTTTTTTGGTGAAAACCTTTCAAATGTTTGTTCAGTGTTTTATAACACCCAACTTGACAGCTAATGTGTTTCCTATATCTCCGTATTGCAGTGAAAATCATGTGATGAATTTAAATGTCAATACAGAATTTTGTATCATGATCCTAAAAACGCGCTGTACATGAATACTGGCAATGACGAGTACTGAATAAATTTTTTTCTTTTGCCATTCGAAAATCATAAATTGATTTGTTAGTTAAGCCTACTGATAAATGGTGTAATTCCACTCGTGTGCAGCGCTTACTTAGGATCATGACAAACATACAGGAAGCAGCATATAACATCACTCGTGTTGTTATTAGTTGCCGAGTTGGGTTGGAAGAGACAATATCCATGGAAGACCTTGATAAAATATTCCAATCTGTTCTCTCTTACTTATTATAAGATTCCTTCTGTCTTTCTATGACTTTTATATATAAACAGACAAGGAAGAAAGTGCAAAGTCATCAGACCAAGACTTAGCTTGTATCTTGAACTTATCTGCCTTTTCTTTGACAAACTAAACTAAGATCAGAACTGAAAATGGCTTCTTACCACACCCGTTCATTGAGTTTCACATCAATAGCTCACCCGACAATAAGTTTGACGAACATTACGCAGATTGAAGTCTGCTCAAGCTGCCTGCCTGCCTCTACCTGTTCATCACTGGCCCAAAAACTCGCCGACCTTGAAGTTTGTATTTCTCTGTAGATGAGTTGCTTCAACTTCCGCTTAATCAACAAGCCATATCCCAAAATCTACACTCCAAATGGGTCAAGGTGGTTTTGGATGGATCCCTAAGGCTTCTCGATATTTGTAGCACATCAAGGGATGTATTGGTAAATCAAAAGAACACCTACAGGACATGCAGTCAGTGCTACGAAGAAGCCGCAGCGATGAACTTAACGTTACAAGTGAAGTTGCTCAATATCTAAACACCCGAAAAAGTGCCAAGAAGATTACCAAAAAGTGCTTGAAGACCGTGACCGAAACCGATCATGCAAAAAGGACACACCATTGAAAGCATGTTAAAAGATGTAAAGGCGGTAACCCCTGATATCATCAAATTCTATGTTGTCCTCCGTTGGAGGTACAAAGGTGGAATCGCAGAAAAGTAAATGGTCTCTGGTAAACAAATTAATGCACCAGGGTGGTGACAAGGAAGCTATGACGGCAAGCAGTGACTTTAATGCTGTTGATGCCACTCTTGATTCACTTATCTGCCTTACGAGCAAATATGGTGTACATATGCTACTATGAGGAGCCAAATGATGAGACTAGAGTCTGAAATTCAAGTTCTTGATGAAGCTTTAGACTCCTTGTTTAGGCATTTGGTTAAAAGAAGAGCAACTCTTCTCAACATTCTTAGTAACTAAGACAATAATCCTTATTGTGGAGGTGCCTGCTTCTGCTTATGCAATCCTTACACCCATCATGAACTACCATCTGCACACCATATAATACCCAACACGGGGAATAACACTACATTATATGTTGGTTATTCTTCTGCTTATTCTTCAATATGTGACAACTAGTCTATAACACACGTGCGATTTTCTGTTTACCAAATTTAGGTTAGTGTGGGAGTCCTCGCCTTTTTGTGGATGTGGACTGTTGGGACCATGAAAAAATAGGTTAAGTATTCTGTAAAGTCAGTGTTGAACTATGCCTTAAATTAATTATCTGGCGCTAAAATTAACCAAGCACGGGGTCTCGCTGCGCGGTCAGTAAGTTGGGGTCCAGGGGTGAAACGCCTAGGTGGAGGTGTGCTTTTCAGTGTATGTTGTTTAGTATATCGAGTCTGTTTTAGTTTCTGGTTTAGGCCCATCTGTTTAGGTTGCTTAGCAAGATACTATATATAAACCCTATAATTAACTTCTGTCTCCATATTCTGTAATCTGTACTCTCTCTCTCTCCTAAACCTAATAACAAATCAGTTCTCCCTGCCGTGTGGACGTAGCTAACAACCTTACACATTGTTAGTGAACCACGTTAAATCCTTGTGTCGATTGTTCTTTAATTTCTTTTTTTTATTGCGCTCGTTATAACAATCAGCATAAGATTTGAATTTTGGTGCTAAACAATGTGATGTAGTGGTGGGTATTCCGTAAATCAGCATATGATTTGATTTTTGGTGCTAACCATTGTGATGAAGCTTCTGCCAGTATGAATGGAGCTCGTATCGTGTGAGACAAAAAATTTAGTTCACGTGGTGTTCTCCTGCTCACTGAGATTTTCTTTTGGCATGCGTGTTCTAATGCCCTCCCAAGTCCCAACCAAGCTTGCCTTCATGTTCGTATGAAGGCTATTGATAAGGGGAGTGATATTTGTGGTTATGTAGAGGAATGTGCTCCATGCTATTAAGGAGTGTCCTTTTGCTCGAGACGTGTGGGAGTTGAGTAATCTAGCAAGAGTTGCGGAGTTTAGTGGCCCTAATTCTATGGAGTTGGCTATGCTCGGTGAATATATGAAGATGCTGTAGCTGAATTTCTGGCCTAGTGTTAGGTCATTTGGGGGAGCAAAAATGGCTGGCTTTCTGAGTCAAAGAAAGACGAGGCTTTGGAGTCCATCTCATATATCGGGAAGCTGCTGACCAAGATGCTGCTGGGTGAGTTGCAGGGGTCTGCTCAAGCAAGTATTGTCAGCACAGTTGGTAACCCCTCACCTGCTGGTTTTATTTAGCTCAATGTTGATACGAGACGGCTGGGAGATGTAGGCACTGGTTTCAGTGTTGTGGCTGGAGGAAGATGGCTTGTGCTGCTTTTGTGCTTCGGTTCAGGTGGCTGGCTGCTGGGAGGTGGCAGACACGGACACTAAGACTATCTAGAGGGGGATGGCTTTTGCTGTGGATGCAGGGCTTCGTTCCATAACCATCAAAAGTGACTGTCAAGTGGTCGTTAATAGTATTTGTCTGAGAGGAAGGTGTAGGCTCTTTACAACTGATTCTTGCTGATAAACGATATCTATGCTATGGTCTGTAAGATTCAGTCTAATTCTTTTGTTTTTGTAAGAAGGTAAGGAAATAGTGTGGCCCATGAGCTTGCTTACTGTTTGTCATGGGTTGAAGATTGGAAAATTTGGGATTCTGACTTCCCTGCATGTTTAAAGCTTAGTTCTGTCCTCTAGGACTTTCCCTTGGAAGAAACTCTAAGGTTTGTGTGTTGTTAGATTATAGCGAGACCAAGACGCAAAGGAAAATAATTAAGATTAATTTTAAGCCTTACTCTTATGTACCATCTCCCTGAAAATCTTACTAGAACTGACCTGAGCAAAGTTTTAAAATTCAAGTATAACCTCTTAATTCGATCATTAGATCTCAAAAAGGTGAAATTTTGATAAGTACCTTAGCTCTGCATGCTGGTTATGCTAATTAATAGATTTGCACGAGTCACCTTGATATGCAAGTTTTGGTTGTGCTGTACATTTTTCCAACATGATCCAACAAGGTAGGCAAGCACTACGCTTCAGATGATATATGCAAGTCTTGGGTGTGCTGTAGTGATTTGGCTCTTCTTTTGAAATCTGTTTATATATCAAATAATCAAAGTATAATTAAGATAAGTTAATTAAAAGGCATAACAGCATACGTGAGAGATAACATGATTTTATTTATATATATGGGGTCTTCACGTATAGTGTCTCTTCCAATCCCACTTCCCAGCAAATTATAACATTAACCATGCTCAGATTATCGATTATTTCATACTATACTATAGTATAATACTAGTCCAATGTTCATTGTTATATGCTGCTCCCTGTAAGTCCATCATGATAGACAAGCGCTAAACACGAGTGGAAATGAAACGATTAAGCTAAATGATCAGTTAGTGCAAGCATTATATATTTGAACAAAGTGAATTAAATTAAAAAGAAAGGTAGGAAACCAGATCATATAATATCATGCTTGCTAGAGCTCCTGTAGACAAATGGAATATTAACAACTAATCAGCTATGCATTCAAGAGCGGTTCAACCCATACCTTCACATGGACTCATATTGATAATCACCTTTCATTCAACCTCTCTGAATGAAAAATAATGATCTTATCTCTTATACCATTTTATTATTTCTTAAGACTAAAAAAATCCAATAATAAATATTAAAAAAAAAAAGAGAGAGAATAAATGGATGAAAAAAACAAAGTATATCGAAAGAAATAAAATAAAATTGTAATTTCGCACTTTTTTTAGTGGTAATAAATTGCTGCTATGTTTAGTGAATCATGCATAAATTAAAATATAAACTTGAAGAATGCCAATTAGAGAAAATTGTGTATCCATTTGTATATTCACTTTCATTTACAGATCAAAATTTTGTACAATACTTAACTTTTGTACGTTCTAGTTACTAAGGACATTAAGAAGAGTTGATCTAGTCTTAACCAAATGCCTAAATAAGCATTCCAAGACTTCATCAATTTCCTGAATTTCTGAATCCAATTTCACCAATTGAGACATATCAACATTTGCTTTCTTCTTATGGCAAATCAGCTCCAAAGTAGCATCAACTGCATCAAATTCACTGGTGGATGTTGATGTTTCCTTCTCAGCTTTTTGGCTGACAAGTTTTGAGAAAGACCAACTACTTTTTTGTGATCCCCCTATGTAGGATAACAATGACTTGATCACATTAACTGTCATCGCTTGCACGTCTTTAAGGACATTGCCTTCGTTAGTGCTGTCGACTTCTTTGATATCTTTCAAGCACTTCTTCATTATCTTCTTGGATGTTTTTCGGGTCTTAAGGTATTCAGCAACTTCATTGGTAATGTTAAGTTCACCACTACACCTTCTTCTTAGTACTGATTGAATGTCTTGGAGGCTTTCCTTTGATTGTGCCAAGACGTCCCTCGAAGTGCTACAAATGTCGAGAAGCCTAAGAGATCCATCCAAGACCTCCTCGACCCATTGAGTTTGAGATACTGTTTTCTGATTAAGAGGAAGTTGAAGAAACTCATCAACACACTTGTATAAATCTTTAAGGTTGGTAAGTTTGTTGGTCAGTGATGATGTAGAGGCAGCTTGAGATGACCTCAATCTGCACAAACTTTCCTCCAACTGATCAACAATTGGGTGAGAATTTGAGGGGCAACTGTAAGAACGAGTGTGGTAAGATGCCATTTTGAAGTTTATCTTTTAGTTTGTTTGAAGGCAAAGAAGTGTAAGATACAACAGGTTTTGGTTTGATGACTTTCTCATCTTTCTCTGCCTCTATATATACAAAACTAACAAAAAACAGAAGGAATCTTAGATTAAATAAAGATAACATGGTCTTCCTTGGGCTTGCTCCACATTGTCTCTTCTTAACCAACTTGCCAACTAATTTTTTCCTTCATACTGTATGCTAATTGAGGAGAAAATATGAAGAATATAATGTTCTACAACTAATACAATAGTTAATTACATGATGTTGGCTTATTAAAGAAAAGCAATCCTTTCAAATGTCTTCTTTTTTTTTTGGTGAAAACCTTTCAAATGTTTGTTCAGTGTTTTTTAACACCCAACTTTACAGCTAATGTGTTTCCTGTCTCTCCGTATTGCAGTGAAAATCATGTGATGAATGATGTAATTCCACTCGTGTGCAGCGCCTAATTAGGATCATGACAAACATACAGGAAGCAGCATATAACATCACTCGTGTTGTTATTAGTTGCCGAGTTGGGTTGGAAGAGACAATATCCATGGAAGAACTTGATAGAAAAAAGCAATCATGTTATCTCTTACTTGTTATAAGATTCCTTCTGTCTTTCAATGACTTTTATATATAACCAGAGAAGGAAGAAGGAGCGAAGTCATCAGACCAAGACTTAGCTTGTATCTTGGACTTATCTGCCTTTTCTTTGACAAACTAAACTAAGATCAGAACTGAAAATGGCTTCTTACCACACCCGTTCATCGAGTTTCCCATCAATAGCTCATCCGACAATAAGTTTGATGAACACTATGCAGATTGAAGTCTTCTCAAGCTGCCTGCCTGCCTCTACCTGTTCATCACTGACCCAAAAACTCGCCACCCTTGAAGTTCCTTTTGCTCTGTGGATGAGTTGCTTCAACTTCCGCTTAATCAACAAGCCATATCCCAAAATCTACACTCCAAATGGGTCAAGGTGGTCTTGGATGGATCCCTAAGGCTTCTCGATATTTGTAGCACATCAAGGGATGTATTAGTAAATCAAAGGAACGCCTACAAGATATGGAATCAGTGCTACGAAGAAGCTGCAGCGATGAACTTAACGTTACGAGTGAAGTTGCTCAATATATAAACACCAGAAAAGTGCCATGAAGGTTATCAAAAAGTGCTTGAAGACCATGACCAAAACCGATCAAACAAACAAGGACACACCACTGAAAGCATGTTAAAAGATGTAAACGCGGTAACCCTTAATATCTTCCAGTCTGTGCTGTCCTGCATTGGAGGTACAAAGGTGGAATCGGGAAAAGTAAATGGTCTCTGGTAAACAAATTAATGCACCAGGTTGGTGACGAGGAAGCCATGACGGCAAGCAGTGAATTTAATGCGGTTGATGCACTCTTGATTCAGTTATCTACCCTACGAGCAAATATGGTATAGATATGCTACAAGTAGAGAATATGAGGAGCCATATGATGAGACTAGAGTCTGAAATTCAAGTTCTTGATGAAGCTTTAGACTCCTTGTTTAGGCATTTGGAGTCCATTTGGTTTGATGGAAAACCTTTTCCATGGAAAATGAAAACGAATATTACTTTTTCTTTATTTGGTTTGAGGGAAAATTAAGCTAAGAAGGGGAAAGTGGAGATGTTGGGAATGAGAGAGTGAAGAAAAATAGTTTTCCTTCAAATTTTGGAGGAAAATGTTTACAAAGGGATGGAAAATCCTTTTCCACCTTAGTTTTCCTTTTTAAATCCCTTGTCCAACCAAACAACAGAAAATGGGGAAAGTCGTTTTGCTTTCCTCCAAACCAAACGGAGCCTTGGTTAAAACGGGAGCAACTCTTCTCAACATTCTTAGTAACTAAGACAAAAATAAATTTTGCATAATTTGTGAATAGAAATTCTTATACATAAATGGAAACATAACGTTTTACCCTATATACTTCCTCTGTTCCTAAATAAGTGTTACGTTGAGTAAATCGACACTATTTATCAACTAAGTTTGACTCTATTTTCTCACTATTCTATAGATAAAAACATAGTCAAGTGGGATCTTGTTAGATTCGTGTAAATGTACCTTCAAAATATCAACTTTTTATAATTTTTATTTGTGGCAATTAAAGATTTTAATGATCAAAGAAGTGCATAGAGTTACGTGAAAAAATGATGTAACACTTTTTTTAGGGACGCAAGAAGTATATTTTTTGTGTTCTCATCTATAATTGTCTGAGTTCTTAACCAACCATGATCACAACAGCATCTCACAACTTAAAAGTCATAAGACAACACTAGTAAAATATTGTTTTTTCTTCCCAAAATTATCTCCATTTTCTTTTTGCTATATAATCTAAGTATATACTATTATAGTGAATTTCATGATAATCAACAAAACGAATTGATTTGAATATATTAACAAGTACTAATATAATCTGTATTTTCTCAAAAATGGGATGAACTTTCTGCGTCATAAGGGTGTGTTTGGGTGGAATTTGACCAGAATGAGTTTACATAAAGATATGGTTTGATTTGTTTGTTAAACGTGTAGGTGTCAGCGTGTAAGATTCCATTTTCTCACTATAAGAATTCTGAAAAATGAAGTTAAGGGCATGTGTTATAATGTATGTCCTCCAACACAGCGCTTGCCTACCTTCTTGGATCATGTTAGCAACTTGTTTGTTATATAACTAGTTCAATAATTATCAAAATGTCAATGTCACTCGTGCAAATCATTGAATTAACATAAAATTAAAGGCAAAACTAGTTAAGGTACCAATAAAATTTGAAATAAGAAAGCTTAAAAGACTAAACAACTTGCAGAATTATAGGCCTTAATAGAAAAATATACCGTGTCATTACCACTCGTGCATGGCGATCACTTAGGATCATGATGAAGATATGGGGAGCAGAATACGACATTGAATATCACATATATAATGTATAGTAGAAGCCCAGCATAAGATCTGCTGAAATCAAATAAATAAAGTTAGTTTCACATTATTTGTGCTGGCAAGTTTGGTTGGAAAAGACAGCATAATACAGCCTAAGGAAGACCTTGATAAAAATTATAACCACGTTCTCTCTTACTTTCATAGAGTTTCTTTCTGTTCTCTTGCTAGAATATATATATATACAGAGATAGCACGGACAAGTCATCAAAAAAAACAATTAGCATCTTCAACTTCTCTGCCTTTTCTACAACATAAGATAACTCAAAAATGGCTTCCTACCACGCTCGTTCCTTGAGTTTCCCATCAACAGCTCACCCAATTGCTGATAAATTTGATGAACACTTAAACAGATTGAGTTCTTCTCAAGCTGCCTCTACTTCATCATCATCATTAAACCAAACACTTACAAACCTTAAAGATTTGTATTGTTGTGTTGATGAGTTGCTTCAACTGCCACTTAATCAACGAGCCATATCTCAAAATCTACACTCAAAATGGATCGAGGAGGCCTTGGATGGATCTCTAAGGTTCCTCGACATGTGTACCACATCGAGAGATGTCTTAGTACAGTCAAAGGAACGCCTCCAAGATATACAATTGATCCTAAGAAGAAGGTGTAGCGGTGAAATTAATGTTAACAATGAAATTGTTCAATACCTAAAAAACCCGAAAAAGTGCCAAGAAGGTAATGAAGAAGTGCTTGAAAGATATAAAGGAATTTGACAACACTAACGAGGCCAATGGCATCGAGAACATGTTAAAAGATGCGCAAACGATGACAGTTGATGTCTTTAAGTCCGTGTTGTCCTACATTGGTGGAATCAAGTTGGAATCACGGAAAAGCAAATGGTCTTTGGTAAACAAGTTAATGCACCAGGGTGGCAACAAGGAAGCAATGAGTGAATTTGAAGTTGTTGATACTACTCTTGAGTCAATTGTCTGCCAAAAGAACAAAGGTGGCATGAATATGCTACAAGTAGAGAATATCAGGAGTCAGATGGTGAAATTTGAGTCTCAAATTCAAGTTCTTGACGAAACATTAGACTCATTGTTTAGGTATTTGGTCAAGACTAGAGCAACTCTTCTTAACATCCTTAGTAATTGATTGACATGGAGAAAAGAATCAATTTTGTACACAACTAGAATTTGTAAATGGAAGTCTATTATATAGAAAGGAGAATATATACTATACATCTTTCCTTAATTTCCGTGTGTGTTCATATATAACTAGCCTTTTTTCAACTATGACTTACACTGTTACACAACATCTCAACAATTGATCGCCAAGCATAAGAAATATATTTGTGGATATTAAATTGGATCAAATGCATCGGTATGCATCCGTCATACATACATACATACATATATATATATATATATATATATATATATATATATATATATATATATATATATATATATATATATATATATATATATATATATATATATATATATATATATATATATATATATATATATATATATATATATATATATATATATATATATTAATATATATATATGATCCACGAGAAGCGACTAGACGTACTGTATGTGCCAAATCTAATTTCTTACCCCCATTTGAATCGAAAGAACTAAATAATTAGAAATTTACTCTTGACAGCAGTATATGTATATCCTAGATGTGAAAATACACGGAATTCCATATATATATATATATATATATATATATATATATATATATATATATATATATATATATATATAAGTATCTCCTTTTTAAAGTATATCAGACTATTATCAGTATACTTCAAAAAAAGTGAGATGAACTTAGTAACTACTAGTATTTTCTTCAAAACAGGTCATAAAATGTACTGATAAACTTTCTCCGTTGCTGTGGGTGTGTTCATAATAAAACTTTTATGATTAGGATGAATCCACATGATGAACATAGAGAGTGTTAGCCTGTCAAGATTTCATCTACCCACTGGAAATCTCAGATAGAAGTTAAAAGCATGATGCTTAGTGATTCTACAGCGAAGCTCGTGCCTACGTTCTAGGACTATGTAGGCAACTACTCTAGATTTATAATTTTTTTTCATATAATTACCGAAAATCCTGTGTCACTCGTGCAGATGATACAGGAGATAACAGATAAGTACCTGCCGTTGCCACTGATGTATACCACGTGTTGTGAATCGTGTCAAACTGTCAACTGTCAACTGTCATAGAAGAATAATATAGTGTATTAGGATTTAGGAGTAACAATTATATGTGACAAGTGACTTTCAGAAAAAATTGAAGGTAAAGATTGGAAGCAGACATGCAGATTAAACAGTGGTCTCATGTCAGACCATGAACCTAACCACACCACTAAATTTTAGTGTAGCTCTCTTGGTTTTAAGTACTAACATTTTAACTTCTGAAATTCTTTTCTATAGAATTTTCATGGATTAACTGTTGAACTGTTTTCTGTAACATTTTATGGTCTGAAATGGCCAGACCCTCAATACAAAAGTAGTGTAATACTGTAGTATAACCAGTGTCTAGTGGTGGATACAGATTTATATTAGGGTATGCAAAATTATATAGGCACAAATTTATAAGTTCTGTTAATCTATCATTGCTCATTTATAACGTCTTTGCTTGTTAGGATTCACAACTCTACGAAGGAGGTTGATCAAGATACCATAACTCAGCACCCCCTTTCACTTACCTTAGCCACTACATTGTTGGTCTTGGTAGCTTGATCGGACATTACTTCACCTCCCTAGACTAGGTTTATGGCCGTTTAATATGGCGCGGAGCACCCAAGAGTCGAGGGCTCAAATTTTCTATAAATCAAACAAAAAAGTAAAATCCATTACTTTTCTCTCTCATGTCACAAGGTGTGCTTCATTTTCTCGTAACCTTTTGATGATGGATTATATTATGAAGTGTATATATGAGAAAATTATGTCATTTCTCATTTTTGTAAGTAAAACAACATTAGCATAGGTCCACCCAAATTTTTAGAACTGGCAGAGTCTATGTAGGAACAAGTATGATTTTATAGCATTCTGAGTCAACCTTCAGCAAGGAGACGGCTTGTAGGCAGTCCAACTACGGCGGATCCTGGGTGGCACAGGCCCCACCAAAAAAATATCAGTTTTCCTTTTCTTTTTTAACATCGGGCAAATTTTTACATCAAATAAAATTAATTCCCGCCCTATAACTAGATACATTGTACCTTTGCCCCAGTGGTAAACTTACTAACAACAATGCAGTACCATGCGGGTTCGAATCCCTTTAGGCTGCACCAATTCCAGCTTTTTTTTCTTTTTTGTTCTTTCTTCTTTACTTGATGCCTTGTTCTTTGTTTGTTATTTTACTTTTTACTTCTTGCTATATCTCTTTTCTCTTTTTCTTTTTTTATATTGGATCTTCATTTCATTATCTTGAATAGTATCCATCTCTCTTAATTTTAGCTCTTATTTTAACCAATTTTTTGTGATATAACGATTATTCTCCTTCCGTTTTCAAATAAATTCAACAATTTGACTTTGAGCACTATTGCCATATTAAGTAAGACGAAGATTTATTTACAAATACTTAAAAATAATTTTGCTACGTAAAATTTTGGATTTGTCTCTATTTACATTTACCAAATATATATTACTTCCTAAAAACTTTAGGAACAGATAATCGAAGATATTAAAGGTCAGAGTTGCGTCTGTTCATGAGTGGAAAAGTCAATATGTTGAAAACTTGAAACTAAACTTCGCATATGTTATTATGATCATTGTCTATTTGCTTGGTTTAGTTAGGACTCCCCATATTCAAAATCCTAGATCCGCCTCTCAGTCCTTAGTAACTAGCAGAGAAAAAAAAATCACCCCTGTACAGAAATTTTGACCTGTGAATGGAAGTTGTATATACATGAATATTTTTCTCCAATTTGTGTTATCTTCAGAGCATTATTTAGCAAGTCCATAATTTTCAATTACGCTATAACTTCTGAACACCAAAAAATGAACAAAAATTAACTGAGACAATTTGAAGGCATAAACAAATACATCAGCTTAAAAAACAGCTAATATATGCAATTCATTTATTTAAGTGATTATCCTTTTTCAAACAAATATGTCAATGGAAAAAAAGCAATTTATTAACAGTCAACAAGCAAACAAAATATTTACTGTCAATGGAGTACATAGATTGTATTACGTGATATTTTTTTTATTATGCAGTGATACCTTGAATATGGTATGCTAAATTCATAGTAGTTCATCTGCCAAGATTCCATGTGTCTGTAGGAACTAGGAACTCTGTAAATTCTGGTGGAAGCAGAGGAGATACATGATATTAATAATTTTACATGGCTGGTCCTATAGTTGAGCAAGTTGTCAGTTTTACATGATTACATCCACTTCATATCCTTCAGGATCTTACCATGCAGTTGCCATTATGCAAAAAGAAAGCTTAAAATATCATGCAGTTTACAGACATACAGTACTACAGCAGTACAGCTGCAGGTTCTATTCTTCCGATCCTATTCAGATTAGCTTACAGATTCATGCAAATAATGACCATTTGTTATCTTAATGAAGCTAAAAACTTGGTGCCATCTCCATTCGTGAGTAGAGTTTACTTAGGATCATGACACACATACAGGGTGCAGCATATGACATTGAATATCAAATCTGAAATCTGAAATCAGTACTCTGCGGTGCAGTTCTAATCATTCTTAGCTGGCAAGTTGGGTAGGAAGAGACACTATGATCTTTTAGCTTATTATTCGGAGATTCTTTCTATCTTCTCTGATCTCTTACCCTAATATATAAACAGAAAGGCACGAGTTGAGAAGTCATCAAAATCAAACACTTGCATATACATTCAACTTCACCTTTGCATCAACAAGCTAAGCTAAAGAAACTAAAAATGGCTTCTTACCATGCTCGTTCCTTAAGTTTATCATCAACAGCTCACCCAGTTGCTGATAAATTCGATGAACACTTGAGAAGATTGATATCTTCTCAAGCTGCCTCTACTTCATCATCATTAAACCAAACACTAACAAACCTAAAAGATTTCTATTGTTGTGTGGATGAGTTGCTGCAATTGCCTCTTAATCAAAAAGCCATATCGCAAAATCTACACTCAAAATGGGTCGAGGAGGTCTTGGATGGATCTCTAAGGCTCCTTGACATGTGTAGCACATCGAGGGATGTCTTGGCACAATCAAAAGAGCGACTTCAAGACATACAATCAGTCCTAAGAAGAAGGTGTAGCGGTGAACTTAACATTAACAATGAAATCGTTCAATACTTGAACACACGCATGAGTTCGAAGAAGATGATCAAGAGGTGCTTGAAAAATACAATCAAGGAAACTAACCAAACTATCGAGGGTGATGCCATCAAGACCATGTTGAAAGATGTAGAGGCGGTAACCCTTGATATCTTTAAGTCCGTGTTGTCTTATATCGGTGGTGCAAAGTTGGAATCCCAGAAAAGCAAATGGTCTTTGGTAAACAAGTTCATGTACCAGGGTGGTGACAAAGTAGCAAAGTCAACAAACAGTGAATTTGATGTTGTTGATGCTACTCTTGAGTCAATTATCTGCCAAAAAAACAAAAATGGTGTTAATATGTTACAAGTAGAGAATATGAGGAGTCAGATGGTGAAACTGGAGTCTGAAATTCAAGTTCTTGATGAAACATTAGACTCCTTGTTTAGGCATTTGGTCAAGACTAGAGCAACTGTTCTGAACATCCTAAGTAACTAAGTTTAAAGAAATATTGTACATATAAACACATTGTGAATGAATATTTTTATATACAGATTCAAAGCATACATCTTTCCTTATTTTTTTGCCTTCTTTTCTACACTTATTTCAGTTCATATATTTGGGTAACCAGTCTCAATTAAACAAATGGCTTACAAAATTCAGAAATCGAAGAGCATAAATAAAATTATGTAGATAATACTTCGCCCTAATTTGTTTTAATAATAGGATCATGAACATACAAAATTTGTTAAAATTATTCCCTGTCTCTTTTTCCACTTCTTCTGTGATATTAGACCACCCTAGGAATGAAATTTGACAATAACTACTTATCATCTAGTTCTTTTTCCAGAAAAAATACTTATATGAAAATACTGCTGCAAACAAATCTAATAGTGTATCATTACGATATTAAATTTTTCCGTAAATTCTAACAAGAAAGTAGTCAGATATAGTATTAGAATTTAACCACAAGAAGTCAAACAGGAGGTTAAAAAGAGATCGAGATAGTATCCATTAACCTTTTTTTACCCCTCAATTCTATCTTCATTACATTTTACTATATCATAATATACTAATATAGCAATATTCTTTACTCCATTACCATCAACTAAATATGATGAAATCTCTTCATTATCAGGGTGTGGTTGGCTAAAAGTTGACTAAAATGAGTACATGCATGTAAAGATATGCTTTGATTTGCTTGTTGAATAACACATAGGTGTTCGCCTGTAAACATTTCTATGAAGTAAAGGGCGTAATATAAAATGATCTCCTATACCCAACCACTTATTGAACGTCTTCATAATTCTCCTAGGAGCACCTAGTTTTAGGTGATCCCTCTCGTATCATTTTTACATTTTGTTCATTTGAGCAAATTATATGACATTTGCACATTTTACATTTTGTTCATTTGAGCAAATTATATGACAAATGTGCAAAAAATATGCTTGCGAGCACATAGTTCTACGTGCTCCCAAAAGCACCTAAGAATTCGAACTTAACCTCAAATTACCGGTACCAAAACCTATAGATGACACCTCGAAACGAAAATCCTTGATCCGCCACTATAAAACGTTCTCGGATCATATTTGCAACTCGTGTTTGATTATTAGTACGAAAATAATATTACAATGTACACATTTTTAATGTCATTCGTGCAATTCATTCATGAGAGAGAGAGACACACAACAGACATCAAGATTCGAGCATTATATTGTTCTATTCTTATTCAGCTAGCAAGTTGGGTAGAAAGAAATAATATTTAAAAATATAGCACAATATTTAATCACTAATTGTTTCATAGAATAAGATTAAACAATAATTAATTAGAGATTCTTCTCATACCAGTTTACACAATTTGAGATTATCGTCAAAAGCTCACCCCATTTGTTGATCAATTTGAGTAGATTAAGGTCTTCTCAATATGCTTCTACTTCATCACCAGTAACCTAGAAACTTTCAATACATAAAGATTTTTATTTTAGTTGCTCCAACTTTCGCTTAATCTGCGCTCAAGCTGGGCCTTTCGAATGCGGTGGAAAGTAGAGTGGAAATTTCGAAAAAAATACAATATATGGAAAATTAGAAATGGCAATCTTAACAAAAACTTAAATGGACTTGGTGCACCGGGTTGGTAATTGATATTAACTTTATGTAGTGAGTTTTAGATAGATATAAGGTGTGTTCGGCAAGAATAGCTGTGGTAATAGCTTTTAGCTGTGATAGTAGTTGTTAGCTGTGCTGGTAGCTGTTAGTGGTTGATGTGTATCTGTTAGCTGTCCAAGTAGCGGTATAAGATATTGATGTTCGGTAAAAGAAGCTGTCAAGGTAGCTGTTTGCAAATAATTAATTAAAAACTCAAACAAAACTTTAATACTTCCTCCGTAACAAAATAGATGTTACACTTTTAAAAACACTTTTCTAGGCAATTTTTTGAAGAGGAGAGAGATAGAGAGAAATAAAAAAGGGGACCCATGTGATAGGAGATAGATAGAGAGATTGTTGCCTAAAAAGGAAGTGTAACATCTATTTTGTTACAAGAGAGATTGTTGCCTAAAAAGGAAGTGTAACATCTATTTTGTTACAACCATATTTAGAAAGTGTAACATCTATTTTTTACGGATGAAGCATATAATTTATACACCACTAAACACTACCCCAAAAGTTACAAATTTTAGTTTTTCACAAACACTACACAAACACTACTTATCCCACTAAAAGCTACTTACACCACTAACTTACCAAACAATACTATTTTTTTAATTAGTGTTTTGACCTAATCAAGACACTAAAAGCTACTTAAAAAGATTGTGCCGAACATGCCTATGGTGAACTTATATAAAATATAGTGGAATTTATTAACGGAAAACACATAGTGAAATTATATGCTATACAGTGAGGATTTAATTTTAATGTTTTAACAGGCAGGAAGATGTAGGTTGTGTAATATATATCGTGACACTTGCTTTAACATATAGAAAGATGCAGTTTTGCATGATATAAAGAGTGTCTGAATGTTATAGTGAGCTCCTGCATGATATAGTGAGTATGTGAGTGATATGGTGGATTGTGCAGAATTGATGTAGTTTCTACATGATATAGTATGTTTCTTAATAGTATAGTGAGTTTCTTCCTGATATAGTAGGTTTTTGAATAATATAGTGGATTCTTCAGAAATGATGTAGTTTATGCATGGTATAATATGTTTATGAATGATATAGTGAGTTTTTGAATGATATAGTGGGCTTATGAATGATACAATGGATTGTTCAGAAATGATACGTGTTTTTGGCCTAGTGCACACTAATGTTAACTTGAACAGGGTCCACGCAAGTTAGATTGGGCAATCTTTGTATGTTTATAAATCAACTTTATTTATTGGGTACTAGTCTTATATGCACGTGATGCGTGAAAGCATAAAAATTCTTCATATATAACAAAGATACACATAGAGTGATCTTAATTTTTTTGTTTAATTAAAGCATGTAGTTAGCCTTCCTTGTTTTTTCTTTTTCTATTTTTTAGTGTCCTCCATGTTTTACCATATATAATAGAGATTCTTTAAAATAACTTTTACTCTAAGAAAGGTTCTATTCTCCTCGACTTATTAAAACTAGTCGCATATGCACGCGATGCGTGCGTCAACAACCTTATGTAGCTATATATACGAATGGACATGTTTTTTTGATGTAATTATTTTGGTAGTGATGTAAATTAGTGAGATTCTTTTGTAGATGTTATTATCTTTTAAAATTGAAGGTGACCGATTTTAACTGTTCAATATATACCGCCATTGAAAATTTTGCATTGGTCAATGATTTAATAATTCCATATCAGCGGCTTTAGTATAGTTCTTTAACGATTATAAATGTTAATAAACCACATTGTTTGAACTTTGTAAATACGATGTATTATGTTGTCACGATATATCGCTAACTTTTTTTCATTAATTAATTTCGTGAATTGATTGTGTCAATCTATTTTGTCAAGTTATTAATGGTGATTGCATATTCCGTTTTTGACTTACTCATATGGCAAGTTGCATTGATTCTCATTTTATAATTTTTTATAAAAAGAAAAAGTTGTTTTAAATTATTAGAAAGGATATTCTAGTCATTTCAAAGGGGGGCACCACACCTCCTCCATTGGCTTATATAATAGAGAAAAGTTTCAGTAAAAATAAGTTAAGATCAGCAAAGATAAGTTAAATTCAAAGAAAAATAAGTTCAGTGAAAATAAATTCAGCAAAAATAAGTTCAATTCAAGAAAGATAAGTTCAATGATTGATAATACATCAAGAAATTGTACTTAACAAAAATAAGTTTCAACAAAAATAAGTTAAGTTCAGTAAAGATAAGTTAAGTTTAGCAAAGATATAAGTTAAGTTCAGTAAAAAGATAAGATAAGGAGAACAAAGCCTAACTATGAGTTTCTATTTGTCAATAATAAAAACTCTGGTTTTCTAATTGTGCTATACACTTGTTGTTTATTACGATGGCGGAATGTAAATAAAGATAAATATTTTAAAACCATATATATATATATATATATATATATATATATATATATAATACTAATGAGTATAAAATATTTCCAATATAAAAAAATACTCTAACTAATGAGATAAAGTAAATCAATTATTATGTTTAATTTAATATAAACTTCAATATATATATTGTACCACTATACACAGATCACAAATTACTCTAAATCAAGATCATTTGGTAAAAGGTGACCCAACCCGAACCGAACCTAACCTGAAATAATTAGGTCATGGTTGAATTTTTTGAGCCATTTACTACGATTAACCCATTTAATTAAACGGGTTAGGTTCAGGTTGGCATTTCCGATCCGAAAATGACATGCTTTGACCTTATTGACTTATACATATAGAAAATTCTCGGAAAAATATATTGGTAAATCTAAAATTTGATTAGAAAAAGTAAAATATCGTTAAAATAGGTCATAATTATTCTAAGAAACTCAAAACATGCCAGTGAACTTGCTCATTTAGCTTTTTAAGAAAAAAATTATTTTTCATTATAATAATAGTTATGATTAAATGGGTTAAATGAGTTATAAGGGTAACCTGTTTATTAAATAGGTCGGGTTAGGGTTGAGTTTTTCAACCTGTTTATTAAATGGATTAGGTTTGGATTGAGGGATTTTTGACCCATTTATTATCCACCCGAACACGAACCCGACCCAACCCGACCTGATTTCCAACCCTATATAATATATTCCCTTTATTTTGGAAGTTATTCATGGTTTTCTCATTGAAATGTTTCAAAATGTTGTTACAGTTAGAAATTTTACTCTACTTGGACAACGAAAGGTAATCTTCTATGATAGAATTGTAGAAGTTCCAAAAAAAGCAAGATAAAGATTGCAAATGATTTTCCTTTGTACATTCTCTCTAAGAACAACTTAAAGAAACGAAGGGAGTACTTAAGTTCTATAAAATAAACTCAACTAATTCATTTACGTTCTTAGAAATATTTGAACTGACAAAATTATTGTGGAATTGAATAATCTTGAACGTACTTAAGACAATTATTCAAAATAATCATGTATCATAACAAGAGCATTTCTCCAAGTTTTATTTTCATAGATAAATTTTTCAGTGTGTTTTGTTTTACAAAGTTTAGGATTATATAGAGAATGTTCAATAAATGGTCATTATAGAATATTAAAAGTCTAAAGTACACGAGTTACCTAAGGATTTCAAAAAATACAGACGCACTATCACATTTTAAGAATCACATTGTATGCCCTTATAGTTTGCTAAAAGTTTGCCATTTACCCTTAATGAATATCAAATGTTAAAAGTGTCATTAATTAAGGGCATGTTCTCCCCAACTTATTTTCAGTTCAGTTCAGTTGCAATCAGTTCAATTCAGTTCAGTTCAATTCAATTCAGTTCAGTTCAGTTCCTACATTTTTATCATTACTATTAGTTATAATTTAATTCAGTTCAGTTCAGTTGCAATCAGTTCAGTTGCAATCAGTTCAGTGCAGTTCAGTTGTTTTATGCCGAAGAAAACAGACCCTAACACCCTAAACAATATGTAAGATATCTATAACTAGTTTATTTCTTTGTTTTCTTTACCCATTCCATGAATCTCAATACATTTTGGCTTTCTAACTACTCTAGAGGTTAAATAACAACATTTTTTTATGTAGGATTATAAGTACTATAAGCGGAATTTCATGAATCACATTCATAAGCATTTAAAACAGGATCTCATGCATATACATTCAAGGATCACATAATAGTTAAGAATTAACCTTTAACGCGTGATTTCCACAAAGCTCTTCGAGATCCGGAGATAGAACCGCAATTGAGATTCCTCTACTAGGTCCACGAATCCAGATCAACGCTCCACCAATGCTAGTTGGAAGGAAGATGGACTCTTCTATTTCTTGGAGCAGTATTACGTAGCTTTGAAAGAGAGAGAAAAGAGGAGAGAGAAAATAATGAGAGAAAAACTAACTGCCTTATTTTCTCACCCCACACCTAATTATAGGAACTAATTAGGTTAGGAGTCATCAGTCATCCCCTTTTCTTACTCCTTGGCCGGCCACCCCTAGAGTCCTTCATGGGCTCTAGGTCATTCTTTTATTGATCCAGATTTTGTAAGTGTGACCTTGTAGGATCCATCTAATTGGGCTTTGGTTTTATTATTTACCAAACTCGAAGTTCTATAGCATCCTCTAGCAAGACGTATAGACGACCCAATTTAATGAATTTATTATCTCCATAATATGATCCATGTTATATTTAGTAATTGCATTAAAGTCGATGACATAATTCCTTCAATCTCCCACTTGTCCGAGACGAGTGTGCAATCTTCAAATTCCTTAAGTCTCTTAGTGTCCAATTTGATAGTATGACCATATTTCTATGTCATCCATACTAGTCTTCAAATTAATCCTTGAAATCCGAGTTCGAATTGACAAACAAATGATCATCATATAATCCATTTGAGCACGGCCATGCATTTTTCAATTTTCACTCTCCAAGGGGCCAAGACACCCATCATATCTCATATAGGAGGACTTTTCAATCTTGTGGCAACCAAAACTCCCACTCGACTTTTAGCATAACCTGAACGTTGCCTTTATAGTCCCCTTTTACGGCATGACGTTTGACAACATCAAAGTTATACCAAACATTAGGCTAAGTAGTGTTCCACTCATGTCTTAGGAATTCACTAGTATAATTACGAAGTTATAGAAACTTCTAAGTAAGTCTGTTCGATCATGTATCAACTATACATATCCATATGATTGACTAAATATCTCCATGTTCCCATAGCCCATGAAACGGTGGTATCAATCAATCTTATATGCTAATCCTTTAATAAGTCATTGATGTCCAATTTAACGACTTAGATTAGGAACTATAATATTCTATGAATTCTGTTCACTTATGGTGTTTCATTCATCAAATCACATATTTGACAAAATCATTGAATTCAAGATATATTTTGGAAATTTTATTTAATACCAAACCAAAATTAAATAAGATAAAATTTTATTTCTCATAAATATAAAATAGCAAAACCATGTCTTTACATTGTAACAAGTTTCTCTAAACCTAGTACAATCTAAAGCCACTCTAACATTTGCTTCAAGCCTATAGCCCTAGCGTGACACTCATGCTTGGGTTGAGGTAGCGGTTTAGTGAGCGGATCAGCCACATTCTCATCCGTGTGAACTTTGCAGATCCTGACATCCTTCCTGTCAACAATCTCCCTAATGAGGTGATACTTCCTCATTACATGTTTGGATTTCTTATGTGATCTCGGTTCTTTTGCTTGCGCAATAGCACCATTGTTATCACAGAACAACTCAATCCCTTCCAGAGCACTAGGTATGATATACAGCTCTGTCAAGAACTTCTTTATCCAAACTGCTTCTTTAGCTGCTTCAACCGTTGCTAAATATTCTGATTATGTCGTAGAGTCTGCTACAGTGCTTTGCTTTGAGCTCTTCCAGCTCATTGCTCCTCTATTTAGACAAAAGACGTACCTCGACCGAGAGAGCGGTAATCATCTCTCGTCGGTTTGGAAGCTCGCATCGGTATAACCTTTACAACCAACTCACTTTCACCTCCATAGACTAAGAACATGCCTTTAGTTCTTCTCAAGTACTTAAGGATGCTCTTAGCCGCAATCAATCCGAGTGTGCTTCCCCTAGATTTGCTTGGAACCTGCTACACATGCTCAAGGCATATGCAATATCTGGTCGAGTACTTATCATGGCATACATGATAGATCCTATAGCCGAAGCATAAGGTATGTTACTCATTCGCTTCAACTCATCAGGCTCAGTTAGACACTGACTCTTGCTAAGCGATATGCCATGTGACATGGGAATGAATCCTCTCATCGAGTTTTCCATGTTGAACCTTGCAAGAACTTTATCAATATAAGTTTCTTGACTTAGTCCAATCATCCTTCGAGACCTATCTCTATGGATTTTAATTCCCAGTATGTACTCAGCTTCTCCAAGGTCCTTCATGGAGAAACAACTTTTCAACCATTCCTTGACTGACTCAAGCATTGGTATGTCATTTTCCATGAGTAGTATGTCATCTACATACAATACCAAGAAGACTAAGCTACTCCCACTAAACTTCTTATAGACACAAGATTCTTCTTCGCTTTTGATGAAGCCAAATTTCTTGATTGCCTCATCAAATCGAAGATTCCAGCTCCGAGATGTCTGCTTCAATCCATAAATGGATCTCTGAAGCTTGCAAACCCTTTTAGGATTTTCTGGATCCTCAAAACCCTCGGGTTGTGTCATGTACACATCCTCATTCAAGAACCCATTCAAGAATGTTGTTTTGACATCCATCTGCCAAATTTCATAA
Source organism: Beta corolliflora (assembly GCA_947648045.1). Classification (NCBI taxonomy): domain Eukaryota; kingdom Viridiplantae; phylum Streptophyta; class Magnoliopsida; order Caryophyllales; family Amaranthaceae; genus Beta; species Beta corolliflora. Next base: position 107,322 of record CANSZD010004255.1, read on the forward strand.
TCATAAAATGCAGCAATCGCTAAAAGTATCCGAATTGACTTAAGCATTGCTACTGGAGAAAAGGTCTCATCATAGTCTATACCATGAATTTGTCTGAATCCTTTTGCAACCAGTCTTGCTTTATAGACGTAGACATTCCCATCTTTGTCTGTTTTTAATTTGAACACCCACTTGCATCCAATAGGGTTAACCCCATTAGGCAAGTCGACCAGGGTCCAAACTTCATTCTCAGACATGGAGTCTAACTCGGATTTCATGGCCTCAAGCCATTTCTTAGAGTCTGGGCTCGTCAAAGCTTGTTTGTAGGTAGTAGGTTATGAATTCTCCAAAATCATAATTTCAGAGTTTTCAATTAACAGGAAATCAACCAACCTCTTGTTTGGAATCCTTTCTCAATTAGACCTACGCGGGGCCTGAGCATCAAGAGAAATGTTCTCTTCAACTTCTTGAAGATCTTCGCTTAAATTAGAATCAAGTGGGACGGTAGGAGGTTCACGTGTTGAATACGTCATCTCCTGAACTAGACTTTCGTCTTGTCGGGCTGTCTCTGACATGGTGTGAACCACGTCCAATTGTTGCTCATCTCGAATTTCTTCGAGAATTATTTTACTCCCACTTGTCTTTCTAGAAACAAATTCCTTTTCAAGAAAGACACCATCACGAGCAACAAACACTTTGTTCTCTTGACGGTTATAGAAGTAATAACCCCTTGTCTCTTTTGGGTATCCCATAAAGAGACATTTATCTGACTTGGGTGCAAGTTTGTCTAAAAGTAAACGTTTTACATAGACCTCACATTCCCAAATCTTAAGAAAAGACAAGTTTGGAGTTTTTCCATTCCATAACTCATATGGAGTCTTTTCTACAGCCTTTGACGGGCTCCTGTTTAGTGTGTGTGCAGCGGTTTCGAGAGCGTATCCCCAAAAAGAAATCGGAAGATCAGCAAGACTCATCATTGATCGAACCATATCCAATAAGGTCCGATTCCTCCTTTCAGACACACCATTTAACTGCGGTGTTCCTGGTGGAGTCAATTGTGAAAGAATTCCACAATCCTTCAAATGATCATCAAACTCTTGGCTCAAATACTCGCCACCACGACCGGATCACAGTGCTTTAATTGTCTTACCAAGTTGATTTTGTACTTCATTCTAGAACTCTTTGAATTTATCAAAAGATTCCGACTTATGTTTCATTAAGTAGACATATTCATATCTACTCAAATCATCAGTGAAGGTAATGAAGTAATTAAACCCTCCTCTTGCCTTTGTGCTCATAGGAACACCAACATCTGTATGTATGAGGCCCAAGAGATTGCTGGCCTTTTCACCCTTTCCAGTAAACGGTGACTTTGTCATTTTCCCCATCAAGCAGGATTCACATACATCAAATGATTCAAAATCAAATAATGGAAGAATGTCATCCTGTTGTAACTTTTGGATGCGCTTTTGGTTTATATGACCCATTCGACAATGCCAAATGTAGGTTAGGTTTGATTCATTTGATTTTTGTTTCTTGTTATCTATGTTATAGACTTGTAATGACCTATCAAGCACATATAAGCCATTTATCAATTTAGCACTAGCATAGAACATATTATTGTAAGAAATGGAACAACATTTGTTCTTAATATCAAAACAAAACCCTTCAGAATCCAAAACAAAAACAAAATTTATGTTCTTAGTTATCGAAGGAACAAAATAACAATTATTTAATTCTAAAACAAAGCCAGATGGCAAATGCAGACTATAGCTTCCTATGGCAAGTGCAGCAACCCGTGCTCCATTTCCAACGCGAAGCTCTACCTCGCCCTTTGCCAGCCTCCTACTTCTTTTTAGTCCCTGCACATCATTAACTATGTGAGAACCACAGCCGGTATCCAATACCCATAAAGAAGTAGAAGTTAAATTGATTTCTATAACAAATATACCTGAAGTGGAAGCCCAAACTTCTTTTCCTCCAAGTATAGAGGGCAGTTCCTCTTCCAGTGTCCTATCTTGTGACAATGGAAGCACTTGCTTTCCGCGGCCACCTTTGGCTTGGCGGTTGACTTAGGTTTTTCAGCAACAACGGCAACTTGCTTGCCTTTGTCCTTCTTTCCTGCCCATTTCTTCTTAAAACCCTTTCCCTTCTGAACCATCAGAACCTCTTTCTTTGGTTCTTTAGGGATATTCCTCTCAACATTGACCAACAACCCGTGCAGCTCTTGCAAAATATTTTCAGACTCATTCACGTTGAAGGTCATCCTGAACTGATTAAAGTTGTCAGGCAATGAGTGGAGAATAATGTCAGTAGCCAACTCAACCCTGTAAGGGAATCCAAGTCGTTTTATGTTTTCGAAAAGACCCATCATAGCGAAAACATGGGGGCCAACAGCTTGACCCGGCTTCATGTGACATTCTAGTATCTCCCTATTGGTCTCATACCGCTCAACTCGGGCCTGTGTTTGAAACATAGCCCGCAGCTCTTGCATGATGGTATAAGCATCCTTGGTTTCGAACCTCTTTTGGAGGTCCGGCTCCATGGCGGCTATCATCAGGCAAGTGATCGGTACAGACCTATCATTGGCCTGCTTAGCACAACGTTTGTCGGCTTCAGTCGACTCATCAGTAATCACAGGAAGTGGGGTTTCTAAGACATCCTCTCGACCCTCAGACCTCAATACGAGTCTTAAGGTTCTTTCCCAGTTGATGAAATTTTCACCATTCAGCCTGTCCTTTTCAAGGAAAGGACGCATGTTGAAAACAGAGTTGTTGTTGTTGTTAGACATAGTATCTACAGACAGAATAAAAGCAAAGTTCAATATTATGTTTATAAAACAACCTAAAACATGCAAAGGTTTCTAGGTTGATCACCTATTCAATTTTAATGTCCCATTTTAATAAGTGAATACAAGATCCTATCAATATGTAACACTAAGCAGACGGAGGCCTTATCATAATGTTACATTCTCAAGGTAAGTAAACTCTTTTACTAATTATAACACTTTATAATTCTTGTTTAGATTGATAAACATCGCATGCTTAACTATCTCTTGCTTCAAAACCCAAAACGCTTTTGATGATTTTGTTAAGGACAACCAAACTAAGTTGTAAAATTCGCAATTTTACCTTATCTCCCAAAATTAATGATAATACCCTGCGGAGGCATGACCTATTACTATTAATTAAGTATTTAATAAATACTTTATGTTTGAAAAAGCTAACCTTAATATTTGCGGGACCTAAGTTTATTATGTTGTTATGAATTAGTGAACTCTAGCGCATTGATAACCAACATACAATAAACTTATAAGCATTTAAAATAATAATAAAATACAAAAAATAAATATGATCTAGTATGGCCCCTAATCCTAAGAACTAAGCATCTTGATTGGGCTCCTCCTTGAACTCTTCATGGATCTCCATCCACCTTAGCCATGGGCCTTCTCTTAATGGGCTCGTCTTTGGATTACATAAGTATCAAAATAATTTAAATAATATCTAAATTAAATAAATTACAAAAATACTTAACGATACGCAGATCGTATTTAAATTACAAGAATACATCACGATACGCATATCGTATTTTCTAACTTAAATTTAGGTCATACTAGTCATTTATAGTAATTATATCAAATATAAAATGCCACATCATAATATCACATATTATTCTTGCCATCAATCAAAATATCAAATATTCTTAATTATAGCAAGTAGATAAAAAATTTAAGCAATTCCTAACCACCTAAAGATTCTATCCTAGAAAATCTAGCCTACTAATTTTAATTAGATTAAAGAATAAAATTATGGAATTAATTTATAACCCAGTCAAAATTAACATAATTAACATAATTGGAATTTGCTTAATTATCTCAAAAAAAAAATTACAAAATTTCAAAAACAAAATCTGTTCATTTTATCACGCTGCCAGTTAGCAGTTACCGTACTTACCGAAGACTATCAAAATCCTCCTTTTTCTTAAAAAAAAAAAATTGGAAGTATCGTGGCTGGGCAGGACCAGCAGCACAAGGGCTGCCAGTTCCACGCCAGCACTGACCAGAACTTCCGGCAACCCTTTCAGGTCGCCTCCACCGGAATCTTTCGCCGGCACTCTCTTCCGCGAGCCGACGCCGGCAATAGGCTGCCAGCGCCAGCCAGCAGCACGCTGCTGCTGCGCACGTCGTGCGTCGCACGCGTGGCTGTGCAGCCACCTTCCCTCGCCGATTACTTTCGGCAGACCACCGGAGCAGCCCCGCCCACCTGCCGGTGGTTCTGCCACCAGCCGTGGCTGCTCCTCTTCCTCCTCCTAAATTTTTTTTTTTATTTGAAGGAAATTAAAATTACAACATTTGCAAAATTAATTTAGTGATCTTAATTAAATTAAACATACTCTTTTATGCCTAATTCAGAAAATTAAATTAAAATCTCCATTTTAATTAATTTTAGGGTTATTCACATAAATTAATCTCTAATTCATATAAAACGCTTTTAACATGAATTAATTTTCATACATAAACAAATTTAAACATGAAAATCAGATTAATAACATGAACTTAATATTCGAAATTTAGAGATCTAAAATCAGAATTTAAATTTCAAAAAAATTCGGCCACTTTATATTGAAAAATTAAGCAATTAAATCTCCATTTAATCAATTTCAATTAATTATTCAATCCATAATTATTCCTCCCCTTAATCAAATTAAAATTAGCTTGAACACATCAAAATAAACCTAATTATTATGACCAAAAAACTATATGCAAGAGGCTAAAACTGATACCACTGTAGGATTATAAATCTTATAGCTGAATTTCATAAATCACATTCATAAAGACTTTAAAATAGGATCTCATGCATATACATTCGAGGATCACATAATAGTTAAGAATTAACCTTTGACGCGTGATTTCCACAAAGCTCTTCGATATCCGGAGATAGAACCGCAATTGAGATTCCTCTACTAGGTCCACGAATCCAGATCAACGCTCCACCAATGCTAGTTGGAAGGAAGATGGACTCTTCTATTTCTTGGAGCAGTATTACGTAGCTATGAAAGAGAGAGAAAAGAGGAGAGAGAAAATAATGAGAGAAAAACTAAGTGCCTTATTTACTCACCCACACCTAATTATAGGAACTAATTAGGTTAGGAGTCCTCCCCTTTTCTTACTCCTTGGCCGGCCACCCCTAGAGTCCTTCATGGACTCTAGGTCATTCTTTTTTGATCCAGATTGTGTAAGTGTGGCGACCTGTAGGATCCATCTAGTGGGCCCGGGTTTATTATTTACTAAACCTGAAGTTCTACAACATCCTCTAGCAAGACGTATAGACGACCCAATTTAACGAATTTATTATCTCCATAATATGATCCATGTTATATTTAGTAATTACATTAAAATCGAGGACATAATTCCTTCATTTTATATATATGTTAATCAAAAAAAGCAATGGTGGATCTGTTACAAACGTTATATACGATGGAGTTTTCAAAATGCACGAATTTGTTGTTTTTTTAATTTTTTTTTGATGAATAATAGGGGCAAGCCCCAAGGAAGAAAAACGCAAGTGTTCATGTAAAAACTGACTATATTATATAGAAACTTATTACTTTTATATCATATAAAAAGCGACTATATAATACAATATCCGGATTTCGGTGCATAATATACGATGCATACGTTATTATAAACCGGATCCATTCAAGTTGTTTTTTTGTAAGGCATGAGCTTTTTCTCACTTGCTGTTAATAACTTAATAGTAATATACTGTTGATAGTCCAAATTTATAGGGTTTTTCATTTTTGTCACTTGCGTAGTTGCGTTTCTCATCTCTTTCAAACCGTCACTTTTTCTCACTTCCTACCTTCACTGCGCACGACTATGGCGTCAAATGGAGGAGAACACAGTCATATTCTCGACAAAATCGAAGCATTGAAATCTCAGAAGAGTGAAATTGAAGCTCAAATTTCTTCCCTTGAATCTCAGCTTCGAGAAACTTCTATCAACAAACAACCACTTTGCGACGGTTCTTGTCCTTCAATCTCAGCCGTTGATTCCAATCTCAGCCGCCATGGATTGCCGTCTGATGCTATTTACCGTTACAGTCGCCATCTTTTACTCCCCTCTTTTGGTGTTCAAGGTTTGACTTTTCACTGTAATTTACTGATGTATGTTGTTTTTTAGGTTAATTTGTTGTTAAAGTTGATTAATTGGTTACTAACTAGTGTTTATAATCTTCAAAGTGCTGAAATTTGGTTTTGCAATGTGGCGAATTTCGAGTTTTTGAGTTTTTGGATGAGAGTTACTAAATTTTAACTTATGCTGTATAATTTCTTGAATTCAGTGGCTAATTTTGAAGGTAATTGAATTCTTCAAATTTGGTTTGAGTTTATATAAATGATGAAAGTTTGGGACTTTTGACTATGCAACATTGCCAGGAAACTGGCATTTTCTGTTGTTTGCTTAATTGCTTATCAAATTTTTATGTAGTTTCTGGCTCAAAAATAAGGTGAAATAGTTGAATTTAGGCTGGTATAAACTTTAAAGTATTGATTATTTTATATACTTATCTCTGCTTCTGTGTGGTGAGGATGTAATGCTAGAGCCTGTTGTTGTATATTTGTTTGTGTCGCGTAATCATGTAGACAAAGGTGCTTGGGAGCCTGTTAAGTGGAGCAATTCAAAGACCTTACTGGAATCGAAGTGATAATCAATTGTTTGACATTTTATTTTTATACCCAAGGTATTGGTGATTTTAGGAGTTTTCTGGTTGTTGTAGGGCAGTCTAATCTGTTGAAATCATCGATGCTGGTTGTGGGAGCTGGAGGTTTGGGATCACCTGCTCTTTTGTATCTCGCAGCATGTGGAGTCGGTAAGAAGTTACTTTATTTGAAAATCTACCAAAAGGGCTGTTTTTTAAATCTGGTTCTTTTTTTCCCCTCATATGTGATACGATTTGCTTCTTTGTAAGAGCTGAATTCTAGTGGGACCAACATATTCTTTTGGAATGCCTTTTAGGTCGGATAGGTATTGTTGATCATGACGTAGTTGAGCTTAATAACATGCATAGGCAGGTTTGCTCCTTTCACTCTGTTACTTGCGATTTATGAGATATCATATTGTGAGTTCTTGCATTGTATGCTGTACCATCAAAAGTGAAAATTGTCCAAGTATATGAATTTCATTCGTTTGATCTGGTCTGAATGTCTGATTATCAGGTTATCCACACTGAATCCTACATTGGCAAGTCCAAAGTAGAATCTGCTGCTGCTGCCTGTCGCTCGTGCGTAATTCTCTAATTTTTTCCTTATCTTGACTACTAACTGACGATAATTGTATCGTTGTGCTTATATTGGTCTTGCTTATCAATAGATCTTGCTTCGCCCTAAGGGATTGACTTCTTTTCTTTTGCCTGATATTAATGTTTGTATCAGGATCAACTCGACAATTGAGATTGTTGAATATAGGGAAGCATTACGAACATCAAATGCTTTGGAGATCTTTAGCAAGTATCTATCCTTCCCAGACTAATTTACATATATATCCATTTTCCTTTACTTCTGGCTCTCAGTTTGATCAAGACATGAGAATTCTCTTGACTGATGGCAATCTTCAGATATGATTATATAATTGATGCGACGGACAACGTGCCAAGCCGGTACATGATTAATGATTGTTGTGTTGTATTAAAAAAGGTAATGAAGGTCTTTGAGGATCTCAAGTTTAATACTTGGAATGATTGACTTAAATAGACGATCAGATTCCTCATATGTGCAGTTTGTTAAATAAATTGTGCTAATAGGAGTGTACTAGGGAAAGTTTAATATTTTTGTTAATCTTACCAGAGAAATGATATATTTCAAAATTCACTTAGAAGTTTTAATGGCCAAGTAAAGGGGTGTTGAATGTGTTCGACAACTTGGTTATAATTGTAACCATAACAACATGGAGCTTGAACTAATTTGACTAAAGAGATTTACATGATATGGCTGATCATATGCAGCTTCATGTGTAAAGAATGAAGTGCAAAGAATGAAGGTAGACATAAATGTCTGATATTTGGGTCTCACTGTAGAATCATGTGTAATATGCATATTTTCTAGCCTTCTTGGGCATCCAATATGGTTGCATTTTTTACATTTCATATTTTTGCTTATGCAGCCACTTGTATCAGGTGCCGCGCTAGGAATGGAAGGGCAGGTATGTGCTATGTGATTGTCTTTATTCTCAACTCATTTTTATAGCTTAAGTTGTGTGATGCGAGACATCAGCTGGCTATGTTTATGAACTAATAGAAATTCATTTGCAGCTGACTGTTTACAACTTCAAAGGTGGCCCATGCTATCGGTGCCTATTTCCAGCCCCGCCACCAGCAACAGCGTGTCAAAGATGTGCTGACAGTGGTGTTCTTGGAGTAGGTGAGTAGTCTCATGTACGCTGCATATTATGCTAGTCTCAACTCTCAGCTGTCTATTTACCTGTGTATGGTGCTCTTTATGAATTGCATTTCTTAATTTGTAGCATGAATTAAGGTTTTGAAAAAGTATGTAAAGTTGAATGTATAGGCAATGGTTTCGGCATAAATAATTAGACTTGTAAATACGGCATGCTTAATTTTGTTGCTGTCTGCATAATCAAGATTGGTTTTTGTCCATTTCCTCGAGTTGCTGATTTTGATGATAGTGTAAAACATGTTTGGTCTTCTTAGTGTCTTGCGGATTACCCTTTGCCTTTTTGTTATCTCATTTCCACCTAATGTTTACCATACAATTGTGCAAATACTTGTCGCTAATGCTATTAATTCATGTTTTGCAGTTCCTGGAATTATTGGGACTTTACAGGCCTTAGAGGCTATAAAAATTGCAAGTAATGTTGGTGATCCACTCTCTGGACGAATGCTTATATTTGATGCCTTATCTGGAAGGATTCGAGTGGTATGCCCCTACCCCCTGTTATATTAATTTCTCTTTTCTGAGTTTGGGCCTTGTTAAACAATGCCTTTCTGATCTCCTTTGTGTATCGTACCTGTTTCATTTTGTACGAGTTTAAATGGTTGAATTGTTGTGTATCTGTAAACTTTGTTGAAGGATTAGTGCTAAAGAAAAATCTGGGCAATAATGGGCTTTTTGAACTCATGAAATAGCATTCCTTTGCATTTAATTGTTAATCGTTGAATTTAAGAGTATCTACTATACATTAAGTTTTTTGTAAATTATGCAATGATCAACAGATAAGTTTTTTGTTTAGGAAAAATTGTCACAAATAAGTCGACCTTTAGGACATCTGCTGAAGGTAAGTCAATCTTTTGCTTATTCCTGAATAAGTCTAACTTTAATACCAATCTGTTTTAAACAAGTCATGACTGGTTATAACCTGAAGAATAGGTATAATGGGACATGTGTTCAATAATCATTGGTTCTTTAAACAATATTTTAAAAAAAATTGAAAAAACAAAAACCGAACATCCTTCCTCTTCTTGCTTTCTCCTCCCTCCTCCCTCCATGATCTTCCTACATCACAATTCACAACCATATCTACTTCTTAATAATCACCATACATAGCATCATTCCCAGAAAAAATCGTATTGAAGCAACATATAAACACAAATTTATTCTTACAAGCCACGTCTTCTGGTACGCACTACTATTTCTCCAAAACTTACTTGCTTCCAGCATCTGAATTGAACTACCATTTAAAATGCCCAAAATTAAAATTACAACCAACAATGTTCAATCAAAGTAGTTAATTAGAGCAATTTACTCCATTACGAAACCCAGAACAAAACAGTGAAAAGAGGAGAAATTAGGGATTTTTGCTTGCGGAAGATGAGAGATATCGAGAGGATGGACGGAATTGATCCTAAGATGTTTGTTATTGCAAGTACGATCATAAAAGGGAGATAAAGCGAAGTAATCCAAAACAAGATTGCGATCGAGAGGATAAGTGTTTAGCCATAGTTGATCTCTAAAGCAAATTCCAGTCATGTCAGTTCTTGGAGGTGGCGGCAATGGCGGCGGATTTCCGTTGGAGTTAGGGTTTCCTGGCATTGTGGTTGCTGCTATTGTTGAGTTTTTCAGATGTGGTGAGGTGGTTTAGGGTGGGTTTTGGTGGTGGTGTGGTGGTTTCGGTTGGGGTTTGATGGTGGTGAGGTGGTGTGGGGTGTCGTTCAGTGGTGGTGAGGTGGCTTCGAGTGGGGTTTGGTGGTGATGGTGGCAGTCTTGGTGTAGTTGTGGTGGTCAAAAGGGAACAAGAAAAAAAATTACCAATTGTTTAAGTTACAGGTCATGATAGCTTACTCCAGGAAAATTGGAATTAAAGTTAAGACTTATTTAGGAATCATCAAAAGATTGATTTTATTTTCAGCCGACGCCCTAAAGGTGGACTTATTTGCGACAATTTTTCCTTTTGTTTGTTATTTGTTGGCTTGTGCAATTAAAGTAGTTTTTATTGGTTTTTAATAAAGCGACTTCATAATCAGAAGGACAATGAGAGTGTTGAGCATGGCTGCTGACATGTGCTTGTGGAGGAAACTCTCTTGTATGATTCATTTATCTAGTTGTCTGTTTAAGCATTTCGTCTTGGCAGTCGTATAAGTATCAGCCTATCTTTAGAAATCTATTGAACTGAGAAAATCTTCAATTAGTTTTGCTAATTCTGTTTTCTTTTATTTGCACTTAACTCCCCCTGGTTTTCACATTGTTAAGGTCAAAATACGGGGAAAAGCACCACAATGTGAAGCCTGTGGAGAAGAATCTACGTTCACCCCTGAAAAATTTAGAGAAATTGACTATGAGAAGTTCACCCAGTTTCCCCTGTCAACGGTAATACCTTTTTATCTGCTCTTTTTCCTTTTAATTTTTTCTATCCCGAGCTTAAAGTTCTCGAAAGCTATTAACACCTAGTGCTGGCTCAGTTGGGATTAATGTTTTTGTTTAACAAGAATTTCATTGGACTTGCTGACACTGTACTACTGTAGAGTGTGTACTATTCATGTCAATTTTCGTTTGATAGATCAATTGATTATGATATTCAGTCTCTCAGATATCTCCTATTTCAAATAATATGTTGCTACGTATGATATTACTAGAGTATAGTCCTATCATCAGCATCTTTGTATTTTGGGTTTTAAAGAAAGATGTCTATTGTTAAGTTATGAACTGAAATCATGCATTTCTTTTCAAGTTGATATGCTTTACGCAAGATGATTGCTCTGATGATGTGTTCCAAATTTACTTGGGAGAACCTGTAATGAGCGTGGTTATCTTATTTGTCGAATTGATCACAATTCAACGCATCATCAATACATGCATTTGGTGTATGATGATAAAATTGCTGCTCATGTTCTGCTTCTTTCTTGATGATATATTGTATACTATTGTGTGGTGTAATTTATAAACTAAAAATTTTAAGTAGTGGACATAAAAGGGGTGGTTAAACTTATACACTTGGCAATCTTGCGGAATGTCGTAATTTTGTATTATAGGGACAGGAGATAGAAGCCTAAGATTCTAGGAATTGTTGATAGTTAGAAGAGATTCAAAGATCAGGTAGACACCATTTCTAGGTGAAAGAAAATTCACCTAACCATTCTCTACATAACAAAGATATACCGACATTTGTACCCTTCGTCGCTCTACCATTCTTTTTTGTTAGTAAGGATAAGAATGTCAATAGACTTATTTGATTTATTTAATATGTTAAGAACGCTTAGGTGAATAACCTTCCTCATTTCTATAAAGCTCCTTTTTATGTCTTCTATGTCGCTGAGTGTATCAATTAGCTGTTTCCTCTGTCTATCGTATCTGGGTGCAGGCTCCACCCAAATTGAACCTCATTCCAGCAGATTCAAGAATAAGTTGCAAGGAGTACAGTGAGAAAGTTGTCAATGGAGAAGCACATATTTTAGTCGATGTTCGACCTGCTCATCATTTTGACATCATATCACTTCCAAATTCAGTCAATATTCCACTCTCAACTTTGGAGTCCCATTTGCCAGAAATCTCAGCGGCTTTGAAGGAAGAGGAAACACGTAAAGGCGTTTCAGGTGCTCATTTATACACAGTTTGCAGAAGAGGCAATGACTCACAGAGAGCTGTCCATCTTCTACATAAGCTTGGTTTCACCTCAGCAAAGGACATTGTCGGGGGATTGAGTTCTTGGGCACAGGAAGTTGATCCTAACTTTCCTGCCTACTAATGGCATGCACGCATCCGAAATCTTCTTGTGATCTAGTTGTAGACAATGTCTTTTGTTTTTATCCTGGTTTGAACCCTTGGAAATTTAAACTTACAGTATAAAACAGCTAAGTTGAACAACATATATGTAACAAAATACCTCAGATTTTATGATAAGTTTATAACCGTGTAGGCCTATTTTTCTGAAATTAAAATTGATTTATTGATTTAAAGTTATATAATATCGTATAGGCCTTGTTTGGCAAAAGCATTTATGTTATGTAACTATAAGCTGTCATACTAATTGTTTGATGTTGTCAAAATAACTCTAAATTAGTAATGTGTTCAGTAGTTGTTAAATTAGTAATAAAACACATTACAAATTGGAACACTCTTTAACTTCCAAAGTTCTGCACCAAATCTAATTGTTCTAGATTTACCACAACACTATGTGCAATGCTGAAAGAAGAAAAACAGTGAAACAGAATCATAGTGCAAATTATTCTACGATTTTCAAAAGCTTGATTTCCATGCGTTATGAATTGAAACCCAGATTTAGCTTAATCAACAAATATTTGCATGAAATTTGACCTCAAAACTCTTCCATGTTGAGCCACCAATATCACTCTGCTATCTGATTGAGTGTAGTATGATCTAAATTACTCCATACGTAACCTCAAAAAACTTTCTTTTAAGATGTCAAAAATTCCAATAGCACTTGAAACACATTCTTCAGAAACATAACATTTGCGTAGATTTGTAATAAAAGCATGCTCTCCACCTTGTTCCTACTTGACCAAGGCTTTAGGTCACTAGCAATCTCAGCACCTCACAATCCCTAATCTACCATCCAAGAAGTAACAGTTTCAATAAAGCCATACGGATATATAGGCCATTCTTTGCTTGTCTGAAGTAGGCTGCCCTCGGATCTTCATCCACATCTACAGTTATCTGTATCAAGCCCAAATAAACCATTAACCAAGTTAGAGGCTGGCAATTTCTTGCTCATAAATCATCTAAGTTGGAAGGAAGAATCATAACTATTTGCACCCTTTCGACTTTCACTAGTAAGGGTTCAGATGGTTACCTCATCAAGCCGTGGAAGAGGATGCATAACTACTGCATGCTTCTGCATCACATTCAACACATTTCTATTTACTATGTATTTCCCTCTCGCTTCTTCATAAAGATCGACCCTTTCCCCAAAGCGCTCTCTCTGAATACGAGTCTGATATACTACATCACATTTAGAAGCTACTTCCATCAAGTCCGCACTTTCTTCCCATTGGATGTTCTTTGAGGTTAGATACTCCTTAATGTCATCCTGAAGATGCAACAGATTGCAACTTAAGATTCTAGAATGATTGCAATCTACTTTTCTCTGTTTGATTATTTTACCAATAAAAGTGTAGTAAGTTACATAGTATAAATGATCATACATTAAATATTCACTAGAGACATACCTTCATTCTCACCACTTCTGGTGCAACAAAATATATCTTGACATCATTATATTTGGCAAGCAGATATGCCAGTGAACGAACAGTCCTTCCATTAGCAAGATCACCAACCAAGGTAACACTGATGCCATCTAGCTTTCCTATCTCTCTTTCAATGGTATACACATCTAAAAGTGCCTGTCTCAAATAAAGGAACAGATTAGGGACCAAATTCAAGGTTCATGGCATTTAAGAGCAGAAATCAAGATATGCTACTATATCATATTCTTCTTATCTTCATCATCATATAATTCCAATTATTAAGAAATTCTTGAGAAAATTAGAAAAGAAAGACAGGATGTTGCATATCTGAGATACAATGGAGAAGGTAGAACCAAAAAGGTTCACTCATGTTGTCGAAGTGTTGAAATCTCAATCTAAGGTATTAGTGCACTGATGGAGTGGTCTTAGGTCCTTAGCTCCCATCAGGCCATCACTAAGCAATCAAGCCTTAAGCCACATAAGCAGGGTTGGTGACCTGGCTATATAATTTTGGCTCACTGCATAACATTAGGAATCCTGTCTGACCAAAGGAATGCACTTCCTTAAATATATGACCTAAGAACGGCCAGTTATAGATTACTGTTTTACAAGCACAGCAATTAGGTCCGTCAAAAACAAGACACAAAATTTCCAGCAGATATCATTAGCCTCTAAACAAGTTATAGAATAAACCCATCATTTCAGTCTTCATTAGCTTCTCTTTTTTAGTCACTTATTCAAATTATTGCGATCATAAAGTCTCCATTCATGATGGAATTAGCCCTCACCTGAGTTGGATGCTGCCCTGGACCATCTCCTGCATTTATGACGGGAACTTCCGCAGTTGCAGCAGCTCTTCTTGCAGCACCACTTTCAAAGTGCCTCATTACAATTATATCTGAGTAACCTTCAACAGTTCTGATAGTATCTGCATATATAGGTAACATATATTACATCCAAAACACATAAGAGAACTGCCAATTACAATAATGGAGAAACTAGTGATACCTACCCTCAAGTGTCTCTCCTTTGGCTGCTGATGAAAACTCCCTCGCATTCTCAGTTGTCAAGACTTCCCCACCTAAACGTTTCATGGCAGATTCAAAAGAGAGCCTAGTTCTGGTAGAAGGCTCATAGAACAAAGTGGCCATTAAGTAACCCTTCAAAACCTGGCTCCCAGGCAAGTTTTTTTCAACCTTCTCCATCTCCCGCGCCACCTCAAAAATGGCATTAAGAGTGTCTCTATCAAACTGCTGAGCTTCAAGCACATCGTTAAGTTGAAATTTCTGACCCACTGAGATGAAATTTGTATTCTTAACACCAACTACACGGCAAGGAGCTCCAAACTTCATTGGAACTTCCCCATTCGATTCCCACTTTACAGGTTTCACACCAAAAGAACACCTTAATGGCGTAAAGTCGGCAGATGAGCAAATTGGTATGGAATTAACCAACTTTTTGCCAAATAAATCCGGGGAACAACTCATAAAAACCTTTTGAGTTTTGCTCACATTACAAGCACCTACGGCCGCGTTCGATGCACACATGTTGAGTGAGGATGGAGTGGCCATTGAGATAAATGAAAACTACCTATATAGTATGCTAAAACACCTGAAAGAGGTCAGAAACTATAGTTACAACATGAATTACACAAACATGTAAAACTCAAGTTTTGCAACAATTAACAACAAAAACAGAACAAATCTAACCAGATGTTAGAAACTTTAATGTTCAAAATTCTAATCGAAAATTCAGTACCAAAGATACAAAAGTACCATTAAATTAAATCATCCATACATGACTCAACAAAAACTTACATAAATTACTAACAAAAAAAAGCGCAAATTGACAAAATGGGCATCTATTATTTTGACATTCCAGCTAAACCCATAATTTGTTTAATGTAACTAAATCCTCCATAACTCAAAAGAAACATTCTTTCACAAAACCCAGATAAAGTTATAAAGAATATACAATAAGATAATATATTTTTTAAGCAAAAGATGAAGAAGAGAATGATATATATAGAGAAAAAAAACATTGAGACACCTGGAATTTCAAATGAACAAAGGAAACGGCGTCGCTTTGCTGGTTGAGCACCGAGGAGGAAGGAAGAGGATGGGAGCGTGAGGAACGACTGACGAGGTATCGGCGTGAGTGAATGGTGAGGTGGGGTTTTGGGCGTCCTTTATGGGTTTAGCCTTTTGTTACACCCCAATTCTTTTTATAGATGCTTCATTTTCACTCGCGTACTTGGCATTCATAGGGGTGTGCACTTTTGGACCGGGACCGGAATTCGGACCGGAACCGGACCGGAATGGACCGGACCGGAAAAATTCCCGGTCCCCGGTCCACGAAAATTTGGGATTCCGGGTTTCCGGTCCGCGGCCAAAACCGAATTTTCGGTCCCGGGCCGTGGACGATCCCGTTTTTTAAAAAAAAAAAGTTTAAAGGTTAAAAAAAAGTTTAAAACTAAAAAAGTTAGAAAGTTAAAACCTCATATTTACTGTCTTTAAAATTATTGCTTTTAGAATTATTATATTTTAATATATTGAATTTATAAATATATTTAAACCTAAGAAAACGTTTTTTTTAATAAAAAAATAAAAATTCCGGTCCAACCGGTCCAAAACCAGACCGGACCGGAAAAATTCCGGTCCGGACCGGGACCGGACCGAAATATTCCGGTCCGGTCCCGGTCCAAAAAAAATTGGATTCCGGTCCTCCAATCCAACCGGTCCGGTCCGGTCCGGTTCGGTTTTGGACCGGTGCACACCCCTACTTGGCAATACAACTGTTAAAATTTCTAATTATTTAATACTAAAAATCTTATTTAAGTTTGATATTTTAAAAATATACATCCAGATATATTCAAGAACATCTTCTACGTTAATATTGAATTTCATACATATGTAGAAAATATATGATCAAAATAGAATTTGTATGTTAGAGTGAGGGTGTGAGATAGAGAGTGAGGAGAGGCTGCAAAGCAAAGGGGCGAAGATTGAGGGAGTCAGTGAGGTTTGGTTTATAAAAAATAAAATATCTTAATCTATTACTGTCATTTAGGTTAACTTCATGCTATATTTATTTTCCTCGCGTAGTTTATTGTTGTGTATGGTCAAAACCACAACAATTCAATAGCAGTATCAATTAATAAACTAAACATTAATTCCCATTGATATGAACATATTCGTTTGGTATAGAATAATTTTGGAGCGTGTACGATAGTGGCCAAGCAACCCAACATAAACCAGTAAATATGTGACTTCAAAATAGAATTAACTAATATCTTTGATAAATACTACTATGAACATAAGAAGTAGAATGAAAGATAAACTAAAAAGAATCAACTATCATGAATGAACTTAAAATGGAAAGTGATAAGGTAAGGAGTAAGGAGTAAGGAGTAAGGAGTAAGGAGTAAGGAGTAAGGAGATAATCTCACTGGCTTGCGTCACTAAATATCCAAGAAGGCCACGACAAAAGAGTTTTTATACTTCCTCCGTTCTGTTTTAAATGAAAAAGTGGGGCCCGGGGGAGGAATAAAAGAGAGGAGATATAGAAAAAAAAAAAAAGGGGACGTGGGGAGAGGAGAGAGGTAAAGTGAATATAAAAAAAATTTTTCTACTTTTTTGAAAAATTAAAAAAAAAACAATTTTTTTAGACCAAGGGGGAAGTATATGATTGCTTTCGTCACATAACTAACTAGAAATTCAAGACGATTACTATTCCAATATAATCATCCAAAACCTTGTGAATAGTTCCAATATGACAATAAAACAAATACCAAACATAATAAGGTACGAAACACAACTATTATAAAACTAAGATAATACTACTTAATATAGGACCATCCAAAAGACTAATAAGATGGAAATTCAAGTCTAAATGCAATAAAAATGGTCTTGTATGGTCAAACATAAATTAACCATGTCAATGCCTTCACTAATCTTAGCTTTACTCTTTCTTGAACATCCTTTGACTAGTTTGAGTGCCAGGAGATCCAGGCATTCCAGGAGGCAAAGGGAAAGGAAAAGGGAAAGGAGGGCCAGGCAAAGTTGGAGGCAATGGGAAAGGGAATGGAGGGCCAGGCAAAGATGGAGGCAATGGGAAAGGGAATGGAGGAAAAGGTTGAGCATAACCACATAAGCCATACACACATGGCCTTCCCATTCCGCACCTTCGATAACATCCACCGCAATGGAAAGGATTAATGTTGATATTAATGCATACTCCGTTACAACATTGCCATGTAAATGGACATCTTATGCCACAAAAACCGCAATTGAGAGGATCCGACCTGATATCAATACAACGATTCATGCAACATAATCTCCGTGGGGGAACTTGACCTGGCGGCGAACAAATCCAAGGCCTATTCCAACATCCTTGTGCTTGAGCTCGCGGATTTGTTATTCTTCTAAGCCATGGAGAGGAGGTGGAGTTGCTGGTGTTGGTGATATTTAATCGCACTTCACTATTGTGCTTTGAACTCGCTTCTACCATTAGAGTTAGTAATAAGAGGTAAATGGTATAAGCTAAATGATTCATTTTAAGTTGCATAATCATTGTTCATCACTAGCTTAAAAGAGAACTTTGCTATGATTTATATAGAGAATTTTAGTAACCAAATTGCACTTATTCATGTTTTTCTTACATTGATTAGTATACTTAGTTCTCGTGGATGTAGTGATGGATATTATGCCTAAAGTAACTAACTTATGGGATCTAATTGTGAGGATCACCTTGCGTTATTTGCTAGTAGGCATTAAATTGGAGTTTAAGTTGCTTTTCAAAGCAAATCAGCGGATTAGAGCATGTGTAACGGCATGAAGCAGCTCTTTTCTTGCTCTCGTACACAATTTTTGCTAAGGTTTTAAGCATGGAAAAGCTTTGGTCGGCCACTCTTGATTATAAAAATAAAAAAAATTATTGTTTTATTTCCATGTCGTCAGAAAATATCTCCTACAGGCTACAACCATTGTGTATCCTAGTACAACCAATTTTTCCCAATCAAGCCAAAAATTATAAAAAAAAACTTTTATGAATCACGCAATCCTTCTCCTTTTCTGGGTAGGGTTGTATTGTGCCCCAACGATTGTATGAGAAATCCAACTCCTAGTTTCTTGAAGTCGAGAGTATTAATTTAGTAATATATAAAAGGGCTAACAAGTATTAAATATATCCAGAAAAATGGTATTACTTTAGATATTTTCACACATCGATCGGTGTTATGTTTCACTTGTACCTTCTTATAATGTAGTTATCCTCTCTGTTCCATTTCCTATAACAATTGTATGTGTTGCATGAAAGGGGGCCAAGGGGCCAAGGGGGGGATGAGGGAGATTTTGACTTCTTTTTTTTTTTTTTTTTTTTATGTGACACAATATAGAGACATGATTGGAAGGAAAGAAATGGAGAGAATCTTATTAGGTATCATTTATCATTGATTATTGATAGTGACCCAATAAGATTGATATAAACACAATTACAAAAATATACTCAATTCCAACTATCACCTTTACGGGAAAAGAAGGAAGGAAGGAAGAAAAAGTGTGATTATGGATATTTGTTCAATTTGAATGTTTATGATATTGGGTATGCTTGTTCAATTGAAATTGTTATGTTTAACAATTTGCTTTGGAGGAATTAGTAATATTTGTGTGGGGTTTAGTTAATGTGATTTGAAGAATTGGGTGAAATGGTTATTTCATGTGTTACTGCTAAAATACTTTGTTGCAAATATTAACATTATAAATTTTAACTATGTTGAAGTATGTGATATTCTCTTTGTTCTATATTTTAGTTTTCTAACTTGTAACAAGAGTCATCTCATAACCTATGTGGGAATCGAACCCACATCTTGTGCTGTTGTGCATAGCACAATGCTCTTCCATTTGAGCTAATAGTTTTAAGGTGTTCGAACATGATGTGCCCAAAAAGCCAACAACATCTTTGCAAACAGTATTAGTAAACTAACAAGACACTCACATGACCCATGACTATCGCTTTCTTTTATATGTATCGTTTACCAAATATGGTGGAGGTTTATGTTATCTGAATTCGATCACAGAGATACAACACAGGATTTAAAAACATCAATTAAAATCAGAACTGCCTAAGTACTTTGTGATAGTCTGACATTGTGTCGTGTATTGATAAAGGAGTCGAATTTGAAAAACTTAATGGCAGTGAATTAACTTCTTATTTAGACCATGAAGGTACTCCAAATTGAACAAAGTAAACATGATTACAATTTAGGAGTAAGTATAACTTACAGTGCCCCCAAATTTTACAAGTGAAGAACCATTAGACAAAACAGCCCCTCCACAATTACAATATGATATAATGCATAACACAACAACAGAAATGAAAAACTAAACCAACAAAAAAGAATGTCTGTAATTTGCAGATTAAAATATGAATTTTTTTATCGAATTAAGAAAACACAAAGAATTAAGATCAGTCTCATAATAACTCATCAGTTACATAGATACTAGGTTTATATACCCCATCGATCTCTAAACTACAAAGCCCAACCACAAAGCGAACATATATTCAGAATGACAAGGTAAAAGCAAGAACTGGGAGAAAAATTACTCATAACTTCTCTTCGAAAATTAATCATAGGACGCAAAACAATGCCCTCGTAGTTCTCAGTCTAGTGTTTTTTTATCTCTAACCATATTGAAGTCTTGCAAATCAAACTTCCTAGCTTCATTTCTATGAACATATAAAATCTCCAACCCAAAGTTGCTAACCAGAGAAACAGAATCAACTTAAATTAGTCTTTTTATACCGAACTACAAACAAGAAACATCAAACTCGAAAGCTTCTCTACCCACCCCCAGCCACCCCGTCTTCCTCCTATAAACTAAAATTAAGTTTGGAAAGCATTTCAAATGAATTTATCACAAATCAAAATCAAATATCAAAAATCTCTAAAATTAGGAAAGCAATGCCCAAAAGAACTTAAGGTACCTTTTCTGATCTCTAAACTCGGTAAGAAGATTCTATCATATCTTTTCACGTTGCCTTAAGCCAAAAAAATAGAGAGCAACAAGTGCACCTGAACTAGTGAACTGAGGGTCCTAGGGCATGTTCTCTTCGGCATAAAACAACTGAACTGAATTAAATTGAACTAAATTATAACTAATTAATAGTAATGATAATAATTTAGGAACTGAACTGAATTGAAAATAAGTTGAGGAGAACAGGCCCCTATTGCATTCAATAAAGATAGAAAAAATTAATTAATTTCAGTAACTAAGTATCTCACTTCACTAGGATAAGACATATAGATCACTAATTGCAGTATTTCATGATCACAAAGCAAAAGATGAATAAGCAAACCTCATCATTTTGTTTTCCTTTTCCACTTCCTTCTTCATTCAATTTATAGGAAATTTGCAGTAATAGTCCAGAATTATACCAATATTTATAACTCTAACTACTAATGTTACCAACATCGGCGCTAAGAGTAATAGCATGGGAAACAACCAAAATCGAATCTGATTAAACTGAAAAATCCAACCACGAACGAAATCGCAAGCCCTAGAATTCATCGATAAACTAATTATTTGGAATTAAAATTGAAAACAACAAATTGTACACAGATAAAATAAAAGAGAAAGATTAAATTGAAACTATAAGAAAGAAAACACATTATATTTACACTTCATTGGATAAGAGAATAAACCGCAATTTGTAATTGAAGTATTAAACGTTGTCGAAAAAACTCTGAATGTCAAAATATTCAAGATATACTGGAAAATCACATCACAATAATTTGAAACACCGAATTTCACATAGATATGATGATTTGACAAAAGAATACAGTCGAAATTATGCTAAAAATCAAATAAACCAGAGGAGAGAGAAACGAGATGAGAAAGAAAGAGAAAAACATAATGTTTTGGAATTTTCGTACCTTTTGACCTTTTAATATGGGTCATTAGATAAGTCATGATCTAAGGGTTGATATTCATTCTCACTTCTCATTTAAAAGGTCATTCTCACATGAACCCAATTATATAGCCTTAAAAATTTTGGTTCGATTTCTCATGCATTTCTTAGTCATCGTTCCTCAGGGTCTCGTTCTTCGATTTCCCCCTGTTTCCCGTTGTCTTTCCCGCTAGTCTCCCCCTTCCTTGGTTCTCCCCCGCCGTGTCCCTTCCGCTGCGCCTCGTTGCCCTTGTCCTCCCCTTTGTCCCTTCCCTTTCCCCCTTCCTCCCTCCCCCTAATCGGTGCGTCCCATTCCCTTCCCCTAGCTCGTCCCCTAGTCCTTGCGTCTTCCCTTCCCTTCCCCTCGTTGTGTGTTCGAGTCTCCCCCCCCTTCCCCCGGCCCTGTTTTCCCTTCCCTCTCCCCCCCCCCCCCAGGTTAGTTTCGAGTCTCTCCTTCCCTCCCTTGTTTTGTGTCGTGTCTCCCCTTCCCCCTCCCGGTTTGTGGTAGTGATTCCCCATCCCCCTTTCCTGTTTTGGTCGAGTTTCCCCTTCCCCAACCCCTGTTTGTGTCATCGTCTTAGTGCTAGTATGAATCTAGCACTCGGTTTTTTAGTTTATTTCATGTTTGTTCCATGTTTTAGTCTAAGTTTCATTTTCTTCCAGGTCCAATAACCCTTACCTTTCTGTGTATGGTTGTGCTTTGGTGTTCGTTAGTGGTGATCGGTGGGCAGTATAAGGTTCTTGGCTTCCTATGACGAAGGAAGATCTAAGAAACCTGGTTAATAGAGCCACCGAACCTGGAGTTGGCAATGGGGTTTATGCCGCTTTAGGAATTCGAGTGTTGGATAAGCTGAGAGGAGGTTCTCAATTTAGATCTGTTGTGCGTCGTTCTTCTAGTTTCGGGATTGCGAGGTGGGATCTTCGGATCCATAAGTTGGGCGAATTCCATCAATATCTAATTCGCCCTAAGTTCTCGTGATGGCTTTCGCCTTCATCATTTTAAAAATGCATCTTGTGCGAGGCCCTCTAATTTGATTTGGGGCAAGTTTTGACCTCCACGCGTTTCGCAGCAGGGTCAGGAATCACCAAAGAACGTGAGTTCAGTGTTAGTTGTATCAGTATAATCCCAGGATGATGTTTCTCTTCAAGGACCTTGGGATTTAGCGTCTAGTAGACATTGGGGTCTACTAGATGTCATGCGACAATCTCTCTCTGAAGATCGTCAGGGTTTTGTATCTCAACAGGTTCCCTCACATATCCGGTCTTTTTCATCAAGACGTGTAACCCAACCCCACCCACCATCACTCAAGACAAGCTTCATTTGGACTGGACACGTAATAGTGAGTTTTTTCTTCATAAAGTATGTATGAGCAAATGAAGCTCATGTTAATTTTCGTTTGTTTTTGTTTGGCTGTATTAGCATTAGGTTGTACTTTTGTTTTTAATTAATGCAAATTTTCTCGATGTCAAAAAAAAGTATTGATAGATTGAGCTCCTCATTTCCTAGTTCATGTTGCCATTTTTCTATTGAGGTTTCACCATTGTGTCAATATGATACATTTTTCCAAACAAAGTTTTAGTTGAGATCATTCTTGTACTTTTTTTTGAGTCCATTATGTAAATTGATAAGGAGAAGGTTTCATACCACGCCTCAAGGATCTAAACCTCAACTGATTTTTGGTTCAATATTTGTATGCAAGGAGATCTCTTCACTTGGCAAGATTCTACCATTAGAATTTGGCGTAAGACTCTTAGCAAGTGGTCAAACCTTACTTGGTATGTTGATTTTTGTATTTTCTTTAGTTGGGTTTGAATTTCCCTCGAGTTACAAGAACTTAAGACGGTTTCCGATTCAGACAATGTCCGCAACAAGGGGAAAAGCTAGAGGTTTGGAAAAAGATTTTGGTTGGGTTTTTATGTTAAGACTAACCACATTTTTGGAGCTATTCAAACTTTAGACATGATTTTTTTAAGTCAGAATAGTAAACTTTAGTCTAAATTTAGCTTTATGCCAAAACTTGTACGGCCTAATTTTCCTGGCCTTGGGCGCTAAATCCCGACCCAAAAGTTAGACCCAACCCAACCCTTAATCCTAACGAGTCACTTTTGGGCTAAAATACAGCCCAACCAACCTAGAATCACCTATAGGTTTTGGGTTCAAATGAAAGGTATGATTGTAATTTTTTTTCTACATTTGTTCTTTTCTCTTACTCCCCTAAACAGGTGTGAACCCACACTAATTGACATATATCATCTGCTTACAATTGACAATCTAAGACCCTGTAGTGTTCTTTTGGACTGAACTGAAAGTGTGAGAGTAATTTGTCTGAATCGAACTGAACTAAATTGAACTGAATTTCCATAAATTCAGTCTAGAAGATCAGGGCCTAAACCAAAAAAACTCAAATAACAATTGCAATAATATTTAAATGGAGTACACAAGATTCAGTGATTAGCTAACAACAAACAGTATTATTACTTTAAATCCAAATACCAGCATCTTACAAGCGCGACATTGCTCAGGGCAAACGCATCAATATCACATTAATCCTGAGGAAAGCTGCCAACAATAGCTATAATAAAGAGGATCCTTTTTTCATATTTTTTCCTACTAATTTTTTCTTTTTCTATTTTGAGTTAATACTTACAATACTATAAGAATCCGTTAGCAGCAAAACATGCAATAACTGGGAAAAAAATACAATGCAAACTCTGGTTGCATTATTCTGCACCAGCATATTAATAAGCTGAAGATCCACGTTACTGGAGAACTAAGCATCCATGGTTTCCGGTTACCATAGAAGAAGCAGCCGAGTTGATGGATTCCATTTCACTGAGACCAGATCGAGATTTGAGCTCGGCTTCCTCACGAAGCGTGTCTGAACCATCTTCAACAACGGGACAAGCAATGGCAATGGCTTCGAATATCATGGTTTTCACTTCTTCAAACCTTGCTTCAGAAAGAGACACCTCCGCCAGGAGCCTCCACGCGTTCCCCTCAGACGCCTCATCATAGTCCTCTCTCCTTTTCAACACAATATGCCCACTGATCTCCCACACCGCTGGGTTGACTTGAGTGTCAAGGAGCTCGGGACTCACTTCCCCTAGAGCCTGTTTCTCAGCATAGCACTGGATCCAACATCACACGAGAATATGTCAATAATTCAGTTAAAATAATTATTTGTTTGGCAAGTGCATATATAAAAAATTATTAGTGATGATAATGATGAAAAGAAGAGGTAAAGAATTTAAGGGGCTAATTTGAAATACCTGTGGGAGAACAAAAATCCGCCTTCCAGAATCAGCAATGAGGACATTGTAAGGGATGTTAGTGTCTTGAAGAAAAGCGCAGCAGTCTGAGACCTCCTTGGCTAAATCTTGCAAGGAATTTCCACCTTCAAAGACAAGACCCCTGACTGGATATTTCAGAAGCTCAAAAATCTTTACCCCGTTACTAGTGGTGGCGATTTTCTTGGTAGGAGCCTTCTCAATGGGAAATGGGCTAGCCAAGTAATAAGCCTGTTTTACAAAAACAACATACAATTGAGTTCAATCATTTCAATGTTTGACAAACCTGTACTATCTTACAAGGCATTGTCCCACCAGTTCATTTGCCACGTGGCACTCTCATTTCACGCAAAAACAGCCTAAAGGAAGGACTGAGATAATACCTGGAAGTGGAGGTGGTTGATGGTCGCAAATGCACCCAAGCTATTGTATCCAAGCCGGAAGTAAGGACTCCCAGCTTCGATAGTCATGTGGAGAGCAAGCAAGAAACTCTCATAGTCAATCCTCTGAGGCAGGCACTCGAATATTCGAGGAATCAAAAGCACATGTCCATATTCAATTGGACTGACCTGTTCAATGACAACATAGAAATGAAAATTAGTTGTTTTAGCAATGTAAAGAGGAACAGCATTCATAACACTGATGAACAAAGAAAGGTCGATTACATTAATGGCAACAAAACTTGGAGTATTTTCAACAGCAATTGGAGCACCCGGAATGAAGTAAGCTTCACCATCTTCGCTTGCTTCAAACTGGAAGAGCACCTCTTCCTGCCCAACTTTAGTGAAGTTGAATTTGCTGCCATCAAAAGGTTGCAAGACCTTATCCACTCGGAATTCAGTTGGCCTTTTTTTCAGATGACGGCCCTCATTAAGCTGGGCAACGAATCCATAATCACCAGGAATCACCTATTGTGATAATCCAGAACAATACATCAGCATGGAAAACCACAAATAGTACAAACACATTCAAGCCACAAAAAAAATAATGAAACAGAGAAAGCTAAAAGATACCTTGGTTTCACAAGCAGTGACATCATAGCGGAATAAGCCCCTTTCCATGCGATCCTCCCACTGTCAAAGAAAATTGAAAGTGAGATTATTACTAAAAGTTCCTGGTCTACAATATGAATAATTAGCCAATTAGGTATCGAATTTTTGTTTTTCCTCCAAAATCAATTACCTCTCCAAGCAGGAGTGAGTCGAGGAAGGCAACAGGAGACTCTCTAGCCTCATCAACAATCAAAGCCTTCTCGTTGTCAATCTTATCGACCCTCTTGTAAGCATACAGAGGGAGCTTTGCTCCTATTGAGAATTCCAAATCCCAACAAACAAGGATTAATAAAGTAATAAGTAAAATCAGAAAGAAAACCACTTAAATCAAACTCATGCTCCATTGGGCAATAGAGCCCATACTGCATGCAGCATGCTACACCTTTGACGTAACATGCACACGAAAACAAGTGTGCAAACATAAATCAGAATACATGCTTGTGTTTCACAGCTAACAGTATCTCCTGTATTGTTCTTATTCAAAAGAATTCAACAATCTCAAAGATTTTCCAAAACATCAACTTGAAAAAAAGTAAAATCAATCAAGATCAACAAAATTTGCAAGAATAGTTGACTGCAAGTACAAGTTAATTTTGAGGTATCATTATAAAAAACAATAAGAAACAAATTACTTGGACAAAATATTCAATACTTGACTGCAACCCCCTAATTGTCTACACCCCGTTCCTCCCTCGCCCGGCTGTTCCGGCCCCCTCCATAGTACACTCAGGTAACTAATTAATCATCATATCTTGAGATACACATACACAAAAGAGCAAACCCAAATCCACAATTCTGCTAACAGAAACCCAAACCAAAATAAAAGCCACTTACATAAGCTATTATGAGGTTTTAACAATCTGAACATCCATCAATTTAAATAGTTGGTCAATCAATCCCCCACCAAAAAAAGAACATCCCCATCAAAATACACAAACTCCCAGAAAAATCCAGTACAAACCCATACCAAACAAATGGGCCCTGCCCATAATTGCATTATTAATTTAAACCCAACATTCTATGAACACAGAAAAAAAACCCACTCTTCAAATTCATCAAAAAAAAATTACTTTGTTTTTGGGGAATTTCATCAACTTCAGCAACACAAGACCAACATATCCATCAAACAAAAAGTCTGGGATGGACCGGGTTCGCAATAATTTATTGTCAGCCAAACCGACTCTATCACACAAAAACTGACAATATTATACAAAAATTGATTATATCATATAATTTCCGGTGCACAAAAAGATATTATAAACCCAGTCCATTCAAGTTTTTGCATTCAAAAAATCAATTCTAACAAAAACAGAGTTGTAAGAGGAATTTCATCGAATACCTTGAACGCAACACTCTTTAAGGCAATTCCGTCCACACCCACCAACAACACGAGCAGACCCATCACCTTCCTCCTTCTGATAATTCGATACAATCGTCGGAACCCTCTTAATTCTCAACATCTTTTTCCTTTTTTTTTTCCTCAAAAATCACAAATTTTTCTTCTATACAAAAAAAAAATAACACCAAAAAGTATATTCTAAAACTATATATCAAATTACGCAGAAAAACCACCACCAGCAAGAAAAAGAAGATCGGATGGGCTGCCGCCTTCAGAAGGCAAGGCGCCGCGTCCGCCGTGCAACGAAGGACTTCCGCTATCAATAATCATACAATAACAAGCGCCCTTTTTACGCCGCACATCTTGGAGGTGAAGAGATCGAGTTTTTCCTTGTATAGCCGTTTTTACAAACAATTTGCGCTAAGTTTTGGGTTTTAATTCCACCTTTTTTCCTCACATAAGAAAAAAGATGAAAGAATTTGAAGTGGGTGTGAAGATGAGAGAGTAAGAAGGAGGCTGAGTTTATTATATAGAGATGATGAGTTAAGAAAAATAAGGGATTGTGGATTTGTGGGGAGTTTGTGGTTGTGGTTTGAGAAACGTAGGAGGAGTTTTGGGGTGCTGAGTGGTTTGTTTGAATGTGGACATTCGACAAATAAGAGGTAAAGAGAGAGTGGATATGGAAGGTAACGGTTGGTCGTTTAACAATTTCTTGGCTTTATTATGCATGTAGCTAGCGTATATGCTGACGCGAATATGCGACTGACTGCGCGTTGTTCTATAGAAAGACCGTCTTACCTGATTATTAGAGTAGAATATATAAATTCTATTATATACTGAGGTGTATCGTGAATATGGTACGCTCAAGAGCAAATGAGCAAAAATTAATTTTAGGTGTACCATACTATTATGCACATGGTGCACCTAGGTGTATGACGAATGAACTCAGTAGAATAGGTTAATTTCGAAAATAGTGAGATTGTATTACGGTGTGAACATCTCGTTTGAAAGTTTGTGTTGTGATGATGGTTTTGGACTAAAAGCAAGGCAAGTTTGTTATTGTACCAATTGGAGAAAGGGTGGAGTTCCTTTGCTATCTAGTGTTAAGGGTATGGGTGGGGTGCAAGAAATGTAGTGATAAGACCAATTTGATTTAAATTTGTCACAGTAAATTTGGATTGGAAAATGTTTGGAGTGAAATTAGATTTAGAAGAATGTGTGAAAGGTCATAAATGAGAAGGAAAATTGGCTAGATATAATACGAAATTGCACTAATAGCTCTGAACAATACAAAGTTGTAGCTATAACTACTCCTTGCATGGTTGCATCCCATGTTAATCGATACATTTTGTAATCGGTACAAATTAATATGGAGCGAATGGAGTAGCTTTCAACGAAATCCCAATTCCTAACTCTAAGCGATAATTTAGTTCAATTAATAAATATAAAAACTTTCCATTTTGGTAGATTATTATATCTCTAAGTTATGTTAGATTATTGATTAGGAACTAATAATTTAGTTCAACTATTCGATTATATTGATGATCCAAAACTGTTTTTCTTGTGGTGCCATGTGGCATTTATTGTGCTCCCAAATTTATCTATTTTATGCACGAGCTTATAATATGAGGAATAAGAATATTTGTGTTACATCATTATTCTCCTTTAATTAACATATTCTTTTTTATAGGATGAATAAGTATATGGCATATGGATTTTATTTAAGATGCTGGTTCAATTTGTTTCTAACTGTTCAAAAAAATTGATAATTTGAATACCAATTGTTACGTTAAATTCGTTAAACTTTTTTAAATTGATAGTTGCATTTTTAAGCTTCTTGTCATTGTTCTATGAGTTTGGGAACATATAAGTCTTTATATGCTATAGGAAGATTCTTCCCTGAATAGAAATATGTAGTAGTTATTATTGTAATCATACAAATTTCACCCCTCCAATTATATTGATTAATCTTATAAGATTTTGAACTTATGATTTTCAAATCCAGTTATTTATTAATAGTTTTTGTTGTTCTAGGAATATACAAATTCTTGGGTGTAACTGTTACACCATAATTTATGGTGTAACAATTCACAAACCACCGCTTCTTTTGTAAAAAGACTTTAAATGACATAAAATAAACGACAAAATGACATGAGATTCATGTCATATTTGTATAGTCCATGTAATTTTTGTTAGAATGTATGTCATTCAGCATGTTATATGATAAGTTATGGCGTAACATGTTACTTCCAAGAGTCAAGACACACTCGAAAAGACTTAAATACGAAGAAAAAGGTAATGAATTAAATTGAATTTCGTGGTCGAGCGAGTGGTACACAATTTTTCTATCCGTCTCTTAAAAACAATTTGTGAGAGTCATGCCAGAAAAAACTTTCCGTGGGAACACACTTTTCATTGGCTTTGGGACCATGTAGCTCTTCTGTGGACATGAAAAATACTTGGGAGAAGAGGCAAAGATTCACAGGCAAAAGAGACAACTGGACGTTAAGCCTTAAGGCAGCATCTCTTTCATAAAATTATCCATGATGGGTGCTTGTGATATGACATCGACATTTTTGTAGTGACTACGACGATTATATATTGGGAAATTGCGAGGTTCCCGGGTAAGTTACAATTATTAAATATATTATTATTTATAAATATCATATTTAATTTTATTAACTTTTTGTAATATTATGTCTAGCGCGCAAAATAGACGTTATGATATGATAAGTTGTTTAAAAAAATTCTAAGAAATTGGAATAAAATAACAATTTCAATAGAATTAGGGTATTAAGATAATGTTATTACTTAATAAAAGTGTGAGAGATCAAAAAGTTTGTCTATGTCTTTGCTTTGAAACATTAAGCATTGAAATTGTAGTGGATTAGTGGTTAAACTCTTGCATTTTATTTAAAAGGTCTTGTGTTCGAAACCTAATAACTACACTTTTGTTAATATTTTTAAATGAGATTATAAACACGTGTAAGTTCGAGAAGAGTGTCACGTGGCACCGTTCCTTTAAAAGGAACGCCTTTTAAGGTGTGGTGGAAACTAGTTGTACCTCAGTCCTAGTATTTGCGAATTGCGAGTTAGATACTTTGTACTTCCATCCTAGTATTGCGAGTCAGATATAGGGGTGTAAATTATACGGGTCGAGTTCGATCTTGGGCTGGCTCGACTTGACTCGTTAGCATTGTGAGTCGAGCTCACTCGAATCGAGTTTTGACCGAGCTTTGACCGAGTCGAGTTTTGACCGAGTAGATCTCGAATAGCTTGCAAGTGTCTTAAGTTAAAAGATTCCCTTATATCCCTACTATCAACGTTTGACATGTGTAGCTAGCTGACTGACCTACGAGAGGTATTGATCCAATAGAATCATTTTTCTTACCAAGAGGTTATCTAATAGGGCCCCAAAAAAATATCATCTTAATTTGTATACTAAGATGTTTTTAAAATTCCATACATAAAATAAAAACGATCAATTAGAAAAAGGAAAATTTGCCCGAAAAAGTCCCACCTTTTGGCCATCTGCCGAAAATAGTCCCAACTTTCGTTTATTCTACAGTGGTCCAAACTTTAGGGGGTCTTCACTTTTATTGGACTTTCTAGGATGGTAACTTGCTTCTGACGGGTTTCTTCTTTTGTTTTCTTTTCGTTTTTTTTTCTTCAATAAGCTCCTTCTCTATTCTCCCTATACTCAACCCCACAACCACCTCTTTCTCTATCCTCCACTTAACTCCACAACCAGCACCCCCCAATTGAGTGGCCCGACCCACCTGCACCCACAAAGCGCCCACCACCACCCCCTCGAAATCCACCCGGCCCGACCCCAAAACCACCACCCACTACCACAACCCAACCCTACCCAACCAAAAACCTGCTTATATTTTCCATTCAACAACTAAAACCATTGACATTGCTGTTAATAATTTCTACACCAAAATTCATAAATCACCACAACAACAAAAAAAAAAAAATCAAAACATCCAATTTAAGAAGCAACCAAAATCCACGAAAAACCAAACCCACAAAACTTTTCATCACCAATATAACTGAATCCTTAATTACAATCACACATAAAACAGAAACAAACAAAAAAATTGAAAAGCAACAAGTCAACTCGGATCAGGTAAAACAAATTGGGTGTGATGAAGAAAACGAGGAGAGAGAATTAGGGTTGGTGTCTTGGTGATGAACCATTGACTAGATGAATGGCTTTGCGACATTTCTCGAGGCAAGGTTTGCATCCCCATTTTCTCCTTATTGGTGAATGGTGATTGGCCCACGATAGATGATGGTGGCAGTGGTGACGGAGAACCAGGAAGAGAATGGGGATTGTCAGGTTAGGGTAGAGAGAGAAAGGATGGTGGACAGGGGGAGAGAGAAAGGACGGTGCAAGGGGTGTTAATGGCCGGCTAGTGTGTTAGCAAGGGGGTGAGAGAAAGGACGATGAAGGAGCGTTGGTGACAGGGTGGGAGGAGAGAGAAAGGGTGGCTGAGAGGCGTTGGTGGCAGGGGTGGGAGGAGAGAGAGGGAGGAGTTGAGCTCATGTAAGTTGTTTTACCTGTTAAGCAGGTTTCCAATGGGATGGGTCCAGAAATAAATAAAAAACCCAAAGTTAGGTTTATTATATAATAATAGAAAGTTGGGACTATTTTCGGCAGATGGCCAAAAGGTGGGATTTTTTTGGGCAAATTTTCCTTAGAAAAATTGACAATATAATAAACCAAAACAATCAACAAGGCCGACATATCACATATATATAAACCAGATTTTAAGACTATACAAGCCCATAAAATTTCTAAGATCTCCATTTTATTTCCCAAAAAAAAAAAAGAATTTCTAAGCACTCAGGGAGCTTTGTTGTAGTAGGGTTTGGTGGTTTATTGCGGCGTTGCTATTGACTTTACTATCACTCTTCCGATGTAATTTCGTGAGGCCCTTTAAATCTCTCATTATTTCCCCTTTCATTTATATGTACGTCTTTCTTTTTTTTCTTTTGCAATTTTCAGCACCAAAAAGTTGCTTGGATTAATTGAATTAAGGGAATGTAATTGTGTTTTTCTTCTTTATGGGTTCATGTCATAGATTTTAATCAGCTTGGATTGTTGATTCAATGGGTGTTTGATTGATCAGAAATTCGGTGTTGGCTGCTTTACAAGTGCCTTGATTTTAGTATTATTGAGAAAGTACCAACCTACCCATGTTCTTTTTTTAATAGTTACACTTCTTTTTTTGAGCGATTGTTTTTTTGAGCGTTTTTTTAATAGTTACAAACTTACAACTAAGGAACAGTATGATTTCATCAGAGATTTTTTTATTCATTTTATGTGCTGAATTCCATGTTCTTATATAATGTTAGAACTTTGATATAGTATAAAACTATTCCTGGGACTCCAACCATCAGCTTAAGGTTGTTGGTTGAGTTGGTCCTTTGACATGGTGCCAGAGCCTGGGACTCCAACCATCAGTTTAAGCTTTTGGTTGAGTTGAGTTGAGTTGGCTCAAACAAATTTCTTTAAGTGACCCAAACTATTTGATTTTACAATTATCTTGAATAATGAGTTGGGTATTGACAAAATTTGTATACTGACACAAAATGTTATAGTTTCTCTGTTTATTTTTACTTGCAACAATTTGACTTTTATAATATTTACCAACTCTACTTGGTTTACCTTTGGTGATTTATAGTTAAGGAAAAACATATTCATGTGGATCTTGTTAGATTCATCTCAAGTATATTTTCCGAAAATCTATTTTTCATAATTTTTAATTATTGGTAACTAAAAATATTAATGGGTGAAGTTTATGCATTAGCAAGCGTGAAAGTCGAACGGTTGCGAGTAAAAGGAAACTGAGGGAGTACATGAAAATCGTGTATTAATCTCTATTCTCTTAGTTATATAAGATGATGAATTTTTTCAATGTACTACTTTTAAGTTTCCTATTAGAAATTTGTTCATAACCATCATGAAGGAAGCATCACTCAGCCATTACAAGTTACTATCCTTTTGTTATTGTTGTTCTCTTCTTGAAACTTTTTGGCCTTTATTGTGAGAGTTCTTGGGTTGTTTCTAATGTTAAATTACATTTCTTCTTGTTATTAGAGAGACATGGCAATGCAATTGCCAAAGAAGCCAAAATTTGAACCTATCAAGCCTGAGGATGTGTTAGACAGTGATGACATTCAATCTCAGTTTGTGCTTGTTCCGAAACACCGTTATGCACCACTTAAGAAGGCATGGTTTAGCCAGATATATGAACCGATTCGCAATGAGATGAAGATCGACATTCGCATGAATCTCAAGGCTAAAAGGGTTGAACTTAAGACAATGCCACACACTCCTGACATTAGCAATCTTGGTAGGTGTGTTAGTTTTGTCGAAGCCTTTATGGCGGGTTTTGATCCTGAACAAATCAGGGATGCTTTTTTCAAGTATGAACATATTGAAATGTCTTCTTTGGATATGAGGGATGTCAAGTGTACACTTAAGGGGAACCATTTGGATCGCGCGATTGGAAGGGTATGTGGGAAAGGTGGCAAAACTAAATTCATGATTGAGAATGCTACTAAAACTAGGATTGTGGTTGCTGGTTCTCAAATTTACATTGTTGGATCAGTTGATGCAATTAAATTTGCCAAAGATTGTGTTCAGCGTCTTGTTCTAGGCTCACCTGCTGGTAAAATACAGGCGAGGCTTAAAACTATTACAGCTCGTGCATCAGAAAGACTGTAGTATGAGAATGGTGATCTGATTATGCTATTGATAATTTGAGGGTCTGTTTATCTTACATTAAGATGTAATTAGATAAGTAGGAGAGTATTTTTGATGCTTAAGTTTTTGGTGTTATTTAAGTAGGACTGTAGGAGAGTATATTGCTGGACTTTTTCAATTCTGATACTAAGTTACTGGTGTTTTATTTAATAATTGGAGATCAGAGCATATTGCTAGATTTATGCTATTTCACTAGTGTTCTTTTGACTAAGAAATGTAAATTGGTAGATACAGTGATGCTAACTCCCAGCAATTTATAGTGTCCCAAGTGGATCACTAACATGCAATGCTATAGTAAATTTTTTGTATTGGTACTAGAAAAAGTTTATTCGGTAATAAATATTTGTTTATTTGGTTACCACCTATTATAATTCTAGTACTTTTTTGTGGTTGAGAGGGGCACATCCCCTAAAAGAAAGAAACAAAACTAGGGAAACAAACAAGCTAAAGGAAAATAAAAGAAGAGCAAAGAAACTAAAATCATATAAACAAAAACTAACCTACTGAAACGCAAGATCACGAACACTTGCTGGAATTACTCGCGACTAACCCACTCCACTTAGATCCTCCAATAAAATAGAAGATCCTTCGGAATCGCTATTATAGTTTTTTTTAAGGATAATTTAGGTAAATACTGGTTCTAAAATTCAAACCAACAAGGCAATATGAAACACCATATGAAACTAATACACCACCCCACACAATTTGGGGAACCATTGCACTACCATATCAACCCCCACCAAACTATTGCACCACTAAGCCAAAAACTAATATGTATAAATTCGTAACTTAGGCCTTGTTTTGGACTGAATTAATGGAAATTTAGTCCATTTCAGATCAGACAAATTAAGTTCAATTCAAGTTCAGACAAATTTCTCTCACAATTTCAGTTCAGTTCACTTCAGTTTCATTCAATTAGTTTAGTTCAGTAAAAAAGAACAGGCTTTAGAGGATTATCTAACTAATTGACGATAAATTTAAGTTTTTTGTCAAGAGGGACCTTTTAAAACATTTTAGTTGTGAACAGGGACCCAAATTTTTTTTTATTGTGAGACAGTACCTTTTAAAAAAATTTGGTTGTTATTTGGGACCCGAAGCCCATTTTTCGGCATAAATGTCAACATTCCGGCATTGACTTCATTTAGCTCCCCCCTCTCTTTCCTAAACTTCAGGCATGAAACTCAATTCCCCTTTTTTTCCACTTTGAGTTTGGCATATTGGGGGTGTTAATGGAGGGAAGAATGAAGGAGCAGAAATAAGGAAAAGGTGGGGGTTTTAATGGAGAGTGGGATGGGAGAAAGAGGTTGGGGTTCACGCGTGAGAAGTAAGGAAAAGGGTGGTCAATTTAAGTGAAAAAGGTGGGTCAATGCCAGAATGTTGACTTTTATGCCGGAAAATGAGTTTCGGGTCCTAAATAACAACCAAAATATTTTAAAAGGCCCCATCTCACAATTAATTTTTTTTGGGTACCTACTCACAACCAAAATGTTTTAAAAGGTCCCTTTTGACAAAAAGTTCTTTCTAATATCTTTTTGTGACGTGCTAAGTTCCACAAATAACTGCTCATTTTTTTTGTTTTCCCATCTGTTAATATAATCACTCACTTCATATAATTCTTAGTGGTAAACTGGTAATTTGATTGAATATAGAAAGTGTAACTCCCTCAGAAGGTCCAATACACATAAAGTTGATTGGTTGAATATGGGAAGTGGAAATTCTAAAGAGAAGAAATGATACAACGTGTGTTTAGCAAAACAACTCCACGGGTTTCCAATTTACATAATGCTTGAACAAAATTCTTTATCATATAAAAATTATAGTTTTTTTTTTAATGAAATCTCCAAATAAACAAAACATACACAAAAGGAAGAATTTTAAATGAGCAAAAAAAACAACATAGTATATCCAAATGTATGATGTATGTGATAGACAAGCAACACTACTATAGTCCTATACACCTATTATATGATCTTCCAATCTCCACCGTCGGTATTCACCACTCAAGCAACTTCCGATTGACAAGTCTAACCAATTGAAACTCCCCATTTTCCATTCATTTCCCATCAAACCAACCCACCAACACATAAAACTCGACGAACCTTCTTTCTCTCTCCTAAATTCAACTCTTTCTCTCTTCTTCTTCTCTTATTGTTCAGGTTGCTGTTGATAGCAGAAGAAGAAGAAAGAGCAGGAAAAAAAAGTGTCGATGACGGGTCGAACATTAGACGCCGTATTATTAGCAAACTCAAACTCAGCAAGTTCTTCAGATCAACTATTAATGTTTCCCCCTAATTTTCCTCTTGTTTCCTCTCTCCTTGCAATTTCTCTTGCTCAGTTTCTCAAGATCTTCACCTCTTGGTATTTTTCATCTACCCTTTTTCCTTTTGTATTGTTTGATTTCATTGCATTTTGTACTGATTCAAATGTTGGATCATGGTGGGTCCAATTTATTCTTAGTTTAATGTCATTGATTTGGTTTAATTTCGTGGGCTAGGATGGAATTTGTGAATTGGGTTTTGTCTAGGGTTCATGAATTTGTTCAATTTGATTTGGGTATTGCTAATTTTAGTTTTCTATGATTTTGATTTGAATTTAAGTGTTATTTGATGTTTAATGTTATGTGTATGTCAAATTTGGTGTCTCTTGTTTTGGATTTTTGATGGGTTAGGTGTCTCTTGTGATGCAATTGATGTATTTTGAGTGTTTAAGCTGAAATTTTATTGAAGTTGTGGGCGTATGCTCATGTGACATGTCTCGTGGTTTGTGGGAGTAGGGAAAGTTTTTTGTTTGATAT
Source organism: Beta corolliflora (assembly GCA_947648045.1). Taxonomy (NCBI): domain Eukaryota; kingdom Viridiplantae; phylum Streptophyta; class Magnoliopsida; order Caryophyllales; family Amaranthaceae; genus Beta; species Beta corolliflora. Next base: position 144,151 of record CANSZD010004255.1, read on the forward strand.
GGTGGGTTGAGATGTAAGGAGTAATGTGTTGAAGAAGTAGTTTGGATATTGCTATGGTGCTCGGAGGACACGTGTGTATGAACTGTTGTGGAGCGTTAGATAATGATCTGGGTGATCAATGGACTGATAAGCTTCTTTAATTTCGTGATGAAATGGAAACTATATTAATTATAGAAAGACTTGTGCATGGTTGCAGAAGTAGTTATATTGTAACTCATATGTGGTGAGTGGATCGATAGAGGATTGGTTCTGATGATAGTACAGTTTTAATTGAAGCCATTGATCTGTAGGGAAGGAAAGAGAAACAAAATCCTTTTGGAGTCGAAAGAATTTGAGTTGTTAATTTTGATGCTTTGTGGTTTGGAATTTTAGAGATGGGCATTGAGGGACCACTCTTGTCTAGTGTTCGCCAAGCTAGGCAGTGCGCTTTTTGACTCAACCATGAACTGGATCAGTTGGTGAGATTAGGTTTTGTGCACCTGAGTGGAAAAAATTGGCTGATGATATCTAATAAAATGGTCGGGAGCCCGGGACTACCCTTTTTTTTTTTTGAAATGCAGGTATTTTAATAGTAATTTTCTTGTGAGCTTTGTTGGTCTGGTTCTGGGCTAGCCTTCTCAGCTTTGATTTGACTTCAAGGTTGAGCCAAGCTCACCACTTCTATGGTAACAAACAAATTAAGTTGAGTTGAGGACCAATGTTCTTAGACAAACATGAGCTTGTTCATGAACATAGACTAATTCTAAAATTGCTCTGAAAGTTATCTTTGAAAGATAAAGGAAAATGTGGGAATTCTAAATATGCTCTTAAAGTTTTTGGCAATTATTTCCTTTAAGAATTTTTATATTTGAGAATTGATGTTTATAGAGTTCCAAGGACTTGAATTTTTGTTGAAATGATACATGAGGTTTTGAGCAATTCTTTCCTGAGTCTTCTGTCCTTAAGTTTGTTTATTCTACAATACGATCTTTTTTTTTTAACCTTGCAGGTTCAAAGAAAAGAGATGGGACTCTAAAAGGATGCTCAGTTCTGGTGGCATGCCATCATCACATTCAGCAGGCGTGACAGCTCTTGCCATGGCAATTGGTTTGCAAGAAGGAACAGGTGGATCAGCGTTTGCTCTAGCTGTGGTTTTGGCATGCGTTGTATGTATTTCTTAACTAGATGGTCTTCTTTCTTTCTTACTGGATGCTGCCTTTTATGTTGGATGCCTTGTGGATGCCATGCTTGTTGCTGTAAGAGTGATTTTTTCCCCCTTTTGACTTGATGGTTTCATATTGGAACATGTGAAAAGGTTGGCAAGACTCAAGCTTGGGGACATGTTGATTCGTCTTTCCAGTTTCAACTTTCACTACCATGAATCAATTGTCTCACCTAGTTTGGGATATCTTTACTAGTAAGAATAAGCATTTTTCACTTAACAGCTTCTCATGCTTTCTCTTTAAAAGGCTATGGGAAGAGTCTTTTATATTTGCATGGGGTTCATCTGAGGGGCTGTTTGGTTCAAGTTGAAGGCATGGAAAGAATAGCAATATAGAAAGACACACAGGGAAAGAAAAGGGGAAAAAAAAGGAAAAGACACATGGAAACCCTTTTATTTCATAATCTGTTTGTTTAGGGAAGGGGAAAAGGTTTCTTTGTTTTCCAAATGTTTGGTTGGCAAAAGCAAATAAGTGTCTTTTTCTCCCCCATCCTCAACCTCTACAGATGCTCTCCTAGATCATGCTTGCCCTCAATTACCTCCACCATCAGTCTCATAAGCAGTTTCTACTGCCCATTCAATCTTATTTTGTTTGCATAGGCTCTTAATTTGACATTTAGTGGTTGGATTGGGCCACGAAGAAACGTCAATCATCAAAAGCCAAGCTCTTGGCCAGTTTCTGATGGAGAATATTGGAGAAGCATTATCAAGTTGATGAGCTCTTTTTGTGTAGATATGCTTTTTTTTCTTGTACAAGCGAAAGGTGTGTTGGGATTGTCTTCTCAATGGTGAAGGATGGTGGGGGGGGAACTGGGAAAGTGAATGGGTTGTGGGCAGAGGAAATGTTGAGGAGAAGGAATCGATGATTGGTGGGGGGTTTCTTGGTTGGGAATGGCTTGTCATTCTGGGCGATAGACAGTGGTTTAGGCAGTGGATATGGGTCCAGGAGTGACCGCAGGGTTTTAAGGAGAGGGACTAGGGTTAATTTCCAGAGGAAACGGAATAAAGGCTGGGGGTTAGAGTGATGGTGGTTGTGGATGATCAAGTAGTGGTTGTTGTGAGCTAGTAGTTGGCAATCTGGGTTGGAGGAAGGGCTAGGATGGTGGTTATTGGTCAAGGAAGTGGCTGGGTTGGGTTTGTGGTCAGGAAATTTAAAATTGACAGCTAGCTTAAGTCTCAAAATCAAGAGTAGGAGAATTTGGGGGTGGGAAAGGGGAGTAAGCAAGACCTACTTTGGGGTCTATCATTTAGGAAAATTGGGCAAAGGGAATGAAAAATGTTGAAACCAACACCCTTAAAGGGAAAGAGAGCCATGATTTATACTAAAATCCTTAAAGCGAAGAGCCCCTCGTAACTTGGGAGGCTATTCTGATGCTAGACACAGAGTCCATTCGACTGTGTTTTTGCTTCAATGAGACAGGAGCTAGAAGTGAATATGCTCTTTCAATCGTTGTACCAAGGCTCTTAATTTTGCCTGTTAAACTGACAGATAGTGCCTTAGCAATTTTGTGAAATGCAACTGATTGGATTCTTTTGATTTTTGTTATAATACTTACTAATGATCAGAAAACTGTACTTGCAGTTTGAATCTTGGATCTTTTATCTTGAAGGAGGAGAGTTTGCCTCATTAGTCATCACTCATATAGGAGAATATGTGCATTGTAAAAGTACATTATTTTTTAATGCTTAGTTTCACTCAAAACAATGTCATTTTCAAGCCACTGTTTGGCTTTGTTTTTCAAAGTAGTGACTATTAGCATAGCATTTACCCGTTTATGTTTAGGCGTGCATAGAACTTGTTTAGCTTTTTATATTGCAGGGAATCAATGACTCGTCATGACTAGCTAGGTTATAATTTCCATGAGCTTTAAAGCGAATTAATTATGGTAAGAATACGTGAACAAGCAACTGCTGTTTTTCTAATATTCTAGACATAGACACGGACTAGAATATAGGTAGGTAGTTGGGATGCCAAATTGCACAATACTCAATAATGCTTGTCAGATAAGATGCATTGTGCAAAAAGAATAAGAAGAGAGTTTTGCATTACTTCTCAGGAGTTTCAGACACTTGTTTAATAAATAAGTTGCTCTGCTTGGCAGGTGATGTATGATGCCTCCGGCGTAAGACTTCATGCTGGTCAACAAGCTCAAGTAAGTTGGCTTGGATTTGACGAATTTTCATTATATCAGTTGTTCATTAAGGGTACATTATAAGCTTTTTATCATGAAGATTGAGAGGAATGCAGGAAGCTTCTGATATTGCTTCTCATTTTATGTTCAGTAAAACTTCTATTTTTTAGGGTTTTTTTTTCTAAATCTGGTCCTTCCGATTTCTTATTGCAGTTATTAAATCAAATTGTTTGTGAGCTGCCTCCGGAACATCCTGTTTCTAATTGTAAACCTCTTCGGGACTCGTTAGGTCATACTCCTCTCCAGGTATGTTATACTTGGCAACACTTTCTATTACTATTGTATTGACATACTTTATTATTCTGATTTTAATATCTTTCAATATATTCTCTGTTATTAGCGTTGCTTGAATGATGCACTCAATTGAAAATTGTGCAGTGGGCCAGTGGCATTGTCCGACTTTATGTTTAAATAACATGATCATAATTTGGCAGTAGTGACAACAATTCGTTAGACTTAAATTGCCCTGTACAATTTTTAATTAAAGACAATTATTAGTATGAGATTATGAGATGGAAAGGTTGGAAGTCAAAGAGTATGACTGTTCTTATTACTTAAAACCTCACATTCCAAGAGCAGAATTCTCAGCATGTCATATTGAACATTGAATTAGCTGTATGCTTCTGCAGATGTTTTTTGATAGCTGAAAGAGGCTGATTACAGTCAGTATGTTTTATAGAAAATTTGGAGTCATCTTTAGCACAAGTGTTTGTGCTGTAAAACAAAGACTTGAGTATTAAAGTGATGCTTGTTGCCAACTTCTATACCACCTTGGTAATTGGTATATCAATTTGGTCAAAAAACTGCCGAGAAAGGGCTAGCTAGTGAATAAGTATGAGGTGTTTGACAGTGTGAAACTGTGAAATAGAGGACTGCTTCAGGAAGGCTCCTATGAATCCTAGAAGGCTAGAAGTAAATTTCTTTTGGATGTTACTTGTTCTTTTGACAGTAATCACCATCAGTTGTGTGAAGAAGCTTGTAGAAATTAAAATCTTCGAATGCATGGATGAAACTCTGAAAGGCATCTCTTGGATGGATGAAAGGCATGTTTCTACAAGTTGACCCCCCTCTCTTCCTTCTGACATGCAGTGACCATTTTGTGATTTGTAGACATGTTTGTTTGAACATGCTGCCTCTATAACCTTGTGTTAAGTGGGAGTCAGACACCAGAAGGAGCTGTGTGATTCTCAGAATATTTTTATTTAAAGCTGATTAAGTTCTACCTTGTTGAGAGGAAGGCAGCCCTTTATTTAGAGCTAGGTCGAATATTGAATTCTTCTCGTTTTTAATGTCTCATTCTTCAAATAAAGGGGCCAGAAATGTTAGCCGTGTCAACTGCTGGAGGGATGTCATGCAGCAGGTAGTGTGTGCTCTTAGAATGAGGATAGAGACTATCATGATTTACCTGGAGTTTTGGACATTTAGGAAACATAAATTTCTTTGCTTGAAGATCTGTGGGTAGTATTTACTATTTAATTCTCCTAAATAGTGTGATGTGATGCATCAAATGGGTAAAGGAGGAAATATTCCGACTTTTTATCTTTCCGAAATGGTCAGACTGTCTCAGCGGATTGCTCTTCGTATAACTTTATGTTTGCTAGGGTCCAGCTTTGCTCTCAGATTCCTTCATTTTTTTTTATTTTTTTTAATGTTTGATCCTCAGAAATTTCTCAAATTTTAACTTTCACCAGAATCACCACTTGAAGATTAGATTACTAGATAGTCTACTACTGTAAACAAACAGTCAAAGCGGCTTCCCTGATGAGAGGAACCTTTTTTTTTTCCTTCTTTTTCTTTTTTCCCTTCTAAGGTTTAGCAATCTGAAACTTCATGTCCAATATTACTTGCTTCAGTCATGTACTCCGTTTAGTTATTACTCGTGGATTTTTGATGTTACTACTCTGCATTGGCAAGTCGTATTTCCTCCACCTTTGCTTGCTTTGATGACTACTCTGAAACCTTGTACATTGCCTTCTACCTCATTTTGTGCCTTCTCGGTTCTCTCAGAGAATAATGATTTTGTTTTTTCCATGGGATGCAGGTTCTAGCAGGGGCTATTTTGGGCCTTCTTGTTGCTTACCTTGTGAAATTCTACCGATAGGCAACCTTAAAATTATCAGAAACTTTGAAACCTGTGGAAATGGAAAGAGTTCTTTTAACAGCATGGGCAGTTTTCGTGATTCGATGACGAATGAGGCAGCTCAAGCAGCTAGATGTTCGTCAGTGTCCTATTGGTAGCTGAACTAGAAAACAGTCACTCAAGATTTGTCACAACACATATATACATGGTAGTACCCTATTAAAGTTTGTTAGTTACACCATTATTTTGGATTGCCAAGTTTAGGCCAAAGTTAACTCCTTGTATCTATTGTTTCTGTTTGGTTTTTTATTTTTTGTTTTTAAAATAGTTGTAGATAAGAAATTGAAGTGCTTATTCAGAAGCGTGACTAAATTGTATTCCACCAACCATTCTTTAATTTTCAATGTCAAATAGAGCTGAATTGTATGTCAAATAGGTGTATTAATGAGTGGTTCACCCGTGGTTTGAAATCTTACTTTTTGGGTTCAGTCATCAAGCAAATAAGATGTTACCTAATACAACTTTCAAGAATAATAGAATGGAATTCCTAATTTACGTTGATATATGCTTGAAAGGATGTGATAGTGAAGCGTATAGTTAGCCAATGGAAGTGATGAGTTTCACAAACTTTTGTCCAATTGTATAACTTGCATATAAATCGATTACTTTGTAGAAGTTACATATAAAAGTTGAAGACTATATAATGGTCTTTATTGTTAAGGTTGGGCTAGTTAGTTGGAAGCTCTCCATTCACTCTGTGATAGGGGTTTAATTGTTACCCCTTGCAACCATGGCCACATCTATGGCAAGGTGTAATGATAGTTGCCGACATCCATGGTAAAGGTGGTAACTCACAAAGGTAGGTTTACTTGCAAGCGTTTGCATTGACGTGCAACATGAAAGAAATAACCAAGATGAGAGAGAATAGCATTGGCAAACTTCTATAATAAAAAAATAATTTTTAAATTATTACAAGCTAGGTTTAATTTTAGGTTTTTTATTAATATTGTACCCTAATGTTTGCTGAAAATGTACATTGCATCCTCATCTTTTTTAAAGTCTATAAAGGACTATGATTTTCAAAATGTCTCTATGATACCCCTATTATTTTCTCTAATATAATAATTTTCGATAGTGACATGTTCATATGTTTGAAACTCATTTTAAGGAGTGCGAAACTAATATATTTATCTAAATCTCTAGTTATGAAGTGGGAAAAAACGAACTTACATAATTTTTTCCACTTTACAGCAATGCTCTAATTATTGAATTGGTTTTCAACCGCAAAATAGATTTTAACGCATTAAGAATCATTATGATAAAAAATTCTTACAAGAAGATAACGGTAAGAGCATTATTGAGACGTTTCTCAAACGAAAGGGTACTATGGAGATTCTAAAGAAGGCAATGGTATAGTGTAGATTTCCATAATCACGGAAGTACCACATAAAACCCAATTAAGTATTAGAATCTATACCGTATATTTTTATAAAAAGTATGTTGGGTTTGTGGCCCAAATTCTAGCCCATCACTAAATATCTCGGTTGGTATGCATTATAATAAACGGTTTTTCACCAAATATCCACGACAAATTTTTTTATTCACGGAGATACCCCAACTTTTTTTCCGAATTTACCATATTTTCCTGACTTTCTAAAAAATACATCCAAATGCCCTTAATGACTAACGGCGGTTAACTCCATTAGTCATTAATGCTAATTAACCCTAAAAACCCTAATTAACACTAACTAAACCCTAACTAAACCCTAATTCTCTAATTAACCCTAACTCTCTCTCTCCTCCCTAACCCACCACCACCCCCGACCCCAAGCCCCACTTGACCCCTCCCCCTCCCTGCGGCCCCCTCCCTCTCCCAGGCGGCCCGCCTCCAGCGGCCACCACCTCCCCCTCCCCCGTAGCCCGCAGCCTACCCTCCCCCTCCCCCACGGCCCCATCCCCTCTTTCGAATTCAGCCTCCTCACTTAGATCCAAAACCGCCATTGTTGTCGAAGAAATCCGAATCATCAAGCGGCGATTTTGCGGCGGGGAGGAGGAGGGGGTAGCGGCGAGTTCGAAGGGGTGGGGAGGGGGAGCGACCGAGTTCGAAGGGGAGGGAGAGCGACCGAGTACGAAGGGGTGGGGAGCGATTTTGCGGCGGGGGAGGGGAGATGCCGAGTGGGGAGGCGGCTGGCTGCGGGGGAGGGGGATGGGGGCTACGGGGGAGGGGATGGGGGGCTGGGGTTAGGGGGTGGGGCTAGGGTTGGGGAGGGTGGTGGGGCTAGGGTTGGGGGGGATGGGGTTGGGTTAAGGGAGAGAGAGAGTTAGGGTTACTTAGGGTTTTTAGGGTTTAGTTAGGGTTAATTAGGTTTAATTAGGGTTAATGACTGACGGAGTTAACCGCCGCTAGTCATTTAGGGCATTTGGATGTATTTTTTAGAAAGTCAGGGGTATATGGTGAATTCGGAAAAAAGTTGGGGTATCTGGTGAATAAAAAAATTTATCAGGGGTATTTGGTGAAAAAACCGTATAATAAACTCTCAAGGTTATCTTTGATTTGGTAAATTATGGAGCTATCTAGAACTCCATATGGTAAGTTACTAGATAGTTCGAAGCTCCTTGCATAGGTCGGCAAGTTTTGATTATACACACTAGATCATTCTGGAGCATGTGAAACAAAGATAGTTCTACCACTTTCCTATGCATTTGTTCAACCGACATCAATCCCTATAAATTGGGAAGATGGGCATCCATTTGCATCATCACAAAAAAAGATCAACCAACTATTAAACACAAGAAGCCACATACTACATTAGCCTTCCTAAATTTCCTCCTTGTATACTATATTCTCCCTAATCCACTATTCTCTTTGTAATACTCCTTGTGAGTTTCTTACTATAGTGAGAGTTATATTGTATTACTCACCCTAATAAGTTTCAGGTGATTCTTGTACTCTTCTATTTTATATAGTGGATTTTCGGATACTCGTCGTCCGTGGGTTTTTTGCCTCTATTTGAGGATTTTTCCCACGTCAAATTATTGTGTGTCCATCTTTTACTACTCTTCTTGCCACATATGTCCAACTCTATTATTTTGCTCAATCTTTACATCTTTAATTTGCTTCCGCTATGCACTCACAACCCTAACAAGTGGTATCGAGCCAAAGGTTGATTAGAGTGTTATTATATTAAACATGTCTTCGGTAACGAAGTTCGAGATTGAGAAATTCGATGGCAAGATCAGTTTTAACATCTGGAAAGTTCGAGATAAAGGCCGTTCTCACACAGCGGATTAAAAAGGGCACTTGATGGCAAATAGAAAAAGCCATCTACTATGACCGACGAGCAATGGCAAGAGTTGGATGAAAAAGCATTATCTACAATCCAACTATGTCTAACTAAGGAGGTACTACACGAGGTTATTCACGAGGAGACCGCATCATAAAAGTCTCGCTAACAAACTTCGTCTCAAAGAAAGGCTTTACACTATTCGAATGGTCGAAGGTACTCCAATCTCATCTTAGTGAATTTAATTCTATTATTATTGATCTTGAAAATTTGGATGTCAAGATTGAAGATGAGGATAAAGCCGTGTTATTAATTGTCTCCCTACCTCCTTCTTACAAGCACTTCAAGGAAATCATGTTATATGGTAACAATGATACTTTATCTTTTGAAGATGTTAAATCTCATTTACTCTCAAAAGAGAATTTTGACCTTGAAGTGCATTCCAATGATAATGCCGAAGGATTAAATGTAGGAGGGAGATCACACGGAAAAATAAGTACAAAAAATCGGGCCTTATCTAACGGGCATAAATTTAAAAATTTATGCAAATATTGTAAAATGCATGGGCACGATGTTTCCGATTGCTTAAAATTAAAGAAAAAGCTCGAAAGAGAAGAAAATGAGAAAAAAGCTAAGGAAATTGCAAAAGCCGATTTTGGTGAATTAGATTTAGATGATGTTCTTTTGGCTACTTCTCCTGGAAGAAGTAGAACTCCAAATTGGATGCTTGATTCCGGTTGCACCTACCATGTTTGTTCTCAAAAGGATCACTTTATCTACTATAAATCAGTGAAGAATAGATTCGTCTCTATGGGCAATGGTTCCCGTCGCAAAGTTCATGGTATTGGCTCTGTCCGAATCAAGACACATGATGGTAAGATCAGGACTCTGTCTAATGTTCAATATGTTCCTGATTTGAAGCAAAACATCATTTCTTTGAGCACTCTAGATTCTAAAGGGTGCAAAATTTCGGCTCAAGGTGGAGTACTTAAAGTCTCCAGAGGTGCTCATGAACTTCTGAAGGCCATCAGACATAGAAATCTCTATGTATTACAAGGGTCTTCTATTATGGCTTCTTCCTACACTAGCCCGGTTCGGCAACAACGCCATCATAAAACGAGTTCTAGCATGTCACATTTTTTTAAACCCAATTTACGATTAGGTCAGGGTGATATATCTACATAATACCCTTCGGGGTTCATACGACGAGTACATATGGAATTTGGTCCAAGGTGGAGATTGTTGGGTTTGTGGCCCAAATTCTAGCCCATCACTAAATATCTCGGTTGGTATGCATTATAATAATCTCTCAAGGTTATCTTTGATTTGGTAAATTATGGAGCTATCTAGAACTCCATATGGTAAGTTACTAGATATATAGTTCAAGCTCCTTGCATAGGTCGACAAGTTTTGATTATACACACTAGATCATTCTGGAGCATGTGAAACAAAGATAGTTCTACCACTTTCCTATGCATTTGTTCAACCGACGTCAAGCCCTATAAATTGGGACTATGGGCATCCATTTGCATCATCACAAAAAAAGATCAATCAACTATGCAACACAAGAAGCCACATACTACATTAGCCTTCCTAAATTTCCTCCTTGTATACTATATTCTCCCTAATCCACTATTCTCTTTGTAATACTCCTTGTGAGTTTCTTACTATAGTGAGAGTTATATTGTATTACTCACCCTAATAAGTTTCGGGTGATTCTTGTACTCTCCTATTTTATACAGTGGATTTTTGAATACTCGTTGTCCGTGGGTTTTTTGCCTCTATTTGAGGATTTTTCCCACGTTAAATTATTGTGTGTCCATCTTTTACTACTCTTCTTGCCACATATTTCCAACTCTATTATTTTGCTCAATCTCTAAATCTTTAATTTGCTTCCGTTACGCACTCACAACCCTAACAAAGTACCAATTGGAGTCAAGAGGTTAGTGGCTAAGGCAATTCCATAGTGTGAGAGGAGAAGTTTCTTGTTAAGACATCTGTTATCATATTTGAGTTACTAGTGTTGCCTATTGATGTCTTCATGCTTCCACCATTTATGGATGCTATTACAACTAGCTAGATCAAACATACGTATTCTGTTATTCGAATGCAGTGGTTTGATTTAAGAAGTTGCACCTTCTTTTGTGATAGTCATCAGGGTCGTCTTAAAAAGGTTCGGGGGCCCTATGTTAATTATTGACATCAGACCCTTAAATTAGAATTATTATGCATTATGAATAATTATAAGTATATACTTTCTCCATTTATTTTACTTGCAACATTCAAATATGGCACAAGAATTTATGAGAAGAAAGATAAGAAAATACCCTCATATACTAGGAGAGAGAAATAGAGAATGTATTGTCAAAAATGTCAATCTTGCAAGTAATATGAAACTCCCTAAAATGGGAAACGTTGCAAGTCACAACAAATGGAGGAATTATTATTTTTAACATTATCATATAATGTTAACTTTTACAAAAAGAAGTACTTAAAAAATGAGTATTAGAATAATGTGACACTAGGGGAAAAAAAAGGAAGGGCTGCGCTGGAAGGGCTGCGGTTTCATTTTAGTGAAGGGCTGCGGTTACCTAGAAAACGCAGCCCTTCAAACTGTATGAAGGGCTGCGATTTTAAGGCTAACCGCATCCCTATTAATGTAGGGCTGCGGTTAGCCCAGAAACCACAGCCCTTCATACACGAAGGGCTGCGTTTTCTAGGATAACCGCAGCCCTTCCTATCCCGCCCAATTCAACCTATAGTTTTGCGCGCAACACACAGTAGACACTCACTCGCAAATTTCCCTCGCACACTCACCCCTCTCCCTCACACTCACTCGCACTGCCCTAACGACCATCACCGGAGCACCGACACATCGCCGGAGTGCCGTCCCATCACCGGTGCACACTCATTGACGTTGCCTATTAACGTTGCCTGAGCTCCTTCTTCTTCACTTCTCTCAGCGCACCTTGACGCCACCACCACCACCACTACTGCATTGTCGGTAATTCCCCTCTCACTCTCTCTCCTCTTTTTCATTTCTCTAATTAATTTATTTTATTTAATTTTTCTTCTATATTGTGTTGTAAAATGTGATTGTAGGGGGGTGGGGGAGGGCTTGTGGAGGGTGGGTAGGGGGTGGGGGGTCTTGGGCGAGGGGATGGGGGATGGGCTGGGGGAGGCTGGGCATGGGGTGGGGGAGGGCGGGGGATCTTGGACGGGGGGTGGGGGAGGGGCTGGGGGAGGCTGGGCATGGGGTGGGGAAGGGCGGGGGATCTTTGGACGGGGGGGGGGGGGGTGGGGGAGGGTGGATAGGGATGGGGGAGGGCCGGCGGGGGGGGGGGGGGGGGCGCGGGGGGGGGGTGGGGCGACGGGGGGTGGGGAGGACTTAGGTATAATGTAACAATGTAGATTTTTAGGCTTCCATCGTTGTTGGTTGAATTTCGGAAACGAAAATTAAAGGTCATTTTACGCCTACATGGCAATGAGGGAGTGCGGTGGGGGCGGTAGTGGCGGTGGTGGTGGGACGTGTTACAAATGTGGAGAGTGAGGTCACATGGCAATGGAATGCTCTCCACATTTGTAACACTTCTCACTATCTCCGCCGCTACCGGTGATGGGCATTCCATTGCCATGTGACACGATTCTCGGGTCATTTTAGGCCTATTTTAGTCTTTTCGCTCCCGAATCGTACTTATCGAGTCATTTAACCCCAAATTCTTTTTGAACATGATTATATGAGGTATAATGTAACTATTGTGTAGAATTTTAGGCTTGCATCTGTTGTTGGTTGAATTTCGGAAACGAAAATTAAAGGTCATTTTACGCCTACATGGCAATGAGGGAGTGCAGTGGGGGGCAGTAGTGGCAGTGGTGGTGGGACTGTGTTACAAATGTGGAGAGTGAGGTCACATGGCAATGGAATGCTCTCCACATTTGTAACACTTCTCACTATCTCCGCCGCTACCAGCTGATGGGCATTCCATTGCCATGTGACCTGATTCTCGGGTCATTATAGACCTATTTTAGCCTTTTCGCTTCCGAATCGTACTTATCCAGTCATTTAACCCCAAATTCTTTTTGAACATGATTATATGAGGTATAAAGTAACTATTGTGTAGAGTTTTAGGCTTGCATTTGTTGTTGGTTGCATTTCGGGAACGAAAAGGTCATTTTAGGCCTAGTTTTGCCTTTTCGCTTCCAAATCGTACTTATCGAGTCATTAAACCCCAAATTCTTTTTGAACATGATTATATGAGGTATAATGTAACTATTGTGTAGAGTTTTAGGCTTGCATTTGTTGTTGGTTGCATTTCGGGAACGAAAAGGCATTTTAGGCCTATTTTAGCCTTTTCGCTTCCGAATCGTACTTATCGAGTCATTTAACCCCAAATTATTTTTGAACATGATTATGAGGTATAATGTAACTATTGTGTAGAGTTTTAGGCTTCCATCTGTTGTTGGTTGAATTTCGGAAACGAAAATTAAAGGTCATTTTACGCTACATGGCAATGAGGGAGTGCGGTGGGGGCGTGTAGTGGCGATGGTGGTGGGACTGTGTTACAAATGTGGAGAGTGAGGTCACATGGCAATGGAATGCTCTCCACATTTGTAACACTTCTCACTATCTCCACCGCTACCAGATGATGGGCATTCCATTGCCATGTGACCTGATTCTCGGGTCATTTTAGGCCTATTTTAGCCTTTTCGCTCCCGAATCGTACTTATCGAGTCATTTAACCCCAAATTCTTTTTGAACATGATTATATGAGGTATAATGTAACTATTGTGTAGAGTTTTAGGATTGCATCTGTTGTTGGTTGAATTTCGGAAACGAAAATCAAAGGTCATTTTACGCCTACATGGCAATGAGGGAGTGCAGTGGGGGGCAGTAGTGGCGGTGGTGGTGGGACGTGTTACAAATGTGGAGAGTGAGGTCACATGGCAATGGAATGCTCTCCACATTTGTAACACTTCTCACTATCTCCGCCGCTACCAGCTGATGGGCATTCCATTGCCATGTGACCTGATTCTCGGGTCATTTTAGGCCTATTTTAGCCTTTTCGCTTCCGAATCGTACTTATCCAGTCATTTAACCCCAAATTCTTTTTGAACATGATTATATGAGGTATAATGTAACTATTGTGTAGAGTTTTAGGCTTGCATTTTTTGTTGGTTGTATTTCGGGAACGAAAAGGTCTTTTTAGGCCTAGTTTTACCTTTTCGATTCAATCGTACTTATCGAGTTATTTAACCCCAAATTATTTTTGAACATGATTATATGAGGTATAATGTAACTATTGTGTAGAGTTTTAGGCTTGCATTTGTTGTTGGTTGCATTTCGGGAACGAAAAGGTTATTTTAGGCCTAGTTTTGCCTTTTCGCTTCCAAATCGTACTTATCGAGTCATTTAACCCCAAATTCTTTTTGAACATGATTATATGAGGTATAATGTAACTATTGTGTAGAGTTTTAGGCTTGCATTTGTTGTTGGTTGCATTTCGGGAACGAAAAGGCATTTTAGACCTATTTTAGCCTTTTCGCTTCCGAATCGTACTTATCGAGTCATTTAACCCCAAATTCTTTTTGAACATGATTATATGAGGTATAATGTAAATATTGTGTAGAGTTTTAGGCTTGCATTTGTTGTTGGTTGCATTTCGGGATCGAAAAGGCATTTTTGGCCTATTTTAGCCTTTTCGTTTCCAAATCGTACTTATCGAGTCATTTAACCCCAAATTCTTTTTGAACATGATTATATGAGGTATAATGTAACTATTGTGTAGAGTTTTAGGCTTGCATTTGTTGTTGGTTGCATTTCGGGAACGAAAAGGTCATTTTAGGCCTAGTTTTGCCTTTTCGCTTCCAAATCGTACTTATCGAGTCATTTAACCCCAAATTTTTTTTGAACATGATTATATGAGGTATAATGTAACTATTTTGTAGAGTTTTTAGGCTTGCATTTGTTGTTGGTTGCATTTCGGGAACGAAAAGGTCATTTTAGGCCAAATTTTGCCTTTTCGCGTCCAATTCGTACTTATCGTGTCATTTTATTTTATTTTTGTTGATCTAACTCCTAACTTATTTGTATGTAACTGTGTGCAATGGGAGGGGTGTGCATGGGGGAGGTGCGGCGGTGGGGGGGGGGGGGGGGAGGGGAGGGGTGTGCGGGGGAGGGCGGCGGCGGTGGGGGGAGGGTGTGTGTGGGGGGGGGGGGCGGCGGTGGGAGGGAGGGGAGGGGCAGCGGTGGGGGGTGGGGCAGCGAGCATGGGGGGAGGGGAGGGGCGGCGGTGGGGGAGGGGCGGCAGAGCGGTGGGGGGAGGGGAGGGGTGTGTAGGGGAGGGGTGTGGAGGGGCGTGGTGGGGGAGGGGGGGGGCGTGCGGGGAGGGGGGGCATGTGCGGGGGGCTTGGGAGGGGCGGCGGCCTGGAGCCCTCCCAAGCCCCCGCACATGCCCCCCCCCACCCCCCCTCCCCTCCCCCCCGCTGCCCCCTCCCTCCCCCGCACACCCCCCCCTCCCCCCCCCCGCACCGCCGCCCTCCCCCCCGCTCTGCCCCACCCCTCCCCTCCCCCCCGCCGCCCTCCCCCCACCACTGCCCTCCCCTCCCCTCAACCGCACACCTCTCCCCTGCTTGCCCCCTCCCCCGCACATCCCTCCCCTGCTTGCCCCCCCCTCCCCACTGCTGCCCCTTGCACAGAACCCCTCCCCCCTGCCGCCCTCCCCTCCCTCCCCTCCCCTGCACACCCTTCCCCTCTTGCCCCCCTCCCCCACTTCTTGCCCCTTGCACACAGAACCCCCTCCCCTGCTGCCCCTCCCCTCCCCCGCACATCCCTCCCCTGCTGCCCCCCTCCCCCACTGCTCGCCCCTTGCACACGGAACCACCCTCCTCTCTGCCGCCCTCCCTCCCCCCCCACCGCTGGCCCTTGCACACAGAACCCCCTCCCAACACCCCACCCCCCTTAGTGGCAATGTTAATTTTATTTTTTTGCTATATTAATGCATATATTTGTACAATTTCGGGGAGATGGTTGAGGTGCATACGGATAATAGCACAAGTGATCTTCGAACACACTACCGAGGATGAGTCTTTCGATGCGAGAAAGGAACGGGGTAAATTGTCTCGATCTCGCCGTGAAGAAATAAACGCACAAATGCCTAGGAAGTCATTGGCGACGAAAAGAGAAAAGGAAGAGGACCTACAAAGTCACTAGGGAAACACCCAAATATGACTTTGGAGTACGATAACATGGGTCAACCTTGTGGAAAGTGGCGTCAAAAGTATGGCATGCAAGTTGGCATTTGCATGCATAAACTCTCCATTCGCACTCATGGAAAGAGGTGCCCGAGGGATTGAAGCGGTGTCTATGGGAAGATACCATGGTAAGCTTCATGTACAATAACGTTTAGTTTCTTAATTATTTAGTTAAATATATGTGTAATATTACTTATAGCATATAAATTACAACATTTGCGAAAACTAATTTGTGAACTACGTTTTTTGTAGAATCAATTCAATATCGAAGATGATGAAGCCAAGAAGAATGTATTTCTATCCGCGGTTGCCCGGGAGATTCGGAGATTTCAAGGCTAAGTTAGTGTGCGGGTGGATCACTAAGCGGAGGAAAGTAGTAGGTACAAAGAAGAAGAACATCTACGGCGGAGAAACACAAGCCGATCCCGAGGCTTCACTAGGAAACATCATCTGGACCATCCAAATTACCATTTCAAATATGGAAAACTATCAAACCCGAAGAGTGGGAAGCATTTGTTGCCAAGAAAACAACCCCACAAGCTATTGTAAGAATATTTTATTAAGATTTAATACACTTAGATCCAGTATTATTGTATAACACCGTAGCTAACCTTTGTTTATAATTGTGTGTTTTAGGCAAGTCGTGAGAAAAGTAGCGCGAGTGCAAAAGCTAGGAAGTATTATCATCATTTTGGTGCTCATTCGTACAATGAGGCGAGAGAGAAGTGGATGTTCGGCCATTACCCCACAATAGGGTCGACAACGGCAACGGGGACTAGCTCAACGACGACAGGTTGCACGGCCTCGGCAACCGAGATAGAGTCCTCGATTGGTGGTGTTCGATGCATGGGGTTGATGCAAAGGGAAAAAGAGTCTTGCTCGATCCCGGAACACAACGAGATAGCCAACGCCATTGTAAGTACGAGATTATATGGTTATATAAGGTATATATAATATAACTTTTGCGCTCACGAGCATTTCTCTCTTATACTTATGTAGATTGGCTTGAAGGAAAAAGAGGCAAGCTGGTGAGTTCACTCCTAAAGGACACATTGATGCATTGCACGAAACTTTAGGAAAGGACCACGGTGGACGCGTGAGGGCGTAGGAGGTGTCCGCCTCGATTTGAGAAAGGTATATGGTGATCAATACACTACGGCGACAAAATCAAGTGTAAGTAGTGTGAAGTCGGCGGCGTCGGTAGATGTGGAGGCTATGAAATGCAACGGTCGGGAGGAGCTAAGGGAGGAGATGACACATAACTTCAACGCCATTTTGGAGCAAATGGGTTTACCGACTTTCTTTGCATTCAAGAAGGGTAGTGATATTACACCTAGCCGACTGATCCCACTGTAGTACCCGAGTTGAAGGTAATCACTTAATCCCTTTGCTTTGTTAAACAACTATTGTTCTTAAATGCATGAAATTCTTACTATATATATGTTGTTTCATAGACTAACTATAAATAGAGTTTTTTTTACAGGAAGAGACACCATGTGAACTATTAGCTCGAGGAGATGGTTATGATAGTTTCATTCTCGTAGCTCATGGCCATGCACAACCCCCTAGTGACCGAGTACGATTGCATAACCAGTTAGTGGATGATAATCACTATGTGGTCACCCTCAATGAAATTGTGTCAGGTTTCGAAGAATTACCTCTTCCGCTGTCGAAGCCAGAAGTTGGTCTACAGTTACTAAATGATGCCCTTGGCAGTTATGTTCTGTGGCCGCGTGCATTGGTGCGGTTTTCAGATGAGGTACAATGATTAACATTCATATATATATATATGCGTGTTTTCTTTTATAGTTCTTATGATAGTCAGTAATATCTTTACTTTTAACTAATTACTAGGTTTGGGGGAAGACCGACTCACATGACAGGAAGGGAAAGAAGGCATGTTCACCTTATAAGAAAGCAAGTTTACGTGATGAAGGTGAACGAAATGTGGTGAAGGGAAATGTTTCTAGGACAAAGAATCCACTTATTATCGATCCGGGAGGTGGTGCGGAGCCTTACTATTCCATGCTTTTGGTTACATGAGTGCGCTAGCGATTTACCCGATGAAAGTGCAATTGAGGTTCCTTTGGGGGAGCAACAATTCCACTACCTTGAGGACTCATCGACATTCATTTCTAAGGTTGACATTAAAGAATTCTTATGTGGGGTAGAGTTGAATGTTTCCATGATACAAACATTCATGAGGTAATACATAAGTATATAAATTAAATATACATATACATATGCCTTAAGTAGTTTTCAATTCCATAATAAGTAATAGTTTACTTTTAATCAATATAATTTCTCAGGTTATTATACAATGAATTGCTTGCAACATCTAGTGCAATGTTTGGTTGGTTATGTCCAAACATAATACGAGATGACAATTGCTTACAAAACAAAGCCGAAGTGAAAGAGTATCTCGACATGAGTTTCAAAGCATCATCTCGTTTTGGATATCATCAGATTATTCTTGTTCCTTATATTGAAAAGTATGCTTGTTAAACTCACTTTACTTTTATTATTCGATACTTAAATTGACCTATTAATTGTTCTACGATTAATAATAACTATATTTTCTTGTTGTAGGGCTCATTGGACAATGCTTGCGATATGTTTGTCACGTAACGAAGTCTACCACTTTGATTCTTTGCGTCGACAACCACCACAGACCTTACTAATCAAATCATTGTTAAATAGGTAGCCTAATCGAAACTCAATATATGCGCACTTATTAATATTACACATTATTCATCATCTTTAAATATATAAACAGTTAGTACATCTAATCTTATAATAATGTATTGATGTAGTGTGATGAATCATATTAGTGCAACAGGACTTCGAGCACCAAAAGCTCCTGTTTGGATATCAGTCGAGGTAACATGACTAATTTATTTGTCCTTATATAGAAACACTTTTAGCCACATACTACACATCTAACATGAATGTCATTGGATGCATCCTTTGGTGAACATTTAGTGTCCGCAACAAGATGATGGACTTGCATGTGGCTATTACGTGCTCGAGGTACATGTTCGATATCGTCAACCATTGCACTAACGCCGATGATCTTCAAAAGGTATGTAACTTATTAGTATATGTTAGTTTAGATTAGATCGATTGGTAATAGGTATTAATTGGTTTAGAAACCAAAGTAGCACATGCATATATTTGGGAACGAAAATGTCATTTTTAGGCCTATTTTTGCCTTTTACGCTTCCAAATCGTATTTATCGAGTCATTTAACCCCAAATTCATTTTTAACATGATAATATGAGGCATAATGTAACTATTGTGTAGATTTTTAGGTTTGCAATTGTTGTAGGTTGAATTTTGGGAACGAAAAGGGCATTTTAGGCCTATTTTTGCCTTTTCGCATCCAATTCGTACTTATCGCTTCATTTAACTCCATTTTCTTTTTCAATATGATAATATAAGGTATAATATAACTAGTGTGTAGAGTTTTAGGCTTGCATTTGTTTTTGATTGAATTTCGGGAAGGTATATGTCATTTTTAGAACTACTAACTACGGTAAATGATTGAATTCTTATATTATGTGTTTATTCCTTGGTTGTTTTGCAAGGTTTATATGAATAACACACCACGTTTGAGGGCCTTCACCACAGACGAATTACATGAAGTTCGGGATAAGTTGGCGTCCCACATTTGTGATGATTGCTTATGATACATCTACTAGTTTGTATCAATTATATGTACACTTTTTACATTATTAAATATATACATATTTAAAGTTAATTATTACGTTCAAAAACTTGTCATATATTATTGCAATTTGATCGGTTTTTTTTTGTGTCGAAGGGAGGTTTTGGGTGGGGGTGGGGTGGTGGGGGCTGCCATGGTGGGTCTGCTGGGTCAGGCTATGGGGCCGGTTTGGGTCTTTGGGGTGGTGGCGGCAATGGGTGGAGGAGGTGGCGGAGGGTGGGGTGGGGTGGGGGGTGCGGGGGAGTGAAGGGGGTGGGCCTGGGGTGGGGGGCGGGGCGGGGGAGTGCGGGGGGTCTTTGGGGTGGGCGGGGGTGTCTTTGGGGGCGCGGGGTGGGCGGGGGTGTCTTTGGGGCGGGCAGGGGTGGGCGAGGGGTGTCTTTGGGGCGAGGGTGGGCGGGTGGGGGGCGGGGGTGGGGGTGCGGGGCGGGGTGGGGGGGCGGGGCGGGGGGCGATTTAATTTTTTTTTTTAAAAAAAAATTGAATGTGAAGGGCTGCGGTTTTAAGCCTAAACCGCAGCCCTTCATTTAAAAAGGGCTGCGGTTTAGGCTTAAAACAACAGCCCTTCATTAAACGAAGGGCTGCGGTTTAAGCCGAAAACGCAGCCCTTCAAGCTTAGAAGGGCTGCGTTTTTGGCCTGATCCGCAGCCCTTCGTTGTGAAGGGCTGCGGTTAAAAATCGCAGCCCTTCTTATCTATTGAAGGGCTGCTATGGAAAGGGCTGCTGGCCAAAAACGCATCCCTTAGGGCTGTTTTGACCGCAACCCTTCCTTATTTTTCCACTAGTGTGATAAAAACAAATAATAAAATTCAAAATTTTGGTCCTCTAAAAAGAAGGACCCTGTTGATTTCTTTGCACAACCTCATCATAGACGGCCTAATAGTCATGTTACTCTTTACCAAGGAAAGAAACTTGTTGAAATATACCTTGAATTAACTGGCGCTAGGATTATCATCGAGTCGGGTCCAAAGGTGAAACACCTTGGTGGGGACGTGGGGCAACAACAACACACCCGAATCTTGTTGGTATATATAGTTTAGTATATCATTTCTATTTTGAGTTCTGTTTAGGCCCATTATATCTATGTTAATTAGAAAGGTAATATATATACCTTCTTTAGTTATCCTTATCTCTCTCTGTTGATTCAATTAGGTGTTCTGTAATTTGTTCTCTCATAAACCAAATAAAAATTTGTTCTCTCCGCTGTGTTGACGTAGCCAACATCTTGTTTGTGAACCATGTTATATTCATGTGTCGATTGTTTTTTAATTCTTTGTTTCGTTAATTGTTTCTGTCACAACAAACTGGTATTAGAGTCGGATTAGTAAAGTTTGAAATTCTGCAATTTTCGATTTCACGAAGATGTATGGTTTGAACGTTAAGATTGACAACTTCACTGGGAGAAACAGATTTAGTCTATGGCAGATCAAGATGCGAACCCTGTTGAAGCAACAGGGGTTGTGGGCGCTGCTATCCGGGAAATCAAAGAAAGCGGGATTTAATGACAATGAGTTGAGTAATATGGAGGAGAAGGCTCACTTGACAATCATGCTATGCTTGGCTGATGACGTCATCACTGAATCCGCTGATGAAGAATTTTCTGCTGGTCTGTGGTTAAAGTATGAGAGTTTATGTATGACAAAATCTCTAACCAAAACGTCTGCGTATGCATAAAGGTACGCCTATCAGGGATCATCCTGATCAACTGAATACTAGCTTAATAAATCTTCGTATTATTGATGTTAAAGTAGATGATGAGGACGTTGCTTAAATTCTGTTAGTATCTTTGCCTTTATCGTATGAGAATTTTGTGAATTCCTTTATTGTTGGGAAAGATAGTGAAAAAAGTAACATCTACTCTACTTTCTAGAGAGATCCATCTTAAGGTATCTGGTTCTAGTATAAAAAATCAAGCATCGGGATTGGTTGTTACTGGGAATAAGGGTCAAGGAAATTTGGTAAAAAGAGGTCGAACCATAAACATTTGAATTCTAAAGGTCTTAGTTGTAACAATGTCTATCCACTGTAAAGGAAAGAGAATTGGAAAAACGAATGTCCTAATAAAAGGAAACAGCAGGACAAGAAGGGAAGTTTTGTTGCTTTGGCAGAAATTGATGGTAACTCTAAAGAAGATATGTCCCTGGATGCAAAAGACAACTCACATTATAGGGATGTGTGGGTTCTTGACTCTGCAGCATCGTATCATATTAGTTCATGCAGGGAGTGGTTTTTAACTTAGAAGTAGATAGATGGGGGAATTGTTTCTATGGCCAACGGTGTCGTCTGCAAGGTAGTTGGAAAAGGCTCCATTAGGTTCGCGACTCATGATGGTACATTCTGCACCTTGAACGATGTTAGGCATGTTCCACTGATGACAAAGAATCTGATATCTTTAGTTCTTCTGGACAGTAAAGGTTTCAGTTTTCGAGGTGACGGTGGAGTTATGAATGTTTGCAAGGGTTTAAAGGTGGTTCAGAAAGGCATAAAAATTGGTACCATGTATCTTCTACAAGGTTCTACTGTGACAGGTTCCGCTGCAGTTGCATAATCTAAAGTTTAGAAATAGGATATGACCAAGCTCTGGCATATGAGGCTTGGCCATATGGGTGATATGTCATATTTATATATAGTTTATAGATGCATTTAGGTTGCATTTTAGAGCATTTATATTCATATTTAGTTCATAATTGCATACTATTGCTTAATTTGAAAAATATTACTCCTTTCGTGTGTTTTTGGTGTTCTTTGATGAATATCAGGTATTGGTTGGAGTATGATTGGATAAGCTTGAGTAATTAGGAGCACTTGGAAGGAAGGTGCATTGCATAAGGATCGCAACGGATATTTTATAGTACGAGTTTGAGCGAAAACAAAGCGAAAAATCATTAGAAGAAATGTGAAAAAGGAGTCACGCCTATTCTTCTGATCATAAATTTTGATGTGCTTCTTAGAATCAAATAATTCCAGCATATCTGGAACTAGACTTGAAGAGCTTTCCAACGATAGGTGGCACGCCCCGAGGAGATTTCTAGTCAAGGTGTTATACCTTTCCGATGTTGGAACTGTTTCCGCTGGAATCTGTCATCGTACGCGCGGATCACTAATCGCCCATTTAATGATTTATTCAAGACTTTCCTTATCTTGTAATTTACTTTTCTAGTCATATTAGGTGATTGAATATTATTTAGATTAGAAAATAACTCTCTCTTCTCTCCTCTCATTTTTCAAGTTATTTTCTTATATTAGTTTTTAGGTTTAGTTTTTCTTCTTTTTCTCTCTAGTTTTTAGTTGCAAACCCTAGTTTATGTTTTTCTTCATTAATTCATGAGTTCTATTAGTTTCTTTCATTGATTTCTTAAATTATGCCTTTCTTTGTAGATTTAGATTTTATTATTTATTTCATGATTGAGTAATCTTGTTTTCTAGGGTTTGGGAATCCATGTTTATATATTATGAATCTTGATTGATGTTTTTGATGGTTTGATTAATTAATATCTCTAGTTGATTAGTGCTTTTATTATTAATCTTGCAACTTGATCAATTGTCTGATTAAACTTGCTAATAAAGAGTCATAGATCGAGAGATAGTACTTTTTAGAGGCTTACCTATAATTAGCAAATCTGCTTATGTTAGCGACTCTACTGCATATGTTGATTTGAGAGCGTTAAGATTCTACTGTAGGATTAACCTATGCTCTAGATATCTGATTAGTTGAACTATGGATGATATTTTGATGGATTATAAATATGAACATGGTGAACCATTGCCCTAGATCTTTTTTAGTTTGATTTTCGTAGTTTGATTAGTTTAGAACTTCAATTATCATATTTCTGATCTTGTTTAGTTTTCCTATACTTTGGAAGCTAGATTAAAATGACCATCTCTATGTGGATTTGATCCTACTTACCCTACTACATTGTTAGAAGGTTTTGCTGGAATTATTTTTGACAGGTGTACAACAACCTTCAATGGGTGAAGGGGGATGCAAATTTTGTCAAAAGGGATCTTTTTATGGGCACAAGATGTAAGACCTAGAGTTCTGCGAGCATAGTGTGTTATGGAAACTTCATCGTAGCAAGTTTCCAAAGGGTGTTCATACGACAAAGGGTACACTTGATTATATCCATTGTGATTGTTGGGTCTTTCCCAAGTCGAATCTATTGGAGGTCACATGTATTTTGTGTCTATGATCTATAATAATTTAAGAATGACTTGGGTGGTTATGATGAAGCATAAAAGCGAGGCTTTCAAGAACTTCAGGTAGTAGAAGACTTTGGTGGAAAATCAAGCTGGGAAGAAGATCAAAAGGCTGCAAACTGATAATGGTATGGAACTTTGATGGTACGAGTTCTGCAAGAATGAGGGGTTTGCTTGTCATTCTACAGTCAAGGATACTCCACAACACGAAAGGGGTAGCAGAACGCATGAATCATGCACTGTTGGAGTGAGCGAGGTGCATGCTCTCTAATGTTGGATTAGCTTTAAGATTTTGGGCAGAAGCTGTAAGTACACCTTGTTATCTGATTAACCGTGGACCTCACACACATTTTGATTGTAAAACACCTTATCAGGTGTGGTCCGGTAAGCCTGCAGATTATTCTTCATTGAAATTTTTTGGTTCTACTGTTTATTATCATGTAAGTGAGGGTAAATCATAAACAAGAGCTAAGAAGGGTGCTTTGTGGGTTTTGGGAGTGGAGTTAAGGGCTATAGAATCTGGTCACCTTCTGAAAGTTGGGTTATACTTAATCGAAGTGTAATTTTTGGTGAAAATTCTATGACTAACCCCATTGTGAAGTGCATTGTGGCACCGGTTAATAGTGATGTTGATAAAAAAGGTGGAGGTGCAAGTCACTCAAGATGGAGTGAATCACAACACCAAGATGGAGAAGATCAACATGCTACTGAAACTGTGTTGATAGAATCTTCTAGTCACCAACCTACCTCTTCAGAAGCACGTCGTCAATAAAGTATCGCCCTTGATAGAGCTAGAAAGTTGGTGTTGGTCCTCCAAATTAAAGAGGTATGATTCTGAGGATATGGTTGCTTATGCACTACAGGTTGCGGAAGAGGTGAACACTCACGAGCCATGCACCTAAAGAGAAGTTGTTTCAGGTAGTGAGTCTGTTCAATGGCTCGCTACAATGGGATATGAGATGTAGTCAGTGTATAAAAGTTGGACTTGGGAGCTAGTCAAACGTCATTAGGGGAGAAAGATTGTCACTTGCAAATGGGTCTTTAAGAAGAAGGAAGGAATCTCACCTACCAAGAGGGTTAAGTATAAAGCTTGGGTTGTTGCAAGAGGGTTCAAACAAAGGGAAATGATAACCTATAATGAGATTTTCTCACTAGTGGTCAGACATACTTCAATCATGCAGGGTGCTACTAGCAATAGTCGCGCATCAGAGTCTTGAACTTGAGCAACTACATGTGAAAACAGTTTTCCTACATGGGGAGCTAGAAGAGGAGATTTATATGACCCAACCAGATGGGTTCCATGTTCTTGGTAAAGAAGTCCTTGTATGTACTAAAGCAGTCTCCTATGTAGTGGTACAAGAAGTTTGATCGCTATATGATTCAGTTGGCTTACAACAGGAGTCAATATGATTGTTGTGTGTATCACAGCAAGCGAGCTGATGGTTCGATGGTTTATATGTTTGTAGATCATATGCTCATAGCTGTAAAGTCTAAGTCTAATTTGAGATGAAGGTTTTGGGTGCTGCACAAAATATTATGGAAGGAAGCTTTTCTTGTCACAGAATGGTAATATTCAAAAGATATTGTCAAGGGTTGGCATGTCATCAACTAAGGTTATAAATACTCCTGACGCTGCAAATATACATCTATGTTCTATGTTTACACCTCAATCTGAAGTTGAGAAGGAGTACTTGTCTCGAGTCTCATATGGTAGTGCAGTAGGAAGCTTGATGTATGTTATGGTATGCACTAGACCGGATCTTGCACATGATGTTAGTGTTGTTAGTAGGTTCATGGGGCAACCTGGAAAAGAACACTGACAAGCTGTGAAGATGATTTTTTGTTACCTTAGAGGTAAGTCTGATCATGTTGGTCTCATTTGTAGGAGTGATGCTCGATGTTTAGTTGCTGGTTATTCTGATTCTGATTATGCTAGAGATGTTGATAATAGAAGATCTATGACTGGTTATGTATTGCCCTCGAAATGTGCCCGAACATTTATAAAGAAGCTCGTAACAAAAGAACTTCCTTAAAAGGGTAAAAGCGAGTAGTTTGTACTTAATAAATAAGCAGACCCGCTTTTTCCTAGCCAATACCCGCCTTCTTGTACTGATAGTTGGTTTCTTCCCTATCTTCAGCTAACACTTTAGGTGGTTCTATTGTTAGTTGGAGAGCAACCTTGTAGGCTACAATTACTTTGTATACAACTGAGACACTTATAAGACATTGACAAAAGATGTAAAGAGAGGATATGGCTGAAAGGACTAGTTAGTAATCTTGGTCTACATCACGATCAGGCTATTGTGTTTTATGACAGTCTAGTGCAATATGCCTAGACAAGGATCAAGTCCATCATGAGAGGACTAAGCACATAGATGTGAGATTTCCAAAGAAGCGAGAAGAGGATTAAGGTGATGAAAGTAGGTACCACTGATAATCCTACTGATATGTTCACCAAGCAGGTTCCTCATGGCAAGTTCCAACATTGTTTGAACTTGCTAAATGTTCTAAGTTGTTAATATGGGCCTGGAGGGGCATCTTGAGGCAGGGGTAGTCTGGGTACATGTGGCCATTCTTTATGGCATCTAGTACCATCTGTTATATTTCATATGTTGTGGGAAAGAATTCAAGTCAAGGTGGAGATCTATTAAAATATACCTTGAATTATCTAGCGCTAGGATTAACCAAGCACGGGGGGTCTTGCTTGTCGGTATATGTAGTTTAGTATACCGTTTCTGTTTTAGGTTCGGTTTAGGCACATTTTGTTTAGGTTAATAAGAAAGGTAATATATATACCCTCTTTAGTTATCCTAATCAGTTATTTTGTAATCCGTTCTCTCTCCTAAACCAAATAAAAATCAATTCTTTGTGCTATGTGGACATAGCTAACATCTTGTTAGTGAACCACGTCAATTCTTGTATCGATTGTACTTTAAATCTTTATTTCGTTAATTGCTTCTGTCAATACAAAACTTATGATTGTCCCATGGAAAACAACAAAAGGGAAATACTTCATATTTTTGTGAAGTCACTCTTCAGATAAAGAATCAGGCATTTTAGAAACCCAAATAAAATGTCATACCACATTCTTCTTATTAAAATGCACAATTTGTTGTCTAATGTTTCATGAATGATATAGCTAGCTAGTTGATGGACGTATAGCTGTACTAATATTTATACACGATACACCCTTTATTTTGAGAGACTTTTGTCCTTTATTTATGCAGCTTTTGACATGGTAACATCAATCCAAGACTATCAGAAAAAAATTGCAGCTTCTCTCCTAACGAAAGCAAAGGAAATCTGTATAGAATTTGGGGTATGCCCTTTGATCTTATTCTCACTAGTTTTCTCGTAGCAAAGTGCATTTCATTATTTATTACGACAAATAACCATTGAGCTGATCCTTCTTTCCAGACTTCAAAATAAGGAACATCGCGGAAGGATTAGATGTGTCATGAATCATTGGGAAAAATCAAAATACTAACATGTTAGCTTATCAGAATGTGAATCTGTTACGGCCCGTTTGGTAGTCGTTAATAAAGTGCGGTAATGGGAATGAAATTTAAGTGTAATGTTATTAGGGAAGCACCCTTAAAATCTCCATGGGGATGCATTTTTTCTCTATGGGCAAACAATCTCACCCCTAAACTTGTGTTTTTGTCTCCAAGGGGAAGCAATTTTCATTACCACTCATTACCACCTACAATGTGGTATTGGATGGGAATGAAAATTCTAGAAGAAAAGTAGACACTTTAGGATAAATTAGCATTACCATGGGAATGGACAATGATATTCTTCACAAATTTACACACAAATTCATTCCTATTACCATCATTTATAATCAACTACCAAACGGGCCGTTAGTGCTCATAATTTTCTTTGACACAAATTGATGCTGAGATAATTTCTTCGAGTGGCAATCCAAAAGATGCGATATGTGATGCGGTTCAGAAATCTCATTGTCAACTACTTGTTATAGGAAGTCGTAGTCGGAATTTGTAAGAGTGCACAATTGGTAGCATATATTCCCTCTAAACTTGTACTTGTGCTTGTTACAGTTTTTATCAGCAAGCTAATGTCTCTATAGGTCAATGGACTTGGTTATCTTGTTTGGCATCTTTGTTAGACATCAAAGTCATGAACATGACTGAAGATTGATGCAACTATAGAATCTAATACTTCAAGACTTCAAGTCATGACACCATAGTTAACTACGAGGGTTCCATGCAGCATACTCTAATATGAAAATCTTTGTCATCGGCTCGCAAGTTGCAACTGTATATTGGACAAACATTTATGTGGGCTTACAAATACTTAACTTACTTGTGCCTACTTATCAATAATGTAATTATGTTTCTCTCTTATATGTGTCTTATGTAGGGTTTTTCTTGGAAGTGTCAGTAACTACTGTGTTCACAATCTAAATTGTCCTGTTCTAGAGGTAAGGAAAATAACCTGAAGGAAAATCTTCAATATTCCTGTTTATACAGATTTTCGCCTTAACGACACAAATCAACGTTGGGACGACAACAACCAGATTGGAACGATTAAATGGATGTAAATGCAAGGGGAACCAGAGGGAAATGACACAGGAAAATGTTGACGCGGAAAAACCCCAATGAAGATGGGTAAAAAACCGCGGGTGGAGATGAGTCCACCAATCCACTATATGCAACTGACGTTCAGGGTGAACGACAGTCAATACACCCTAGGATGATTATTCTAAGTACAATAGTCTGATTGTAATGTAATGGAAAATAACTTGATGCTCAAAGTGTTAAGGAATGTAAATAATTGGAAACTGTGAATGCTCTCGCTTGTATGAGTAATGTGAATGCTTGTAACCCCTTCTAGCTCCTTTAGCTTCAAAGTCCTTATATAATGCTTCTAGCTGCAACGTGTGCCCAAGAATATCGAAAGTGGTTAGCTGAGATCATGGCATAATATCCCTGCTTTTTGGGCACGTTCCTTTACTGCCAACTAGGCCGTTTGAATTGGCTGGAATTGATGAGACGCAGTTGCCCTTATTCTTCGACAGTCGGTTGTCTTTTGACCAAGTCCTAGCGTCACGTCATTGCTGCTTCCGTCAATGTCGTCTGAAAATCCAGCCATAACAATGCCGTAATGTAAAGAAAGACAAAGATGAACTCGCTTATGTTTCATTGTCACGTTGTGCTAAATATTATTGTTGTTATTGTATATATGCAACTACGTTATACCAATTACCAGCACACTTTGATAAACAAGGTTGGTGTGAATACTGTGTGATATAAGTGATTCCGTGAAGTTTGCTCATCTCTACGTTCTTTGCAAGTGAATCCTGTGTCATTATATGCGTATTAAGCATTGAGTCAGAAATGTCACTTGGTGGACAATATATATAGGGCTTTACAGTCCTTGTTTGTTGTCTTAGCTTTATTAAAAATGGCACTCACCAACCTATATATCAATAATATTTTAGGAACTCACTTGGCTTCTATTCTATGGGTTGATTCTATGGGGTTGCTGACTTTTTAGTAGATCAAGTAAAAATTACTCGAATTTCTGTTGGGAGAATTTTGGTAGTGTTCGTTAGACCGTGAGGGACGTGCATGCGTGACTTAAACTGAACGACGATTCCATTGTGGCAAAAATGATGAAACTTGATTTGAAGAGCAAGAGAGGTTCAAGAAAGGGGCATCTTAACGAGCTTTGATAAACGTCGAATTGCTGGAGTCTTTAAGAGACTCCAACAAGAACACAAGGGTAATTTTGGGTTCTAGAAATTAAGCTGATAGCAAATTAAAATCAAGTTTATACTAAATTGGACTCAAGTTGATACTAAGTTAGAATTTGGCATCAAGTTTGTATTTGGTACCAAATTGTCTCTTACTTTGGTAACAAATTGTAACTTGGTACCACGAGAAAAATTTAATACTAACTTAACTCTAAATTGGTATCAACTGGACACGAATCTAGTACCAACTTACCTCTCCGACTAGTCTCTACAATTATCAAATTAGAAACCAAGTGTTTCTCCATCTTAATAGGAAGTTTATAACAGAGGATGCCTCACCCCTGTTGTACCAAATGCATGTTTACGATCGATGGGGCACACAACTATATAGTCACAACTAAGGGCGGATCTTTTAAGGGGCATGCCTGGGCCTGACCCCTAAAAGATTTTGGACAAAAAAAATTGATACGAGCTTGCTCTTTTATTTAGCCCAACAAGAAAAGACCCAAATAGAACATCATATGGCATAAGCACACACATGTACTGATGTACCCCAAGAGATGGGGAGTGGGACCCACGCTCCCATGTGTTGGGTGGGAGGAAATATGAGGAAATGGGGACCACAACCACCATTCACGTACACCAATTTCTATCTTTTTTTTAAAAAAAAACCTAGTATTTTACCCCGGGAGATGTCCTAGTACAATTATCAAATATATTATTCATAAATTTCATAATTGATTCTATCAGCTTTTCGTAATATTCTGTCTAGTACGAAATTGGAAAATGGGCGTCATAGCATAATAAGTTGTTCAAAAAAAACTTCTAAGGAATTGGGGATAAAAATAACGATTTCAATGGAATTTGGGTAAGCAAATGTTGTTACTTAATAAAAGGGTTAAAGATCAAAAAACTTGTCTACATGTTTTTATAATTACATATAATTATGAGACTTTATTATGTTTTACTTTGAAACATTAAGCATTGAAATTGTAATGGATTAGTGGTTAAACTCTCACATTTCATTTCAACAGTCATGTGTTCGAATCCTAGTAACTACACATTGTTAATATTTTTGCTTGAGATTATAAGCATGTGTATTAGAAGCTTGAGAAGAGCGCCACGTGGCACCGTTCCTTTGATAGAAACGCCTTTTAATATATTTGTATAGATTTGAATGGCTTTCTTCTTTCTACTACTTTATTTCATTATTTACTATTGGTTTTTTTTTATTTATCCAATTTTTCTTGTATTTGTTTCACTTATGTTATTTAAAGCTTTAGAATTTTGACTTTTCCATTTCATCTTTTGCAAAGTCAAAATTATTTAAAAATTGAATTAATATCATAAATCCAAAAAGAAATTAAAAAGCTGTATTCCTGTACAAGTGTTCAACTTTAGGACAATGTCCCGTATCCGTAATTTTTACAGTTGGACTTGAAAATAATATTCGTATGTTTTTATAGTTTTAGACTTACATATACATTATTGAGAAATTTTTTTTAGCCCCCAATAGCAAAAGTTTCAAGATTTGCCACTGATCACAACGTAATTTGTCCTCGCTCGTATGCTATGGAAAAGAAGGGTTTGGGTACACGAGTTAGGGGTTACTTTGGAAAAGTAATATACTAGGGCTATGTATTGTAATGATATGGTGGTAGATAGCGAATACTTCTACATTTAGAGTTTAGATGCACATTATAGTGGCATTTTGATATCCCATGCTTTTTTTACATCAGAAAAATTTGCATCAACTAAAAAACAGAATTACAACCTAAAGATAGTACAACCAAACATAAAACAGAAAACAAACATACACTAAAGTGAGCTTCTATGAGGGAGACGATCGTGCCATACCAACCACATAAAAAACTTTATCTTGGGCTCCAGAGGTATCTTATCTGATGAGTTGTGTCCTAGGTGTCATGAGTCTAGGGAAGATAGTGCTCATATCCTTGCTTCCTGTCCTAAAAGTCGCGATATTTGCATTCCTTGCCTGGACCTTAGGACCTGGCTTAAAAAGAATTTGACGTCCCAGTGTACGTTTCGGGGTCTTCCTTGGAGTATTGTCTAACCCTATTTATGCCATGAAATTTGGAAGGATAGGAATACGTGTGTGTTTAAGACTAAGGATCCTTCCCTTATTCAAGTGATTAGTTTCCACGCCTCGGGAGGTGCGAGAGAGTTCGTGTCTGCCTCAACTATTAAGGCGATGGGTAATATAGCTAAGTTACGGTTCGACCACCCCTTGAGTTGCCTTATGATACATGTTGATGCTTCCTTTGTTGGTCCTAGGGATGCTGTCGGGATTGGGGGGGGTTGTCAGAGACAATAGAGGGAAATGGCTCCTAGGGTTTGGGAAACAGGTCTATACTAACACATCTCTTGCAGCGGAGCTCCTGGCCATCCTGGAAGCTATGTACTGTGTGAAGAATCAAAATTTTCAGAATGCTATTATCTATTCCGGCTGCAAGAATGCGGTGGAACTCATTTTAGGGGATAGATCTGATATTTGTCTCAATATTTTGAACTCGTGCAGGCAGTGGACCAGGGCGTTCCCAAGGATTCGGATTAAGCATTGTAATCAACAGTTCAACCTTGTAGCGGATAGTATGACCAAGGTGTGTAGAGCCATGGAAACAGCTTGTATTGTAACTAGGATTTTCCCCTCACCCCCTAGTTATTGTTGTGAACAATTAAACTTGGATTGTAATAGCTTTAACATTATTAGTTAATGAATGAAGGTCTTTGTTTACCAAAAAAAAATGAGCTTCACTTGTTTGTACATACACTATGAAGGAAAACCAACTTGTTACTGAACCATTCCAAATGAAACTTCCCATGTTTTACACCAAGCTACTACTTACCAACTTCCCTGATAATTATAGAGCTAAAATATCAAGACCAACACCTGTATTTCCTTCCACATTACAAGAGTTCTCTATGCTATATGGATTGCATATCAAGCAAAGCAAAGTTTACTTAATGATAAAGTTTGTATCTCACAACCTCAAGATTATGAGATCAAATATCAATACGAGGAATATAGGAGGGATTACCACTCCCCTCTCCCTCCACTCCAAGATCTAGTTTTGTGTCATATGGTTTTACCTATTCTTTAACTACTTCCTCCGTTTCATATTACTCGCTACACTTCTCAATTCACGGACTCCTAGGCAATTTTTGGAGAAGAAAGAGGTAGAGAGTAAAAAGAAAAGGGATTCATGTGAGAGGAGAGAGATAAAGAAAGTTTATTGCCCAAAAAGGAAGTGTAGCAAGTAATGTGAAACTTCCCACAATGAAAAGTGTAGCGAGTATTATAAAACGGATGAAGTATTATGTATTATCTTTCCTAAGACTTTTTGCACACTCTCAAGAAATTAAGCTGGGTTAGGTTCACTTTGGAAAGACATTTCTTATCAGCCATAAGATAATCTACTACTATATATTTTCTTTGTTTGTCAATACTTACATGTGTGGCTTCTACACTATCCGTATATTAACATTTACTAGACATTTCTTATCAGTCATAAGATAATCTACTATAGTTTGTCAATACTTACATATGTGTGGCTTCTACGCTATCCGTATATAGACATTTACTATAACTTTTCCGTTATAAATGTATTTCCTCCTCCTTTTTCTATTGTAACAAATGAGTTTTCACGTTTGCCAATGTAAAAATTCTATTATTAGTATCTTTAATGACTTCTAAATTAATATTAGAAAATTTGATAATCAAAAGCATATATAGATATTAATCTAACACCACCCCACATAACTATATTTTTCCTTACATAGAGGTCACAAGATAGATTCCTCATAAAATAAACTAAACAACAGAAATCACAATAGATGGTGAAAGGTTAGTGTGCGTAAAAACCTATAATTTGTAATAGAAATAGAAAGGGGGAAGTATACAAATCAAAAAAAGAAAAAAAAAAAGAAAGGGGGAAGTATAACATAGAAATGCTATCGAGTAAAATTGTTGGATTATCTTAATATATATTCCTAAACATAGACTTTATATCATTTTTATATTCATGTTGCAGGGGAGTAATTAATTGGTAACTAGAGATATGAATGGACAAAAAGGTGCATAGACAATGACAACCACAAAAATCAAGCGACCAAGTAATGAAGTATATTTATAAATTTTCCTCAAAAAAAAAAAAAAGTATAATTATAAATGTACAAAATGCACTGACTGAAGAAATCACAAGGGCAAATACAGCGAAGGTTCAATCATTTACTAGTAGTAGATGATACTACAATTATAAGCAATAAGAAGACTTGGGAGTTAAGACTTTTCATGCGACTTTCTATAATGGCAATTTAAGTATTGAAAGTTCTTCCACATTGGCCTGCTCCAAGCTAAGGTGTTGATTATCTTCTCTAACTCATTCATCCCTTGCATCTGTGGTCTGCCAGTAAGGGTGAAGATATATCAGCTACTGAAAATCATCACAATCCTGCACTGAACTCTTTTAAGGTATACTTTATATTATTGATACAAAATTGATTTCTATTTTATTTTATTAGATAGATCTGTAATTCAAATATTCCATTATTCATATAGGATAATTGGAGAGAAGAGTATATATATGTATATCCCTCAACTCAATGGCTAGCAGTAGCACTATACTACAAATCATAATTACTCCTATCACTGAACTGGCAAAACTGTTAATTGCTCCCCTGCAACATGAAGTTGGTTATCTTGTAAAATACCGCAACAATGTTGAAAATCTTAGAAGTAAAATACATGAGCTAGAGATAAAGAGAGAATCAGGAAAATATGCCACAGATGAAGCTCGCCGAAGAGGGGAAGCTGCAACACGAGATATGGAGCAATGGCTAAAAAAGGCAGAGACGATTGCGACAGATGTGCACAAACTTATCACTGATTTGGGAGACAGGGAAATGGAAAATTCCCAAATATGCTGCACGAATTTACGTAGGCGTTATACATCAAGTAGAAGAGCTGTAAAGTTGGTCAAAGTGATCAATGAGCTGAAAACGGATTTTCAGCAGATTCCAGTTTCTAGACCAGCACCACCACCGAGCATAGAGATGATGCCCACAGGTGATTTTGAAGCTTTTGAATCTACTAAAGCAGCTATAGCAAAAATCATTGAGGCATTAAAGCATGATGACAACCAGGTTATAGGGGTTTATGGAATGGGTGGAGTGGGGAAGACCTCGTTGATTAAAGAAGTAGCAAAGTATGCCAAAATCACAAAAATGTTCGATGAAGTTGTTATTGCTACTGTGTCCCGGAATCCTGATATGAGGAAGATCCAGACAGAGATTGCAGAAGGTTTAGGCTTGCAGTTGATAGAGGAAACTGAGCATCTGAGATCCTTGAGGCTGGATGAAAGGCTGAAGCAAGAGAACCGGATATTCATTATTTTGGATGATGTATGGGAGAAATTGGATTTGTCCCAGGTAGGCATCTATTCAGGGAAGAATGGAAGTAATTGCAAAATTGCAATAACAACAAGAAACCTAGATGTATGCAGTGAGATGTATTGCAATGTAAGCATAATAGTTGATCCGCTATCTCAACCAGATTCATGGGATCTCTTTAAGAAGGTTGCAGGAAATGTAGTGGACTCACCTGACTTGAACAGTTTGGCAATTGAAGTTTCTAGGGAATGTGGAGGTTTGCCAATATCATTGGTTACACTTGGAACTGTCTTAAGGAATAAAGAGCTTCGATTCTGGGAAGATGCAGCATATGAACTACGACAATCCAGACCATTGCACATCAAAGGGATGCATGAAAAGGTCTTCTCATGTCTCAAGCTGAGTTTTGATGAGTTTCAGAATGAAGAATCTCAAATGTGCTTTCTGTATTGTGCACTCTTTCCTGAAGATTATGACGTTCAAGTTGAAGATCTTTTGAGATATGGAATTGGTGAAAGACTGTTTTCTGAT
Source organism: Beta corolliflora (assembly GCA_947648045.1). Taxonomy (NCBI): domain Eukaryota; kingdom Viridiplantae; phylum Streptophyta; class Magnoliopsida; order Caryophyllales; family Amaranthaceae; genus Beta; species Beta corolliflora. Next base: position 179,739 of record CANSZD010004255.1, read on the forward strand.
GTTATAACTCTGGATCAGGCAAGGAACAGGGTTCATTCTATTATCAGTAACCTCAAAGCTTCTTGCCTATTGCTGAGTAGTAATTGTGAAGAAAGTGTAAAAATGCATGACGTGTTTCGTGATTTGGCCATATCAATTGCTACCAGCAACGATTACAGCTTCATGGTAAAGGCGAGTTCAGGATTGAAAGAGTGGCCAAGTAACTTTAAGTTGCAACATGTTATGAGGATGTCATTGATGAACAACGAATTTAGTATGTTTAGTGGAGAGGGAGAATACCCAGAGCTCATACTACTACTGCTGCAAAACAACACACTATTAACAAGTATTTCAGATGACTTCTTTGCGGGCATGAAAGCACTCCAAGTACTCGATCTCAGCAATATCCCGAGTCTGGTGTCCTTACCCTCCTCACTCTCTTCTCTCACAAACTTAAAAACTCTTTGTGTGGAAAATAATAACCTTAGAGACGGATCTGCACTTGGAGAACTGAAATCAATTGAAATCCTCAGCCTCCGGAAGTCTTCATTCGCAAAGTTTCCAGAAGAGATAAGGAGATTAACTACTCTCCGTTTACTAGACTTGAGCGACTCCCAAGTTGGTGAAGTTCCAGCGAACGTGTTATCAAGCCTTTCACGTTTGGAGGAACTGTACATGGGAGGCAGCTACAGCGGTTGGGAAATTAAAGAAGCGAAAAGAAAAGAAAAGGCTACTCTGGCAGAGGTTCTTTCCCTGCAGCACTTAAATACCCTACATATTGATATAGGCAACCATGCTTGTCTTACTGAAGATATTACCAATCACCAGGGAAAATTGAAGAAGTATCGCATACACATAGGAGAGAAATTTGGCTCCCTGACTACTTACGCCACAAGCATGTGCCTCAATATACCTGATCACTTTGGAGTACCCAAGCTTTCCATGAACTGGCTGAAGAGCTTACTAAGAACAACACTGCAGTTATCTCTCATGAGCTGGAAGGATCTGTCAAATCTTGGAGAGTTGCAATTGGATTGTTTTCAGTCACTGAAGCATCTCCATATTCAAGGATGTCATTCCCAGACCTGTTTTTCGTCTACATTGTTTAAAAGGCTTCAGAGTTTGCAAGAGCTCCAAATTAACTCTTGCTTTAAACTGGACACAGTGTTTTATTCCGATGGTAGTGTTCTCCAAAACAATGTCCTTCCTAGACTCACAAACATGCATGTCCAAGATGCCCCTAATTTGACAGCTCTATGGAGAGGTGTTTTTCCAGCAACAAGCTTTCAAAGCTTAAAGCATGTAAAAATTGAATTATGCATGCAGATGAAAACTCTCTTCCCTTTAGCCATTGCTAAAGGTTTACACCAACTAAGATACTTAGAGATATTAAATTGTGCTGTTATGGAAGTTATCATCTGCGACATTGGAGCTCACAAAAATCAGAAGGATACACAGTCAGGGCAACAAAATCTTACACACAGAGAGGAAGAATTGAGAAATATAGACACGCTAACACTCTTTCCTCAGCTACAGACATTGAAGCTTAAGCATTTAAAGAACATCAGAAGTCTTACCCAACCTTGGTTCCTTCTAGAGCTTCCTACTTTGGAATATCTAACAGTGCTATCATGTCCAGGACTCAAGCTTCCCTTAGCACCCGAAAGCTTGCAGAGGTTGATTGAAATTAAAGCAGAAAGAAAGTGGTTTGAAGAGTTGAAATTTGAGGACAATAAAACACAAACATCACTGCAAAGATGCTTTACAGGTAAATCAACTAAACCACATTACAAGCTACCAATTGTTTTTCTTCAGCAATATGTATCCCCTGTCTGATGTACACATGCAATCTTACAGATATAAGCACATGAACTCGTGAAACATCCATACATTAGGATACAAAAGCATTATCCGAGGAGCTAACTATCTCCAAGGTTAGTCAAGCAAATTCTATCAACAACAACCTCATCCTCCATTTGTTGTTTTTTATTACTTTTTATGGATGTCCAGAAATAAACTTCATACTTTATGTAACATTTGTCTCTCTCTAACCTCTTCCTCTTAGTTTCTCTTGACTCACATTTTCTTGCTTTATCCAACACTTACTCTCTTTCTACCTAAATTTTTTTTTAAAAAAAAAAAAATCACAAATTCTTAACTGCTTGTTTGCATCAACCAATGTAAGAAAAGTACTAAAGAAGGCAGAGCGTATTTGACACTTTTTCAGAACTACTACTACATTTACATTAAGCAAAAAATGATCTAAATTTACTCTATCTAATAACCATACAACTCTAAATTGAGCAATAAGTGCTGTAATCTTCACCATTTTGTCCTTGATTCACAAAATTTTAATAAAAATTGATATCATGTCAGATCATTATTTTGGCTAGAAGGAAGTGTTACTCCCAAGAAAACATGTTATGGTTAACTAAAACCCTAGCCTCCTTTCTCTCTCTTCTCTCTCAAACCCTAGCCTCCCCTACCCTTTTTTCATCAGTTAGGGGCTGCCATAGATGATTTCATCCATGGTAAGCCCCTTCTCCCCTTTTATTTTCAGTTTTTAGTTCATTTTCTAGTTTTGTTGAATAAATTAGTCTCTCTTTATGAGATTTTTTCAAACCCTCTTATGGGGATTTTAGTCTCTGTTGTGGAGATCTCCATCTCCCATATGGGAGTTGTGAGTATGGTTTTTTTGATTTTAGGTATGAGAAATTGTTCTCATTGGTTGAAGTTCGAGACTCAACATGAAGGTATTGGAATCTCGGATGCGATCAACATGGCTCGATCAAGAATGTTCTTCCCAAACTATGTCAGAATGATAGACTTCCTCATCAATAGGCTGATTCGATTGCAAATCTGGGGAGCTTATTTGTATTGTTCGATTTGGTTCATTATAGTTTATTCGAAGACGAATTTGATGTAACATTGTTTGATTGTATCTTTTTTTTTCTTTAATACCTATTGTAGATGCCGTTTGGCCTTCAATTAATGAAATTTCAAAAAAAAAAAATGTTATGGTTAACTAGTCACAAATCTTTAATGTTAAGCAGCCATTAGTGAAAATTCATGTATCAAGTATTTAACGACAAACATGCCTTTGTTACCTTCAGTTCTCTCTTTACAAAATTACGGCTTTGCAAAGGACTAAAAAGATGGACACAAGGGAGTTCAGGGAAGGAAAGTAACTTGATTCCTCCATTGATTAGTTTTCATTCTCTGATTTTTATTGTCGTTTTAGATATATAAGTGGCTTATATGTTCAAATAGCAATAGTCTATGTGCAACATCAGGTCCATGTGAATGCTATTCACAATATTCTCCCAATTGGTTAGAGACTCATTGTTTCACTAGTCACAGTGGTCTAGCCTTTAAAAATGCTATATTTTCTGCGCTGAAATCTTAGAATGAAACTCATGTAATTAAAATAATAATACTAATCATGACATGACCAAAAACTTACCGAGCGGGTTTGCTGGTCCATTGGAGGCTGAGACAGATAGTGTCATTGTCGAACAAGCTGTCTATCAAGGACTGCATTATTGAATATCGACAAACATAATCAAAATTTATGAAAATAGCTCTTCATGGAGTATTTCTTCTGAATAGTAAATGAATAAATTTTAGAGAATCATCAGCCAATTTCAACAATAAGTGCTTGGAGACAAGAAGGCTGCGCAATAGCATGTTACAAGTGAAGTAACTCAGTTAACTATGGCATGATTTCATTGATAAAGGTGATTTTGAGATTCATATAGTGGTATGGATTTGGAATCAAGAATGAAACCAAGGTGGTATAGGTTTGGAACATCATACCTAATACCATGTGTTTGGTTTTAATTGGAAATGAAATTTTTTTCTTTTATTTGATACCTAGAGGTATCGGTATGAGCCATAGCCACCTCCTCCTTGGGTTTCTAAACCTCATACCTTATGGGTTTTTAATCTATCAATTTATTAACGATTTTTTAACTAGGTACCCCTGTGGTTTTTCAAAATTCATGGGGTACCCATGCTTTTTAAAAAATGCACTAGGTACCCTTACTATTTCAATAAAATTCACGAAATGCCCTTAATGACTAACGACGTCAAGTTTCCGTTAGTTATTAGGGTTAATTAACCCCTCTAACCCTAATAAAACCCTAATTAGCCTTAATAAAACCCTAACCTAAACCCTAACCCCCTAACTTCAAACCCTAACCTAACCTTAAACCCCTAACCCCACCACCACCCAACCACCACCACCCCACCACCACTTCCCCTCCCCCATCCCCACCCCGTAGCCTCGCAACAGACCTCCTCCCCCACCCCCTCTGCCCTCCCCCGCAGCAACCCCCTCCCCCCCACCCCACCCCCGCAGCCCCCACCCCGCGGACCTCTCCCCCCCCCCCTCTCGCCCCTCCTCAGCAGCACCCCTCCTCCCCCTCCCCCTACCCCCGCAGCCTCCCTTACCCCCTCTACCCTCCCCCCACAGCACCCCTCCTCCCCCCCCCCCCCCCGCAGGCCCCCCAACCCGCAGACCCCCTCCCCCCCCCCCTCTCGCCCTCCCCCCACAACACCCCTCCTCCCCCTCCCCCACCCCCTCTGCCCCCCCCGCAGCACCCCGCCTCCCCCCACCCCCAGGCCCCCCACCCCCGCGAGACCCCCTTACCGCCCTCCCCCGAGAACCCTTGTTGTTTCTCCTCTGTTCTTCCTCCTCTGTTCTTGTTTCTCTCTCTCCACTCGCCGACTGTGTGGTTCTTGCCGCTTTTGTTGCTACACTCTTGTTGGTGGTGGTGCCTCCATTGCATGATGCTGCCGTTGCTGACTTCCTGGTCTACGCGTAATCAGTGGGGTTGAGGAGGAGAGAGAAGGTAGAGGGAAGGGGGTGTGGGGACGAAATCGACGAGGGGTGGGGGGGAGGGGGGGGTTGCGGGGAGTTGGGAGGGGAATTCCACGAGGGTGGTGGGGGGGGGAGGGGGAATTCGATGGGGGTGGTGGGGGGGGTTGCTGGTGGTGGGAGGGGCTACTGGGATGGTGGAGGAGGGGGGACTGGGGTGGTAGGGGAGGGTTAGGGTTTAGGGTTAGGGGTTAACAATGGCAAAATGGTAAATAAAGCTAACGGAAACTTAACACCGTTAGTCATTAAGGGCATTTCGTGAATTTTATTGAAATAGTAAGGGTACCTGGTGCATTTTTCAAAAAGGAGTACTTGGTGAAAAAACCGATTTATTAAACAAACACTAGGTATGAATTTTGTTCATTCTAAACCCATACCTCATACCAGAATCATATGAACTAAACGCTCCCTAAGTAAGTTAACAAAGAAACAGCTTTAGAGGCAATTCCACCAGAATCAACAATAATTATGACAACAAATATATTTCCAGTATGGTCACAAAAACTAATTCCTCAACATACATGTTTCCGCTTTCCAAAGGATAGCGAAGAATTATAAAGGTTGATGCTGAAGGTTGGGTCCCATGTCACGTACATTCCACTAAGATCAGCAATCATGCCAAATTAGCATCAGATTACCGTAGCCAGATAGGCAACTTTTCATGTTCCATCAAATTCCACACCAAACATCAAAACCATTGGAGCAAAAGACCCGTAATTCGTGTATAATATCCAGATTAAGAGTTTCCATTCTTCAGCAAAAAGACTACACCAGATAGACAATTTGGTGGTTAACATTCTCTTCACTACCTACCTTCAGAAAAATTTGGAGTGTTCAAGCTCTTTCAACCCTCTGATCTGTAGAAGAATAGTCCCAAGGCAAAACAAGATAAACAACTCTTGAGATCCAATAAAGTTCCTTTTTCAGAGTATATGTGCTTCCAAAGCAAATTTAAAATCCGTTTACCCCTATCTTCCAGCAAATGGGCACAGATTACAAAAGATTCACCAAAGTATGCACAAGGTTTTCTCAATTAACTTCTATAGTGCAAATATGAAGTCAAAGAATTTTTCAGCAAGGCTCCCATCTCCATAGTAGCAACATCCTTTAAAGTAGATAATCAAAACAATCAATGAAAGCAAATACTTCCTCCGTTTTTTACTCGCTACACTTTGATTTTCACGCTTGTCGATGCACTACTTTGAACATTAATAACTTTAATTATGTAATAGAGGAAAGTATAAAAATTTATTTTCTGAAAATATACATTGAGACGAACCCAACAACATATTACATTATAACATTTGATTTTATCTAATAGTAAATAATGCATAGTCAACCATCATAAATAAATAGTAGAATTTTCAAAGTGTAGCGAGTAATTCAAAACGGAGGAAGTAGATAAAATCGACTCTCCCACCCACAAAACTTCTAGAAGTTCAATTTTTTTTCCTAACTCCTTAAACCTTTTGCTATAAGAAAGTGAACAGTTCCCTCTCCAATATGAGCTTTAAAGATGATGCTCCACCTAATCGATAAACGATTGGACAAAGCATGAAGCCAACTAAACCGACCACCATTTTCATTTTCACCACCATTTAGCAAGGAGCGCAACAATTTTTGTCTATCATCCACAATCCAACCTTCAAACTACTTGTCTTCAGTACATTTTTGGGATAGGCAATCTAGCTAGTCTTCTACCTCACCTTCATCATTCCTGATTCCCCCTTCTACAATGAGAAAGTGGAATGCACGATCTTAATTCACAAAATGGCTGTATTAGACTTGCTGATCCAAACACACCTGAGAGCCAAAAGTACTCAGCCTCATTCTATAATTACTTCTCACTTCTCGTCGCAATTCAACTAACACAATTGCATTAATCACAAAAGCATGTTAAAAATCTTCATACGATTGATAAGCTTATTAGATGGATCACGACCAACCTTTAGGCTCCGTTTGGTTGGTTGTAAAAAAAATCAGTGTAAAATGTTTCATTGAAAAGACAATTCCAAAATTAGTTTTCCGTTGTTTAGATCCATGTAAGAAAAACGAAAAGAAAATGAAAGGAAGAGTAAGGAGGTAGTGAGAGGAGTGTACAAGAGAGATAAGGAAAAGGAAGGAAAACAGTTTTCCCTCTATTTTGAAGGGAAAATGGATTTCCATCATTGGGAGAGCAATTTTACTCCTATGGAAAATGGTTTTACACTTCTTTGCAAACTAAACAATGTAAAATTGAAAATAGAGGAAAAACAGTTTTCCAGAAAAATGTTTTACGCCCTACCATACGGAGCCTTAATGTAAGATCATTTACGTAACAAGGGAGAACAATTACAACGGAGAAACATTGCTAGATAAAGGGTTCTTAGAAGTGAACATTATGTGCCATTCATCATCATTATATATCTATGAGAAATTATATGAATTATTGTTGGGTATACATCCCAAGTCGGGTATACATCCCAAGTCCCACATCGGAGAGATAAGAAAGAGTTACCTAGTTTATAAGAGTTCACCAACTACATTAGTATGAGGCCTTTTGGGAATGAGCCCAAAAATAAATCCGTGCGGGCTAGGCCCAAAGCGGACAATATCATACTAATGGTGAAGCTGTAAGTGGACTCGTGGGCCCTAACAAATGGTATCAGAGCCGACGGTTCGACTGGGAGAACGCGCATACAATGGTGAACCCCATGGTCGGCTTGCTGGAGTATGCAGGGTGCAGAGCGGTGTAGCTCTAAGGCGTGGGTGCAAGTCTTTGGTGGTATTATGTATGGTTCTCAAAGATAGGTGACTCAGTTGGATGCATATGCAGTTGCGGAGTAGAAATATGTCAAGGGTGCAACCTGGAAGCATGGAGCGGAAACATGTTGGTTCTAGGCATGGCTCGGAGGCATAGTGCATTATTCTAAAGGTGTGGAAGCTCTCAGTGTGACCTCGCGATGGGAAATATGTGCTTGGTGCCTTGTGTCGAAAGTCTTTACTCATATTGTGGTGGTCAGGCGGCGTGTTCCGCGGGTTGGCGGCGGTACAAGATGATTAGACGGATTATCGCTAGATGGGAGGCTTGTGGTCCTTGGTTTGAGGGGAGGATTGTTGGGTATACATCCCAAGTCCCACATCGGAGAGATAAGAAAGAGTTACCTAGTTTGTAAGAGTTCACCAACTACATTAGTATGAGGCCTTTTGGGAAGGAGCCCAAAAACAAATTCGTGTGGGCTAGGCCCAAAGCGGACAATATCATACTAATGGTGAAGCTGTAAGTGGACTCGTGGGCCCTAACAAATGTTACTGTGATAACCTGCTGCTGACTACCCAATTGCGAAGAAGTAATGGCATAAAAAAAGTATCTAGGTTTCACCTAAAATAATTAAATAAAAATTACATAAATAAAGGCTCAGCATAGAGGACAAGACAATTGCAATTTCAAATACGCTTGTATATAATGTTCGCAATTTTAAGCTAACAAATTTTACAGCAAAGAGGTACACTAGTCTGTGCATTTTTGAGAAAAAAGAGGATATGCAAAATCATTTTTAGCCATAAAACTATCAATGAATCAGTGCAAAATGTAAATGGAATTGGGAATTACGTATTGCTAGAAAGAAAAGTGTTTATACTTCTTATTAAGTTAAAAGGTTTCAAAAATAAGCATCAAATACTAAGAATTAGATCAATTTTGGTAACTAATAAGCAAAACATAAACCTAAGATCCTCATTTGTACAATTGTACCTCAACCTCCATGAATGTTAACATTGGAATGTCTTCACAAATTTAAACTATAAAGCATTACCATTACCACAATTTAGTACCACTAACCAAACATGTGCGAATTAGTAGGTGCACACGTCCATATGGTGTGCACCATACTCACAAAAGGCGACGACACCGTTTCACATTGGAGAGCTGGCACCAACTTTTTAGGCGCCACTTGCTTTTTGTTTAAAATTTTCTCTCTCCTTTACTGTTGCTGATGTAGTCAGTTTAGTTGTTTCTCTCTCTGCTGATTTATATACATAGGATTCACTTATTCATTGTCAAATAAATTTCTCTCTCCTATCTTGTATACAAATTAAAGCTTTCTCTCTCATCTAAAAGTTGTCTTCCTTCAAACTTGCAAAGGCTTTGTTTGTTTGATTCCTTTGTATTTATTATAGTAAAATCCAGAGGATAATTTATTTCGGTGAGTTTATATTATCATGGAAAATGCAGCAATGGGTGATGGAACTATGTGTGAAAATATGGATAGCTCAGGTACGAGTGATGAAAACCAACGTTTGAATTTGAAAGATGCTGAGGAATGTGCATCATAAGGTATAGGTAGGTTTTTTGTTGTGAGTGGTAATGGTATTTGCATGTCAGTAGAGTCATGTAGCATAAGAAGCTGCTAATTACTGTTTATATTAAGTGAACATGACAGGCCTTGAATGAACATGAATGACAATGGTTTTGAACATGAATGAGAGTGTAGTGAACATTAGTTGTCGTATGTATATTAGTAATAACACAGTGGTATGTATGTTTGGTGTGCAGAAACTCGGGAGGCAGAGGTTTCAGAGTTGTTGCAAAAACAAGTTGCAAATGACGAGGAAGCATACACTTTGTATAACGATTATGCATTTAGGTGTTTGGTGTGCGGAGGGACCGCGTATGTTATAAAAATGGGGGGAAGATAGTTAGGCAGCGGTTTTTTGTGTGTTCGTGTGAAGGTCTGAAGCTCAAAGGAGGAAATCAACCCAAGGTTCTGACGATGTCCTTTTGAATGAAACATATGTTCACTGCATGACTTTTATATGTTCGGTGGAGACATTGTATATGTTCAGTGGACGTATTATGCATGTATGTTAGGAGGCATCCTAGGTTTATGTAAAATGTTCATTTTATCAGTAACATATGTTCATGATACCAGTTTTACTTTGTTCACTGGTTGTAGATAACATGTCCAGGAGATAAGTAACGTATGTTCATGAATTCAACTCAACGTGCTGACGATGTCCCTTTCGAATGAAATAGACTTTTTATATGTTTATTGAGCGGCTTATTATATGTTCAATAGTCACATTATGCATGTTCATGTAAGAAGACATTATAGGTTCAAGAATGAACTTTTCCTTATTAATGTTCATTTCCTTATTAATGTTTAGCGGTCACAAGTAAAAATGTTCATTTCCTTATTAATGTATGTTCATGATGCCCATTTGAATATGTGCACTGGTTGTAGATAATATGCTCATTCGACAAGGAATATGAAATTGTGCAAGGAGAAATAGTTGGATAAACTTTTTTGACGATGTCCCTCCTGAATGAAACATATGTCACTAGAGGAAAAAAACGAAAAGACTGCGGTGCAAGGGCTGCGTTTTTTGAAAAACGCAGCCCTTAATAGTGAAGGGCTGCGGTTAGCCCAAAAACCGCAGCCCTTCGTTTACGAAGGGTTACGGTCAATGCAAAAACCGCAGCCCTTTTAGTAAAGGGCTGCGGTTAGCCCAAAACCGTAGCCCTATAAGTAATAAAGGGCTGCGTTTTGGGCCAAACCGCAGCCCTTTATAATTGATTCTCGGGGTGATATGGCCTGGGCTTATATTGAGCACGCACAAATGAAACCTAGCACAAATAAATCTTCATGGGCGCCGAATTTCTCTCATCTTTCTCTCTCCTCACTCTAACCTCTCCCTCTCTCTCATTCTCGGTGGTTTCCTCTCACAAATCTTCACACCACCACCACAAATCTTCACAAATCTTCGCAGCCCCTTTCCTCCTTCACAAATCGGTGGTTTCCTCGCACAAATCGGTGGTTTCCTCTCACAAATCTCGCCGGCATTTGCGCACAAACAGTCGCGGAAACCACCACACCACTCGCCTCCGGCTTCAATCCATAGCATCTCTGATAATTCCTTCTTCGACAACCACGAAAATTTCTTTGCTACTACACGAAATTCAGATGGTAGAATTCTTCTTCCTTGCTTTGCTTCATTGACGCATTTCGTCGAACACGTTGAGGGCAGAAAAGAAGACGACAACCACGTGGATTTCAGTGAATCTACAAGTAAAATATCCATCGAAAATTTGAAGTTTTTTTTGGAGAGAAATTTGGATGATTTTTGGAGAGAGTGGGGATTCCGATATATGAGTAACAGAGTAAGATTAGATGAAGAGGTTCGAGATTTATTAGTTTTTGTCATTTTTTTTTTTTTGTATTTGTTGGTTCATGATTGTAGTTGGTTTTTGGTTCATTTTGGTTCGAGATTTATTAGTTTTTGTCATTTTGGTTTGCGATTTATTAGTTTTTGTCATTTTTAATCATCTCCTCTTGTTGTATGATGTTGTTTGGAGTAACAATAATAATGTCCGAAATTTGCGTTCTTTATAATTTCTGGTTGTTTTTAGAGTAATGTATTGTTCTTTGGTTCATTTTGGGGCTCAAATCGATCGAAAAAATTATAATACATAAAAGTAACTGTTATTTTCTGTATATTTAATACTCAAAAAATGAAAAAAAAAAAATTGGGGTCATGAAGGGCTGCGGTTTTAACCATTAACCGCAGCCCTTTGTACAAAGAAGGACTGCGGTTTGGGCTCAAAACCGCAGCCCTTCTTTGTGAAGGGCTGCGTTTAAAAACCGCAGCCCTTCATTTTTGCCGAAGGACTGCTACGAAAAGGGCTGCTGGCCAAAAATGCAGCCCTTAGGGCTGTTTTGACCGCAGTCCTTCCGTTTTTTTCCACTAGTGTGTTCACTCAAGGACTTTCAATATGTTCATTAGAGACCTTGCACATTATGTATGGTAGGAGGCATTTTAGGTTCAAGTGAAATGTTCATGTAGTCAGTAACGTATGTTCATGAGACCTATTTTACTGTGTTCACTGGTTGTAGATAATATGTCCATGAGAGAAGTAACGTATGTTCATGAATTCAACTAAAGGTTTTGACGATGTCCCTGTCAAACAAACATATGTTCAGTGAACGATTGTCATATGTTCACTGTGCGAGTTATTATATGTTCAGTGGTCACATTATGCATGTTCATGTAAGAAAGCATTCTAGGTTCAAGAATGAATTTTTTTTATTATGTTTAGCGGTCACAAGTACAAATGTTCATTTCCTTTTTAATGTATGTTCATGATACCCATTTTAATATGTGCACTGGTTGTAGATAATATGTTCATTCGACAAGGAACATGAAATTGTGCAAGGAGAAGTAGTTGGATAAACTTTTTATTAATAACATGACGGGAAAAGGTTAACGAAAATATGATAAATCAAAATACAAACAGTTAATTCATAAGCACCAAGTAGATCTACTCTTCGTTGAGTTGTTCTTCCCACTTAGCAACAACATCCATTGCTTTGCTAGAAGGGTCGTTGAAGATGCTATGAACACGGGCGATTTCACTGATTATGTCCAGTGTATCTTTCCCTCATTTTGCTTTAATTTTAGTAATTTGCTCATAGCTTTTGTAGTCTTTGAATTGAAGACCTCACATGCTTCTAAATATGCCTTTGTGGCCTTCAAGGCTTCTTTTAGGTGTGTTTTAATATGTGGATCCATGTGAGGAGGTGAAGGCTTTCTCTGTGGGGGAAGGGAAAGGAATGATGCAGCGATGTGAAATATAAAGGAGTCTTTTTATAAGAAATTTTAGGTTCAGATTCATTGACCTATTGTATGTGAATTGGATGTTGGTTGTGAGATGTGGATATAATGCAGTCATTGTTGGGGGGGAGGTAGTTGACGGGTGTATGAGTGATGATAATGATAATGATGTTGGTACTTGCGTTAGGTGCGGTTGTCAGATGTGTATTGCTGTGGACCATATGTTCAGAAAAAGTGTTATGCATGTACATTTCAGAATTGCTTGTATGTTCATGTAATAGAAAACATGTTCATTTGACTAACAAACATGTTCATTTGAGTAAGTTTTATGTTCATCTAATTAATTAAAATGGCCATGTAATCAATTAAGATGTTCACTTGAGTAAGCTTTTTGCTAATGTGAGGAAGATACATGTTCATTGAAATAAGTGGCATGTTCATTTATGTATGTGGCATGTGTTCATTTTGGCAGTGTGTACTGTTCTAAGGACAGATTTGTGGCCATCCTGTACAAGCTTATTTTAAGATCGACCAATGAACTGGGTGCGAAGCTCATATCCAGTTTGACGTTGACAAGGACATTGGCATGTTTAATGTGGTTAGGCACCATATGGTGCAAAACCATGGGATGGTCCCTCTTGGTAAGAGGCACTTCATTCGATCGCACAGAAAAGTCACGGCAGAACAATTAGAGATGATCAATAGCCTGAGAAGCAGTGGGGATGGTGTGTCTGATGCAGTTAGAGTATTGAGGAAAGAAGTTGGGGGTTTTGCTAATGTTGGATTTACTGGGAGGGATGCATATGATGCGGTTGCAGCCGATAAGAAGAAGGAAATCGATGGGTGCGATACTAACCATTTGATTCAGATGTTCTCAAAAAGACAAGCCACGGAGGGTGATTTCTTTTATGATTTCCAGCTAGATGATGGGGGTCACCTTGTCAATATATTTGGAGGGATGGACAGTGAAGAGGGATTACGATTGCTTTGGGGATTTAGTTGTGCATGACACGACATACAAGACGAATCGTTATGCGATGTTGTGTGGGCCTTTTGTTGGGATGAATCACCACCAAAAAAATGTTATGTTTGGGCTTGGATTTGTGTTAAATGAAACAACCGAATCCTTTATTTGGCTATTCTCTTCTTTCTTAAGGAGTGTGGGTGGGAAGCCGCCTATTACAATAATGACCGACCAAAGCAAAGCTATGGCGGGGGGTATAACTGAAGTGTTTCCGAGTGCCATTCACCGTTTGTGCACGTGGCACATTAACAAGAATTCAATGATTAACATTAAAGGGTTAAGGGCAAAGGATGGATTCGTTGATCTATTCAATTATGTGCTGAAGTATTGTGATTCAAAGAGTGAGTTCAAGCACTATTGGAAGAGGTAAATATATGTTCTATTGCTTTCTATCACATGTACAATGTGGGTATTGCAGTTGTTCATTTATATATGATAAAATAATATATATTGTTCATAATGACTCCAATATGCATTTGAGTCAGTCACATGTTCATGTAATAAAGTAATATGTTTATTTGAATACGTCCAGTGTTCAGGTGAGTTTGGTACATGTTCATTTGCGCTAATTGCATGTTCATGAGAACAAGTTATATGTTCTTATGCGTAGGGCACATGTTCATTACTCCATGTTTGAAATGTTCATTTTGTTATTTGATGCTGTTCAGTCTGGTTGCCAAGTATGAATGTGAAGATGACGTTTGGTTGAAAAATTTGTACAAGCTGAGGAAGATGTGGTGTCCTATTTACAACTAGGCCTATTTTTCTGGAGGAATTTTATCATCTCAACGCAGCGAGTCGACCAACCACTCTATTGGTATTAGGCTCCACCCCACACAAGGACTGTTGGAGTTCTATAAAACGTTTGTGGACGTTATAGACGAGTGGCGAGAGACAAAGAATGGCGAAGATCACCAGTCCTTGTGTGGGAACAGGCATCTTGCGTTTGCCGAAGTTAAGCTACTACTTCATGCAAAGGAGATATACACTGTTGCGGTGTATTTGATATTTGAGGACAACTTCATCAAGGGGGCAGCATGGGCACAGAAAATCCTTACGTGGGAACCCCCTAGGTTTGGTTATCATGTTGGGCGACCGGATAAGGATATTTTGATGCACACAGTGACCTTTGATCAGGAGTCTTTGGAGATTGAATGCACGTGCAACTACTTTACCGAAGTTGGCATTCTATGTGCTCATTGTTTGCAGATATATCATGTGAATAATGTAGACGTCATCCCAGAGAGGTACATAGTTCAGAGGTGGACTAAGCTTGCGATGTGTACAAGGAAAGATGATATAGTTGAAAATGATTCGTGTGTTATGCAAGTGTCTGTGTGGAAGTTGCAAATGAGCAGGAAGTTGGTAGGGCAAGTGAATTGCGCCCAATATCACAGCGAAACACGCAAAGTAATGGACAACGCGTATGTTGAGATGAAGTCAAAACTCCAGGAGTTGATGGGGAATATTGATGATGCGCTATCTCTTGTATCGACGTCGTTACGAGACACAGGCGCGTACAACACCCCAGTTATGAAGGACCCAGTTCAAAGAATTAAAAAGGGCACAAAAAGGGCCGAGAGAAAAGTACGTTGGAGAGGAAAATCAACAAACTAAAGGGTTGGAAGAAACGAGCTGAGAAGGCAGTGGTAAAGTCGAAGGGAAAAGCCCAAAGTAGTGTGAAGGTATGTATGTTCCTGTGTACGTACTAGATGTTCATTTGGATTGTATGAAATGCTTAACTGACTTGTTATGCATGTAAATGTAGGAGTTTTTGGCAGTTCCTATGCAAGGAAATGTAGCGCATTCAACAAGTGGTACTTTGTTGTTGGAGGTCTTTGAACCAGATGATTATTTCAACGTGAATATAATTCCTTAGATGATTATGTAGAACCCTGTATGGAGATGGAAGCGATGCCTGCTTGTATAACACATTGTACATAGTATATTATCGCAAGTAACAGTTTGTTATAAAGAAATAAAAGTTGCATAAATTCACAAATTATCTTCAACATGTTCAAAGCATTTGTTCCTATGTTCATTTAAGTGGAAGACATGTGCATTGACAATGTCTAATATATCGACATCTGTTCATTTGGGTTAGTGATATGTTCAGTTGAGTGAGTTTCATGTTCATGTGCCTACGGTACATGTTCATTTTGGTAAGGTAGATATTCAATGGCCAAGACTACATGTTCATTTCTGTTAGATATATGTTCATTGATATGTTCGTTGGTATTGTGCAATGTGAACTTGGTTTCATGTTCAGCAGGTGCTTTCATATGTGCAGGGGTACCAACGTTCATTACGGAATCTAGTTATGTTCATCGTGTACGATCATATGTTCAGTACATCGTCCATTGTTCATTAATCACTTGCTTGTGTTCATTACTTGATTGCATATGTTCATTGTAGTTAGGTTTGTTCATTTGGTCATTATGTACTGTTGGTTTTTTTTGCATTTGGGGATGTTCATCATGTACGCTCACATGTGCATATGTTCATTGAGGTCATTATGTACGTATACATGTTCATTGTGTACTTGTATGTGTACATTGTTATTTGCATTCTCCATACGTGCGTTGAGGCTTGTTCATTCTGTACTTTCACATGTTCACTATGTACTTGTATATGTCCAGTTCATTTTGGGTTGGAGGTATGTTCATCGTACTCACTTAGACATGTCAATTGGTTCAGTTATTTTCAAACAAGAACTCATATTCAGTAGGTTATTAAGGTATGTTCATTGTCTGGTAGTAATATGTTCACTTCTTTTTTTTTGAGGGGAATATGTTCACTTAGATATAGCTATTTTGTGTCAATGATTAGTGAACAAATTGAGTATGGTTCAAAAATAAAAGGAATAATTGATAAGAATAATCCTACCTTTACCCGGTCTTCTGAAAATAATCCCAACTTTTCATAATCTCATAATAAGCCCAACTTTAACGTATATTTGCTCAAAACAGGTCATGACCTGTTGCTTACCTGCAAATGCAGGTTTAATATATTAACTATGTAATTAAAAACTACTTTAATTATTTAATACCCTAACTGTGTAATTAAACACCTAAATTCAGTTATTTGATTAATTTAAAAAAACTAAAGCACTACTGGTCCACCCCCCTCTCCCTTCCCTTCATCTTCCTTCCCCGAACCCTGCCCCTTCGGCCTCTTCCAGTGAAAGAAACCCCCATTCGACGTCTCTCTCTACCACCCTTCCAAAACCCACCACCATCATCGACTTAAAAACACTTCACCGGATTTTCCCCAAAACGATCGTCAATCACCAACCATGTGACCGCAGGTGCCAACGACGCCATTATCGCCATCACTTAGAAGCTTCAACGTAACATCGGTCAAAACAAAGTCAAGTGATACTCCACCATCACAACACCACAACCACCACCACTAAGAGAAAGCGCATAAAACATACACAACTCTCCAACAATAGCCGACACTTCAATCACCATTAACCATCTTACTCTCTATATATATAGAAGAGATCATTAGTTTGGTTTTGGTATAATATCCAAAAAAAAAGCTCCCAAATTTAGTTCAAAGTCATCATTTGTAAACTAAATAATACTTTTATACAGCAAGAGCTCATATTCCTCTATTGTCTGAACTGCAAATTCAGATCAATCTCCCTCCTCTTTTCACCTCTTTTCTCCTCCCCATTTATGGTACCCCTTCAATTTACTCATATTGAACTGGGAAGCTAGTTATTCCGCCATTGAAAATACACCCAATTTGCTAATTTCGCATTGGGTATCTTTTTGTTTTGGAAATCAACACAGAATTTTAAGAACAGAGGGTTAATTGAATAATGGGGAATGATGGGGTTACTAAAATCAGTGAAAATGAGGGAGAAAAATCGGTTTCAGAAGCTAGTGTTGCTCCTCTTTCTGGAAGTGGGGTTGTTGAAGAGACTGAGACTAATTTGCTGAAGAATACCAAAACCAAACTAATGATTTCTTTCTCTTTCCTCTTTTAGTAATCTCTCTATCTTACTCTCTCCTTCTGTTAGCAACTCCGAAAAATGATGCAACTGTCAAGTGGTGGTGGTTGATTGGTTGATTTTTGGTTATAGTAATGAGTGTGATCGGTGACAGGGGGTTAGTTTGTTGATATTGGGGTTGTACGTGGGGTGGGTTTTTAGTGGTGGAGTAGAAATTTGTGATGGTGGTATGGGACTTTCGGTTGAGCGATGTTGGGGTAGTTGGTGGGTGGGACTTCGAGTGGTTTTGGAGGTGGTGTGAGTCGGATGGGTTATTGTGGTAGTGGATTCAAGTGGTGGAAAGAGAAAGGTTCTTGAATAGTTGAGACCTTGAGAGGTTGAGGTTGACTGTAAAGAAAAATGAAAAAGGGGACTTAATTAATCAAATGTAACATGTTCAATAGGTTTTAGGTAAAAAGGACCAACGTAAGAAGATAAGGTATCGAGGTGGGAGTATTTTGAGATTATTTAAGATTGGGGTTGTTTTAAGCATACCGGCCAAAGGTGGGATTATTAGAATCAATTTTTTCAAAATAAAAGTCTAAACAAATTTTTGCATGGATCAAAATATGAACAAATGATGTAACGAAAATGAGAAATTTCATTAACAATTCAAGAATATTTACATGAACAAAAAAAACACAAAAGAAAGGGAAAATAAAAAACTTCAAAAAGAAACTTATATAGCAAAACTCAAACTTCATAATCCCCAAAAAATTTAATTAGGACGAGTTAATCCGATCTTTGGATGATGCGATTCTTTGTTTACCAATAGAACATGACCTTGCAGCATCCCGAAATGGGTAAATGAACATTGCAGCCAATAAAACGAACATCAGATATAGCGGCTCCAAATTTACAATTGAGCAGTAACTAGATTAGTGAACACTACTTCAAATAAGGTAAGTTTAAAATATACTGACATGAGCATATGAAGGGTAGATAATGTACACCCGACAATTAAAGTGGATATGTCTTAAACATATATAACGTGTAAATAGAACGGATGGATGGTGTTACCCGGCGTCCCCATCCCCAAATGCGTAGTCTGCTATGTGACTGAGATCTATCCTTTTCTCGTCGACGTCGCCTGAGCTCGAGCAGATGTGAGTACTTGACCATGAATGGGAACCTGTACTTCAATGGGAGGCGTCTTTCTCAGTGTGGCCTCCCAGCTTCATGAGGACTGCCAACGCTGTTAGAATTCAAGGTATGCAATTGTAAGCAGGGATGAATTGACACATGGAAATTATGAGGACGTAGGGATATTAGGTCACCTCTGCTCCTCCGCTTGATTGATTTCCACCCCTTTCGAAGCTGCTTCCTCTCCATCTTTTGGCCTGATAGTTCATCAAATAGGGGAATGAACATTTGTATGTACATATGTTAAAAAATGCTGCCCATGTATATTAAATATCTTATGAACATGCGTCATAGAACAATGAACATATGTGTTGATAAAATGGGTGAGAGTACCTGAGCACGGCTTCGAATGATTGGAAATTCTCCAGACATGCATCATGGACTCACTGTATACATTGGACTAGTTAGTTATTGGATTACCATAATTTCAAACATTCATTATGTGTGTTGGGTTAGGCATCGTACCATAAGATTGGGATTCCGCAACAATAATTATATGTATGAACGAATAGGTAAGAACAAATTGCAATCAATTAAGTGAATATCACACAGAACGTCAAGGAACATGCGTATTAGTTGTATGTAGGTGAAACAACTAATAGAGTATCAATAAAGAATAACCAACATTTTCATACAACAGGGATCATCCATGTAATAAAGTTAGCAAGTAAGCAATGAATAAACCGCATCACAGGATGAACATCAACCAATAGCGTAATGAACACAAAGCCTCCAAGGATGAACATTAACCAAGTAGTTAGAATGGTAGATACCTTGGCAATGTGTGAAAAACCTGCTGGTCTGTATAATCATCTACGTCAAGTGTATCATTGGGGAACAAATGAGTAATTGTACAGAATACATTATTATTGTTTCCTTAAAAACAAATAAGGAATGTAATGTAATGTAATGTGGGGGGGAGGGAATTAAAAGGGGATCACGGGGGGAAAATTGTGTAGGGCTCCCGTCTAATGATACACTCAATTTTTTCCGCAGCGAGCAAACCAAATTAAAATTATTAGTTACCGTTATTCATGTTCAATGGGCTTAGCCTTGTCATTGAAGAGGGGATGCACAGGAGAAAGTTGATCAAATATTTGATCCATGGTGGGGTCCTTCTGTCGCTGTGGTGTACGTTCCCGGCGATTTGGCGTACGCCCCACAGTCAACGCGAGGTCCAGAAGGTCAAATGAAGGGCCACCATCATGTAAATCATTCCTAGGGGGGCGGGGGTTAAGTTGTTCTGCAACAACTTGGTCAACTATCTGTAGCAGAGAATCAGAGGAGAAGAAATCGGTATCCTGGCGAAGGATTGAGCCCCCCTCCAGTTGAGGTAGCACAGGGAAGCTTGACTTCGCCAATCTATTGAAGTTGAAGTTCATTAGATTCGGGCCCGCATCCTTGCTGTCCTGAGTGGAGCCCAGGAGGGGGCCTTGGCACATGAGTGCATGCAACTCTGCAAGATCTGTTGTGATTTTAGCACAACAAATCTTGAACCTTGACTTCCAACCCTGTTGGACATAGTACCATCGGGAATTGAAACCAATCAGTTATATGAACTCAAAGAACATGTTTGGATTTACAGTTGAACATGTTGAAAAAGGAAATGAACATATCTTTCCAAGCAAGTGAACATTACCGTCATTCAAGTGAACATCATGGGTAGACAAATGAATATGTGTTAATGAAAAAATGAACATATAGGCAACGCAAGTGAACACTATGTTTAATTCAAGGTTACATCATGGTTAGGCAAATGTACATGTGTTAAGAAAATGAACATGTAGACTACGCAAGTGAACACTATGTTCAGTCAAGTGAACACCATTGGAAGCAGTGAGCATCAAGGATGGACATACGAACATATGGTCCAGGTTAAACTTAATGAACATGTTGGTCTTTACAGTTTAACATGTGAATAAGAAAAAAATGAACATGTACATCATGGGTTGCCAAGTGAACAT
Source organism: Beta corolliflora (assembly GCA_947648045.1). Lineage (NCBI taxonomy): Eukaryota > Viridiplantae > Streptophyta > Magnoliopsida > Caryophyllales > Amaranthaceae > Beta > Beta corolliflora. The sequence goes on from CANSZD010004255.1 coordinate 200,318, forward strand.
GTTGATGAAAAACAAATTGAACATGTATTCAACCCAAATTATCATTACGTTCAGTTGAAGTGTACACCTCGTGTGCAGAATGAACATGAACATTTGTACATGAACATAAGTCATACTCTAAATGAACATTTACCATGTAATCAGATGAACATCTTGTTATATGTGAACATGTAGCTAATTAAAATGAACATAGGTCAGATGATGAAATCACATAAGGTACCTCAAGTCTGTTGGAGTGGAGCTGACTTGTGGGCTCGGGATCTGTTGTTGTTGACTTGTTGTTGTTGTTATTGTTTCTGTTGTTGTTGGTGTTGTTGTTGTTGTTGTTGTTGTTGTTGTTGTTGTTGTTGTTGTTGTTGTTGTTGTTGTTGTTGCTGCTTGCTGCTGCTGTTGTTGTTGTTGTTGTTGTTGTTGTTGTTGTTGTTGTTGTTGTTGCTGATTGAGAACTTGCTGGATGGTGAGTGGAATTGGTATCCGGTCAAGAACTACGCCACCTCCAAATCCATGGCGCAGTTCGAGGGTGTTCCACCTCCTGATCAATTCCCTCTCCCAGACGCTGATCAATGGGAATTCCCGAGGGGCTGGACACAACTCATTGAGAACTCGGTCAAAGTAGAAGATCTGTAAACAAGAGATAAATGAGTGGTAATGGTAACATGTAAACTGGTTACATTACATGGACAGAGGACTTACGATCAAGAAGGGAGTAGGGCCAATGAACCACCGGTTTGGTTTCTCCTTCCAGTAGTGGGTGGCATGGATGACGGCGTCTTTGGTGTACGTGCACCAATCGTAGTTTGCAATTTGGTTGATGTTAACGGCCGTGACTAAGCAGGCTGGGGTGGGCTGGGAGTTAGAGCTGCTCTTGATGCAGGAGTTCACGGCAGCTACCAATAATGTCCTCTTCCAATTGTCACTGACCCCCTCAGCCAGGAGCTTATCAATAATCTGATTCAAGGACGGACAACCATGTGTCTTCAGTCCATGGTACCCCCTCCAATCCACCATCATCCTATCGTAGGCTGAAGTTGTAACAAAAGGTGTCGGCTCAACAATGGGCAGTCCTCCCACTGGCACGTCGTACACTAGGTGCACGTTCACTGCCTCTATTTTGACCTCTTTCCCACGTTCCAGCTGCAAGCTTCCACTAGAGCAATTGATGTGGGAAATAATGGCTGTGATGATGTTGGTGTTGTACTTCTCAAAGTCCATCGCCAAAAGTCCACCGAACCCCATGTCCCGGATCGCTTGCTTCTTTGCCTCGTCATTAGCAATGTTCTACAATAGCCTCACCAAAGGCTGGACAGAGTGGCGCACCTTGATCAGGGTATTGGCGCTACCGCTACTGACCCCCTGGGAACCACTCTGCACAGGCAGCACAGATTTTGGAGCTGTCTGCATCTCCTCTGACTAGGTGCCACTTAATCTGAAAACATGGGGGCACAACTCATTTCAATAAACGGAAGTACTGTCCATTACACTTTGCCATTATAAGAACACACGTGATCACTTGATACCCGAAACATGTACACCTACAACAACCTAGGGGTTCACTACATTCAATATATATATTGTCCACTGCCCATGCGATATGCATGGAATTTTGTTATTTTCACATGTTCATGCACTACAGCAAATACATCTTCAACCTAGAGGTTCTTCTAATATTTGATGACAGACATGTTCATTTAAATGTTGTACATATTCATTTTGGATCAATGACAGTGAACATGTTCAACTAGTATTTGATGTAATGCAGTATGCATGCAATGTTCATCTACACTCTCAATAATCAAGTGTCCATATGAACAAGTAGAGGTGGGCATGGGCCGGGCCAAGCACGCGGGCCGGCCCGCCGGCCCCGGCACGAGCCCGCTCGAGGCCCGACCCGGACCGTTGTCCGCCACGTGGGCCGTGGGCTTCTCATGGACAAGAAATTTTATTTCGGGCCCGCACGGCACGAGCCCGCCTATATGGCCCGTGGGGCGCCCACGGGCCGAACGCCCTTTCCTTTGTTTTTTAGCCTAAAACGCCAAGAATCTAAAAAAACAACATAAAACACGGGCCGAGCCCGCAGAGAGGCACGAGCCCGGCCCGCGGGCCCGTGGGCCGGGCGGGCCGTGGACAAAATCGAAAATTCCGGGCCGGCACGGCACGGCCCGCCACTCACGGGCTCGGGCCCGGCCCGGCCCGCCATTTCCCCAAGCCCGCGGGCCGAGCCCGTGAACAGGCCCGGCCCGGCCCATGCCCAGGTCTATGAACAAGTGACAATGTTCATCTACACTATTACTAATGTTCATATGATAACACGCGCACAAGTGATAATGTTCGTCTACACTCTCAATAATGTTCATCTACACACTTAATAATGTTCATTAAAGAAGTCATGTTCATCACAAGGATTCAATGTTCATTTGTAAGCAATGGTATTATGTTCACGTACAGCGGATCATTGGTGGTTGTAATCCCAACACCCTCAGATGCGAGCTGCTGGGATGGTCCCCTTGCCCGGCCAGCGATCTTCCTCGCTACCCTGCATGCCAAAAGTGTATTAAGTTAAATGATGGTTGTTGGTGAACATTACAATATGAACGCCTAACTAATTACCTCCCTGCAGCCTTGGTCCTCTTGGCCGGTGGGACATATTCAGTGTCATCCTCCTCGGGAGCCCGCCTACAATGCCATCAAACAGTAAGTATCGTTGCACAGGATGCGTAATGTGAAGTATGCAGTGCATGTGTCAATCTACATGTAATACCTCTTCTCTACAGGAGCCATCGGAAGACACTCGGTAATCGGCGCTTTGGGGTACCAGTGATATTTTGAATAGGGTTCGTCCCCTGCTGTGCAGCTTGCACACCCCTGCAAATATGTAAATATGGTAATGTAACATTCAAGTCATGTAAAAGAATGTGCATGGAATTTACAGACGGTAAACGTACATGCTTAGTATGGTGGGTGCTGAACCCAAACGAATAACATCATCCGTCGCACTGCACAACAGGTAGTTTTAATGAACATGAGGCTTATTTACAATGACCACGTGATAGACATAGTACCAACATTACTAACCTGCTTTCCTGCGTGATCTCTTCTAGCCACTGAGGACGACGTTCTTCCACTTGTTGAGGCTGGGTTGCCTGATGTTCACCTTGTTCAGTTTGTTGGGGCAGGTGTTCACCCTGTTCAGATTGTTGTTGGTGGTGGTGGTGTTGTTGTTGTTGTTATTGTTGTTGTTGTTGTTGTTGATGTTGTTCTTGTTGCTGTTGTTGCTCTTGTTATTGTTGTTGTTGTTGTTGTTGTTGTTGTTGGTGTTGTTGTTGTTGTTCAGTTGGTTGGTCCAGGTGTTCACCCTGGTGAGGATGTTCACCTTCATCAGTTTGTTGGGCCTGTTGTTCAGCTTGCTGCTTAAGGCCATGTGTCTCGTGTTCCTCCACCCTGAACATGGCAAGAATTGACAATGGGAACTGTGATTAATCTTGATCTTAATGAACATTACACACAAGACAAATGAACATCATATTTCGAAACGCACATCAACTACACTGTAGGGAACATACGACGCACTTGTTTCGAACATAAGAAAACATCTAACAATGTAACACCAAACGCACTGTATTGAACATGCGACCTACTGTTTAGGAACATCAGTACACGTATATGAACATGCATCATATGGTTATGCACATGCGAATGACATTTGCAATCATACTAGTGAACATTATCCACAGTAGTGAACATGTGACTTACTTGTGTCCATGCATAGGAAATCACAAGTGAACAACAAACACACAACAACACCCATTAGTAAACATATGACCTAATGTTTTAGGAACATCAAGCTCATGTATCTGAACATGCAATACATTGGTATGTTTAAATCTAATTTCCATGGAACATCTAACTAACACAGATGAACATCGTGCCGGATAATTAAAGCGAACATCAGCAATACTTTAATGAACATGGGACATATTCTTTTAAAAGTAATAAAACACGTACTACCATTCTAACTGGTGCAAGTGAACATTCAGATGTTAATATAAACATCTATCACACAGAATTGAACATACGACATATGAGGTACGAACATTCAGAAGTCCATCAATTATACTTAGATGTTCATTTGAATTTCCCCTAATGTTCAGGCATCACATATTTCACAAAGATGTGAACATCAGATCCATATGAAATGAACATTACATATGCCTTCAGTAAATGTATGCATGCTTCCAGTGAACAGGATGCACACAATTTAGAACAAGAATTCCAACAAACGGTCAACATTTTGGCTGATGCATGTGAACATTTATATGTGGATAAAATATCAACCACATAGAATTGAACATACGACACATGCAGTATGAACAGGAAGCCATTAAAATTGTTGAAACTAAAATATCAAAAAGTCAAAATTGTTGTGTTCTTGATTCAACTCTTTGAGTATTAATGGGTCAACGATCAGTTCTGTCGTTGGGTCTGCTGTTGTGCCTGATGTTCTCTTCTTGCTGGGTCTGGATTGAGACTTTTGGAACTAGGCCAACGTAGTTTCAAATCCTGCATCCCCCTCATCTCTGCACCAAGAACCACAATTAAACACATAATTAAACACCAGAATTACCGCCTATAAACTACATAATTAAACACCACAATTCTTTAATTTGAAAATATCATACACAGGCGCCGGAAATTTAGAATTCAATGGGGTTGCGATGAAAACCTCCTCTTCATCCGTCCTGGAATCCATTGCCAATTACATGCATGCAATTAAAAATTCAAACTTTTTCTTATAATAATGTTAAAAAATTAATTTAACTGGTTCAAACTTGCCTTTGGGTTGCAGTAGTGGCGGTGGTTTTCTGGGATTCTGCGTTGGCGGCCATGGTTGAGTTGAAAATTGCAGGGAGAGATTTTTGGGGGGAGAAAATTTTTAGAGAGAGAAAGTTCAGAGTTCGTAATTCGTGCAAATGACTTAGGGCGGTATACGGTAACTTGTTATTCATTGAAAACTGTCAAATCAGTTACTTTTCCAATATTTAAATGATGTTCATTCGTTAATTTGTGCATGTTCATTGGGCTACACTTTGCCTTTAGTTGGTAGCGTTTTGTTTTATTTTGCTTGCGTTTTGGAGCGTGCGCACCTTCCTCACCATACTTACGTGTGTATAACCTAAGGATTGACAAACATGCCATAAGAGTAATTGGCGCATTGGCAAAGACGCCATTCATAAGCTCCAATATTAGTAAAATCTTTGTTCAATAGAGTAATTGAATCAGCCAAAAACATATGACGAACAATGGTTCTTCACTTCATTGTAGGATGTTCCTGCATTCGGTTGAGAACAAAGATCGCGTGCTGGCGTGGCAGCATGCTGCGTCGTGCTGGCAGTATCTTGGTGCAAATGAGGCGCAAAACCCAAAAAAATATACTCCTCCCGTTTTTTTTATTTAAACTCCGTTTTTTTAGACGTAACATTGGATTTTTGACATTTGTCGAGGTACAATTTTGACCGATAATATCTCTAATCGTATAAAGGTAAAAATTACGGTTTTTTCACCAAATACCTCCGAGTTTTCAAAAAATTCACCAGGTACCCCCCATGTTTTCAAAATTCACAAGGTACCCCTCAATTTATGTAAATACACCCAAATGCCCTTAATGACTAACGGCGGTTAACGTCGTTAGTCATTAACCCTAATTTTCTTTTTTAAACCCTAATTAACCCTAACCCTAACCCTAACCCTAACCCTAACCCTAACCCTAACCCTAACCCTAACCCTAACCCTAACCCTTACCCCTAATCCTAACCCTAAACCATAAACCTAACCCTAACCCCCCTCCCCCCACCCTCCCACCACCCATGCACCCTCCCACCACCCCCGTAGCCCCCCACCCCCCATCCCGCAGCTCCCCCCCCCCCCCCCCCCGCGCGGCTCCCCCTCCCCCTCCTCATCGATTTCCGCAGTCATCCCCCCGGTCGATTTCGCAGCCATTCCCCCCTCCCCATCGATTTCCGCACCCATCCCCCTCGCCCACGTCGATTTTCGCACCCACCTTCCCCACCTCCGTTGATTTTCGGGCCGTTTCGGGTTTAATCTTCATCGACTACGCTGTTCTTGGGCACGTTTCGGGCACGAAATTCGACGGGGGTGGGGGGGATGGCTACGTAACATGACGAGGAGGGGGATGGTCTGCGGAAATCGAAGCGGGGCCGGGATGATTGCGGAAATCGACGGGGAGGGGGGAGTTACGGGGTGGGTGGGGATGGAGGGAGCTGCGGGAGGGGTGGAGGGGGTGGTGGGAGGGTGGGTTTAGGGTTTAGGGTTTAGGGTTAGGGGTTAAGGTTAAGGTAGGGTTAGAAGTTAGGGTTTAGTTAGGTTAATTAGGGTTATTAGGGTTTAATCAGGGTTAAGACTAATGACGTTAACCGCCGTTAGTCATTAAGGGCATTTGGTGTATTTACATAAAATTGAGGGGTACCTTGTGAATTTTTAAAACATGGGGGGTACCTGGTGAATTTTTTGAAAACTCGGGGATATTTGGTGAAAAAACCGTAAAAATTATAATAAAAAAACATATTTGGAAAGTGTATATCGTGACGAGTCAAACAAGATCTCACATGACTATATTTTTTCTTATGTATATATAATAATTAATGGTCAAAGTGTACCGGATGAATAGTGCCCAAAGTCAACATGTTATATCTAAATAGAATTGTTTTGAACGTTTTATATTCTAGACCATGCGGTTAGTTATTAGATTGAGAATTGCCCAAATCAGAATCGTTTTGAATGTTTTATATTTTGATAAAAAAAATAAAGAATAAAATTAAAAATAGAGGACCTTTTAGATAGCTATTTGATTGATAAATGCCTAAATAAGAGCTATTCTAAACATTTTTTTTATTGACAAAGTACCTAATCAGAACTTTTCTGAACGTTTTTTAATCAGAATAACTTTTTTGTGGTACATTTAGCAAAAAAGTAGTATATTTATTATAAAATCTAGTATATTAATATTATAAAAATTATACAGAAAAACCAAACATATAACTTGATTGTTAGCTTATTATTATGGTGATGTTTTGGTTCTAATATATTCTAGTACTATTTTTTTACTTCACCCACTTTTACTTTGCACTTTTGTCAATGCGCTTCTTTGAATTTAAATATCTTTCATTACATATTATTGAAAATTATAACGATTGAATATTAATAAATTACTCATTGAGACGAATGAAACAAGAATCCAGATGACTATATATTTTTCTTATATACTGAGAAGAATTTAGAATATTCTCTTTAACTGTAAATAGTGTCAAGATTACAAGTGGTTAAGATAAAATAATCTAGAGAGTACTACTTTATTGATTAATCTACTACTTTAATTTTTTACAAACATTACTTTTGTTGATGATCTGAACAAACAATATATAGAAAAAATCTGAATTAGGCAAAACTTCTATTTGATTCGCTTTTGGTACAACCAAAGAAAAAAAAGTAGCTTTTCATAAAGTGGCTTTCTTTGGTTGCCTTTTATATTTATTTTGCATTAAACAACCAACATTAATTATTGATTTTACTAAACACATTTCAAAGAGTCAATAATCAAACAACCAAGATAAATACCCAATAAAAATAGACAATCAAATCAGCCAACACCCAACCCCTGAACGCCCACATAATATTAGAGATGTCAAAAAAATAACCCTACCTACGAGTGAACACACGACCTATTAAGACTCGAGAAAGTCATATCCTAAACCTAACATAAATCCAAAGTCAACTCGAGACCAATTAGACCTAAGAATATCGAAATCTGACTAGGTCTTTTACCAATCCGATTCGTTGTTGATTCGACTTAGTACAACTTGATACTCGATTTAACCCGAAATGTTTTTATCGGATCCATTTTATATTTAACTTAAATTGGAATTCTTGTCATTATACGATATTTATAAAAGGTTTTTTTTTAAAGATCTCTTAATTTATTTGGTAATACTTGCATTTGATCAATAAATTAGTTATATAACTTATTGATATGCATATATTAAGTAATATGCAGCCTCCTCCTCTCCCCTCTCTCCTCTTCCTCCTCAAAAAAACCATAATCCTTTTCTTCTAGTTTGGGGCTGTCATCATCCTTTCAATGGTGGTAAGCTCCCAATTCTTTTTTTTTCTTCTAGTTTTCCTTGTTTTTGTTATTAATAATCTTCCATTTTCTCTCTTTTTGAGAGTTTTCTACCCAATTTTTGGGTTCTTTCTCTCCTTTCATGGGAGTTTAGAGTTTGGTTTTATTCTCTTCTCACGTGGAAGTTTAAAAATTGGTATGAGAAATTGTTCCTATATGTTGAAGTTCAAGACCATCAACATCGAAGTATTGAAAATTCGGGTGCGGTCAACATGGTTAAATCAAGAATTTTCTTCCCCAAACTATGTCAGAATGATAGATTTCCCCATCGATAGCTGCGTGATTCAGTAAATACCAGGGGGCTGCGTTGTATTGCTCGATCTAGTTCATTGTAGTTTCTTCGAAGACAAATTTGATTTGTTCTTGTTTGATTATATCTTGTTTTTCTTTAATACTTATTGTAGATGTCGTTTGGCCTTCAATTAATGAAATTTCTCTTTAAAAAAAAAGTAATATGCAATAATTCTAGTAGTCAACGGGGGATAGGATTGAATAGTTTGTCTATACCAAGAAAAAGTTTTTTTCAAGAACTAGAGCTGAATTTACCTGAAGTATTAGAATAGGGTAAGAGTAAAATAGATTTAACAAAAGAGGTCAGCATCATACAAGTGAATTACAATTTTTAAGGTCCAAACATTTTATTAACTTTTTAAGTGACTAAGGCGATGTTTAGTTCACCTTATTTTTACTAATTTGATATGAACTTATTTTTTCTGATTTGATCAGATATGAATTTTTTTTTTGATTTGATTTGATCTGATCTGAACTTATCTTTTATAAAATATATTACTATTACTATATTATTATTACTTTGTATTTCATTACTAGAATTACTATTATTATCATTTTATTACTATCACAACTTTTAATAATTAAAAATAATAATAGTAATAATATTATTAAAAAACAATAACAATAATAATAATAAAATAGCATAGTTAGTTTTTTTAAAAAAAGAATACATATATTATATGAACATACAATATATTAAAAAATAAAAGAACATATATTTTAGGTAAAAATAACATATTGTTCATGGTAAAAAGAACATATTGTTCATCTTAAAGGTCCGTTTATAATAAGAACTTAGGTAATAATGAAAAGGATATACAATGATAATTATAAAAAAAACATATATTAAAAGACCATATAGACGCTATTAAACACATTCTAAAAATAAAAGATAAATATTATTTTTATATTGATGGCATGTTCAGATTTAACTAACAACATGTTTTTTGTTATATCAATCAATTATTCTTTTTTATTATAAATAAACCTATAAATTATATATAATCATATGATTTTGATGACAATTGTTAAATGTTCTTCTTATATCGTTTTCATGTTCTATGTAAACTTTGTTTTTAAATGTAAGTTGTAATCCCTAGTAGGGGGAATTTGAATGTGATCATGCCAACACCATTACGTTATAGGTTATAACAATAATAATATGTTTTTAAATATAAGCATGATCTGATCTGATCTGATCTGATCTGATCTAATCTGATTTGATCTAGTCTGCTCTGATCTGATCTGGTCTGATCTGATCTGATCTGATCTTAACTGGAAAAGTAAAAATAAGGTGAAATAAACATAGCCTAACTTAGTGACTGATTTCTCTAAATAGCAAAAGAAAATCATTTTTATTACAAAACTGCCATTACTAATCTTACACATCAATTTCATTGATTACCCCATTGACCTAACCTCCATTAATTAAATTATCACCGACCCTCTTTTTAACCCAGCCCCCCTTCCGCCCTGTCCCCTCTCTCCTCCTTACCCCATAACCACCCGCCAGACCACCACCACTCTTCTTTCATGTAAACCACCACCCACATCCTGCCTCCCTCCTAAACCCACTTAATTTTCTCGATGGGGCACAACTTGAAGGCGGCACCACCAGTGGTGTGTGACATGTCTAATTTTCATCAACGAACGGAAGTGGGCTGCGCTCCTTTGCTCCGGCGAGGTGAAGGCACGAGCTCTGGGCTCCAGGAAACCCCATCGAGGAAACCCTAGTCACTCTCCTCTTTCTCCCTCCTCCTCTTTCAAGGTGGCATTAAGTGTTGGAGTTCGTTGAAACCATGAGACAGTCGGAGTTTTTTGTCGAGCTTGATCGGGTTGAGGTTGGAGTTTCTATCGAGGTTGGCCGGAGAAAGGTTGGAGTTTCTGCCTTGAGGGTTGAAGTTTCTGTCGAGATTCGCCGGAGTTTTGGTCGAGGTTGGCATGAGAAAGGGCTAGATGGGTGAATAACGTGAGGGATTGATGGTGAATAAAGCTAGTTTAACCAAGTGTTTAAGATTTGATTAAATTGTCCTTTCTTTTAGGGTTTTTCTATGTTATACCCTCGTGTTTTTTGTTTTCTAAGTTGCACCTAACCTTTTTGAAATTCCATTGAGTGCCCCTAAACTTAGCTTTTTAATGCATAATGCCTCCATCACTAACTATATATGCCTCATTAGTTTCAATTATTTTTTTGTTATTTAATGGAACAAATCTAACATATTATTACTCCCTGTAAGAGTTAACTATATATGTGTAAGTTAATTAATGTCACTAGATTACAAAAGGTAGATGAATTAATGACGTCTGAATTTATGCAGGGGCATTGTGCATTAAAAAAGTTAAGTTGAGGGGCACTGTGTGGAACTTTAAAAATGTTGCGTCACAACATAGAAACTGAAGAAACACAAGGGTATAACATAGAAAAACCCTTTCTTTTAAATGTGATCCCTAACTTTATCTCTCTGAATTTCTTAAAAGTGTGTGCCCTTCTCTCTCAGTCGTTTAAAAATAAACGCATGAAATATAATCATAAAGTCCCAACCCTTTTCTCTTTAATGCGAGCCCAAAGCCAATTAATTAATCTTAGCCGAACAATTAATAATGCAAAGCCCAAAGTCCAAATGACAAATAATTGCCCTATCCAAAGTTCAAGCACAACATGATGGGTAGATTAACATAGCAATGAATAGATCCCCAACTAATGTTCTACTCTATTATAAGCTCTTAGCCAAGACCATAGCAAACCAAGCCCCTTTTAATCTCAAAAATAACACATGAAATGGCAATGCCAGAAGTATTATAGCCATATAGGTCATGATTTATAATTTTCGAAGCCATTCATCTCATGGAATTAAAGCTACCCAAGAAGCGTCTTTAATTTATAAAAGCTCTTTCCTCTTACACAATTTATATTTTCGATGTGAGACTTCTACAAACTTGTACTCCCTTCGTCCCGTAATATAGTGCTTACTTCTTTCTGTTCACGGGAATTAAGAAAAATAGAGGGAGTGCTAGGATTTTCCAAAAATATTTAATGAAATAATTTTTTGGTACTTTTGTCTTGGAACTACATCTCTAATTTCTTTTTCCTTCAAAAAAAACAAAAAAAAACAATAAATGTTCCTTGGAATGGTGTAAAATAATAAATAGAGGCACACATTTTGAAAGAAAGGTGAGGGTATTTTGGAAAGTTTGGTAAAAATTACGGATCATTTAGTCCAAACAAATTGATAAAAAATGAAATAGGCACAATATTTTGGGACACCTAAAAAGGAATGTAAGCACTATATTATGGGACGGAGGGAGTATTTCCTAGCATTAGTTCATAAGTTTTTAAATTTTTTCGATGAATAATGTCAAAGGGAGTATTAATTCCTCCTATGCACTGAACTTGAAATTAATTCCATGGATACTGTCCACGTAGGACAGCACGCCGGAATTTTGGTTTTTTAATAAAACTGCTACTCCAAGTAGCGGTTAATACCAATAATGTTTCACCGAAGTTTACCGCTACTTCAAATTGCGGTTATATTGTGTCCCTAAGACAAGTTATAAGGCACGCATATAAACCGCTACTCAGAGTTGCGGTTCATTACAGATCAGAACGTGCGCGGGACGCACAGACCAACGTGGCGCGCTTTTTCTCCTTTTCTCTTGCATTGGTGATTTACAGTATAAACCGCTACACCAAGTAGCGGTTTTACCTTGTAAACCGCTACCCACAGTAGCGACTTAACTCAAAGTTAACCATTACTCTGAGTAGCGGTTTGCTTTGCCGAAAATAAAATTTCTCGCGTGTTGTCCTACGTGGACGGTATCCACGGAATTAACTTCAAGTTCAACACATAGGAGGAATTAATACTCCCTTTGACATTATTCATGGAAAAAATTCTAAGTTTTTTCCATATCTAATTTGAGTGGAAACCATCCCGTACGATTTTTGGACTTTTGAAATGAATGTAGTATTTCTTGTATGATTAAAGTATTGTCATATGTATATTTTCTTGGCATAATAAAGGGATAAAGGTAATTCAGAGGTGTTGGTGCAAAATCAGTTTGTTAACTTTGCAAACAAGTCAATGCAGTTTCCTGGTGCTGAACAACTGCAGCCTTGCACGTCCTTCCTCAAGTGGAACCGTCTCATGATTGTTCCTTAATTGCTCGTCCTTTTATCTCCTGATGGTCTTAATAGTATTCCTCTTTTGACTTTAACCTATGTTGACTTTGCCCAATGGGCTTTATGCTCTTGTTGGGCCTTTCTGTTAAGGCGAAACTAAATCTTTTGAGGTTTAATTCAATGTACCATAATAAACATAACTGGACATCTAAAAATGGTAGTAACAAATTGCCCCCCTGATTTGTGGAGTGATGTACTCAACACCCACAAATTATGAGCAGAGAAGGACTTCTAATGGTTGTAGCCAATATCATCCAGTAGTATTCTGAACGTGACTTCCTCCATTGTTCTAAGATGGTCAATAAACGCTCTTTTGGGATGGCTAAATTTGGTTGAAAATAATAGTCTTTCATGTATTCCTTCACCTTGCTTTCTAGCCATTGTGAAATCTATTAAGAAAGTTTCTTCAAGATGTGTACTTGCATGATTATTTGGTAATAACCAACAAGGATTTACATCATAGGCCATAAGATCGTACCAAATCTGACATGCACATTTATATTGTACCACATCTCTTGATGATGACCCATCCACCATTCTATAGACTTTTACTTTCTTTGTAGTTCCTTTGACAAAGAGCCTTTTTAGATATCTCCAGGACAAGTTAGGTTTCCATATTTCTTCTGTAATGACTTTGCCCCATGATTTTTAAACCATAAGAGATGTAACCTGGTCATTCCTTTCGAGTTTAGGAAATATTCATTCTTTCACAAGATCTCAATTGGCCCCTATTTGGAAGGCCTTAGATTCTCTTTTATTTTCCAGATCCTGTTGTATGACAGGATTAGTCCCAAAATATCTTTGAATAGAAGAAATTCATTTAGTGGATTCATTCTTAGTAAATTCATCCTTATCTTCAGATTTGACATTCAATGCCTTGTGATAATTTGGGCATTTTGATGGATATGGCATACTCTGGAACATATTGATGAAACATGGGAAGATATGTGTAATCCATTTAGATTTAAGTTTTTTTTTTTTTGAATCTTTTAGAGACCACATGTATATATATATATATATATATATATATATATATAAGAACTTGGATGCTTTAACTGTCCAATAATTTTTCCTAACTGTCTAATTTCTCGGGAATTAGAAATAGTTTTTTTTAGGGAGTGTAATTACTAAATGGACGCATAATTGTTTTTACTTCATTTTGGTGAACTAAAAAAACCAATGTTAAAGCAATTGAAATATTGAAACTATATTTAATAAGATTACCATTTGAGATAATTTCATTATATTTATATTATGACTTATCTTTATGAAGATATAATCATTAATTATATTTTAATTGAAAGGACTTGCATCTAGAGATAACATTTGAAAATGTTCCCTACATACTGTCTCTACCATAGCCTCATATTCATCGGCTTCTAACTCACATCCTGCACTACTCCTGGTAACTCCAAAGTAGTGACCATTTTCAAGGGAGTTGTTGAACCTTGCCTCGAAAAGGGTCTTGTGGTAGCTGTTGTCCCAAGCGTATCTCCTATCAATCAATGCAACATACATCCATGAAAATAAATTTTCTTGGACCAATAGTTCCCACAGTTTACACATACACTTAAAGTGCACTATCCTCCCCTGGCGCTCATCTTGACCTTCTTCTATCCTCACCACTTTGAGGGAAGACTGGGTGCAAGAAAGAACTAGATCCTTGGCATAAACCCAATTCATCCTTTGAGGTCTTGGGAAATTTAAGATAGTGGAAACCTCCTTTGCCCACTTCTTACAAATTGTCAGCAGTCTGTCTTGTGATTTCCCATCCAATTTGGCCATATATGGGTAGACAAGATATCAATATTAGAACCGACCTTTGTAGCGCTTGATTCAGCCAACCCATGATTTCTTGGCCCCATTACCGGTTCATCACCAAAGATATGTGCCATCTTTTCAGTCCATCTGGCTCTTTCATTTATGATGAAAGATACCTTATCTTCCTCTATGTTGTTGAGGGCGAATCGATGATTGAAACAATCATCATCAAACTCAGCTGCCATGTTTGCATGTGCTTCGTTATTCCTTTTGATTTTTTATTTTTGAAATGAAAATGTGATGCTAGTATGCTACGGTTAGGTCTCTTTAAATAACCAGCCCATTTGTTCAACGGTTATTTTTGTAATAACTTCTGAGACTTATGGGGTCAGTGGATAATTAAGTACTGTTAACCTTTTTTGGAGAGGCTTTTTGACTTTTCCTTAATTATTATTTGCTTTAAGGTTATCAATTTGTTGATAAGTCTTAATATTTATATATCATATTTTAGGCATTTGTGCCTAGGATCACTTTCTTGGATTTATTATTCACCTTATGAACAATAATCAAGCCCGTAATTTTTATATGATATGGCAGTAAGAAAGAATGACAGAAATAAAAATTACTTCATTAATTGAAATAATATTTCCTAATCATAAAACATCTTTGAGAAGATGTTTATTGATTTAATTCAAGTAGTTACATATTTTCCTAGAAAGGATTCAAGATATGTACTATCACTAGAATTATAAAAAAAACATTTTAAATATCGCCTGATCTATCAGGCGCGGAGATGGGTAAAGCTAATGGTGACTTGTGGTGCTTCATCTTCATCAACATCAGGGTCATCATCATCCGAGTAATCTTCTGCGAGCATAGGGATAGTTCTTTCCCCTAAGCGTTCTTGCCACAGAAGACAAGTGCACTTGTAATGTATGAGCTTTTTGTAACTCATATTTTCATCTATTTGGACTAGCCTGTATTTTCGGTTGAAGACACCCATGCTACCCTCACATATTATAGATCTGTTGTACTTCAATATGAGTTCAGGAGGAAAGTGTTGTTTTGCAATGCGTTCTCCCCATGCCTAAATCCTAGGCCTAAGTTTAATCCCTTGGAGACTGTGACTTGTCGCCATCAGAATCCACATCTTCCTCGTCATCTCCAGCAGCATCATCGCTGGAGTCATCGCTAAGAGGATAGAATAAGCGTTCCTCCCTGGCGAAGGGTTCCTCGAGGAGATCCTCCTCGTCAATCCTCCTCCGCTTGGCGGCAGGCTCTTCATCATCTTCATCCTCATCCTCATCATCATCATCAGATTTATCTGATGGTGGAGGAGTACCTCCTTCTTCTTCTTCTTCCTCTTCCTCTTCTTCCTCACCTCTCTCCTCTGGTATCTCTGGAGGAGGGAGGAAAGGCTGGTCAACCTCTTGAGTCCCTGTGATACAAGACTCATCAGATGGTTGAGGGGCTTCCAGGTTTGGAGAAAAAGGTTTTTCGAGAAGCTTTGGGGGATGAAAGGTTTTTTGAGGGTGTTGTTTCAAGAGATGAATAGTGTATCAAGATTATTACATTTACCCCTTTTTATAAAGAGATTTACCGTCTCCTGAAAAATGAAAAGTTACGCCCCTTTTGAAATGAACTTCTAAGTAACACACCCCTTGAAATGGGCTTCTAAGTCACGCGCCCTTTGGAATGGGCTTTCATTAATATGACTTTGGAACCTTACGTTTTAATTTGTTAAAACTAGGCTTTAACATAGCCCAATACATGTAACGCCCCGACTTCTAATCAATGTTATTAAGTTAATTAATCAATTATTAGCAGCGGAACCTAGATAATCGGCGCGTTACTGCCGTACTTTCCATCAGGAAAATACAAGGCAACATAATTTCATAAACTTAAACATATTATAACATGGAAATATAATAATTATCCAACATTAGTCATTAATAAAACTTAGTTACTAAACAGAGTCTGACATTAACTTAAATTAAAATCATAAGAGTCTACATAAGTCTAGATATTATATACTCCTCACTGCTACGCCATCCCGTTATCATCATCAGTACCTAAAACATAAAACAAAACGTCGTGAGCCGAGGCTCAATAACATACTACTCTAACATCGTAAATCTATTTCAACTCATTTTATTTATAAACAGGGAGTAGAGAATAAGTAAAACTATTTCACAAACTAAACATATCATACATTATCTTCTTTATCATGTTCATCATCGTAGCTCATATTATTTGGTAACTTGGATAGTACAACAGAAGGGACGTCTCCCCAGAACATAGTAACATCGTAAACGGGAGGCAGCCACCCAAGGACCATAGCCCTCACTAAACGGGAGGTGGCGTTAATGCCCAGAATATAGAAGTGCGCGGTGCCACCCGAGGACATTAGCTGTAACAGCCCGCACATCTGAGCTGCTAGCTAATCATACTTAACATTCATAAATCTCAATTATCATTCATAAACCTCAAATTAACTTATCTTGCAGCGGAAACATAACTTATAAAATGATCCTGGACCTGGGTCAAGGCCCACAATATAACATTCCAAAATATATATACAAAGAATTAATCTAAAACAAGTCTCCAACTATGTAATAATATACCATAAAAATTTTCTTAGCTAAACTATATAATCTCCACCATTGCTCATCCGGAAGTCATTTCATATAACACTTATATCCATTTCCATTATCTATCCTGGAGTTCTTACAATACCTGCAAAATCACTAGCAATGAACACTGCCCCCACCATAGGACAGGTTCCAAGAACAAAATCAGTGAAACTGAGTACACACTGTCCAACCAGAAAATCTTTTTGGTGGCTTAAAACGTATTTACAGATTTAAGTTCATCTTACAAGGCATTTGAGATCAAGATACAGAAAAGTCATACTGAAATAATTACATAACAAATACTTGAACACAATTTATAATGTCACTTGTTTAAAATAATAATACGAGTATCCTACAAAATAAATCGTATATAATTCAATTGGAGGAATCGTGAGGTACTACAAAATGTAATACGTCCTTCCGAAATCAATTATGATTCTAACATACTTGAAGACATAACAATATCTCCTACTCCTATAATTCAGTATAATAACCTTTAATCCACATATGAATAACATCATTAACTCCTTTAATAAATTCCTAACAACTTCCTTAGAAAATCATTCCCAATTTCAGTGTAGAAATTCCGTAAACTTGGGCGAGTAAAGCATTACTTCGGAAATAAAGTTTAAAATAACTTTCCACGAAATCCCTTGCATGTGCAAATACATATTCTATTTCCTTTCAGAAATCATATTATATTGGGGAAGAGAACACGAATAGAGTTGTCTTCCAGGCGAAGTCTCTAAGCTTTTACAAGGGACGTCTCCCTCTTCCACTATGTACTGCTTGCAAGACTTTTAGGACATGTCCCCAGAATACAGAATATACAGAATACGAAGGTTATTCATCACTGCTGTAGCAGCTTCTTCCCCACACAAAAACAGAATCAAAATACATAATTCATAATTCAATATTTTCCGAAACTCAAATTCATAGTTCTCGAGTCAAATATATCAAATCTCATAACATAGTCGCATTCGAGTATTTCATATACAGACTCAACTTGTTGATAACACAATATGCTCGAGTTCTCGATAACTTAGTATAAATGATCTTTCATAAAAACCGTTCGATAAAATTACGCAAAAACGAACTTTAGGGAAAACATAATCCAATTCTATAAGTATATCATAAGAGCTCAAACATAGCTTACCAATTGGAATCTCATTTTAGAATGTAAGGCTCAGATGTTTTATATCTTAATTGCAAAAGTTTTTTACGAACAATCATCTTCTATTTAATCTTATTTAACAACTTATAAAGCTTATAACCCCAACAAATCTCGATGTTCATACTTATGTCAACCATAATGAATATAATACTCTTGTCATATCCCAAGTAGAACTTCTATTATTTTTTTGAATACTTTCTCGAATTGTCAAAATGTAATAATACTAGTAAATTGTACATTACTCCCATCCATAAATTTCAAGGTTCGAATCATATATACCCAAGGCTTATGGTGTAAAACATCTCATAACCCATTTCAATAATTTAGGTAAAAGCTTGTAACTTGTAAAGTTCATACTTATATACTTAATACTTCCTCTAACGTGACTTGGTGGTTAATCTCATATCTGAATGGTTGAACCCTTCATACTTGAACTTTCGAACTCCTAGTAGCCCAACTAGTTTAATATTTAGAAACAACTTTATTACCTCAAGTTCAATGTCACACAAATGTTATTTGTTATCTTGACTTTCTTATTTCAACACCTTATACTTCCATGTCCATATTCTACCGTATTTAATAATCTACAACTATTATTAAAAATATTTATTCCTTATTTCCGTGTTAATAGATTTTATTATCTAACTTAAACTCATAGCGCATATTAGTTTTAACTCTATAATGTTTAGACTCAATGTTCATATTAATCTTAACTCTATATTTATTCCATTATCAGATTATCTCACTAGTTTCCAAGCGTTCTATTATAAAAGATTCATATTTTCCCCACTTTCCATTCTTAACCTTACTATTTCAATTGGGGGATGACATCTCTAAATCTTTTATTTGTCCCCACTCCATATTCATAGTAGAAAACTCCCAATTTGGATATAGTTCTTCACAACTACTATAACTCATTATACTGTTTCTCTACTCCTTCGATCCATCACTCTTCTCGTGAGTTATTATATTACTAATATAAACATCTCATATTCAATTTACTTCCCAATACTTGATTTATGTTATCCCAAAATTTATAACTACTTTACTCAATATGCTTAGAGGGTCAATGAAATTCCTATAACAAGTTCCTTTACTCTACTAAACATTTGAACTCCGAAAGTTACTTCCTAATTTAACACCTTGATCGTCCAACTTAACTTTCTCAGATAACAATTTACATTCCAAAGTAGAACTCTTCAAACAATAAACTTATTCTATAACCACTCTAACATAGATTTTTCAATCTTTTAGAACCCAATTCCAAAGATTCTTCAAAACAATACCTCTGAATAATATAATATGACTTTGATATAAATTTCTTTTCTTCACAAAAACAGAATCAGAAAGATTAATTTATAACTTTACCAATTTACACTCCATTTAATACCCTAAAGGATTTATGATTAACCCCATTAATTATCATATATCCAAACATATGGCTAAATCTTCCATAAGGCATAATTTGTACTATACTTAACATTTCCAAACAATAGTTTACTTTTGAAATCTCCATCCTCGAACTTTTCATGACCCAAACAATCCCAAGAACACAAAACTCAAAGCAAGACATATATATCCTGAAATTTGGTATCATAGTCAGACTTTCCAAACTCATATCTCCCAAAATCTTAGTATCGTGAACATATTTTCGGAATTTGTATAACGAGCTTGAATCAGGAAGCACTTGACCATTACAATATACTCGGTCACTCAATAGCATTCTATATATGAAACTTTTGGTACATTTATACACCGTATAACTACATATAGATGAATTTTAGCGAACACCTAATTAGGTTCCATAAGCTTATCATCCCATTGACTTAATTATATCTCTTATTGCAAATCATTCGAAATTCCCCCTGAATATCATACTTATAAAGACATTGGGAATTATTTCGACAATTCTTACTTAAAATACTTATGATCAGATATCCATAACTTTCATATAATATCTTAAAACGTGGGTCATCGATTAACTTATACTATTAGATCTCATAAACCAGAATATTCCTCAATATGAAACAAGATTGACTTAGTATAGCAGAACTTGGTATCCTTAAATACCTTTACTTTAAATTTTCGAATAAAACTATCTTCCATAGCCAAACTTACAGAAATATATCTTAATTCAAAATTAGGAAATCAATGTTAAACACTATATACTCAAACACTTGGCGTTAAATCACATGCTACGGAAAATCCGAAAAACATAGTATTTAAGAATCACACCTTCAGACAAACTGAACTTTATAATCATAAACTCATAACAAGTTTAACTCAGATCTAATTTCTCTTAATAAAATCATGAAATTCATACAACTTGCAGTTGAGCAGACAAATGTAGTTATAAGATGGAAGGACAATGTGTACCTTTGCTCGGTGTCCAAATATCACTTCCATTTCATGCTCAATCCTCAATATCCCATGAGTCATTGATCACCAATTCGATATACAACTTCACAACAATTTTCCTTACAAGGAAACAACAACATTAAACCATGAAAATAGTACTCAATTTCCAAACATATACGAGTAACTATTTTGCAAAGTCGCCTTAATACCATCCCCCTTTTCTAAAATCCTTATAAATAAGATTAGCTACCCAATTTTCAACCTATTACTTAAACCTCCACAATTTACTCCGATGATGACAATAATAGTTAAGCATGACTCTTACTAATTCCCACGTGAGAAGTATCTCACTACACCTCTTTAATCTAAACAACATCAACCATATACAATAGCATAAACTACATGAAATGTCCCCTCAAAAAAAAAAAAAAAAAACTACATGAAATGATTCCTAGTAACAGATTCCAAACAATTCCTATCCTTCACCCTTGTAATTCTCTTTGAAACTTTCGAATAACAAGGTAACTTATATTCAACCCATTAGCAAGAAACTTATTTGAAATTTCGCAAATTTCATTTATAAACTGATCAAACTATTAGTGAAGCTCACAATACCATTTAAAAATTTGATTTTTGACTCAAGTAAGAAATGGAACAAAATTGATACTTTGAGACTTGAACTAATATAACTATCATAAACACAAACCGAATAGGCTTATAGATCAAACCACAAAAACCAAGGCCACAACTTGATTGCATCAATAGGAAATGAATTTGATTTCATCATAAACACAAAAGCTATAGAAATAATGGAGCTTGAGATATACCTCAACAAACAAGGACTTGATTTTTGGCTATCTTATTCAAGAAAGAGAGGAATCAG
Source organism: Beta corolliflora (assembly GCA_947648045.1). Taxonomy (NCBI): domain Eukaryota; kingdom Viridiplantae; phylum Streptophyta; class Magnoliopsida; order Caryophyllales; family Amaranthaceae; genus Beta; species Beta corolliflora. The sequence continues at coordinate 221,786 of CANSZD010004255.1, forward strand.
AATAGTATCCAAGCTTGCATGAACCGAAAACAAAAAGCGACACTAGATTATGATGGCAACATCACAGTAGCGTCGTCACTCGCGGCGGCGCCATGGCGGCTGAACCGCCATATCACAAGCAGCAGCAGGCGAAGAACAGAGAGAGAAAGGACGCTGGACGCATCAAGCCACCAGCGGAGAAGTGAAGAACAAGTAAGGGCAATAAGAAGAACAACACTAACGGCTCGTGGCGTCAACAATGTGCGCCTGACCGCACCAAATCGACCTTCGTGGCTTGAGATTTCAGACGAGGGTAAGGGGAGGCTCCTATGAAGCACGAGTACGCCTCCCCGATACCGAATCCCGTACCGGGGACGGGTACGGGACGGGTACGTGACGGGTACGGCTAGGATACGTCCCCAAAACGACTCCAGTCGGGTGGGTACGTGGGTTTTGTTTGGGTACGGTTGAGGTCAATCTGGGTACGTGTTGGGGACGAATTTGAAGTGTGAGAGACGTACCCAGCTACTTTTATGAAATTTAACGGGCAAAAGTCAAATCTAGATGTCGACGCCATTAGAGAAGGATGAAAAATACAGAGAGAAAAAGCAGCTCTTGTTGAACTTGAGAGAGGAGAGAAGAGAGAGGAAAGAAAGATAAATTAAAAAAAGCACTTGTTGCCCTCTGATTTGGAATATCACGTGATATTCAAAAAAAAGTCCTTGTAGTTGTTGCCAGCTGGTGTATTTACACGCTTCCTTCTTTAACTTTTCTTCTTTTCTTTTTAATACCCCTTTTCTTTTAGCACGTGGTCTTCAAAGACATTTTTTTTCTTCAGATTTTTTTTTTACCCCAACTTATATTATTTTTTTCCAGGTTTTTTTTTTTTAAAAATTTATTTTTTTGCCGAATCCATGCCGTACCCGTTTTTAGAAAATTTGATTTTACCGTTTTCTGTCCCCGTACCCGTACTCGTATCCGTCCCCGTACCCGTTTTCGTGCTACCTAGGGTGTGAGAGAGTGAGAGGCATAGGAGGGAGAACGAAAGAGTGAGAAAACAAGGAAGGATTTTATTTTGGAGCTATGTTTCAAGTGAGGATGAGTTAAATAGGAAATGGGTTCCTTAATAACTCTAGATAGTTCCAAAGTTTTTTTTTTTAAGACAAAAGGACATTTTCGTAATTTTATTATTAAGCTGAAAATCCAATTTTGGTTTCAATCATAATTTCAAGAGTTCAATAAACTCGATAATAATAAAGTAGATCAAAAATATTAATTAAAATAATGATCATAATAACCAATTAAGAAAGCTGCTTAAAATCTTAGGCTATTACATTAGCCCTCACTAAACGGGAGGTGGTTAATCGGTTGGGAGGTACGTGCACGATCCAGGATAACAGAATACTGCCAAGAACCGTCTTTCACTTGAATTTATCATGTTTTATTTCCTTTAAGCATATCATAATCATCATGAATCATTATATTCTTTCAATTCATCCATAACATCATCAGCATCATTTTATAACATCATATCATTATAACCATCATAAAACATTTCGTTTCCCGCAATCCATATATAAAGCATAATATTAATCATGATCATAAAACATACTTCGAAGGGGAATGCGGGTGTTAGCAGTAGACGTTACCTGAATTCCTACTTAAAACCTTGATAGCCGGGGGAGGCTTGTAATATTCCTTCCTTTAATCTAATTAAGAATTAAATGACGAGATTCATTATTATTTGACTAAGACACGAATATTCTTCATTAGGCGTTGTAGTACTTATGACATTACTTATAAAGGCTTTTTAAAACATAAGGGTCATACTTAGGTGAGGATTATAACCATAATCTTGACTTACTATTCATGTTATAAACGTCTTTTAAACATAAGAGTCATATTTAGGTGGTATTAATAACTAATCTTGATTTATAATTCATGTTTAGTGACTTGTGAATAAGGTTTTCATATTCTAATTATTCCAACTATAAGTACTTGTTACTAGGTGAATATATTTTAAGAAAACTTGCATTATAACAACATTATATTGTTACTCCTAATTAACATGATTCACTAATATTAAACTATTGATTAACAATTTATTAAGTTATCAAATTACTCGTTTAATCCACAAGTAAGTTTAAGCGTAATTATTACTAAACTAGAATGATTATTTATATTATTTCAGCTATCCGAACTGTCATATTTATAACCTTAATATTGTCGTAAAATCTAGAACTAACAAACTAGTTAGCTAATGAATTAAACTAATTAGCATGAAAACATTTATATAAGTTTAACTATTACTATTACTCATTTATAAAATTTAGATTAAACAAAATGAATAATTAATTTAACATAACATAATCATATTAATTTCTGAGCAAGATTATTCCAACAAAAGGGGTTAAACGTTTTAATAATACTAATAATCATAGAAAAAAAGGCATATATCTTGTTTGTAATAGCTAGATTAACTTAGATACTTGTGAAATTTGGGTCATAAAATATTATGAAACTTTAGCTAGCCCTTTTGTAAAAGAAAAAAAATTTACAAAAAACTCCCAAGTAGTACAACTAAAAGCATTTTACACAATACTATTATATATTTATTGATTAAAAAAAAAGAAAAAAGAGTTGATCAAAAGCATAATGGATGTCTATAGAGGCTTTTTCGCTCAAACGTAACCTATTGTAACGTTTCACAAAAGCTACCCATAATCTACCCTAATCTCTACCCGCTACCATAATCGATACCTTGTCAAACACTCCTAATTTTCCTTAAGTAGCTTTTTGACTTGTCCAACCTCTACCCGCTACCTAAAACGCTAGTGCCAAACAAGGCCTAAGTGGCTTAATATAAAGCTAATTAAATTAGTCTCTAATAGCCCATTAAGTTAAAGACACGAATTAGACTAGGTAGCTTAATTAAACTAATAAATCAGTTTTTAGGCTCATACTAATGTAATTATTAATGGGTGATTAATTGGGCTTGCAGTACATAAACCAAAGTGAGGAAATTGGGTGAAGAGGGTCGTGATATACCTCTGCTACTTGAGCAGGGACGACAACTCCACGCGACGCAGGGAGGAAAGGGGGGTTCGAACTCCGGCGAGTTGGGCAGCAAGGCTAGCGACACGGCGCGGCTGGCGGCGGTTCGAGCAGCGGAGCTCCGGCGCGAGCAACAAGCAGACGAAGCAGAGTGCGAGAGAAAGGAGAGACAGAGAGAGAAAATAGGGCAGCGCTGCGGTGGCCGGTTACCGCCGGTGCTCGAATGTAGGCGTAGAGCTGTGCAGGTGGTGCACTGGTGGTGGTGGCACGGTGGTGTTCGTGGCGGTGTCGAGCAAAGAAAAGAAAGAAGGAATATTTTTTATTTTTGATGATTTTTTGTTGGGGTTTTAAGACTGAATTTCCATGGCTATTTATAGCCAATTTCAGGGGGACAAAGTCAGAGAAGAAGAGGAGATGAGTGGTGAGTTGGGTCATGGGGCAACAAGGTGTCTTTGAGCAGCAATGGTTTAGGAAACATCTCCAAGAAGAGAGGAGAGGAAGAAGAAAACAGGGGGAATGGAGGGGGGGTGCCGTGGGTTTGGGGGAAATTCTTTTCCCTCTTTTTTTTTTTTTTTTGTTCTACTTGATTTATTTTGACACTCTAATTCATGTTAAACTTGGTGCTCAATTAATTTAATTTCTTTCAATGTCTTTGATTTATAAATACGCATATTTAGCTACTTATTATTAAACAATAATTTAACCTTGTTAATTACTTCAATAAACACGTTTAAAGTTTCGGAATATTACAATACAACATGACCCAAAATAAAACATATCACGCATTATGCACGTGTTTTCTTCTTTTATTGTTTCATTTTGGTTGTCTTCTCCATTAATACTCTTTTCAAGGATTTTAAGAAAATTCAAGATCTTTCAGACCATTTTAATACATTTCTCTACGAATTCACAACCATCACTAAACTTCAATTCACCATGTCTACTGAAAGAGTTCGTGAAGATGAGATTCGGGAAGCACTTGCTAAAAAACGTGATGCCATGCAATCTAAGGCAGCTCGTCAATTATGCAACGCCATTAGAGTGAACCTTGGGACTTATAAGTCTCAAGTGTTCTGGTATGTGAACAAAAGCTCTGACCCTAATATTTCTTTAGAGGATAGAATTGCCACCATTGGTCCTTTTTTCCTTTCAAGATTCAAAACCCAAAGCGCCAAATTGTTTTAGAGCAACATTATTTTCCATTCTTGGACCATATTATCGTAGAAGAAGATAATAAGCCCAGAACGCTTCCATTCGCCCCAAAATCCCTCCAACATTTGCATTAATTGGCCTTTGACCAGCAAACCTTTTAAAGGTTGGATTTTAGGGGTGGATGCAAGAGCATGGTTTCTACGAATGAAACATTTTCATGACAAATGGTCCAAGAACAAGATATTGCCCTTCTTGAGACTAGCTTCTTTGAAATTATTCCCTTCGATGGGGCTATGTCTACTGCCTTGTTGGCATATTGGGACCCTGCCATCAACTGTTTATTATTCCAGTGGAAACCAATGACTGTAACATTAGCTGATATTGCCTTCATTACTGGGACTTCTCCAACAGGTAAATATGGAATTGAACTTCCTATTTTTCACCATGTCAAAGAGCATAATCAGCTGTATAGTCAGTGTTTATCAACCTTTCGCCAAATTGATAATCCTTCTGCTAGTGCTAGCAAATGTGGCTTTTAGAAAGTTGTTGATTTCTTCATCAATAAGGATAATAGTGAGGAAGTTACTTCTCAAGAGGAGGTACTTTTTCTTACCTTTGCTTTCTCAAAATTAATGATGTCTAGAGCTGGAGGAGTAGTAACATTATGGCTATCTCTAGCTGTTAACATCTCCTCTACATCTGAAGAAGTAGCTTTGGCTCCTGTTCTATTGGGACAACTTTATAGATGTCTTTTTAGGAGTAGAAAATCCTTCAAAGGTTTTGGAATTCATACCTCTGAGTCTCCCATATTCTCTACTGACAAGGGATTTGGACCCCTATGGCTTTTGACTTGCTGGGGTCATATGTATTTACCTTATCTGATGGTTCTTAATCCCTCTTCGGCTTTTAAAGCATCTAAGGGTCCAGAGGAGGAAGATCTTTCTTTTGATCCCCTTTTGTTCCTCTCTAGTCTTGATGATTGTAGCTGTTATGGTGAAGTCAGCTTCAATCTTGTATCTCCAGATGAAGTTTGGCATCCAAGCTTTATTCTCTTATACTTCTTGGTTTTTATGTCCAATCCTGGTATCTGGAATATTTTCCCATGCAAAATGGTTGTTTCTGTTGAAAATGAAACTTGGCGCCATCAAGCAGTCCCTGCTTGGCTACAATCCCTTAACATCCACTCTAGTTCCTTAGGGAGTGGAAACTTTTGGACCAGTGTTCTTAGGTCTAGGGATTTAATAGTTGTTGAGCCTGAGTACTTTGGCTTTGAAGCCTACAATCCACAGCTGGTAGCTAGACAATTTGGATTGGTCCAACCGCTAGCTATTCCTTACTTCTTGACTCGTAATGATCCTTGGACTTCAAGGGGTCGTTTTGAAGAAGGTAGAGCCATTCAGAGTAAAACTCTCAACCTTACTTTCATGTCCATTTCTCCTTGGAAATGGATCACTAAAGCTGTGCGAGGCTTCCATCTGTGGTGGGATCATGTATTCCCAAACAACTCAACATGTTTGGATGCTTTGGCGAACTTTAAAGAGCAACTCTTCTTAGGCTGTAAGTAATTTTTATTCTCAGTTATTTTGTAACTTTCAGTGGGAATAAAGATTACTAAACCTTCTTTGTGCTCTCCTTTTGACTTTTCAGTGAAAGTTGGCAAGAAGAAGCTAAGAGTGCCTGATGGTATGACAACAGATTCTAGATATGACAAGCTCTATTGGAGTACCATAGACAAAAGGGTTCCACCTCATAGAAGAGGACGAAGATGACGTCGCTTATGATCAAGGGGCTTCCTATGGAGATGTCCAGACGATGAAGGACATCCAAACCATAGGGCCAATGGAGCAGATTGACCCTTTTAAGAGAGCTGTAAGAAAAAGAGATTACAATTGTCTCTCTGCTTCCAAGGACACTCAACCCAAGGGGTCAGTGGGGCAATTTGAGCCTCTTAAGAAGGCTACAAAAAAAAGAGATTATAGTTGTTTCTCTGCTCCCAAACCTTTGAGGCATTTTAGTGGGAAACATCCCAAGTTGGAGACTTCTTCAGAGATACCGCAGTATATCATATCCTCTGATGAAGATGATAACAAGACTATATCTCAAATTTTCCCTAAGAGGAAAATTCCCGGAGTCAAAGCAGATATGGATACCATCTTTACTCTCCTTTGTAAGAAGGTTTCACTCTTTTATTTGGAATATTGATTGTTTAATCCCAGGTCCTTCTCGTTTGAATGAGCCCAAGATTTCCCAGTGACCCTTCTTCTGAGAAGCCATCACCTCTTGATTCTGTCAGCCAACCTTCAGTAGATACTTCTTAAGTGGTTGACACAGGATTAAATTCAAAGGGTGGTTCTGTTGATGAACCTGTCATCAATCATCCTACTTTTCCTTCAAGCAATGCTGCCCCCCAGTTGGAGAATATGGTTACTCCCTCTTTGGAAGGAGGTGTTGCCCCCCAGTTGGAAGAAACTAATCATCTCCATGTGGAATTTCCTGATGATAACTTATTTCATCAATTTAATGAAGATCCCCAGGAGTTAAATCCTTTAGATGTTGAAGTTCCAAGCTCTCATGCTGCTACAACTATTGTTATAGCAATCCCTTTTATTACTGGGAGTGAAATTCCATAAGATGTTATTCCTTTAGAGGTTACACCTTTACGGAGCAGTACTAAGCTTGTGATCACCTCTGTGTGCAAAGATTCTTCATCAACTTCATCATCTACTTCTGGGAATGGTCTGCCTTTCTTTCCTCATGAATTCATTTTAGACTTCCTCTATATGAGCCCATGTTCACATGATACCAGACTTCACTCTCTTGCTAACTTGGCTTCTCTTCTTTATGATGCAGAGGAAGGCACACAAGAAACAAGTGTGATGAAAGAGTCTGATGGAAGGAAAGAAGCTAATGTGCAAACAGTCATCATTGTAAGGAACCAACCTACCTCTGCTAGCAGTGATCCTTCTTCCAGTGATGAGTCTCCTGAGCACATAAAACAAGAAGACAAAATCTGGGATCTCTGCTTGACCCTAACAGACAACCCTTATGATCAAGTTTCTGCACAGACACTTAAGCAAATCTTGGAATCCCTGATTTCTTAAGGTTTTGAGTATTGGATACCTTGCCTTGATTATGTTAAAGAAACCCTCCTTCTTCAACAATGTAATGCTGAAACAAGAGTTCAATCTCCAAGGTTCTCAGCTCATAAACTTCAGGAAGAAGAAACTTCTTTGGAAGCTCAAGTCAAATCCTTCAAAAACTTCAGGAAACAGATCCAAGATTCTGTGAATTCTTTTGAACAGAAGCTGAAGCTTCTTTCTGAGGAAGGATAATCTCTACAGAATCGCCTGGCTGAAATCAATAAAGAGGAGATCAATATTATCAATGAAAAGTCTTCATTCCAGAACTCCATTGATATTGAAGACAATAAACTACACCAAGGGCGAACTAAACTTGCCAATTTGAGGTAAGAGATGTTCAAAGAAATGGATGTACAACAAAGCTCAATCCTTCAGAAGGAAAAGCTTCGTAATGCTTGGTCAGCCATTAAAAACCTTAGTTTAGCTGTTAGACAATGTTGGAATGTCTAAAATGTAACATTATTATTAATGTTGTAACTTTAATGATCCCTTGCTGTTTGAAACAATTCCGCATGTTTTTGTTGAAACACAGGATCATGTTGTTCCCATATAGATGGATGATATTTCTTTAGAAATTTACCATTCAAGGCTCTATCTTTTATGTTGTCATCTATATCTTTTAGAAAGTATGCATTTCCAGACATTTTCTTATGAATGATAAAGGGACCTTGCCACTTAGGTGACCATTTCCCTAATTATGGATCTTTGTAAGTTGCTTCTGGCAGAAACATTTTCCAAACCTTATCATTCTCCTGGAATTCTTTAGGCACCACCTTTTTGTTGTAGGCCCTAGCAACTTTTTCCTTTTGGATTCTCATTTTGGCCAAAGCTTCTTCCTTAACCTCTAGAGCATCCGTGATTTCAATGTTCATTGCCTGTGAATAATCATCTCCAAATAATCCCATTTGTTGGGCTACCCTTAATAATCTTACATTCACTTCTACTGGGATCACTGGAGTGTGTCTGTAAACTAAGTTAAAAGGAGTAACTCCTGTTACTTCCCTTTTAGAGGTTCTGTAGGCCCATAGGGCATATAGCAACAACTCATCCCATTTTCTTAGGTTATTGTCTATGAGTTTTGAAATCCCTTTTAATATGATCTTATTGGTAGCTTCAGCTTGACCATTTGCTTGAGCATAGTAAGGTGTTGAATGCAACTTAGTAATCCCAAATTGGTTAAGATAATCTAGTAGGTCAGGATTTCTAAAGACTGTGGCTTGATCAAAGGTGATAGTTTCTGGAATCCCAAATCTTATAAAGATTTTTTCTTCCAAGAAACACACTGTGAGCACATTCCATTCCTCAGAGCCTTCAACCCTTCTATTGCCCTAGTTTGCAATGGGAATTTTTTAGCAGCCTCTTTATAAGTCTTAGCTCTTTCCTTGCATCACCAGGCTTGGAGTTGGGTTGGATTTAGCAAGCGCCTTAACTTTGGCTAAACTGGCCTTATATGCTTCTAGTTCCATGGCATGTTGTTCCATTTCCGAAACAACTAGTCTTTTGAGACTTAATTGTCTGGTTAGGAACCCTCTGAACACTTGGCACTGGTCTGTTGTATGCGACCCATTCATATGTCATCTGCACATATCTTCCAACCCTTCTTCGTTGGCTATTTTTGGCATAACCAAGATTCCTTCGTCGAGTAATCTGTTGAAGAGCTGGTTGCTTACTTCAGTAGCTTGAGATGCCTGCAAGGTAACAGTAAAAACATTATTAATCTCTACCATACCACATAATAGTTCAAATGGTTCGTCCATTCCAACTACATTCACATCTTCATCATCAGGAAACATCACTAGTAGAATAAATGCTTATTGATGCGGTCATTAAGTGGCCTATTGCGGCAATTTTGGCCGCGCAGCAATTAAGGGCGCATCAATAGGTAATTAACCTATTGCTGCGGCTCCTGGCAAAAACCGCAGCAATATGTTTTTTTTAATATTAAATAAAGAGGTCTATTACTGCGGTTTCTTCCCAAAACCGCAGTAATAGATGCATAGCAGGGTAAATTTTTATTTATTTTTTATTTCTCAAAGTGTAAATTTTTTGTATTTATAGTACAATTATAATATAAACATAGCTACACCAATCCACTGCATGTTACAAACTCCAATTACAAAAGAGACATAAAACTAAGAAAAACAAAAGAAAAAGAGAAACTAAATCTAAGAAAAATAAACTAAAATATTAAGAAACTATTCAACAAATCAGTATACACAAAATCGAAAATCTAGAAAAAATCTTCCTAATTTAATTCAGTTTAAACTTAAAATCGACAAAATAAACATAAAAAAATTGAGTAAAATAAAAAAAATCAAAACCGATCAAAATAAAACATCAAAATTAGACAAAAAATTCGAAACCCAACAAAATTGATGCTCAAACTCGCTGGTTGTTCTTGAAGCCAACAAACTGATTGTTCTCGAACCCAAAGAAATTCAAAACCGAACTCGATGATTGTTCTCAAACCCAAAAAAATTCGAAACCCAACAAACTTATTGTCTCGAAGCAAGGAGTAGTGGTTGGCAGCGTTGTTCGAAGTGAGTGGTGAGAGAGGAAGCGGTGAAGGAGATCTGGCAAACGGAGGAGCGCATGCCGGTGGTCATCATTGTACGACGCAGGCGGGGAATGGGATCCGACTGACGAGCTCGAAGGAGGAGCGCATGAGGAGGACGAGTAGGAGCGCAGAAGGAGCACGAAGGAGGAGCGCAGAAGGAGGACGAAGGAGGAGCACGAAGGAGGACGAGCACGAAGGAGAACGGGGTCCGGCGGACGAGCACGAAGGAGGACGAGTAGGAGTGCAGGGACATGTAGGAGCATGAAGGGTTGAGAGGATGAGAGGAAGAGAGAGGATGAGAGGAGAGTGAGGAGAAAGAGGATAGAAAACGGCTGATGAGAGGAGTTAAAGGAGAGAGGAAGAAACCCTAACTGGGTCATGTCTCTTATATTATTTTCTAAGTCTATTGATGCGGTTCCCAGGAACAACCGCAGCAATAGATTAAAATTTTATTTAAAAAATAATATTTTAATCTATTGCTGCGGTTGTGCCTGGGAACCGCAGTAATAGGTGTGGTCAAACAGTCAATCAAATTTGAAAAAATTTCCCGTTGACACCTATTGCTGCGGTTTCCAAGCACAATCGCAGCAATATGTTAATTTCGATTTTTTTTTTTTTCGTGGTTTATTGCTGCGTACGGGTAAAATCGCAGCAATACCACCGCAGCAATAATCAAAAATTCTACTACTGCATGATATTTTTCTTATCAATTTCATCATGGATCTTGTTTCTAAAAACAATGCATTCAGAAGTGTCATGAGTTACTGCATCATGCCATTTACAGTATTTTTTACCCTTAACTTCCTCAGCAGTTCTTACTTTATGTCTTCCTACCAGTTTTATCTTTTTGTTAGATAATAACCAGTCGAAGATAGCATTGGATTTCTTAGCATCAAAGGTATATGTCCTCTTCTGTCCAGATTTCATATCCTTTGGCGCCAGAAACTCTTTCTTTTCTAAAGGAGAACACTTATAAGGTACTCCATGAATGATTTCTGCCACGCCCACTTCTTGTGTAGTTTTAAAGTGGAAGGACTCTTCATTCTGAGCAAAGAAACTTTGGTGCCTCGCTGCACTTTCAGCTTATAGGTTTCTCTCATATCTTACAGCTAATTCTGCTAATTCAACAAAATCGCCAAAAGCATGACCATCAAACCTTTTTCGAAACTGAATTAACATTCCCTCTTGAGCCATTTGTATAAACTCTCTTTCAGAAATGCTAACATGACACCTAATCTTTGCCATTTTGAATCTAGATAGGTAGTCTTGTATAAACTCTCCTAGATTTTATTGGATTCTGGCCAGATCACTTAGGGTCACTCCTGGTTCAGTGCGTGCAAAATGATTTGTAAATTGCACTTGCAGGTCTTGGCAGGAGTGAATGGAATTTGGTGGTAAATTAGTGTACCACCAAAAGGCAGTCTCAATAAGAGACATGGAGAACATTCTAAGTTTTAAAAAATCACTGCCAGTTGCCTCTCTACACTGACAATTGAACCTAACTAATTGTTCTTCAGCAGAAACTCTATCATTCCCTGAGAACAAGGTAAAGTCAGGTATCTTAAACGTTCTAGGAAATGGATTGGCTCTATCAATCCATTCAGGGTAGGGTTTTTGACCTACTTACCTCTGATTTCTCCTAGAGTTATCACCTACTAGTCTTTGGACTAGTGCCTCAACTTGTGCTGCCAATGGATCCTGATGTCTTCCTGGGTATCCCATATTTCCATACCCCATGTTTCCTGCTTGATCATATGCAGGGTTAGGGTTAGGTTTAGGATTGAAAGGTTGATTTTGATAACCTCCCATAGGGACCTCCGAGTGGTGCATGAAAGTAGGATTGACCGCTCCTTGTGCCATTTGTGGTGGGAATGTATGTCCATTTGTGGGTATCCCCTGATGATAAGCACCAGTTGCTTGAGCAAATGGAGCTTGGGGTTGACCATACCCTGGAATATTTCCATAATGAGGCGTACCAACCATATTTGGTTGGTTAGGAAGCATATAAGCAGAATATGTACAAGGAATACCAACCATAGTTGGTTGGTTAGGAGGCGTGTATGCATATGGTGTACTATTATTGTTTGCAACAAAAGTACCTTGCCTCTGTCCTTGTGATGGTCCAGATTGGTGTGTGTTGTCACCAACTTGTCCACCACCCATGGAAAGCGAAGGTTGATGATCTCCTAACGCCTGGTGCCAGCCTGGCTCCACGCCCGCTGCCATTCCATCACTTCTCCTAGGATTTCCATGATTACCCTCTCCATGACTCAAGGGTATTGCCCTTGTTTGATGCACATGGGAGGAAGTTTGTGGATCGCTTGAGATAATAGGATCTCTAGTTTCATGATGGGAGAAATGTACCCTTGGAGGGTAACCTATAGGAGGAACGTCCGGCGCTATGCCACAACTTCCCCTTGCTCTATCTAAAGGGACCTCTTCTAAGGCCCTAACTAATTTCTCATTTAAGTGATAGTGTTTTCAACTAGTGGTTCTAGGCGAGTAACTACTTCAGTAGCAAGAGATTTGGACATTACCGTGAAAGTTGCACTCATAGTATCATTGATATCTACAAGTATCCTATCAATTTGCATAGAGTTAATTTCTCTATTTTCTTCACTTATCCTTTGGAGGATATCAGTGAAGACTCTGGCATACTCATGGGCTAGAGTTCAGTAGTTAGAGTCAAATTGTTGTCTCTGACTCTCTCTGGCTTCTAATAGCAAATTCTTAACTACATCCGTGAACTTTCCATACGTTTGGTGTATAAGTCCACAACCAGTACTACTTGGAGATGAGTTATCCCTTTGTGGGGTATTTCCAATTGACTCTTCATGACCATGATGAATTGGTTCACCATTGTTGCCATGTACCCTTGTTTCTGGAGGGATTGAAGAACTAGTTTCCATGTTGTGGAAACTTGGTTCAACCTGAGCAACTTCCTTATTCTTCTTAGAACTTGTTTCCAGCATTTTAACAAAAACAACCGTTTTTTACAGTTAGTTTTCGAAAGTACAAAGAAGAAACTTCACAATTCGATTATGAATTTTCTTCTCCCACTGTGGTCGCCAAAAAACTTATTGGTGCAAAATCAGCTTGTTGACTTTGCAAACAAATCAATGCACATCCAATAGTTTGATATTGAATGCCTTGGGAAGCTTAGTCCCTGGGGGTTACCAGTTTTAATTATATAAAACCTTGCTAACGTACTTTGTTGCAATTTAATTAACGATTAAACTACAATGTCTATTAAATTCAGGCGAAATGCAATAAATAGAGCAAAAAATAATTAATCTTTTAATTAAAGCATAATATTCCCATACATACCACAAACTTAGAGAAAGATTTTACAACACATAAAAGGATAAGCCAGGCTGGACAACTAAAGGGAAGACATGAAGGCTATTACCTCCATGATTTCTTGCTTCAATCGGAGAATTAAAGAACTTGGCGCCAGAATATGTTCTAAGTCTAAGGAACTAAACTATAACCCCAGAAGGGGGTTGGCTAGGCTAAGGCTAGGCTATGCTAAGAAAAGAAGAAATGCAGTTTGATGTGTGTTGTTCGTCTCTTTTGCTTGATGATCATTTCTCTATTTATAGAGAAACGTGTTATGTAACTTCCATGCTTGCTTGGAGGGAAAACATTTAAATATTTAATTCAAATCTCAACCGTTTCCTGGCGCTGTAGCCTTGCACGTCCTTCCTCACGTGGAACCGTCTTATGATTGTTCCTTAATTGCTCGTCCTTTTATCTCTTGATGGTCTTAATAGTGTTCCTCTTTTGACTTTAACCTATGTTGACTTTGTCCAATGGGCTTTATGCTCTTGTTGGGCCTTCCTGTTAAGGTGAAACTAAACCTTTTGAGGTTTAATTCAATGTACCATAATAAATATAACTGGACATCTAAAAATGGTAGTAACAAGAGGAGGTAATAACTTTGCGCAAAATCAGTCTTAGTCTTTTGACTAAAACTCTTGTGTGCTAAGATTTTATGCAGAGACTTATTGGTCAAAATGAGAAGATCATTTATTGAAACTTTCTTGGACACGAATAATACCCTTTAATTTGGTATTTTATGCACTTTTACGTGAACTAATACTTCCATTTCTACGTATTGAGGATATACACTCAATCCCATGTTAGTAATTAAGGCTCTAGGCCCATGTTGTAGTAATTAAGGCACTAGGTCACTGATGTATACTTTTATCTTTTCTAGGAAGGTTCCTTGTCTTTTCCTAGCAATGATTAGCTGTCCAATTTCGATATTGTTCTTTATAGGGTTGGTAGGAACATCCTAGGATGTTTAATATAAAATGTATGGTGCGCCGCTTTTTGAAACTTGAGCTGAATGAAATAGAAAAAGATCTGGGTTGGTGACTATCCCTCTGTGCATGAATATTTGCTAAACATCATTCATGCTATAAAAATCATCATGGTATCAGAGCTTGAAGACTATCATTCAGCGCTTCTGTAACAGCCGGTAAATGACGAGAATTTAATATGTGATTATAAGTAACCTAAGTCACAAAATTAGGAAGTGACCATACGAGGTTGACGCATATAATAAGTGCGTGTGAAAATGTGATGTGAATAATTTGTGTTTACGTGATTGTCGCATGAAAGCTTAATAAGAATGTGAATAATATCCTTAATTGATAATATGTAACCAATTGGTTTATACTACGTGATTATTAAGATCGAAAATGTTGCTATTTAAGGATTCGTAATTGTGCAAGTTGGGAATTATTGCAGGATAGGAAAAATTAAGAAGCGATTGTTAAGCACATTAATGGGTACGTTAAGTAGAATGAATTTTGAGACTTCTTTTAACTAAGGGAGCCTGATTTGCAAAAGGGATTATGTTGGGGGGGAATTTGAGTGAGATAAAAGCTTTGTGGGATCCTTAGGCCACTAATGGATGGTGAAATATCTAATTAGGAATTATGTTAAGACAAAAAAAAAGAAGAGCAGAATTTGTTGTGCTGATCAAGTGAGAGAAATACCTCAAAAGAACCTTGCAAGTGGGTGATTCACATGAGTTAAATACAGCCAACCCTCCCTCACATGACCTCCTAAACCTCATAAAAATTTCATTACAAAAGGCCAAGAGAAACCTGCAGCCCAGAACTCCTCTCTCTTCTCCCTGCTTCCACGCCAGACCTGCGGTAATGCAGGGGCTGGTTTCCAGCTTCGATTTTCCCTATTTTTCTCTCTTAAATCTTGCATGCAAGGCCTAATCTTGGTTATATATATGTAGGTGCATATTGGAAAGGGAAAAACACGAGCTTTAGGAGCAAAGAAACTCAAGAAATAAGGTCATCTTCCTCAACTAAGCAACCAGTAAGTATAATGAAAGTTTTGGGTTAATTCAAGTACTTCCTTTGGGTATTTCTTTATGAAATTTTTTGTGGGTATAAATTTATATTTTAGGATCCTAAAGAAGTCAGAATCACAACCTAAGGAGAAGAATAAGTCAAGTTACACTCTTTGGAAGTTAAGGTACACAAAATCAAACCCCTTTGAGAACTAGTTTGGTGTGAATTATTAGAAATATCTTTGAGAACAATTTCGAGGATGAAACTTTTGGTTTAGATGATGGTTAGCTACTGTATATTCATATTAACTATGTGTAACTATTGCATGTTAAGAAAATAAGTGAAAGTTATGTTCTTTTCTTACACTAGAAACTAGTTAAGTGTGTTTTATCGATTTTTCGAAAGAATTTGTGTGTACTTGGGATTTGGATGGTGTTGGTTTGATTGGACAATAGATTGGATGGTGATTAAGAGGTTGCATGTATATGTGTTATTGGCTAAGAAGTTTCTTGTTTTAGTAGTTGAACTCTTACACTTTAAAGGTGGTAAAAACAACTTTTACTCTATGATTTCAATGAGGAAATGCCTGTTGTATTGGGGAGAAATGCTTTAAAATTCTTATAATGAAATCTTGATAATGAGATTCTGTATTTCATTAGTGAATATTGTTTAAAAAGTTGTTCCATCACTCCTTATCACCCAAATGCGCGGAAAACACTTAACAATCACGTTTTAAGAACGAACTATGCTTGATTTCCTATAAAGTTTTTCGAGGGGAGAATTTTCTCTAAATAATTGGAGATTTACAGTAGGTAGGAGATGTATCAACTTATATTTTCAAGGGTTGATTTCAAGATAAAGATTCGTTCAAAAGGAATTTTCTTTTGCAAAGTCCGAAACTTTCCTCTTTACTCATGTTACTTCAAAATTCACTCTAAAAGTTGACTTGTATTGCTTGAATGATTTCATAAATTTATTTTGCACCTCAAAATCAAGTAACTACTGTCCTAAGTCCTCCACACCATCCATACCAAAGTTTTGGGAAGGTTTTACAACTTAATATTGGAAGCGGAATATTTACGAACCGTTTTAGTAAACTATGTTTATCATTGGTGAATTTGAATCCGTTTTGCGTAGAGAAGAGGAGTGTGTATAATATATGTGAGGACATGTCCTATAAAAGCTTGCAAGCAAGTAAATAAGTAGGAGCTTGAGCTCCGAATTGTGTGGAGGCCTGCACCTTAGTGCACCTCAATGTGTGATCTCTTCTTCCTGCGCTTCACTTTAATCCGTTCAACTTATGCTCTTACTAAGAGATGTTTGCAAATGTACATGTTTGAACACTTGATATTTGAAATCATGTGTTAATTACGTTTTGACAAAACATTGATTGTATAAGAAACGTTGGAGTGTAACTCCTTATATGCAGCCACCATAAGTACTTTTGGGTTGATTTGTGTACCAGCATAAGCTGATTTTGTTCTGTGAACCTGTTCTGGTGGGGGGCAGACTCTTGTGCAGGAATTAACAAGCTAAGGTAGGCAGCTGGGAAGCTCTAGGAAAATGTTATGTCAGCATTCATAGCGAACCAGGGCTTGAACATGATCATCTTTTGATACTAAACGTTTCTTTTGTGAAGAATGTTTGAATGTACATGGTGTTATTACTCTGGGCCCTGTAATAACTAAACTATATTTTGTATGATGTATATTTTTCTAACTCCGCTCGTAGAGTCAACTCAGCCATATTAATGGGATTGACTCCAGCAGGTGACAGCCTCCGTACCATTTTATTTTGGTTTGCTTCCGCTAATGCTATTAACTAAAACCTGAGACAAATTAAGAGAGGTTAAGACGGTGGGCTGTTACAGCTTCACATTCAGTAAGTTCTTTTCTCTTGTTTTCCCTTTAAAGTTTCAATCTTTATTTAGTATTTGAAACCTTAAAATGACAGAAGCTAGTAAAACCTCAAAAACAACCATAGATCCTAGTAACCCACTATAATACTAGATAATCTCCACCATAGCTCCGGTGTGGTTTAAGGATCATGAGTGTTATAAGAGATGCTTTATGGATGAGCTATGGTGGAGATTATCTAGTATTATAGAAAAAAATGTTATAGTGTTTTATTGTATTATACCGGAGATTCGATTGATCATTTCATGTAATTATATTTATATTTTGGGATATTGTTGTGGGCCCATAACCCACAGGTCCAAGATCGATTTGTAAAGTTTTTTTTCCGCTGCAAATAAATGTAAATTCGAGGTTTATTAATTTTTAATTGAGATTTGTGTATGTTAAGTGTGATTAGTTAGCAGCTCGAAAGTGCGGGTTGTTACATAGATGCATTGGAAGAAAACCACACATGGGAAATATGTGAGCTTCCAGAAGGAATGAAAGCCATACGATGCAAGTGGCTTTACAAAACAAAGTACAATTTTGATGGAAGCATTGAGAGGTACAAGTCTAGACTGGTGATCATGGGGAATAGGCAAAGATATGGAGTAGATTATGAAGAAACATTTGCACCTATGGCAAAGTTAGCTACTGTGAGGTCCCTTCTAGCTGTTGCATCTCTAAAAGATTGGCATGTACATCAAATGGATGTAAAAAATGCCTTTCTTCATGGAGAACTTGAAGAAAATGTGTTTATGAAACTGCCACCTGGGTACTATGGACAAGGTTGCAGCATTCAAGAAGGAGAACAAGCTGAACATGGATCATTAAACAAGGTGTGTAAGCTCCTTAAGTCCTTGTATGGACTTAAACAAGCACCTATGCAATGGTTTGCTAAGCTAAGTTTTGCCTTGAAAAATTTTGGGTTCAAGCAATCTAAGAGTGATTATTCTCTGTTCACTAAACAATATCACACTAGTTTTGTTGCATTGTTGGTGTATGTTGATGATTTAGTTCTTGCAAGCAACAATATGCAATGCATAACTGAAACAAAGCACTTCCTTAGCTCCCACTTTCACATGAAAGACATGGGAGAGCTAAGATACTTTCTTGGGATTAAAGTGGATAGATCCAAGAAAGGTATATTTCTCAGACAAAAGAAATACACAACTGACATCCTTGAAGAATATGGCTTGAAACAATGTAGAGGGCTCAGATTGCCTATGGACAGTTATGCTAAATTGTCTGCTACATCAGGGGAACCTCTTGCTCAAACTAAAGTATATCAAAAGCTTGTTGGAAAACTCATCTACTTAACAATAACTAGACCTGATCTAGCTTACACTGTGCATATGTGTACTCAGTCAATTCATGCACAGTCCTACAAGTGCTCATTTGCAAGCTGCCAAGAGAGTGTTGAGATATCTCTCTACTACTCTGGATCAAGGAATTCTCTTGGCATCTAACTCTACTGCACACGTAACAGCCTATTGTGATAGTGACTGCGATGGTTGTGCAACTACCAGGAGATCTACATCAGGCTTCTGCATTCTCTTGGGTGATTCACCTATCTCTTGGAAGGCCAAGAGGCAGTCTGTTGTTGCAAGGTCTACTGTTGAGGCTGAATACAGGTCAATGACATTGACTGTATGTGAAGTTCTTTGGCTCAAGCAGCTGCTGAAGGATCTTGGAGTGAAGTCTCTTGGTCCAACTACTCTTCTTTGTGACAATCAAGCAACCCTGGCTATAGCTGCTAAACCGGTTCATCATGAGAGAACCAAGCATGTAGAAATAGACTACCATTTCATCAGAGAAAAGGTGAGTGATGGTGTCATTTCTCCTGCTCATGTCCCATCTTTTGAACAACTTGCAGATGTTCTCACTAAGGTTCTGCCTACTGCTCAGCACACAACAATTCTGGACAAGCTGGGAGTTCGTTCTTTGCACTCACTCTCAGCTTGAGGGGGAGTGTTGAGGATATACACTCAAGCCCATGTTAGTAATTAAGGCTCTAGGCCCATGTTGTAGTAATTAAGGCACTAGGCCACTGCTTTATGCTTTTATCTTTTCTAGGAAGGTTCCTTGTATTTTCCTAGCAATGATTAGCTGTCCAATGAAGGATATTGTTCTTTGTAGGGTTGGTAGGAACATCCTAGGATGTTTAATATAAAATGTATGGTGCGCCGCTTTTTGAAACTTGAGCTGAATGAAATAGAAAAAAATATGGGTTGGTGACTATCCCTCTGTGCATGAATATTTGTCAAACATCATTCATGCTGTAAAAATCATCACTACGTGAATCAATTTTTGTTATAGGTTTTGGGATCTCACTTTTTGGGGATGAGGCAAATATGTGTACGGTTCAGTGAAAATAAAGCTCAAAGATCAAAGGCACATTTATTTTCTCTGTTAACTTCACAGAGGTTTTACTTTTCTCATCCACATGTGTATTGTTTGTGTTTGTATGTTACAACCTCATAAAACGACTATCGATCTGAGCATTAGTATATATACAAGAGCTATCAAAGGACCTAATGATAAGCTGTACAAAGTGATAAAAGAATCAGCCTAGGATCATACAAAGTGACAACTAGAAAAAGATAAAAAAAAAGAGCTGATGCAACGGTTGTAATATAAACAACAAAAACTGAAAATATTAACACTGAATTACTAAAATAATCATGATCAGTGCCATAATCACATTCTTTACATTCAGGCTTTTTAAGAATTTGTTCTTGTCGGAAGAAGTTTTTAATTGAAACGCCAATGGTCTTTTTGTATGACGCCAATATGTTTGGAAGATCTTGAATCCAAAATCATCTTATCCTAATACTTTGTGAGGGTCTATCACATATTGAGTCTTTGATTTAATATGCTATAGAATATATCAATTTTTTATTGTCTTTCGGGGAGATGTAATTTGAGAGGCATGATGGTTAAGGTTAAGGGTTCATTTTGATGTAATTTTTTCAAAATCTTTTACTGAAATGATTGCACATGGTTTGTTTCATTACTAGCAGGTCAATTTCCCAGAGGTCTGGATCATTTATTAGACGGTGCATATATGATTTGTTTTGTACTTTCTTGATTTAGCTTTTTCATGGAAGAAACATGGGTTACGGTTACCTTAAAGATGCCATTAGTTATATCTCGCATATTCCTCCACCCTCCATTATTTTTTTATTGAAGGATAATAGTCGTTCACACTATTGTAGGAACTGGAAGAAAAATAAAGGAGGAAGTTAATTATATCCTATCTTGCGGAATGGGAGTGGTGATCATCTACTCATCTATTAATGAAGTGATTAGTTGTTCTAATTCCTCCTTAATTGTTAGTTGTAGGAGTAGTTTTGGGTTGTAGGAGTAGTTTTGGGTTGGAGGAGTAACTATTAACATATAGTAGCACTTGGAGGTGTTTGAGATAGGTATTCGACACAACTAGCTATTAGAATACTAGTGACCCATTTGGTAGCCAAGACAAAGGGTTGGAATGGTAATAACAGTTTCATTTCGTGTTTTGGTTTTTTCGGTAGCGTTGAATGGTAACTCACAATAATGAACCATTTTTATAGTTAGTTGGAACCTTCGTATTAGAAGCTAATAATTATGTATCATTGTGGCTTTAATTACACATGCGCTCGTATAATTAAATATGAGGGTGATTTATTTGTCGTTCAGAACACAACCCATGTGAATTTTAATCACCGCTTTCTCATTCTTTTTCTCTCTCCTCAGTTCCTCGTCACCAAATAAAAGTAAGAAAATCCTACTTTTTTCTCTCACATCTACATTAATGGTAGCGAAACTGATTCGTTTCTAACTGCCTCTAATTTTCATATAAATAGATTTTAATTTCAGGTGTGAATCCCATTCATTATTTCCTTTCCTTTAGTAAAACCACAATATCCTAACTTTAAGTTACCATTAATTTATATATATATATTTTTTATTTTAAGTTAGTACTTATTAAATTTTTTTATAGTCACTATCATTGTTGTTAAAATCCCGATCCAGATCTTACGATCCTACGATTATACGATCCGGAAGGACCTCACCGATCCCGATCCTACGTAGGATCTTAATTTTGTAGGATCTTTCGATCCTAAGTAACTACAAAAAATCACATGGTAGGATCTTAATACGATTCTACGATCCTACGACTCTACGATTCGATCCTATCGTAAAAAAATCACAAAATACTTTCACATATTATATTTCTCCTATTAGATTTTGGTTGGATGTTACTTCAATCTTATAGTATTGAAAAACTATCACCATTTGCTAATAAAATAGGTCATTATTGATATGTGTAAATTTTTAACATGAGGTTCTCACCATATATTCTAGCATAATTATCTCTATTTTACCAAATTGTAGGATCTTACGATTCTACGATCCGATCCCACCGATTCGATCCTACCAACCCCTACGATCCAAAGTAGGATCCCGATCCTGATAACATTGGTCACTATAATATTTAACTCTCCAAAAAAAAAAAATCCATTCCAATAAACATGAAACGACGTCGTATAGCATAGCACGATCTAACTTCTTCGATCATCCTCACTTTCACTTCAAAAAAGCACTCGCTCGAAAACTACACTGAATTCAAAAAACTCATCTTCCCTCTCTTCTTCTCCTTTCTCTCTCCTCTCCAAACACAACAACGAAGAAATCAAACCTACAAAAATGGCGGAAACCCTAAGTCCAAATCCACCACTACAACAAAAACGCAGACTCTCAATTTCCACTCGCCTTCAATCTCCAACAAGCCCCTTCTTCTTAGCCTCTAACGACGACAAACTCGAACGCGCTCAAGCACGTGCTGCACGCGCCGCCGCAGTTCGCCGGATAATCGCCGAAGATGATCTTCTCTCTCCTCCTCCTTCTTATCCCTCAAATTCCTGCCTTGATGGTGCGCAAATCATGGAATTGTTCCGCAATTGCATCAAGCTCGCCAGTGAAAATGTATCTTTTTATTTTCTCTCTCCTCTTTTTCCCCCCATTTTCTTAGGGTTTTTTTTTACCACTTTGATTTGATAGTACTGCTATGAATGTCATTGTAAACACCCGTTTCTGTGTCGGGTTCGTATCCAATTCTCGTTTCTAGTTTCTGTGTACAACACAGGATACTAGGGTCCGTTTGGTTTGATGGAAAACATTTTTCATGGAAAATATTTTCCGAGGGAAAATGCAAATAAATACTTTATTAGTGTTCCTATAATTGGTTTGATGGAAAACTATTAAGCTAATAAGGAGAGAATGGAGATATTGGTGATGAGAGAGTGGAGGAAAATGATTTTCCTTTAAATTTTGGAGGAAAATGTTTACAAACGAAAAAAGGGGAAAATAACTTTCCAGGAAAACATTTTCCTCCAAAACAAACGGAGCCCTATTGTTTTTTCCCTGATCTTTTTTTTTTCTATTATTAATTTGGGTAGTTTAATTTTTTGGCTCCATAGAATTATTCAATTCGTCGAATTATGTTTATTGCAATAGCTTTGAAGCTAGTAGCAGGAGTTAATTTTATTTTTCTTCTATGATATTTTGTGGAAAGGATGAAGCTTGTTAGTGAAATATGTGTTTGAATTTTCAATCACCATTTTTTGCACTATTTATGACATTCTAGTGATGTTTTTTTTTCTGGTTTGTTGCTTAATTTCTTGATTTTATCAAATGATTATCAATTAAGGAGATATGTTTAATAATCAGGGCTGTCTTGAAGATTTTGGGGCCCCTATTCTAACATGAAAATTAGGCCCTCAAATTTAAAAAATAAAGATGAAAGGTTGGGATATTAAAGATGGAAAGTTGAAAATTCCAAAGATTGATCATTGAGAAATTTATTAAGGGTGAAAAATGAGGGTGATTTCCTCAAATATGAAGTAAATTTTTTAAAAATTATATATATTTTGGGGCCCTTATATTATTGGGGCCCTGTGCCGTTGGGCTCCTTGCACACCCTCATCTACCCCCCTATGTTTATGTAACTTAGGAGGTAGCTAGAAATAAAAGAAAATTTAGAATCTTTCTTTTGGTTTTGAATATCTGGTTTTGAGGGGAATTGCAGAAATTGAATTGAGGAATCTTTGTTTAATTGCTTAACAAAATTGGCCATTTAATTTTATGCTGGAAAATGCATTTATGTCTTGGCAAATTTGTTGCCTTGGGCCCTTGAAAAAAATGCTGCTATTTTTATGATCTTTATTTCCAGTAAATGTTCTTTCCCCTGTATATTTTTGGGGATTGTTTGTATGTTTGCTTAAATTGTTGAACTTTGAGGCTAAGTTTATTTGATGGAGAGATAATTTGGTGGTCCTTTCATTGTAGAAGCGAAAATGGGTCTATTTTAAGTGATTAAATGGTTAAGTTCTTTTGGGAATTACAGAAAATCAATCAAAAGAATACATGGGAGCTGAAGCTTATAGATCATCTTAGTGAGATTATCAAAGTTGAAGATGAAGAAGATGCTGAGACCAACTTTCAAAAGGTAAGATGCTTCTTGTTGAATTCGACTACGATTTTGTTTTACAGTGATCTTTGCTATGAGTAAAGAGGAAAATGTCTGGGCAACTTATCTGCTAAATGATGTTCAGTGACAATCAACTCAGAGACATGTAAGCTACACATTGATCTGTATGCTAATTATTTGGAGACCAGTTCTATTTTATCTAAAATTTTGCAGAAAAGTAAGTCTGTTGTTGATGATAAATGCTTGATTGTGTGTTCGTCGATGATTCTAGATGTACTTAAACTCTTTTTTTTTTACATTGTACCTTCATGTGTTTATCTTGTTATCCTACTTATTAGCAATAAGAACAATTTTTTTTTTGGTGATTATAGACAATGTTTGAGGTATTGGCTGAAATTAAGATTCATTTAAGAACCTGGTTTATCCTTAATTTTGCTGCTCCAGGGGTTAATAGTTGAATTAACACAATCAACGTATTGTCTTACGTACCATAAGGCGTCTTTCACTTTATAATCGGGCCTCTATGTATCTTATCATTGTTGGGCAGGCAAGTTGCACACTGGAAGCTGGGGTGAAAATTTATGCACTAAGGGTGGATTCGGTACATTCTGAAGCATATAAGGTCCTCGGTGGAATCAGTAGAGCTGGTTTTGATGATCAACAAGGTTTGACATATATGTAAATGCTAAATATGATGCTAAGTTTGCTTTAAAAACAAAAACTTCCTCCGTTTTATTACTTGCAACATTGAATTATGGCACAAGAATTTAGGAGAGGAGAGAGATAGAAAGAGATAAAAAGGACCTCCATGTGCTAGGAAAGAGAAAAAGAGAATATATTGCCAGAATTATCAATGTTGCAAGTAATATATAACTTCTTAAAATGGGAAATGTTGCAAGTCTAAAATTTTAGAAGTATAATGCTAGGTTGGAAGGTATTCATACAAGAGAGCCAGATGGTGAATTCTATCTTTCTTTAAGTTGTCACCTTAGCAATAAGTACTGTTATTTTGTTGCCCTTGTGTGAGCTTTTTCTTATACACTTGTATGCACGGAAGAATTGTGAAGAGAACTGATACTGTAATACTAAAAAGTGATTGATCATTTGTGATCCATATTGTTATGAGGTTGATATACTTTAACCCTGAAGGAGGCATTTGCTGGCACCTTCTACCTAGTTTTCTTTTATGCAAGTCATGGACCTAAGGAGCTGGTATTATATGTTATTCAGTTTGCTTTTGTGTAAAGATGTTTCTCGATCAGTTCTAGAACATATGATTTTTCTCTCGCTGTTCAGTGTCTTGACCTTTGATATTATGGTGGCTGACAGAAATTTCGGCTGGAGGAGACAATGACAGCAATGAGCAGGATGGCCAGCCTAGAAAGGATTCAGAGAAGAAGGTTGTATTCTATTTTTCATCTCTTGACATATATGTATATATAGACAAAGCAATGTGTTTTTAGTTGATCCCCTTGCTAATGGATGCACTTGATGCAGCTATCACCTCTTTCAACGCTGGAGTCATCTTTTGAGGCTTTGAATGTCAAGAAGCTTGATGGTAATGGACATAGATGGCTATGTGTCTATTAAAGTCTTATGTTCCTCTCACCTTGCTATATGACATTTACATATCCATTGTTTCCCAGTTGCATTTGCAGTGGATCCTTTGTATCATCAGACAACAGCGCAATTTGATGAGGGTGGGGCAAAGGGTCTCCTTCTAAACAACCTTGGAATTTATGGAGGGTGCCGAGTACTTTTTGATTCACAAGAAGTGCCTGCAAAGTGTATTTCTTCTGTCAGTGATACTAATTCCTCCAATCTAATCGATATCTCTTTTGCTGGAGGTAAGTGGGAGAAATATTATGTAGTGTCTAATTAAATATTCTATTGGCAAAATGTTTTACTTTTGCTCTCCTACAGAATGCATTGAGCAAATGGTGATGAATTTGAACACAAAGAACGATATATGTCCTACTTTTGATGATATAGTGGAGAAGCTTGATGAACACAGTTTGCAAGAAAGGCAATACCAGAGTACTCAGGACTCTATTTGTGATATTACTGCAACTGATGATATCACTGGTGAGTCAAATCGAGGTTCAGAGTTCACGGATGTAAATGATGCAGATGATGACAAAGGTTGTGAGTTGGATGATGGTTCGTATGGTAACGCTGATGCATGGTCATATGATCACAATGATGACGCAGATCATGCTCATGATAGTTTTGACACAAGTAATCAACATTTGGAAAATCAGTATGAGGTATGCCTCGCATGCTCAGTTGTTGATATGTTCAGTTTTGACATTTTGGCTTCTATTACAAAGAATGTAATTGCTGTCTCTGGTAAAACCAAAATCGACTACTTTACAAAGAATTACTGATGGAGTGTTAAATTGATCACATGATCTTAACTTGTAGGCTCAAGAAACATCAATGTCTAGTGAACATGATATATATGACAGATTTGAAAATGTTGCCTCCCTTCTTTTGGGTGTTTCGGGAGTTATGTCAAGTCAGAATGCTTGGGCTGGACCTGACCATTGGAAGTATCGAAAATCTAAGAGTCAGTCAACGAACTCCTTATTCTCTCTCTCCTTTTCCTTTTTTTTCCATGTTCTGTACAATTTATAGCCTTTGACTTGGTATTGATTTTTAGCTGTAGGTACTGAGACTGTTGCTCAAGACACAGATTTAGCTTCTGTAGCTAAGAGACAGAAAACCAAAAAAACATCAGAAGTAGATATTGATTTGACAAAAGCTTTGGACGAAGACATGCCTGATATTTTCACCCCCCCCAAAAGCCTAAAGTCTTTACTCCTTCCTGCCAAAAAAGTGCCTTGCTCCAACAAACTTCCAGAGGATTGCCATTACCAACCTGAGAATCTTGTGAAGCTGTTTCTTCTTCCACATGTTATGGTAAGTTAAAGTGTCTATTTAAAGCATTCACCCTATATTAGTGGTTTGCTACCCCAAGTAGCTGAACTGATTGCTTGTGTTGTCATCCATCCGTACATTTCTATCTGTTGCATTATATTGATGCCTTGCATTGTGAATCAGAGTGAAAGCTGAAGTAATTTTAATCTCCTTTTATATGATTGTCTCCTATCATTTGCTTGTTGTATATAAAACTAAAGCACTTTATCCTCTAGCTTCTTTATTGTTTGATTGGACAACTGTATGCACCAAAACGTATTTCAGCATAACAAATATTTCCCCTCCAGAATATCTGGTGTTGTCTCTCTTATGGATGCAGGGGTTGTGTTGTAATTCTTGAAGCACTGAAGCGTAGAAGCTCTATTTCAATGGCATGGTTTTGACATTTTGTAACTAGGTTGTGGGTCTGATTAGTTCGAATACTAGGAGAGATCTCCAGGGTTCGACACATTTCTGGAACTAATCACTATTGTCTAATAAAAATCTCTCTCTTGTTGTTATTGATGGTTGTTTTTGTACTGCAGTGCCTTGGGAAGAGAAGAAGAAGGGTGGCAGGTATAAGTCATATCCATCTTATTTTTTTCTATTTTTTGGGTGAAAAGCTCTCTTGTAATTCGTTTCCGTCTTTGTCACTTCAGAGTATCGTAGTCACTTGTGTGACCTACTCACCTTAATGCCACTTACATGTATTTATCTACTGGTTCATATAACTTGACTGTTTCCTGTTGTGTCGTAATATTTTCAATTCTTGATAGTTATTACACTTGAGCAGTTTTTGATATATTTCTAACCAATTCTGGAATGTGTTTTTGATAAGCTGTGTTTCTGTTTGAGTTTATCGGATATGCCATATTTCAGCAGTAATTATTTTGTACTTATTAACGTCAGTTGATAATATGGTGGTCCATATGAAGATCATAGTCATGTACTCATAGGTTAACATTTGTGTTTATGCTTAAAAGAAGATTTAAAGCTCGAAGAGAACCTAATTTGTTTAAGAAGCCGGTTAGAGATTCTGAGCACTAACTGTTATGTCCAAAATTAGCTACTTGAACCTGATACGTTTTATCATTTATACATATTTTGGATTAAATAGAAAAAGATGAATATCGACTGTATATATATATATATATATATATATATATATATATATATACTCTGTTACCTGGACTCGGCAAAAATCGGCAAATACCCGGGTCGGTACGACGCGACGCCGACTCGGGTATGAAATACGTGTCGGATCCTTCAAATTGCACTCGGACACGGGAAACCCTAATTCGAACGCGAAGAGGAGAAAAGAAGAAGAGAAGAAGAGGAGAAGAGAAGAAGAGAAGAGGAGAACTTACCTGACGGCCGACAGGAGCTTCGAACTCGCCGGAGCCGCCACCGCCGGTCAGTTTCTTTCTTTTTCTTCGCTTCTTTCTTTCTTCGCTTCTGCCTTCTTTCTTCTCTGTCCTTTCTTTCTTCTCTCTCTTCATCCTTCGATCTTCTATTCTTCTGTTCTCTTTTTCTTTTTTCTTTTTTCTTTTTCATTTTCTTTTTGCCCTTTGTGGCCACGTGACTTCTGAGTTCTGTTCTCTTTACCCTTTTCTTTTTCCTTTTCTTCTTCTATTTTGCTTTCTTTTTTTTAACACTGCTTTTCTTCTTCTTCTATTTTGCTTTTTTTTTTTTAACACTACCTTAATTTATTGTTATATTATAAATAGATAATTATAAAACTTAAAATTTGTATTAAATATTATATTATAAAATATTAATTTTGCCATACCCGTACCCGTGTCCAAATCTCGGAGAGAGTCCCCGTGTCCTGATATTTTGGAAGTGCCGTACCCGACACTCGGATCCGTACCCATATCCGACACTCCTAGCCGAGTCCAGGTAACATAGTATATATATATATATATATATATTCTAAATAGTCTTGTATGTGTGACTAGAGGCTACAAGCATGAATGAGGCTTATAGGTTATTGTAGAACTAAGTAAAATCTGAGGCATGCTCGAGTTTTCCAATCAATGTATATATGAAAATGTTTGGACAAGTATAAATTAAAGTTTAATATTTGAAGAACTATTGAAATAATTGGTATTGATTACAATTTAATTTACAAAGCCAACACGTAATTAATGTTCAATATAACCTTTGTATAAACTTGCATTCATTTATTAGTAGGGGAAAAACAACTTTAGTAACTCCTACTTTAGTATATAGTATAGATGGTTTATTCAAATTGCAAATTCATCTCAGTTTGAACTTGGAAGTACTCTAAACAATCTTTTTTTTATTGTATTTGATTACATTCTCATGTAAGTCAGGTTTCTCCAGCTTTATATCACATTTAATATTTTCTTCTCCTCATTGTCCAGGCATAATGAACCAAAGTAAGGAAAGCTGCATGACTTTCTTTATCTTAGTATGGAGTCTTTTTACCTTAGCATGAAATTTTAACGGAATTAGCTAAAAGAAATGAGGGAATTCTTACCATGGGTTTTGTCATTATGCTTCACAAGGCTCGGAGATATTCAGTGCAATCTATTTTGTTCTAAATGTTGGTTGACACCTATACAAGAATAAACAATTAGGTGCGAGAAGCTGGAGTCTTCAAGGGTGCTAACTGCTAATGTGCTATGCCATGTAAAGGACACAAAATTGATTTCTTTTATAGTAGTATATTAAAAGGAAAGATCCCTCAGTCATTGTTCTTCTCACCCATTGTACCTAGAAAAGTTATCCCTGAGTTGAACCTTCATCCTTTGTGCTTCTCATGAATTACAAATTTCTTTGAAATAGATGAAAAGAGTTGTTGGCCTTTCTTTTACGGGACAGGTCATAGGTAATAGACATTATCACTTTGTTTCATTTTGCATGAACAAATTTCAGTGAACTAGGATCCCAATAGACAAACTCTACCGAAACCACAGGTTATATGGGCATTACATTTGTGTTAAGTGATTAACATATCTGCCTACCATTATACCACAAAAGGTAGAAATTTTCTTTTGCTCATTGGTTACTTTAACAGGATAGATAAATATGATGGTTGTTTGAACTTTGAACTTTTGTGTCTTTTGACTTCAGCTGTAGAATCGTTGGGGAATTTTTGTAGTTTTGCATTTTGGCTTCTTTGTCCTCTGCATTTGTTGCATGATACATAATATTACTGTTATTGAGCAATCTTTTCTCTTTTTCTTCATATTATAAGATACTGGTTCTTGGCAAGAACGGAGTGGAGCATTTCCTGTGTGGGATGACGAAAGTGGTTATAGTGGCCCAGATAATGATGGTTATGCTCACAGTGACGTAGACGAACAGGATATTTTGGTCTCCCAGCCTCGTCAGGTTTGTCTAATCCTGTGCTTCCGTTGTCTCCGTCATTTATTGTTGCATAGTGTTTAGGTGTGTAGCTTAGGTAGGCAAGGGTGTGCCATTGTCTCAGGCCTTCTCATATTTCCTTGGTACTTTACTGGCAATTTGGGGGTCTCATTGTTCTTGTTTTATTGATTTTGCAACTAGTTGGGTATAAAACTTGTAAACTGTTCTAATTATTTCTTGTTCATAGTCATACTCATACCTTTGGGGTGACCCGTCATATGATTAGTGTTCATGGCCATAAACAAAGTTATTGCCTGCAAATTTAACTCCATCAGATTCCACGAGCATGCTCTAATCCAACCTGTCCAAATTTAGGTCAGCAAAATTGAAGTTCAGTATGATAAAACTGCAAAGCAAGTTGACGTACATTTGCTGAAGGAGACACTTTGGGATCAAATACATGAGTTTGTTCAAGCACCTGAAATGGTGAGTACACTTAGTCAACTTCATTTGGCACGGCCTTTGTAACTGGTGCTCTTTTGTTGTCTAGATTTTTACGAATTACATGCTAATCATTACATCCCCTTCCCCTATGTTACTCCGACACCTTCATTTACCTCAAAAACGGGTGTCGTGTCGTGTCCGACACGATACTTCACTTGGATACTTCATTTGAGACTAAAAACTTGACTTTTTCTACAAAATAGCCGAGTCGGACGCTTAGACACCCGTATCCGAGTAGACACATAATCCGTGTTTGAGTAACATCGCCCTTCCCCTCCTCTCACACCCCGAAAGAAAAGGAAATAGAAAGGACTGATGAGAATAGTACTGAATGATGTTTGGAGCTGTTGGTTATTTGACATTGTGGTATTTGGCTTCTTGTTACTTGTTGGAAGTTGTTGATAGAGAACCTGTCTCCTTTAATACACAGAAAAGTGTAAACTTTTGTTTACTTCGTTGGATGTTCTTGGTATGTGGTCAAGTTAGTTGAATGATGCAGACTGGAGAGGTAACGCGTATGGCCAGATGACTAGTGCCAGTTCTGGTCAGAGGGTTAGGTGCTCAAACATATACTGCTTTGCAGCTCTGACTTGGTGGCAGAGATGCTGATCTCTTTAGATTATTATTATTATTTAAACTTAATTTCATTATGCTTTTGCTTCAGCTGATTTGCTTTATAATATTTAAATCTGATGTCCGTTCTTTTCTACATTGTCAGAAAGTTGATGAGGATGCGATATCTTTCAAACAACTACTTGCCACCTTCCCTGATGATTGTGGTGCGGCAGCAGCCCATGACATTTCCCCCCATCTATGCTTTATCTGCCTATTGCATCTAGCCAATGAGCACGGGTTGAAGATCCAGGGGTGCTCAAATATGGATGACCTCAGTATACATCTGCCCGCCTCTTCCCCGGACACAGGTGAATACATATAAGCCCCATAGTATACTTGGTGATTGGGGCCCATCTTGTCTAGTACTTACATCCGTACATGTTTAGCCTAATGTTGGTTCTGAAGCTGAAATGCTGAGTATGACTATGACTTTGAACTGGGCTTTTCATGGTGCTTTTAAAAAAAAAAATCCTGGGTATGCATTCTTCTACTTGACAGTGGGGCTAGAGCTGAGAACCTAGCTACTGACCAGACAAATTGAAATGGAACTGGAGTCCGAATGAGATGATGATAAATGCTAATTTTTGACAGTCACACTGTTATTCTGTTCTATGTCGAACAATGATGGATATGCAGACAGGGGCTCAGGGTTCGCAAATAAAAAGAGAGCAATTGGTAAATGGAGAATCATATTGCAGGAAATCATGGATAATGCAGAAATCTACTTTTAGGAGATGGTGGCGTAGAAAATAATATCTCTGGGTATACTTTTAACAAATAGATTAAAAAAATTGGGTATACGTCTTTTTTTCCAGCATTTCTGTTTCTACACTGTCCATTGCTTAGGAAATGGTAACTTGTGGTGCTTCACCTGAATTTCACTTATTTGAACTTGTGCGAACTTATTACTTATTAGATCTTACTACTGATTTGTATCTTCTCCATGGGTTCATTTTTTTCAAGGATTTCAGAGTAAGATTATTTCTTTCATCCTTCACCTTACGCTAAACGAACCTTAAATCTAGTGTTGAATGGGAAACAATTGATAAAGTTTGTGAGGGAGTAATGACTTTATGACTAGTTTTCTCATCCTGGGGTTGGTAGACACCCTATTTGTGTATCACGATTTTGGTGAGTCCAGGATTTGACATGTGAAGTCCTGTCTTATTATTATTGATGCTTACTTCTCTTTGATAAGTTCTTTTTTTTCATTCATCCTAATTGTTCCAGAGACAGAATCCTCTTGTCCCTTTTAAGTGCATATATATGTATGAAGTATGCACTATCTTCTTCTGGTTGGCTTTCTACTTCATGGCCTATGTCTGAACGCTGAAATCTTTTCTTTGTGAATTAGTACTGTGAGATGAATACTTTCTTGTGAATATCAGTACCTTTCTAGTGGATATTTTTTGTTAATTTTTTGTTTTATATGTAAATATTGCAGGTTGTAGCTAATGCTGCTCTGAGTCGAAGCATACATTATTATGAAGAGTTTCTTATTCAGCATTCAACAGACCTTGTAATCATTAATCAGTGTGACTGTTTTAATTGTAATTTGTATAGCTGCACCACCTCCCTTCATCAAAGCGGCATCACATTAATCACCAGCAATGGCAGATGGATTCACATTAATCTCCTCTGGTAACGGTTTCAGTTGACGATTCATGTTAGCCGACCCCAAATCACTTTGGGAATAAGGCTTAGTTGTTGTTGTTGTGGTTTCTGCTCAAAACATGCGCAACATTCCATCTCTGCACCCTAGGCCGAATAACTGATAGATTTAGCAGTAGGCTTATGTAAAATGTGAAGTTAAAGAAGTATTTTGATATTGTAATTTTTGGCTGTGTTGGTGTTGTGACCTAAGCTCAAAGCATGCAAATTTGTTGTATTTGTATCTTGTATCTGTAGATAGTTGAGTTCTAGCATTTTACGTTCTTTTAGAATAACAGTAATGTGTGCGTTTGGGAATTGAAATGAATTAATGGGTGAAATGATAAATGTCTGTTAAGTAAAATTGTTCTACCGTTTATAGGAGAGCGCAAAGATCAATTAAAGTAGCACATTTTGTTACATATTTGAGTTATACATGTGTTCCATCTTGGCTACCGTTTCAGTTGAGCATCAACAAGTATTGATGTAAGGAAGGGCTGCCTAGTTCGTATAATATATTGGTCATTACAAGTTTTATGATTGGATAATAAAATCATTAATATTGTATATTAAACATTTTAGGACATGGATAATAATCATTTCAATTTCAAAAGACTTGTAGTGTTTTCCATGTATTTGCAAAATTTTACTCCTTTTTCAAAAGTTAATAACAATATTTGACATCTATTTGGGAGTTTTCATTATTGAAATCAATATATTCAAGTGCAAAAGGAAAATATAATAGTATCATAATATTATATTTACTCTTGTTTTACTATTTATTTTTGTTCTAAAGATACATATAAACAGATCGTCACATTAGTAAATGATTAAAAAATAACCTTGAATCTATGTTATATATAAAGCCAAAATACCATTTTGATTGCATAACTTTCACTTTTTAAGAGTACCCATAGTATGTTCTTTTTTATTCCTATCTATTTAAAAAAAAATGGGGTAAAAAATTTTAAATTTGTGTTATTGAAACAAATTGTTTTCTTTAAAAAATTCAATTTGTTAGGGTTTCCATATAGTATTGTATGGACAACCTATTTCACTTTTCTTTAAAAAACAATCTCTTTTTTTCTTTGTAAAGAGGTAGTTTCCAAAAAACTAATTCTTGCTAATATTTATCTCAATTCTCTATTTTATATTTCACCCACATTTGCGTATATTTCCAAACTTGTAAACTAAAAACTAGATAAGTCCAGGTATGTAATAGGGATTGAGAAATGAAATCATCTCAAGTTATCTTTTTCAAGTTCCCATCTTTAAGATTACAACACCTATGCAAGCAAAATAGCTAAATGTCGAAATTCTCGAGAGATGTCCTATTTCCTTTCCTTATTAGATCCTGACGGTTCTTACAAGACTCAGATTCTCCAATTCTTCTCACAACTAGAAAGAATCCCGTTCCATAAAATAGGGGTATTCAGAAAAACCCGACCAGAAAACCCGCTGACCCGCACCAAAAAAGCCGGGTCAAAATCTGATTTTTTTAAAAATTTATCGGGTCGGGTCCTCAACCCATAAAAGGCAAGAAAACCCGGGTCGGGTAATGGCGGCATATGAAGAGCTCGCGGGTACCCGGTACTCGATTATTTATTCTTTTTTAGTTTTTTCGCTGTTTGTGTTTAGTTTTGGAGTTTGGCTGCCTGAGCTTTTGAGTTTTGTGCTTTTGGGCCACATAGGAACGCTAACACTCACTGCCTCCTCAGTCCTCACACCTTCGACCTTCAGCGTCACTCACAGTCTCAACTCTCACACCCTTCACTCCTCACCACTCCACCAGCATTCGAGCGCCGCTGCGCGCACCACCACACCACCACCGTTCGAGTGCTGCTGCTGACACCACTACTCCATCAGCCTTCGACCGCTGCTGCGTGCACCACCACCACCATCTTGCCGGCTTAAGGGTGACGAAAATTGGAAGGTTATGGAAATTCGAAAGTGAGACCACTGAGATGGTCCTATTACAAAATGATAAGGTTATGGAAATTGGAAGGTGAGACGACGTGTTACGTTTGTTAGTCCCCACTACTAACCCGTTAATCACTGACCAAGCATATGCAAACTGCAAAGCCCGAAAAAGATTACAAAAAGAAATTTTTGGAAATGAATGCTTCGTAATCAACGAAATGGGTATTTTAACACTTTGGATTATGGTATAAATGTGATCAGTTGAACATGGATTATTATATTTTAAAAAAAACTAAGTCGGGTACCCTATTACCCGACCCAAAAATACGGGTAAAGACTATAAGAATTTTTGAAATGATGTTGTATCAGATGGGTTTTAAACTTTGTTTGGTAGGTGTTTGGTATTATATTAAAATCCCCCAAAATACGAGTATCCGGTTTTTCCAAGTCGGGTTACGGGCCGCATTTTCAAGTACTCGAAAATACGGGTACCCGCATATCCGAGTACCCGGTTATGAACACCCCTACCACAAAATGAAGGTTGAGTCACCCTCACATATACGAGAATACGACATCCTCTTTCCCGCCAAAAAACTTGTGCGAGACACGATACGACATCGTTTCACTCACTAGTAGACAGTAGTCTAGTAGTAGTCATATACTCATATTCACTCATATCTTACAGAGCACGGAGCAATGCATATGTGATCATTTCATCAAAACAAGGTTGTCCTATTTTCAAAACCACCATTTTCAACTCTCTCTCTCTCTCTCCTTTGAAGGTGTAACAATGGCGGAAACCCTAACCCCCAATCCAATTTCAAATCCGAACCATAATAAACCACCTATTGCTGCTCCTACTAGTCCCTTTTTCCTAGTCTCTAACGACGATCAACTCGAACGCGCTGCTGCACGTGCCGCACGTGCTGCCGCCTTCCGCCGAAAACCCGTCGAGATTCCTCCTCCTCGAAATTCTCTCTCCTCTGACTCCTGCCTTGACCGCCACCAAATTATGGAGTTGTTCCACAATTGCGTTAAGCTTGCAAGTGAAAATGTATAATTTTGAAATTTTTCTTGTTTTTGTTTGTGTTTGAATTATGAGATATTTTGTTTGTGTTGTTGGAAAATGTAGAAAATAACTCAGAAGAATACGTGGGAGCTGAAGTTAATTGATCATCTTAGTGAGATTATCAAAGTTGAAGCAGAAGACAACAATGCTGCTACCAACTTCCAGAGGGTAAACTCTGCTTGCTTTTGTTGCTACATGGTACTTTGGTAGTAGAGTACTTTCGAATACTCAACATATTCTATGTTTAGCTCTCCATGTATGTGCACGTGTGAGTTGTCCCATATCGAGAAAGACGAGAGATAGTAACCACCTTATAAGATTGGGGAATTGCTACTTTTATTCCAATTGGTTTAAGGATGAAACCTCATCTGGGCTTGTAAGTAGTCGAACTCTCCTATTTTTTATCCGGTGCCCATACTCGTTTCTATACCATGGTATTAGAGCTAATATTGGCTTGTTAATAATTTGGGCCTATAATCATGCAACTTGATAAGGGTTTGGTTGTATTCCTCAAGTTTAAAGGACGCTCACTTGTGATGCACAGTGTTGGGAACCCCATATAGCCATATTGTCACATTTGAGTTACCCAATCCCACGTTAGAAATAGAGGAGAGATAACGACCAACTTGTAGCTTAGAGAGTTACTCTACGTGTTGCGTATTGGTTTTGGGATGGAACCTTGTTTGGACTTCTAAGTGGTTCATACTCTTCTTTTTCTGCATGGGTTGCCTAGACCCAATTACATATCTTCTCAAATTTAACACTATAAGAATCATACTCAATTATGCATAAGTATTCATGATATACTTCCATTTTTGTAGTTGCAACTCTTTCCTATTTTCGATGTTTGGAAATAGTTGCAACATACCTTTCTTGGCATATATTATATGGGTCTCCTAAATCACGCATTTCCTTATGCTGCAACTATGTCAAAGGAGGAAGTAATTACTAAAGTTACACAATTGGTTTTAGCAGTGTGCTACAAACTTTGAACTTGTGCAGTTATCAAATATTTGTAGCCTATTTATTGATGATTAGAATTTTAAACATTTGTAAATCCATCTCTTATATAAGGGGGATTGAAATTTGTGAGGTAAGTCACTAAAATGTGGACTACAAGGGGAAATTATCAACATCATACACATTTTACAAATAGATGGTTAAAGATATTGATGGTCAAAGTTGTACGTTGGAGAGTGTGAAAGTCGAAGTGCTGCAACTATTAAGAAACAAAGGAAGTTTAAGTGTATAAACTTATCTTTTTGCTTGTGATAGTGGTATAATAATGGAGTTGTCTGTCCAAAGATCAATGAATCTGTTGATATGTCCAGCTTCCTTAGGCCTTGTGACGTTATGGTCTTATGGACATGTGATGTCTTCTTTGACACGATTCCGATGCACATAGGGGAACCCACCTACTATGATATAGTAATATCACAATATCAATAGACAGTTATATGTTGGTGAAGTCTGTCAAATGGAACTGTATATGTATTAGTGGTTGCAGCATTGATGTAATGTTATGAACTTTTTATTATTGTAGGCAAGTTGTACACTGGAAACTGGGGTTAAAATATATGCTGTAAGGGTTGATGCATGGCATGCTGATGCATACAGAGTTCTGGGTGGAATCAGCAGAACTGGTCTAGGAGATGAGCCAGGTTTGATATTTATTTGAAATGATGTTATTACAATTGTGATGTCTATTTGTCTACATAAATTAAAGTATAGGCTACTCCATTTGCATTCTGAGCTAAAAATTACTTTGCTTTTGATATAAACATGCACTATGTTAGACTCAGAATAAGCACAGGTGAAGACGTTGCTTCATTAGTATAATGTAATGATTTTTTGTAGATCTTCGCAGAGAAGTAACATAAATGAATGTAATTTATTTTTTTAATAAAGTAGGAGGCGACTTCTTGATCTTGCATAACATGTTATAGGTAGCTTGATTTCTACATAAAAAGTATAAATGTATAGTCTTGTTGCAGTTTTAAGTGCTAAGCAATTAAGCTTGGAAAGTGAAGGGATGTTATTTGCTAGTTGTTAACAGTTTACTACAACATAGTTTCTTGAACAGCTGTGAATGTCTACATTTCTTTCTGGTCAGCTTTCTGATGTTGTGGTTGTTGACAGAATTTTCGATTGGAGGGGATAGGACCTGCATAGAGAGAAATGGGAAAAAATCTGTAAAGGAAACAGAGAGAAAGGTTGTGCTCTTTTCCTTTTCACCATTCTTTTGGAATCCATTTTTAATTTTTTATGCATACATTCCTGGCATGTTTTAGTCTAATAAATTGTGAATCAAACAGATCTCTCCACCCTTTCTGTATAATTTCCTGGCATGTAATAGTCTAATAACATATGAATCAAAACAGGTCTCACCGTTGTCAACAGTGGAGTCATCTTTTGAAGCTCTGAATATTAAGAAGTTTGATGGTATTTCAATCTTGTTTTGCTTCCTGTCATCAATCATACACATATGAGCATGCACTCTCTCTCTAACTTTAAAGATTCACGTTCCTCTGCTGCACTAGTTGCATTTGCAGTGGATCCTCTGTATCATCAGACATCTGCACAGTTTGATGAAGGTGGGGCAAAGGGTCTCCTTTTATGTAATCTTGGAGTTTATGGAGGGTGCAGGGTACTGTTTGATTCTCAAGAAGTCCCAGTAGAGTGTATATCATCCACAAATGGCATTACTGGTTCTAATCTGGTTGATGTTTTCTTTGCTAAAGGTTAGTATACGAACCTTGATGGAGTCCATCTTACATAAACCAGCAGACTATTATCTTGTTTTGTTTCTCTCTCAGAATATATTGAGCTAATGGCGGCGAACTTGCATCAGAATCAAGATATCTCTCCTAGTCTAAGAATTTTAATAAAGCAGATTGATGAGCTTGCGTTGCCATCAAGGGTACCTGATGGTACGGAATCCATTATAAATGAAAATATAATTGATACAAACAAAGTTGAGTTCAATGCGGACAAGAAATTCTACGGTGCCACTGGTGCGACTGAGGATATGGGGGCTCAGATTTACGATAGCTCTTTTGATTATAATGAGGCGTGGTCTGCAGACAATGACAATGATGTAACTATTTCTGAAGATGTAGACACGGGTATTCCTACGATGCAAAACTGTACTGAAGTATGATTTGTCATTCTAAACCTGCTATCTTGCATTTAAACGTTTTTTAGTTGTAGACTACATATCCTCACTGATTAGACTCCAAATCAATGACTCTTCTTGAAGTTGGAATAAAATTTTGTAATATTGCATCATTCTTGTTTTATGCTCATAGGAAACAATGCAATATATGCCTCTTGTCGGTGACAGCTTTGAGAATGTTGGTTCGCTTTTCTGCAGAGGATTGGGATATGAATCAGCACGTAATACGTGGGCTGGGCCTGATCATTGGAAGTATTCTAAGCCTAGTGGTTAG
This sequence comes from Beta corolliflora, assembly GCA_947648045.1. Classification (NCBI taxonomy): domain Eukaryota; kingdom Viridiplantae; phylum Streptophyta; class Magnoliopsida; order Caryophyllales; family Amaranthaceae; genus Beta; species Beta corolliflora. Next base: position 260,815 of record CANSZD010004255.1, read on the forward strand.
TTTGCAATGTTTGGTAGAACTTAGGACACAATTTTTCTACTGTTCTTCTGATCAACAATTGGTAACTTATCTCATAGCTATTTTGTAGGTCCAGAAAGTATATCTGCTCATGATAGCAGGTTAGATGGCGCTGGTCAGAGACCAAAAAGTAAAAGTTCATGGGTATCAGATATTGACTTCATCAAGAATTTGGATGATGAAGTGCCTGATATCTTTGTTCCTGTGAAAAATCCGAAGTCTTTGCTTCTTCCTCCTAGAAAAGTTCCCTTTCCAAATAAACTTCCAGAGGATTGGCATTATCAACCAGAGGATCTTGTGAAGTTGTTTCTTCTTCCTCATGTCATGGTAAAGTTAGGCTACTTTAGAATGAGGGGGCGGGGGATTCAATGAACAAAATACTATTTTTGCTAGTCTTTCCCCTCCATGAAACTAAAAATTCTGTTTTAGCTAGAGCCATAATGATATAGATTGTTTTAAAGGGTTTTCTAATGATGCATTGTGCTCTTACTGGAATGAAAAAAGGTTTTCTAATGATGCATAAGATAATGCTTGGGTAATTAAAATCTCACTGCAACTTAATAGTTTGTTTTCTTCCAAAGGAAATCTTGCGCTTCATGTCTCCTGCTAATTATTGAACTGTTAAAAGCAACTCCGCTTTATGGCTTGCGGCTCGCTTCATGGTTTGCTCAATGTAGTTTGGCCACTAGGTCTTAGATTGCACAAGTTTTGATCTTTGACTTATTATGGCTATGAGGTTTGAAGTAGACAGCAGCCTATTTCACCTACTACTGCATTATATTTGATTAATTTCCTTGTGCAAAATTTTCTTTTCTACTAGTTAATTAATTCTATGTGCATCTATTGCAGTGCCTGGGGAAAATCAGAAGAGTTTCAGGTATGTAATCTTCGCCAAGAGACCTTTGCTTTTGATCTTAATGTATTATACAGTTCATACACTGTTTTTTGCAAGTTATGAATAACCTTCGTTACCTTCCTAGAGTAGTATTTTGTCATGTTGATGGCTTATATATGCTGATAGAGTGATAATTACTTCCTCTGTTCTCTGAAAATTGCAACACTTTGACTTTCATGGTTGCTAACACACAACTTTGATCATTAGCATTTTAACTATCCCGTTGCTCTTCATGGTTGCAGTTTTATCGCTCTCTATGCACATTTTGACTATTAATATCTTTAAGTACTTGTTAGTAAAATTATAAAACGTTTTGATATTTTTAAACTACATATTGAGAAGTAACTAACAAAATCCCACTTGATTATGTTTTTTCATATATTGGTAAGAATATATGCTCACAATTTGGCTTTGTCATAATAGTGGGAGTACTCATCAGTAAAATTTATAAAAGAAAAAGCTACTCCCTCCGTCCCTAAATAAAGTGCCCATTTTTCTATTTATGTTTGTCCCAAATAGATTTCCCATTTCCTTATTTGGTATGGGTCCACCAATTAAAATATTATTTTACTTTCAACTTTCATAATATCTCACACTTTCCCATATGGCCCACATTCTCTCTCCTTAATAAACAATTTATGAAAAGTGTACCAACTTGTATATTTAATTATGATTTAATACAACTAAGGTCCTACACATTATTTCTTCTTAATACTTGTGCCCAAAAGAAATGAGCACTCTATTTAGGGACGGAGGGAGTATATTTAAAAATATACATCGAGACAAATCCAATAACATTTTAAATAATTACATTTGTTCTTGAAATTCTTGTTGTCAAACTATGGTATGAGAATAGTGAAATAGTTAATTTTAAACAACCGGTAAGTTCATTACTTACCCTTGTCTACTCATCCAAAGGAAATGTAATAAACTCTCAGTAGATGTTCTTTAAGAAACTTTTGGAAGGCTATGGGACTTGAGTTAGTTAAAATTATCTGATTGGTAAAATAATGCTTAGCTAGAGAACTTTTAAATGATTCTTGTTACTGTACTAAGACCTATTAATTTCTTTTTTTTTGTCTTTATGAGTGTGTATGATAAAGATCTCATGTGATCCGAAGTTATCCCCCACATGTTTTGATTCATCTCAAGGACTATGGGCCGTAACTCATGACAAGTTAAGTGGTTTTTGCTGTCAATTTTGATGTTTATGGGAATGTGATCATAAAGTTTATTGGCTTTGGCTTTTCATGAGTATACATGGAAATTTGGGAACTGTTATGGTCTGAATGATTCTATCATTAGTTTGGACTTGAACAGGTGGTGTCTGTTCTGTTTACATTAAACATGCTTATAATTTTGAAGGAAATTATCTCAATGTTCTATCATTAGCCTCTTAATCTTCTCTTGTATTTAGGTCCTGATTCCTTGCTACATGGAGATGATATTGATGTCCCATTTCCTTCGTGGGACCCTGAAAGTACAGTTTATAGATCATGTAACGACAATTTTATTCACAGAGATGCAGAAGAGGACATCCTTGTTTCTGAACCTCGTCGGGTGCGCTTATGTTCCTCTTCTCCTTTGTGTCATCTGAGATCATATTGGCATACCTAATTTCTGCTGTAGTTAGTCTCCAAGTATTTGGAATCAATCCTATAATTACTCGTACCTCAAATTTTAAATCTGATTTACCTTTTCAATCTCTGTTTGATAGTTGTGGTTTTGTAATCTTCTGAAATTCCTTATTTTGTTGCTGTCTTACTGAACTAGGTTGATAAAATTGAAGTTGAACATGACGAAACTTCAAAACAAGTTGATGTACATGTGCTGAAGGAAACACTTTGGACACTTATGCAAGGATCTATGCAGACACCTGAAGTGGTGAGTACATTTTTACTAGGATATGCTTTTGAGTTTGGTTTCCTCTCTTAGAAATGTGATGGTCTTGTGCTTAAAGCATTTTTAGGCGCATAGTATGCTGCCTGCTACTAGGGACAGATGAAAGACAATCTATTCTGTGGAAATTTGGTTTAAAGTATCTTTTTTCTCTTCTGTGAGGACCGTGATCCCTGAATATGTCATTCAGGCATTCATCCTCTTTTGATATCTCAATTCTCAAAGCTATGGAACGAAAATCAGATGACTGGAGACATCATCTCCTTCTTTATTAGGTTTTCATGTATGCTTCTTAGGCTAAGCATGTCCTGTGGCTTATTTCTTTGCTGATTCTATTCCATGTTCATAACCTGGAAACTGTGACACCCAAAAAAAGCCACCCATCAAAAAAACCATTTTTTACGCCAAAAAAAAAAAAAAATATATAAAAAAAGAAAGAAAAAAAATAAAAAAAAAACTTGTTATGGGTAATTTTATTTTAATTGGTTTGTTTGGGGGGGGGGGATAAAAAAAAAAAAAAAAAAAAAAAAGGGGGAGGGGGGAAAAAAAAAAAAAAAAAAAAATTAATTTTGTAGGGAGAGGTTTTTGGTAATTAAAATTTTAAATTTTTTTTTTTTTTAAAAAAAAAAATTTTTTTATTCTTGCTGTTATTACTCCATTGTGGTTGTGAGCTTGTGTTGCAGGAAGACAGGTCATCACACTTGGTATCAGAGCAAGATCATGGCACCAACAAACACCACACAGAGGTTAGAACTGGTTGAGGAGAAGCTAGCTAACCTGGAAAATTCCATATCTGAGAAGGTTGATAAGGCAGTAGAGAAAGCTATCACAGCCGCTATTTCGTCTTTCCGGCAATCATTGACCGACCAGTTGTTGGAGGGTCAATCGGAGGTTTCGAAGAAGATTGGAGAAGACATGGAGGCTTTAGCTAATCGGTTGGAAGGGCGTTTGGGTCGATCTAGGGAGAATCAACAGTTGGAGGTCAACCAACTGAGATCCGATCAGGCCAAATTTCAAGAAGAAATTAGGGTGGCGATGGGGAATCTCCAAGGATCACAAAACCCTAACAGTGAGAACAGAGGGGATGAGGCCATGAACAACGTTGCAGCCTTCTCCGCGAGAGAGGGAGGATTTGGTGTTTTTCGCGGAGGAGATGGAGGATACCTGGGAAATTCCGGTGGTGGGCCTCACCGAGGAAATGGACCAGGGGGTGGTAATTGGCGTTATAGGAAGTTGGACATGCCTCTCTTCGATGGATCTGACCCTGACGGGTGGATCCTTAGAGCTGAGCGTTACTTTGGGTTTTATGGGTTGAAGGAGGAAGAGATGTTGGATGCGGCGGTGGTGGCGATGGAGGGAGATGCACTCCGGTGGTGGCAGTGGGAAAACAAGAGGCGACCGATCCGACTATGGGAAGACCTGAAACTCTTCATTCTCCGGCAGTTCCGACCGTCGAATGTAGGATCTCTTTGCGAGCAGTGGTTAGCCACTGAACAGACGGCAGGGGTGTCGGAATACCGTCGCAAATTTATCGAGATGGCAGCGCCGCTCGACCAAGTGCCGGAAAGTATTCTCATGGGGAAGTTCATCAGTGGTCTCAAAGAAGACGTTAAGGCAGAACTGAGATTACTTAACCCTTCTACCTTAGAGCAGGCCATGGACATGGCGGGTCGGGCCGAGGAGAAAATTCGAATATATGGGCTGACTGTGAAAAAAAGTGTCACGGGTTGGGGTAAGTCAGGCCCAATTTCTTCTTATTCCTACAGCAAGGGAGTTGGGTCTGGTCCTTCCACTCCCTATTATGGGTCGCAGGCCCAATCAGCAGGGGTTAAGAGCTGGGCTTCAGAATCACAAGCGTCAATTACAACCCCTAAATCAATCCAAAATTCTCCTCAGCGTATGGGTGAAGTAAAAAGGCTAAGTGACAGGGAGCTCCAGGAGAAAAGAGCAAAGGGGCTCTGTTTTAGGTGCGATGATAAATGGGCAATTGGGCACCGTTGCAAACGCAGAGAATTGAGCGTGATCTTACTCAATGAAGCAGACGATGAAGACTCGGAGTTTGGTGGCAGTGAACCACCAGTGTCGCCCACGGAAGAAATTCCTACAGAGGTATCTCTTAATTCTGTAATTGGTTTGTCTAGCCCTAAAACTATGAAATTATTGGGGAAAATCGGAAATAGGGAAGTGATTGTGATGATTGATCCCGGGGCAACACATAATTTTATATCTCTTGTTACGGTGGAGGAATTGGGTATCGCCGTGGAAGAGTCCAAGCCATTTTGGCGTTTCTTTAGGCAACGGTGAAGCTATTAGGGGAAAAGGTGTGTGTGAACGTGGTTGGTTTGGAGCCGGCCGGAGGCTTTGTAGTGGTTGAGGATTTTTTACCGTTGGAATTAGGGAATTCAGATCTAATATTAGGGGTACAATGGCTCGAGAAGCCTCGGTACGGTGGTGATTAACCGGAAAACGCAGGTGATGGAGTTTAGGGTTGATGGACACACATTGACTCTCATAGGCGATCCCACTTTGGCTCGGTCTAGAGTTTCTTTGCGGAGCCATGATACGCACTTTACAAAAAGAGGGGGGTGGCTTATGGTTGGAAATTAATCAAGTGGAGGTTACGGAAGGGAAATCTGAGAAAGAAACAACACAAGTGCCTGCCGTTCGGGAACTGTTGTTGAAGGAATTTGCTACTGTTTTTGCAGCCCCTACAGATTTACCACCCGCCCGAGGACATGAGCATGCTATCGTGTTGAAGGAAGGCAAGAACCCGGTTAGTGTACGTCCATACCGGTATCCTCGCTTTAAGGATGAAATTGAGAAGTTGATTAAGGAAATGTTGGCAGCGAAAATTATCATGCCTTCGAGCAGCCCTTTCTCGAGCCCAGTGTTGTTAGTGAAAAAAAAGACGGCTCTTGGCGTTTTTGTGTGGATTACCGGCGCTCAACAAGGAGACGGTTCCGGACAAATATCCAATACCGGTGATTGATGAACTCCTAGATGAGCTTCATGGCTCAACTATTTTTTCAAAAACTCGATCTAAAGGCGGGTTATCACCAAATTTTGGTTCGCCCGAAGACACCCACAAAACGACTTTTCGAACCCATGAGGGGCATTACGAGTTTTGGTAATGCCGTTTGGGCTCACTAATGCCCCGGCAACGTTCCAATCTTTGATGAACGATGTGTTTCGTCCTTTTTTGCGTAAATTTGTGCTAGTCTTTTTGACGACATATTGGTGTACAAGAAAAACGAAGCGAGAACATGAGCAGCATCTTCGGGTGGTGTTGACCACTCTAGCACAGCACACTCTGTTTGCAAATTTAAAAAAATGTGAGTTCTGGCAAAATGAGGTAGCATATTTAGGGCATATTATCTCCAAGAGGGGAGTGGCAGTGGATATGGACAAAGTTAAAGCCATGCTCGAGTGGGGTGAGCCGAAGAATATTCGTGAACTAAGGGGGTTTCTTGGTCTCACAGGATATTACCGCAAGTTCATTGCGAATTATGCTCTCATTGCACAACCGTTGACTGATCAATTGCGCAAGGACAGTTTTGGGTGGTCTCCCCTGGCCACGGCAGCCTTTGAGCACCTGAAGGCAGCCATGACACAACCTCCAGTCTTGGCTATGCCAAATTTTCAAAAACTCTTTGTGGTGGAAACGGATGCTTCGGGTTACGGAGTTGGGGCGGTGTTGATGCAAGAAGGGAGGCCCATCGCTTTTTTTAGTAAGATCCTTGGTCCTCGCTCTCAACTTAAATCCATTTACGAGAAGGAGCTAATGGCTATATGCCTAGCTGTGCAAAAGTGGAAACACTATTTGTTGGGAAGACACTTTGTGATCCGCACCGATCAACAAAGTCTACGTTACATTTCACAACAAAGAGAAATTGGGGCAGATTTCCAACGGTGGGTGAGCAAGTTAATTGGATTTGATTTTGAAATTCAATTCAAACCAGGGGCTTCTAATCGCGTAGCCGATGCACTTTCTAGGAAGAGAACCGGGGAAATGGAGCTTGGGGCCCTCGTTACTTCTCAGGGGGTGAATTGGCAGGATTTGGAGGCTGAAATTGACAAGGATGATTTGCTGCGTCGTATCAAGGAAGAGGTTCTTTCTCGGGTAAAGGAACATGTGGGGTTCACAGTGGTGGATAACAAGTTACTGTACAAAGGGCGATATGTTATCCCGAAAACATCGTCTTTCATTCCACACCTTCTTCGTGAGTATCATGACTCTCCGGTAGGGGGCCATGCGGGTGATCTGAAAACTTATTTGAGGATGGCCGCCGATTGGTATTGGGTTGGGATGCGGCGTGATGTGGCTCGTTATGTCCAGAAATGTGGGGTGTGTCAACAGCATAAGCACTCTCAGCAGCACCCTGCCGGTCTTCTCCAACCATTGCCCCTGCCCACCTTGGTCTGGGAGGATGTATCGATGGATTTTATAGAGGGGTTGCCACTGTCCAAAGGTGTTGATACTATTCTCGTGGTTGTGGACAGGCTGTCCAAGTATGCCCATTTTATCGGACTCCGTCATCCTTTCACTGCACTTTCTGTTGCTGAGTTATTCGTTAAAGAAATAGTTCGATTGCACGGGTTCCCTGCTTCTATTGTGTCCGACAGAGATCGAATCTTTTTGAGTTTGTTTTGGCGTGAACTCTTCCGTTTGCAGGGTACTACTCTCAAACGTAGTACGGCGTACCATCCACAGACCGACGGGCAAACTGAAATTGTGAACAAAAGTTTGGAGACATACTTACGGTGTTTTGTTGCAGGCCATCCCAAGTCTTGGGCTAAGTGGCTGCCTTGGGCTGAGTTCTCCCACAATACTTCACCTCATCTTTCCACTAAGATGACTCCTTTCCGAGTTCTTTATGGGAGGGATCCGCCACACGTGCTTCGCTTAGGCAGAGGCCACACCCCTGTTGACTCCTTGGAGGAGTTACTCAAGGATAGAGATGCTATACTAGAAGATTTGCATTTTCATTTGATGCGTGCCCAGCACAAGATGAAAATGGCAGCAGACTCGAAGCGACGGGAGGTTCATTTGGAGGTGGGAGACAAAGTGTTTCTCAAGTTGCAACCATATCGGCAGCGTCCCATTGCTAAACGCTCCTATGAGAAGCCTCGCTGCCAGGTACTATGGTCCGTTTGTGGTACTACAACGGGTCGGATCTGTGGCTTATAAACTGAAACTCCCAGCAGACAGTAAGGTGCATCCAGTCTTCCATGTGTCACAATTGAAGCGAGCTGTTGGGGACTTGCCAGTGGGGGCACAAATACCATCTCAGTTGAATCAGGAAATGGAGATGTTGGTGGAACCAGAGGATGTACTCGATGTTAGGGTGTCCCAAGAGGGGGAAAGTACTCGTACTGAAGTTTTACTCAAGTGGAAGCACCTTCCAAGTTTTGAAGCTACCTGGGAGGATGTGGAGTTAATCAATGCTCGGTTTCCTTCCCTCCACCTTGAGGACAAGGTGAGTCTTTTGGGGCGGGGTATTGTGACACACCAAGATAGGCCACCTGTCAAGTACACGTATTCTAGGCGCAACAAGAAAGGGAATATTTTAGAGAGAGAGGAAGAGTTGTAACAGAATCCTGTGAGTGGCTAGCTGATGTCAGAGTTGGTTGCATGAGTGTGAGTGGGTAATCAGAATAAATAGAAGAAAGAGGGGAAGAGGGAGGTATTGAGAAATTGGAGGAAGTTACTTGTAGTGGGAGAGTCCTGGGTCTCTCGAATACTCAGTTGTAACCCTTTTTGCTGGTCAATCAAATTACCATTCCTTCTGCCTCATTCTTGCTGTTATTACTCCATTGTGGTTGTGAGCTTGTGTTGCAGGAAGACAGGTCATCACAGAAACATAACAAAAATATGTTTTCTATTGAAGATAGGAATCTTTATTAAACAATATTTGATGCTCTTTAGACTAACAAGTCACAAGTGGATGGGGTGATACAAGAAAATACGAACTAGATTATTGATTGTGGACTTGTGGTAAATAAGGCATGACATCTTATTAACATGCTTATGACGCAATGCAGAATTTGTCTGTGATAAATTTGGTTTAAAGTGTCTTTTTTCTCTTCTGTGAGGACCGTGATCCCTGAATATGTCATTCAGGCATTCATCCTCTTTTGATATCTCAATTCTCAAGGCTATGGAACGAAAATCAGATGACTGGAGACATCATCTCCTCCTTTATTTGGTTTTCATGTATGCTTCTTAGGCTAAGCATGTCCTGTGGCTTATTTCTTTGCTGATTCTATTCCATGTTCATAACCTGGAAACATAACAAAAATATGTTTTCTATTGAAGATAGGAATCTTTATTAAACAATATTTGATGCTCTTTAGACTAACAAGTCACAAGTGGATGGGGTGATACAAGAAAATACGAACTAGATTATTGATTGTGGACTTGTGGTAAATAAGGCATGACATCTTATTAACATGCTTATGACGCAATGCAGAATTTGTCTGTGATAGGCAACTGTTCTTGGGATCTGCTGTAATGAAAATTTGTATCAATTGAACCATAATATGATTCTATCATTTTTGAACAAAACAAAGTAGAGGAGTCCTGCACAATGATGTGAAGACCATATGAACCATTTGTTGTAAATATGCTAAACTTATTGTAATACTTCCTCCGTTTCAAAATAAGTGAAACACTTCTCTCATTTATGTGAGAGCTTTTTGAAACAAGTGTTTCACTTATTTTGGAACGGAGGAAGTATGTGATAATAGTTGTGACATCGCCAAAGGTATAACCTCACATAGTTCCGATGCTGTAAGCGATAATCAAAAATTGAAATATGAAAAGCCAACTGTTACGAGTTGCTGAATAGAGGCAATATTTGGTATATTGGATATTACTTATACGAGTGGTATATTTTGGACTCTGAGACCTGTGTCAGGCTATTGGTCATTTTTAAAAGTAGACTGTTTCTCTTCCTACATATTCATGTGAATTGGTTTTTAGTAAAATTCATAAAGTGTTCTCCTGTGCTGCAAATGCATTGGAACATTGAAGGGACAAGTCTTGGCTGCTATTAATGGCTGTAGTGTAGGCTAATCATACTTATCTTCCCTAATCACCGACCTTCGTTCACATTCTTCAGTAATTTCAGCTTTTGCTGGGCACCATTTCTCATCTATGTGAAGGGATCTGAAATATGTTCTACTTCTAGTCTACACTATAGATTATTATTGCTTCGGTTTTAGAAGTCCTTTAAGATGCGTGCTTTCCAGATAATGTAATGAGTAGTAGTGTTATAAAGTACTGCTTGTAAAGCTCATCATGTTTTAAGCTTTCGTCCTGTTTTTACATTTGTTTCAACTTTTATTAGTAGCATCAGTAATTCAGTATACAAAAGGATTCATTTATGTGGAATACTGTACATATTATGCATTTATGCCTGCTCTCGTTTTTTTGGTAGAACCTTCTCTCTTAATATTTCACAGTCTGTTGCATCATTTCTCTTAGTATTGCATTTCGATTTAGTGGATTGCTTCCACTCTGGAATCTTGGTAATATGTTTTTCTTTTTTGGCACAAGATGCATGAGGACGGCATATCTTTCAGACATGTCTTAACTGCCTTTCCTGATGATTGCAAAGCTTCTGCGCCTCATGATATTTCCCCGCATCTATGTTTCATCTGCCTTCTGCATCTTGCAAATGAGCATGATCTGACAATCATAGGCTGCCTCAATTTGGACGACCTCAGTATACATCTTCCTGATGCATGTGAGGATATTGGTGAAGTGATACAAGCATCATCATAGCTGTAATGTCTGTATGTCACAAAGTATGTACAGATTCAGGAGATTGTCAATTGTGATCTACTTCACTAGATGCTAACAAAATGTCCGTCAATGTCTCACCTTCATTCTGACTTAGTTTATGATGCCATTCTACTAATTTACAGATACAAATACCATCTCTCTATAATGTAGAACCTTTTCCTGCTAGATTTGATCATGTAAACTTCTTTCCCAGAATTTTGTTGCTTTTATGTATTCCTGGATTATCTGTTTTCTGGTTCATTGGACATTTTATTGGTTCTTAAAAAATCAGCAGGCATGCATAGTAGTGTAAATTTGTAAGAGAGGAGGAAAGTTTTGCTTCGGTTACACATATTTTGGTGGCAGAACTCTGTTGAGGACGCGAAGTGTGTCATGTATGCATCTTCGCAGTCTAAACCTTCAATACTCATTCTGCTGGTGTATATTCAGATGATAGAATTGTAAGAGCTTTTTTGTTCAGCACAATGCTCAAATCAGATGCTACTGCTTCTTTTACTTCTTGTGAAATGGTAAGGTTCTTCCTCCAGCTCCTACTATATAGCGATGGGAAATTGATTTAGGACAATCGGGTAATTCCATTTCTTGCTTCCTAAATCCTAACAAACTTCCATTAGTTTTATCGTGCACTTCCTCAAAATTCTAACGAACTACAAGATGCTGAGGGCCATCTTATAGTGCAGAAATCAAATCGTCAATTAGCTTGGTAAAGTCTAAGGGTGAGTTTATCCCTCAAACTCAACCCGAGTGTGCCACACCAACTTTCTACTAATTTTTAATTTACTTCAGACTCATTTTAATTTTATACTTTATCCATCATACTCTCTTTAGACTCATTCCACATTACTTTAACATTAAAAAATGGACAAGGCGATTTTTGGTTGGGCAAAGAACAGTAAAAAATTTCGTTGATATAGTAGTCTTGAGTAGAGTTTGATATTTAAAGACTCTCCTCAAGAGTCAAGACTTTGCAAGTCTTTACCTTGCTTTATCGCCAAAAAGATATTAGTCTTGTCAGATTCTTTGCCAAAGACTCACCTCCAAACCCTGCGATAAACTGACCTTCAAGATTTTAGATTGAATCCCATTTGTATTTGCCACTTATCTTTGCGGCTTCTTATGAACTAGTGCTTCTTGGTTTTTGAACTAGGCTTACCATTTTATTCACTATTTACTAACGATCGATGTTTGAGCACTCCAGTATAGGTATGGATACTTGACTTTTCATTTAAACCAAATTTAATTGTACTTGAATCTACATAGCATAAACCCAAGCAAATATAACAAGTTTCTCAAGTAGGGTGCTTTCCAGCAAGTACATTCCAAGCAATTATAATTAGTGTTTTTTTTTTCTTCCATCTACCAACATATCTAATCATGAACCCATCTATTGTGTACCCTGTATAGAAGTATTTTTTTTTTTTTGATAATTAAGCTTACATTCTCATTAATTAGACAAGAAAGAGGAGAGTTTCGACTCAAAACGAGGTATTCCTTCAAAAAAAAAGGAAACTTTTATAGTGCCAAACACACCCTGAATTGAGGAAATACTCCACCTCCTGCAACAACTTATACATTTTCAGATTCGAAATACAAGCAAACAGTACATATAAAAGAAAAGGTTACATCCACTCTAAACCCATACATGCTATGAACAACCAAACACTCTATGACTTTCACACCAATGTAGATATTGAACTGAGCAGAATTGTTTTGAGGAGGCTCATTGACGATGAAGACCCTGCTTTGCTAACGAGTCAACCACGAAGTTGGCGCTACGTTCCTTATGAACGATTGAGATATCAAGACCCATCTTACGAGCATTTCTGATGAAGTTTAATTGAAAGTTCAAATTCCAAGGACATCCATTATGTTGAAGCTATGATGTATAACGCACAACACATGTGAGTGTCCCACATTGATAAAAGAAGAGAGATGGGTTCACTTTATAATGCAAGGGGCTACTCCCCTTATTGCCATATGGTTTTAAGGGGAACCTCATTATCTTGTGATGTGAACTCTCTCCTTGTGATGGGTGCGGCCCAGACCCATATTTAACATGGTATTAGAGTCAGGCCCATAGCTGGGACCGTTAATTTACTCTCTGCTTCTTGTAAGCTGAACCGATGCATCCATATTCCATTTGAAGTATTTATCTAATGTTAGTAATAAACCTAATCTTTTTAGATCTCACGAGCAATTTTTGATTTCTAACAAAATATTATATACCACACGCCAACAGTTAAGAACATACTAGCTTTCTAAGCACGCGATGTGTGCAACGACAATTTTTTCATTGTGATATTTCGTAATGTCGAGTAGCTAAATTTATATGCAGCAACAACTCATTACAGTAGTTTAAATTGACAGATTTTTTTTTTCAATAAAGGCGCTATTTTGTTCAACTTATTAAAAATTATTTTCAGTAAAAATAAGTTCAGATAAATTCAGGTAAGCAAAAATAAGTTGAATATAATGGAACCAAAGTAGTTAAAAAAAAGCATGCGCTTCTAATTAAAACATAGTACTAAGAAAATATCCATAGAATATTGCATAATCACCTCTTTTGTCAAGCTAAGTTTATCTAATTTGATTAGCAACTTAGTTCATAATTGCAAATATATTTATCTTTATTTATCCGTGGAAATCAAATATAAAAATAATCTTTCTTTTTCTATTTTTTGCTTTTTTAATCCCAAATTTGATTCAAATATATGTTCTCCATAATTGCAAAGATTACCTTCATATCTTTGTGCTTTTCTTTTGTCTTCTTTTTAATTTTGATTTATTTGCAAACGATTTTTTAATTCTAACTCTTATTATCTATCATCAATAGTATAACTAAAACTTCAAATGTAGTATGTTGTCTTGATCTGACCTTATTCTTCTCTATGTAATTGACTTACACAAATTAAAATTATAAACCCATTAAAATTATCATTTCTTTACATGACTATAATGTTGTGGAAGTATACTACTGATTTTTTATTTTGACAATTTTTCCTTTTAATGGAAGATTTTGATATTCTTAAATGAATTTGTTATCTTTGTATTTTTATAAACTTTTTTAGCCTTTTCTTTTTTTTAAACCTAAAATTTTAAGTAATTCTAATTCTAGCTTTTAAAAATGGCAAATATTTTGATTGATTGATTACCCATTATTATCTTAAAAATTTAAATAAAATTAATGTAATTAAAATAAGGGATTATAGTCATTTAATAGGAGGACACCATGCCTCCCCCTTCACTTATATAATAGAGATAAAATCCTATATAAGATATCATTATACAGTATTTTTTTTTTCAAAATCCAACCAAACTAAAACATCTTATATGATTATTTCTATTTTTAATATCAATCCTTATTTAATATCCCAAAATAAAATCTTATTATATTGCTTTTTAAATGTGAAATTCTTAACCTATGCCCCCTCCAAGGCTCAACCGTGGCCCCTAGGCTGTCGTTTGCGTAATAGACCACTATACTAATCAAACTACTATCTGATTTGCGTGTAATTACATAAGATTTTCTTTTGTGACATCAATTATATAAAGCTTGAAAACTTACAACAAGCTTTAAGAGAAGGGCAAAAAAAAAAAAATTAAAGTAGATAAACAAGAATATTTGCGTAACAGCTAGCAATTGTTTTTTGTTATTGTCGTTTTGGAAGGTGAATAGTCGAGTAGTCGTCCATTTTCGTAGCCATGATTGTCAAGCCATAAAGCTAGCTAGCTAGCTACCCACAACAAATTAGGGAAAAATATTATGTTTCACTTATTTATCTTATTATCTATACTACTTAATTTTGTTAGCTGATGTCAATTATTCTTTATTTTATTTATTTATTTAAAATGAGAAATTTGTTTAAATCTAATGGAGTAGACCAATAATTTTAAATAACACATATAAATAAATAAAACAAAGAATAATCGACATCAGCATACAAGCAATGGGACAGAAGTTTTAAACTCAACAAATTACTAGCTACATCTCTTTTTTTCTTTTGTAAGAGGAGGGTGTTGCCGTGTTGGTGCATCACTATAGCATGAAATTGAATGCACACAAGGACATCAACATCTTCCCGGGACACAAATTTGGCCACTATTAAGGTGCCAACCTCCACTTCACCGTCAAAATTTAAGGACATTCTTCTTAGTAGGTCTTGTCCTTTCAATGAGATACATTTTACATATAATCCACTAAGTTGCATGAACACAAATGCGGGATACACTCATACAAGTATTGATAATACTACCTCCGTTTCAAATTAATCTACACACTTCACTTTGGGGGAGAACCAAGGAGAAATAGAGATGACCAACAGTGCGGGCCAAACCAGCCTATCCAATTGACCCGCCTCTTGGGCCGTGTGGCCGAGCCCACGAAAAGCCATCCCGGCCAGCTCGAACCGTGAAATTGGTGGGTGGGCCGTGGGCCGATTTTTGAGCTCAACCCACGAAAACCCGCTACTAAAACCGCCCTGGCCCACGAAATCGGTCCACAGTCGCCCATGAACCTGACCATTTGACCCAAGTAATTATTCAACCAAATTGTGTATATTTTAATCAAATTGTATATATTTTAATCAAATTTCATATATTATAATTCAATCAAATTCAAAAATAATAAAATTATTCATTAATATTAATAATTGTATATATTTTAATTAATTTTAAAGGTTTTATGTAACAATAATAAATGATTCTAATGATTAAATAATTTTGAAAAAAAAAATTCTCATGTCGGCCCGCCAGCCTAGTAGGCCCACGAACCGCCAAAACCGCTGTTCGAACCGTGAAAACCGGTAACAGACCGGTGTGGGCCACGATTTTTCAGCCCGTGGACCAGCCCGCCCAAACCGTGAATTTCACGGTCCGGTCCTGGACCGTGAAATCTCAGCCCGGCCCACTAGGGCCCGCGGACCAGCCCACCCAGCCCGCACCAGTGGCCATCTCTAAGGAGAAAGTTTAAAAGTATGAGACATAAACTAAAAAGGTGGAGAGAGAAACTGAAAAGTGAGAGTGATAAACTAAAAAGTGGATTAAAATATTAAAAAGTGGATGACATAGGTGGAAAAAGAGGAGAAAGTAGATGTGACATGTTACCAAAAATAGAAAAAGCAACAGTGTGTAGATTAAAAAGAAACAAACCAAAAAGGAAAGTGTGTAGATTGAAAAGAAACGGAGGTAGTATGTACTATAGACATACATACACATATCCTATCAATTACGGTTTTTGGATGAGAATTTTCTTTATAGTGTTATTCCTTTTACCCAATCGGCCAATCCTAAGGGTTTGATGATTGATCTGCAAGTTAAACTTGGTTTATCTATGCAGGTTTCGATTCAATATAGTCGTTCTTCTTATCATTATAAATATAATAATAAAAAATAAATAGCTGTGTGCTCTAGACGTATTGGTACTTTTTTTTTTTTGTTCCCTTCTTTAACCGTGGTAAGATTTAATTACCTCGATGCCGCACGGCGCCACTCACCTGCAGCCCAACAAGCCCCCACACCCCCTCCCTCCCCCAACAATATTCAAATTTGCTTCCACCAAGATTGAACCTCGGCCTCCCATGCGAGATAGAAGACATACTCATCGACCCAAGGGTCCTTGGTTAGACGTATTGGTACTTACGTATCAAAGTTCAAACACTAAATACGACACACCATCTTGTACGTAAAACTGTCCTTAGAATTCTCTCCAGGTCGGCAGGTCCAACTCACAATGGTATGCACAAATCTAGTACATGAATTGTTCATGTTCCAATCCTTGTCTTATCTAGGTTGTCTATGGAATAGATGGAATAGATCACAGGAAGAGAGGCCATTCATATATGCAGTCTAGCTAGCTACTTTGTGATAGAGGCCATTCATTCAAATTGCACTTCAACATTGTCTATTTCAACAGGGAGCCGCTAAGCCAATTGATTTTGGGACTTGCTAAAAAAAATATCTTGAGTTGGTTGATTGTTATTTTGGAGTTTTATATGAAAAATGTTAAAATGATGGGTTTTAATAACATAGCTTATCGTGGTTACCATATTGTGTTAGTCCAATTAGAGTAAATTCCTTGGACAAGTACTTTAATTAACTAGAACAAAAGTACTTTTAGATATTATTTTCCGTAGAAGTTGGAGATAATCCAAATGAAAGTAATTAAATTACTAAATGTCCATATTTTGGATAAACTTTAGATTAAAGCTAAAAGAGAGGCAAATGTGAACAAGTATCAAATGGTCATTGGTCGGAATAATGTCTCACATTTTGCCTTGGCAATATACATTGTTTAATATGTCTAGATTTTTCGTGTATTTATCTTATCTCATAATGATATAAATCTTGTAATTATCTTAAAATGTTATCATGTTTAATTGTTTATGCCATGATACTGTGTGGAAACAACATACTAAGGCAAGCACACATGTAAATCCTTCCTATTATCTTTTCTCTACTAGTTTTTATTTTTTTATTCTTGTTGTATTGATGTCAATACATCTCAAAATTATCTCAAATAACATGTGTCTACCTAATCCCTGTCTTACCATTTTCTGGAGGTTTGCTTCCATTTTCTCTTTTGATATAACTGGTATATATATATAAAATTGGAGGGGGAATTAGCTTCCAAACCTTGCCTTCAATGACTTTTACAGGGCTTTAATTTTTACCCTTCCACCTTTGCTCCTTGTATTATTATCACGTAGGACAAAGAATTACCCACAAAAAAAACAGAGAAATCTTTGCAAGATGACAGGGGAGAGAGGGAAGAAGATTCCAAGTTCTTCAACTGATAGTTGTGGGAGTAATGCGCAGTAAATAGGAGATAAGAAGAAAGGGTTTGATAGGGTTAAGGGATTAAT
This sequence comes from Beta corolliflora, assembly GCA_947648045.1. Taxonomy (NCBI): domain Eukaryota; kingdom Viridiplantae; phylum Streptophyta; class Magnoliopsida; order Caryophyllales; family Amaranthaceae; genus Beta; species Beta corolliflora. The sequence goes on from CANSZD010004255.1 coordinate 278,294, forward strand.
GAGAAAGAGAAATAGGGTGGTCCCATTATATGAGAAAGGAAGGAAAAAAAAGTCAATGTCGGAAAATGGACTTTTTGGCGGGAAAACGTTGAGGTGGTCTGAAATAACAAAAGGAGTATTATAATAGGTCTTTTTCAACAAAAAAAATTTATTAGTTATTTCCCAACAAAATAATAATAATAATAATAAATAATAATAATAATAATAAATAATAATAATAATAAAAAATAATAAATAATAAATAATAATAATAATAATAATAAATAGATAATAAATAATAAATAATAAATAATAAATAATAAATAATAATAATAAATAAAAAATAAAAAATAATAATAATAATAAAAAATAATAAATAAATAATAAATAATAAATAATAATAAATAATAATAATAATAATAATAATAATAAATAATAATAATAAATATTAATTAATAAATAATAAATAAATAATAATAATAAATAATAATAATAAATAATAATAATAAATAATAATAAAAAATAATAATAATAAATAATAAATAATAATATTAAATAATAATAATAATAATAATAATAATAATAATAATAATAATAAATAATAAATAAAAAAAAATAAAAAATAAAAAATAAAAAATAAAAAATAAAAAAATAAATAATAATAAAAATAATAAATAATAAATAATAAAAATATTAAAACAAAAAATATAAAATTAAATAAAATAAAAATAAAAAATAAAAAAAATAAAAAAATAAAAAAAAATTACAAATTCATCGTTATTATAATTATAATATTAATAATAATAACAATATTAATAGTAATATTGAAAACAAAAATAATACTCTTACAACATTAATAGTAATACTAAACTTATTTTTGATGAACTGAACTTGTTTTTGCTGAACTGAACTTATTTTTACTTATTTTTGCTGAACTAAACTTATTTTTACTTATTTTTGCTGAACTGAACTTATTTTTACTTATTTTTGCTGAAAATAAGTCCAAAAGAACAGGACCTAAGAGTCCGTTCGGTTCAACTTATTTTAACTTATATAAGATCTTATAAGATAAGATAAGATAAGATCGGATAAGATAACATAAGATCAGATCAGATAAGATAAGATAAGATCAGATAAGATAAGATCAGATAAGATAAAATCAGATAAGATAATATCATATCAGATAAGATAAAATAAGATGCTAGACACACACAATAAACTATAAGATAAGATAAGATCAGTTAAGATAAGATAAGACAAAATAAGTTGAATCAAAAGGACCCTAAGTAAGGTAATTCCTATTGGTTAATGGTAATGTCAATTCATTTAGAAGATAGAGTATGAAGAAGGCTTTTTTAGTTGATTGCACGGGATCGATTGTGCAAGCATGCATCCAGTTAGCACTTAGCGATCAGAAAAAGCGTTCTTATGCTATCTATTAACAATATTTTTTCAATTAAAATTTGCATAGTAGTTTTAAAATCTTTGGACAAGTTTCAATAAATTCATATAGGTTTCAAATAAGTTAAATTCAATGAATTAAAGACACTCTAAATTTATTGCGTCATCCTATCATCCAATAATTATGCATAAAGTCATAAACCATAATCCCGCATAATTAATCTGTTGTAAATCTAAGTCAATGTTATTTTGATGATGATAACCACTTTATGCTATAACATGTATATGTGTAACAGTGATCTAAGAAAGCTATCAAGATTGGATGTTCATGAAAGATCAAGAACTTGAAGATATGGAAGCTTAGGTCTAGTTATGTTCTTAGTCATGTTTATGCAATATAATTAACGTATTGGAACTTTGTGCTAAATTAGAAATATGAAATTAGGATGGTTAACTATTTTCTTAGAGTTAAGAAAATAGGTAATTATATTAATTACATGTGTCAATATTAAAAGAATATAAAAATGGGAGTTTTTAATTTCGAAAATTAGTTTTGAAAGGAAAATACTTATTGTAAAGATTTTTGGATAAAAAGTTTTATAAAAAACTGATTTTAAAGAAAATGTTTCTTTAAAAGATTTTCGAAAAAGAATTGTTGTAAAAAAGAAAAACTGACTTTTAAAGAAAACGATTTTGATAAAGATTTTTGGATAAAAATTGATTTAAAATCAGATTAATAGTTGGCATAAGATATGGAGGAATCCTTATCTTATAAGGAAAAGAAAAAATCAGTTTTTATAAAAGATAAAATTTGATTTTGGAAAGGAAAAAATTTTATCCCTTAATTTTAGGAATAAAAATTATTCAAGAAGATAATCATATCTTGGAGAACAATTCTTATTCAGTTGATAAATTATATAAGAGATAGAAATCAGAATAACAACTCACGTTTTCAGATTTGGCGAGATTAATATTTTGAGAGCTGAAAACCAACTCCCAGAGCACAGTGTATGATATGTCATAATTATATTTAGTTTTTAGATGCATTTTGATTGCATTTAGAACTCCTTTTAGAGCATTTCGGCGCATAATGTGATGAATTACGCAAGTTATGCTCTACTACTCCCCGTTTGCCTGTTTCGATGATTTTCAGGTTATTTTGATGCAAATTGATTATGATTATCTAAGATCGATCCTATTAATCAATGAAGATGAAGATAGCTTGCACAAGGATCACAATGCATCCGTTCGGGACAATTTCGAGTTAGAATGAAGCAAAGAGTTAGTGAAAGAAGTGCCAAAACTGACACATGTTCACTATTTTGATCATAACTTTTGATAGGAAATTTATAATCAAGAAATTCCAGTTGGGTTGGAAACTAGACTTGAAGGGCTTTCCAACGATAGGTCACACGTCCCAAACGGACTTCTGGTTTGAGAGATACAGCCTTCGCAAGTTGACGCAAAATCGCAGTTTTCCCGCCCGGTCGACCGGGCGGTTTCTCGAGACGGGTTTATTTGCCTTTTTTTAGCCGGTTTTGTAAAAAGTATAAATAGGTTTTTAGTATTTTCAATTAGGATATCTTATTTTTTTCTACGTTTTTTAGGGCTAAACACTTAGTTTCTCTCTCTCTAGTTTGTATGAACTTTTACCTTTGAAGATTATAGAGATCGTTGATTTCGTTTTCATTGTTCCTCAATCATTCGGTATTCCTCTTTACTTTGTTTTATTTAATGAATTCTTTTACTTTGATTATGTTTATTGAGTTTATTATTATCATGAGTGAGTAGACTTTTTCTAGGGCTTAGAGAGGGAAGCCATGTTTATACCTTTTTGATTGTGGTTTAAAGTTCTTCGTTATTTGGATTGAATTAGAATAATTCCTATTGATTTGTTATGCTTGTTTAATTCATGTAATTGCGCAATATCATGAGTTATGTTTAGCTAATAAGAATTAGAATCGAAAGATCATATTCATTAGAGGCGTGTTACAATAGGTAGGTTTGATTATGTTGAGCGGCACCGTACCGGCATATGTTAATCTAAGAGTTGTTAATGCCTGACCAAGGATTAACGAAATACTTTATTTATTCGAACCTCAATCCAAGTATTGTTGAACTATATTGTAGTGATTAAATTGGTATAAGCATGGTGGACCGATCGATTGCCCTAGGTTTTTAATTATTTGATAAACTTCCATCTTTTTGTGTTATAGTTTATTCTAGTTTAGTTATTAATTCTTCAATCAATTTCCTCTCTTGAAGTAGTTAGATAATTGAGCAAAAACCTGTAGAACTCCTCTCCTTGTGGATCGACCCGTATTTGCCAGTTTCTGCTAAACAGACATCGTGCACTTGCGGTATATTTTAAAACCCATCAAGTTTTTGGCGCCGTTGCCGGGGAGACGGCTAGTTTCTATAGCTTTCTGATTAATTATTTGAACTATTTCTGCTGTCTCATTGGAACTTCAAGTTCCAATTGAGGCCATCTCATTGCACATTTTTCTTTGTTTCTTTTATGCCCAGGTCTAAAAGAACAGGTACTCCAGTTCCAACTGATCCTGATCTTGAGAAAACCATCCGGCAACTCAAAAAGCAACAAAAGAAGAAGAAGCAGTCTACTAACCAGGGAAAATCCACAGAAGGTCCTTCAGAGCCAATCATGCCTCCCAAGTCATTGAAATCTTATGGGGTACCTTCTCCTGGTGGCATTTCCACAGGTCCTACTATGCCTGACATTCAAGCGGCCAATTTTGAGATCAAGCCTGCCCTCATCAATATGATCCAACAGAACCAGTTTGGAGGGCATCCATCTGAAGACCCTGCAAATCATTTACAACGGTTTCAACAACTTTGTCGTACCGTTAAGCACCAAGGGGTCACTTCTGATCAGTTGAAGGTCATGGTCTTCGAATTCTCATTAAAGGACAAGGCACAGAAATGGCTGAACGATGTTAATGAAACTGAGTGGAGTGCTATTTCTGAAGCATTCCTGAAAGAGTACTACCCTCCTACCAAGACTGCAGAAATCAGACACAAGCTTGCTACTTTCCAACAAGAACCCGATGAAACACTGAAGGAAGCATGGAATAGGTTCAAGGACCTGCAGAGAGAATGCCCACACCACAATCTAGACAAGTGGTTCATCACTCAGGCATTCTACAATGGTCTACAACCCCATATCAAGAGTATAATTGATTCATCTGCAGGGGGTGTTTTCCTAGACAAGGAGGTAGATGAAGGGTACAGTTTTCTGGCCAACTTAGCAGCAAATGATCATAGTTCTTCCAGGACTATTACAAAGAAAAAGTTGGATGCTTGATGCATATTCCTTGTTGTCCGCACAAGTTGCCCCGATTGAGCATGAAGATGGATTCACTTAAATCTTCGCAGTCTAATACTCCCCCTATGAGTATTAATGCTATGTCTTCCATGGCTCCTATTACTTCTTCCTTTTGTGAAGTGTGTGGTGTTCAAGGCCACTTTGGTCATGATTGTTGCTACAGTCAACCTGATTTGAATCAGATGGAGCATGCAAATGTTTTTCAGCAGAGACCTCCACACAACCCCTACTCTAACACTTACAACCCAGGTTGGAGAGATCATCCTAATTTTTCCTACAAAAACAATAATGTTCAGAACACTCAACCTATGCCGCAAACATCCTACCAACCACCTCATCAAAACCCACCACCACATGCTGCTAGACAACAATATTATCAAGGGGCTCCTCAGAACCCCCTCCTGGTTTTATCAGGCCTTCACACCAAGGCTATCAGCAGTAAGCTTCTCAGAATGCCAGCTCTCAAGAGCCTACTATGTCTGATCTAATGAAAATAATGGTTTCTATGCAGAAAAATCATGAGGAGAGCATAAAGGAGTTGAAGAACACTATCAAACACTTGGAGACTCAACTTGCTCAGGTGGCCGGAAATAATGCACAGAGGCAACCAGGTCATCTGCCGGGGCAACCCATCCCCAAGGAGACTGTCAATGCCGTTACACTTCGTAGCGGCACTGTTTATGATGCTCCTCCCATGCCCATTGATGATGCTGCTCCTAGCAAGGAGAAGGAGGTGGTAGAGGAAGAAGCGGAGAAGAGTTCGATGTCTGAGGCCGAACTAGCTAAGGAAGATCGGACAGGAAAGCGGAAGGAAACGGTTTCTGAAACGTCTATTCCACCAAGGCTACCTTTTCCCCATAGGATGCAGAAGTCGAAGGTCGATCAATAACTTGGTAAGTTCTTGACTATGGTCAAGAACCTTGAGGTAACAATTCCTTTTACTGAACTTATTTCTCAAGTGCCTGTTTATGCTAAGTTTTTGAAAGACATGATTACTAAAAAGAAAGACTTTGGTGGGGTAGATCGAGTCGCTCTAACTGAAGAGTGTAGTCGTTGTTTTACAAAATAGAGCCCCACCTAAGTTGAAGGATCCTGGTAGTTTTTCCATCCCTTGCCATGTAGGTGCATTATTTATAGATAAGGCATTGTGTGATTTAGGTGCATCTGTGTCTGTCATGCCTTTGTCTGTTTGTAAGAAACTGAATATGGGAGCACTTAAGTGCACTCAAATTACTTTGCAAATGGCCGATCGTTCTATAAAATACCCTCTAGGTGTTTTAGAAGACGTTCCTGTTAGGGTGGGAAAGTTTTATATTCCTGTTGATTTTGTTGTGCTTGATATGGAGGAGGATGCCCAAATTCCTATTATTCTTGGTAGGCCGTTTTTGTGTACTGCTGGTGCTGTTATAGATGTCAAGTCTGGGTCTTTAACTTTGAGTGTTGGTGATGATAATGTCACTTTTAAACTAACCAATGCTGTTAAGTCTCCTATGCTTGAGCAAACTTACTGCAGGATGGATATTCTTGAGGAGACTGTTCTATCTGCACTCCCACAGATGCTTTCGCTGACCCTCTAGAGGTTGCACTTACTATGGACGTTTCCCCAGGGCATCAATGTTGAAGTTGATGCCTGCATTATCGATTTGGAGGGACCTCAGGTTGAAAAGGGAAAAAGATCGGTGGTTATGGAAAATGCGCATTCTACCTATGCACCTGAGGTAACATGCCTGACTGCAAGCCAGAGTGGCAGTCTTTTAAGGAGGAAAATGTTTGATGAGGGGGGAACTCATTGCCAAGCCCCTCCGATTTGAGATTGAGGAGGTAATATGGTCGTGCGGGACCTTTATAAACCCATTGTACGGGAGGCAACCCGTAGTTTTTTTTTTTCTCTTATCTCTTTTTTTTTTCTTTTTTTCCATTTTAGAGAGTGAGCGAGCGGAAGAGTACTAACGTTAATTTATCCTTTGAGCATCGTCCTATAGTTCATCTTGCGACTCGAGGACATTGCCACGTTCGGCTTGGGGGAGGATTTTTGTATGTATTTTCTCTCTTTTTCGCCTTTTCGAGTAGATTTTTTTGCTTTCTTAGGCTAGATTAATTTGCTTTCAAAAAAAAAAATCAAATATTGCTGAAAAAATACCAAAAATACGTTTTTTTGGATTGGTTTGATTGCTTCCCGTGCCCCATAATGTTCTTTGAAAGTATATTTGGGCTCTTTATCCGGATAGTGGGCACTTGAGATTGTGATCTTTGGAATGTGAACTTTAAATGCCTTGACCTTAAGTGAGTTTTGACGATAACGCGCTTATCTTGATCGCAAGCTTGAACCGGTTAGGCTGTGAGGACTCATTCTTGCCAATGGATTTATTTCTATATCCATTATGTTTCTTGTGTGTTAGTTCCTCATTAGTTGACTGATCTTGACTTTGACAACGTACTTATTGATATCTGATGACTTGTGGCAATTGCTATGATAGAGGCGTCCTTTTGTCTGATTCTTGAGCCTCAAAGTGATTTTTTTTATTGATATACTATTATCCTCCTTAGCCCTTGAGCCTAATGACTATTTCATATTACCAAACCTCATTACATGCCCATGGTCCTTATTTTGATATTAATCCAAGCCTAGCTTGGGGAGCATCTGTCGAAGTTAGTATCCGAAATGGTTTATATGAGTTACTTTGGGTGGAGATGATTGTATTTTGTAAGGTTCAAAGTTCGAGAAAAAGAAAAGGATAAGCAAAGTGAAATAAATGTGATTGTTGGATCGAAAAGATGCAAAGAAAAAGAAAAGAAAGATTGAAAAATGAACAAAAGGTTAAAAATTCTTTCCTTCACAATCGCTTGCAAAAGAAAAATTCATTACACTTGCTTCAAGGATGGGTTTATTGAAAATTTTGTTGATTCATAGAGTTGGGACATTGTTATTGGTTGTGTTTTAGTTGATGCTTCTAGTGACTTTTGCTCCCCCATTCTTGGGTTTTTCCACCACATTTCCTATACATATTCCCTACCCTTACCTAAGCCCCATTACAATCCTGAAAAAGTCCTCTTGAGCTTGTGTTTACATTGTTTATTGGATTGATGTGTAGTCGGTTTGTCAAGGTTAAAGAGTACGTTCTCTACTTGAGTCGACATGATTAGGATGAGTGACATTATTACCTTTCTAAACACATGAGAGTGTGAGTGGGAAGGGTTGTTATGGTTGGGATGGTGAGTGATCGGGCACATCTATTGCCTGCCACAAAAATGTTGAGAGGAGTGACACCCTAGTGAGTTCCTTTTCGAGATTTGCATGTCATATTAGGCAGCCGTATTTGATTGCTTATTTGGGCGATTGGTGGATAGAGTAATCTGAACAGCTGAACTTGAATTTTGCCTTCATGAACTGTTCTTAGTCATGAAAATATTTTGAACTTTGATTTTCTTATCTGAGGGGTGAGGCAATTATATCCATGTTCATGTCTTGTTTGCTTGAGGACAAGCAAAGGTTTAACTTGGGGGAGTTTGATATGTCATAATTATATTTAGTTTTTAGATGCATTTTGATTGCATTTAGAACTCCTTTTAGAGCATTTCGGCGCATAATGTGATGAATTACGCAAGTTATGCTCTACTACTCCCCGTTTGCCTGTTTCGATGATTTTCAGGTTATTTTGATGCAAATTGATTATGATTATCTAAGATCGATCCTATTAATCAATGAAGATGAAGATAGCTTGCACAAGGATCACAATGCATCCGTTCGGGACAATTTCGAGTTAGAATGAAGCAAAGAGTTAGTGAAAGAAGTGCCAAAACTGACACATGTTCACTATTTTGATCATAACTTTTGATAGGAAATTTATAATCAAGAAATTCCAGTTGGGTTGGAAACTAGACTTGAAGGGCTTTCCAACGATAGGTCACACGTCCCAAACGGACTTCTGGTTTGAGAGATACAGCCTTCGCAAGTTGACGCAAAATCGCAGTTTTCCCGCCCGGTCGACCGGGCGGTTTCTCGAGACGGGTTTATTTGCCTTTTTTTAGCCGGTTTTGTAAAAAGTATAAATAGGTTTTTAGTATTTTCAATTAGGATATCTTATTTTTTTCTACGTTTTTTAGGGCTAAACACTTAGTTTCTCTCTCTCTAGTTTGTATGAACTTTTACCTTTGAAGATTATAGAGATCGTTGATTTCGTTTTCATTGTTCCTCAATCATTCGGTATTCCTCTTTACTTTGTTTTATTTAATGAATTCTTTTACTTTGATTATGTTTATTGAGTTTATTATTATCATGAGTGAGTAGACTTTTTCTAGGGCTTAGAGAGGGAAGCCATGTTTATACCTTTTTTATTGTGGTTTAAAGTTCTTCGTTATTTGGATTGAATTAGAATAATTCCTATTGATTTGTTATGCTTGTTTAATTCATGTAATTGCGCAATATCATGAGTTATGTTTAGCTAATAAGAATTAGAATCGAAAGATCATATTCATTAGAGGCGTGTTACAATAGGTAGGTTTGATTATGTTGAGCGACCGTACTGGCATATGTTAATCTAAGAGTTGTTAATGCCTGACCAAGGATTAACGAAATACTTTATTTATTCGAACCTCAATCCAAGTATTGTTGAACTATATTGTAGTGATTAAATTGGTATAAGCATGGTGGACCGATCGATTGCCCTAGGTTTTTAATTATTTGATAAACTTCCATCTTTTTGTGTTATAGTTTATTCTAGTTTAGTTATTAATTCTTCAATCAATTTCCTCTCTTGAAGTAGTTAGATAATTGAGCAAAAACCTGTAGAACTCCTCTCCCTGTGGATCGACCCGTATTTGCCAGTTTCTGCTAAACAGACACCGTGCACTTGCGGTATATTTTAAAACCCATCAGTGTACGACACAGAGTTTTAGTAAGTTAAGGTTTCTAAACAACGATTGTAACGATCCTGTATTTGCTTGAATAGGAAGCACGCTTGTGAGGAATCATTCTTTCTGTAATTTTCATATTATAGAGAGTAGCAACACTTAGGGTTAAGTGTTGCCTTGTTGGGGAGCGCTACTAGAGTTAGTAGTGGGGGGAATCGAATTGTATCAAGAGTTTGGTATTTTACGATTCAAATAATAAAAGAGTAGTTTGTGTGGACGTAGATTTCAGATGTGAGATTGAACCACGTTAAATTCCTGTGTCTTATTATTTGATTTCATTGTTTTTTTGTTTGATACAATTTCGTTCGAGCAAAAACATCAATCGGAGAGTTTACGAGTGAATAACATGCACAGTGCACAGCATTGTGCCATAAGAGTGTTTTTGCGAAAATGAATTAGTTTTAGTCACTCAATTTAACCTCCCTCTTCTTGAGTGTCACCTTGTACTCCAACAAGTGGTATCAGAGTAGGCTATTCTCGAAAGGCTCATCCCTAGAGAATAGAAGTCATGAACATCACTACAAGAAAGTAGGTTTTGGGCGACGGATTTGAAACTCAAGGGCAACAAAATTGTATTTCGTGGCCCATAGCTGAAAACAAGGGCGACGAGTTGAATTTGTTGCCCTAGTATACATTAGGGGGCGACTAGTTTTTTTACTGTTGCCCAAAATCATTTTTGGGCGACAATTTAAGTTTGGGTTGCCCATTCGTTTAATTAGGCGACAAAACTATGTATTTCGTTGCCCTTGTTTACTAAATGGGCCAATTCAAATCTATAGTTCGTTGCCCATACTCAAAAGAAAATTGCGGAAAAAAAGCCCGCTCCAAAAATTTCCCACTAAATCATCACGTACTCCTCTCACACCAGCAAAACTTCAACTGCTCATCCTCAAGACCTCAACTCACACTCTCGACGTTTGTCAGTCCGGTCGGTGATGCCCCTGTCTTTCTCCTTTTCCCGGTGAATTGGTGACGATTCCGACGAGAACTTCGACGTTTACCAGGTGAGGAGTTTAATTATGATGGCCAATTGCGTTTCTCATGAATTAACCTGCGACAATTGACGTATCTCATGTGACGTTTCTCAGGTTTCTCGACATTCTCAACCGCCTTTCGTTGCTCAGCATCTCGACGTTTCTCAGCCTCTCGATTCTCAGGTGATGTTTCTTTGGTGAATACTTTAATTGTGATCGAAATTTTGGTTGATGGTCAATTGTGCTCGCCCTAACTTTTTCAATTTCGCGAGGTGGTGATGTGGGTGGTCACTGGAGATCGGCGGTGAGGCTAGCGGCGATTTCGGCGGCAAGGTTGGTATCTTCTTGTTATTTACCCTAAGTCACGAATCAACCCCCCTTCTTGTCAAGCTAAACAATTGTTTACCCTTGAATTATTGGTATGAAATTGTCATGTTTTCTTGAATTGCTTAGATTTTGTTGTTTTTACGAGTAAATTAAATGGTTTTGATTGGTATTTTTCAAGTTCAATGCGTTCCTTTCTCCTTCACTCATATCCCATCTTCAATCCTCGGCATCTCTGTTATGACTTTGTTGTTTTGGCTTTCTCTGTTTTATTTTTTATGCAATTCGTTCTTGTGTTTATTTTTTTGGTTGTGTGCGAGAACGTATTATAATGGTTTTGATTGGTATTATAAGGGTCTTTTCCTGTGCAAATTTTTGTGACCTGGACGACAGTTTTCGCAGTCAACTATTAAAATATTTGAGGGGGAACTTTGCAAGTTGCAACTTTCTTAGACCGAGAAGTGAGAGAATGGAAGCGTATTAAGCTGAATAACTTTGATCATAAAAGTCAAAAATCTAGGTTATTTCTTAAAATCTTCTGTTTGATAGTTTGCATGGTCCTAGTTCTTTTATGATTTGGTGAATGTGCCTGTTGATGCATAACTAAGAGGAAATATGCAGAAAATGAGTGGGAAAATCAGAGGCTTGGGGTAGGGGGATCAGAAAAAGATGAAGGTCTGTTGATGCATAACTAAAAGGAAATTTTGGTACAATTATTGGGCTTATTTGATGATAAATTAATCAGATAGGGATGTATATGAAGGCCTTTTAATCATATGAATCATTGTGTAGATATTGTAAGGCTGTTTAGATGAATGCATGTTGATGCATAAGTAAGAGGCAATATGCAGAAAAATAGTTTTTTCCTCTACTTATCAATATGTAGATATTGTAAGGCCTTTTAATCATATGAATCATTGTGTAGATATTTTTTTTGCTTAAATTCTTCTTCTTCACTGTAGTTTTCTTACCATTGTAAATTCATCCACCAAATATAAAGAATGATTTATAAATGCTAAAAATGAAAGCAAGATATCAATCTCCTTCCCTTCAAAAAAACAAAAAAAAATAAAGATATCAATCTCCTAATTTTTTCTCTACTTATCAATTAGAATTACTAACATATACCTGGTGACTGTGCTGTTTCTTCTTTAGAATCTTCTGATTATCTTCTGTGTTATTTGATTCTACTATGCTGCATAGAAATTATGAATTAGACACATAACAAAGTGGTAGTGTTTGTGTATGAATAAGTGTTTTAGGCTATGAAATACCTGTGCGTGAGGAAAAAGAAATTATAGTTGTTAGTATTGTGCTTTTGTTTGCAAGAAAACCTATTCAAATGAAATCAATCGAACTTCTGTGAAAATTGAAACAAATGAAAGAAGTAAAATCTTGAAACAAAATTCAAATTTTGAGAAACACGTGCTCTTCAATGCATCTCAGTTGATCCTAGTTTAGTGAGATTGATCCAAATATGGTTTCATGAAGTCCTATAGGCAAGAAATGAGCACAACTGCTCCTCAGTACAACTCCTTTGCGCGTTAAATTAAAGAATTTTCTAGTTTTGTCAAAATGATATGAAAATTTTATTATAACCTGATTAGTGAATATGTTAATAATTAAACTAAATTTTTTTGCATTCAATTACCTAAGCTAGTAAGTTTGGAGATAATTAATTTTATTTTCTAACTGAATGAGAGACATCTTCTGTTTTTCTTTCTTAAGGATTTTTTCTTACTTGATTGAAAGAATGAATACCGATCGGAGTTGGATCAATCATAGTGGGATAAAGGATAGGCGAAAACCGGAGTATAAAGCAGGGGTCGATGAGTTTCTAGAGTTTGCTTTCAAAGAAAAAAGTGATGAAACATTATTGAAATGTCCCTGTGTGAAATGTAGATTGCTTTTTGCCCAAAATCGAAAAGCAATGCAAATTCACTTACTAGTACATGGTATCGATAATGGTTACAATCCATGGGTGAGTCACGGAGAATTAGTTGGGCTTGAAGGCGAAACAGAGGTGGTTTCAGATAACGAGGAAAATGAAACAGAAATGCCCTTTGACGACATGGCTCCATTAATTTTTGAAGCGACAAATGCATGGAATTCAGCTACTTATTCTGTGCTCGATGATAATGGAAACAATAAAGAGTCAGACAATCATGAATATCCTAAGGAGTTAATGACATTAGTAGAAGACATGGAGGCCGAGTTGTATCCGGGGTGTACCACATTCAAAAGATTAGAGTTTATTATCTCATTGCTACACAATAAAGTTAGCAATAAATGGAGTGATAAATCTTTTTCAATGTTATTGAAGACCTTGCATAGGGCTCTTAACTATGACAAGAATTTTCCAGCAAATGCTTATGAAGCAAAAAAATACACAAAAGCACTAGGGTTAGATTATGTAAAGATCGATGCTTGTGTTAACCATTGTATTTTGTTTCGAAAGGAATTTGCGAATGAAGAAAAATGTCCTAAATGTCTGGCTCCTAGATGGAAGGAGAAAGTCGTGCAAGGTGGTGATGAGTATTCAGATGGCGAGGATGTCCAAAAGACAACTCGAGTTCCTCAACTGATCTTGCGTCATTTCCCCTTAATTCCACGACTACAAAGGATGTTTATATCTTCCAAGTTAGCAAGGCATATGCGATGGCATAAAGATGATAAGAAAGATGATGGGATAATGAGACACCCCGCAGATTCAAAAGCATGGAAGTCTTTGGACACAACATTTTCAGACTTTGCTAAAGATGCACGTAATGTACGATTGGGTTTAGCTAGTGATGGGTTTAATCCTGGGGCTAACATGAGTAGTAGATATAGTATTTGGCCAGTGATGTTGGTGCCGTACAATCTACCCCCTTGGATGTGCATGAAGAGTGATAATATGATATTATCTTTATTAATTCCTGGCCCTAAATCTCCAGGAGATGATATAGATGTATTTTTGCAACCTCTAGTAGATGAACTTAATGAACTGTGGGAGTTTGGGGTAAAAACGTTTGATGCCTATGCGAAAGAGACTTTTAATATGCGAGCGGTGTTGTTATGGACCATTAATGACTTTCCAGCTTATGCTAATTTGTCTGGTTGGAGTACTAAAGGGGCCCTTGCATGCCCTAATTGTCATTTAGACACAAAATCTCATTATTTGAAGCATGGTCACAAATATTGCTATATTGAACATCGAAGGTGGCTACCAATCGATCACAAATGGAGGCTTAATAGGAGCTCCTTTGGTGGTAAGGTACAAAGGGGTCCTCCTCCGGTTCCTCTAACAGGGTTTGATGTTTTGGAGCAATTAAATGGATACTCAAATGTGGAGTTTGGAAAAGCTTCTAAGGGAAAACGCAAGAGAGGTGAAAGATATATCGTGCATCAATGGAAAAAACGTAGTGTCTTCTTCCAATTACCTTATTGGAGACATCTCTTGGTTCGACACAACTTGGATGTGATGCATGTGGAAAAGAATGTTTGTGAAAGTATATTTGGCACAATGCTTGATTTACCGGGAAAGAATAAGGACTCCTTAAATGCCCGACTAGACTTAAAAGACATGAAAATGCATGATAAGCTACGTCCAAAGTCACTTGGGAATGATAAATGGCAAGTCCCACCAGCACCTTACAACTTGACTTTGAATGAAAGGAGAAAAATAGTCACATTTCTATCCAAATTAGCTTTTCCAGACGCTTATTCATCAAACATTTCAAGGTGTGCCTCCTTGCAAGAAGGAAAGGTAATGGGAATGAAAACTCATGATTTTCACGTTTTCATGCAAGACTTACTAACACCTGCCTTCCAAGGTGTTTTAGATGAGAATGTTCTAACGCCTTTACAAGAGCTCAGTCATTTTTTCAAGCAATTGTGTTCTAAAACCTTAAAGGTAGAAGAACTAGAGAAGATGGAAATGAATATAGCAATCACCTTATGTAAGCTGGAGCGCGTATTCATTCCTGCCTTCTTGATGTGATGATACATCTCCCGATTCACTTGGCTACTGAAGCTAGAATGGCCGGTCCTGTACATTATCGTTGGATGTATCGCTTTGAAAGGTCAGTTGTTAGTAATTATGGTTATCATAGGATTGTATACATGTAGTGTGTTTTACTAATATTTCTCTTTTAGGGCAATGCGGACGTTCAAATCATTCGTGCGGAACAAAGCTCACCCAGAAGCTTCAATTGCTAACGGATACATTGAAATGGAATGTCTGACATTTTGCTCGAGATATATGTCTAAGATTGAGACGTTACACAATCGTCCAGATCGAAATGATGACATTAACCATCCTCAATTCTGTAACTTGTCCGTCTTCTCTAAAATAGGCAAGCCTTTAGGGAAGGCAAGTCTAACAGAAATGACTGCTAAGGAGAGACGAGAAGCTCAACTTTATGTCATGTTTAATTGTGATGAAGCAAAACCTTTCTTGACGTAAGTGTGATTCTATTTGTCATGCATAAGGATTTTTTTTCATTAATAGAACTAATTAGTTGCTTACATTCTTATGTCTAGTGAGTATGAGCATGTACCAATTTCTCAAAGGATTGACCTTTGCAAGTGGTTTGAAGATAGAGTAAGACAACACATTAGTTTTATTTTTTGTATCTTTTTTTTTTTTTGTTTCCGTGGTTAACTAAGAATGATATGTAGATTACAAAGCTATGGAAAGAAGGGCATCCAAGAGTTACCGAAGAATTGTTGTGTTTAGCACGAGGACCGATGAAAAGTGTTGTCACTTTTAATGGATACGTCATTAACGGGTTTAGATTTCACACCAAAAAGCGTCAAAGAAATCGAAAAACTCAAAATAGTGGCGTAGTTGTGAAAGGGGACGAGGAAAGTGGGCAAAAGGATTTCTATGGGGTTTTAGAGAAGGTTATTATGCTAGAGTATGATGCACTTAAGAATCGAACTAGTCCAAATATCGTGTTGTTTAAGTGTAAGTGGTTTAATGTGTTCGACGAGGGAAAAGGGATTAAAAAGGGTAATTTAGGAGCAGTGCTTATTAATGTTACTCAGATGTTAAAAACCAATGAGTCATTTGCATTAGCTTCTCAAATTGAGCAAGTCTTCTATGTACCATGTCATAATGAGCCTCAATGGAGATTTGTTATTAAGGTAAATCCAAGGAACTTTTTTGATTTCCCTAATGACGAAGAAACTGAAGAAATTGAATCATTATGGGAACAAGTGCCACCATCTGTAACCAACTACGGAGATGTTCAAGATGAGGATATTCCAATAGTGAGAAATGATGTTGAATATAACTTGGTTGAGGCTCATATCGAAGAAGATTTGTTGAATGAAGTGGATAATGAACATGAGGAGGATGAAGATGATGAAGAGATCGAAGAAAGTGAGGATGATTTTTCGAACACGGAAGATGAACCTATCTTGCATGATTTTTACAATTCTTTTGAAGACGAGGGGTCTCAAAGTGATAGTTCTAGTAATTCATCTACTAGCAATTGAGTAATGGTATATTTTATCGAAAAATACTCTAAAAATTATGTTTTAACCTTTAATTTTAAAATTTTAAAGTAACCTTTAATTTTACTTTATTATTACCAATTTACTATTTTGATAATAGCAAAATTTTTGTTTGTTTTACAGTGTTTGAAGAGTTGCGATAGTAAGAGTTACGTCAATTCTAGGAGGAGGCAGATTCAAGAATTATATTAAAGCTATATTTCTTTTTGTTTAATTTACATTTTAGCAAATATCGATATACCATATTTTTTTTTGACCATTTGTGTTTTTTTTCCCAGTGACTATTTTTGTTTGTCTGAGACATAATGATTGCAGATTATAGTTCGGAGAATTTATGTTTGTGTGTTTATTTGTCGAACTATAAGAAAAGATATAACTCGGTAAAGGGGGGCCTGCAAGAGGGGGCAGCAAGGGGGGTGTAGGAGGGGGCAGCAAGGGGGTTTGCGGGGGTGTGGCGGCAGGGGGGGCAAGGGGGTGCAGGGGTTGGTGGCGGCAAGGGGGGTCCGCGGGGTTGGTGGCGAGAAGGGGGTGTCCGAGAAGGTGAGGATAGAGAACAAATCATCCTTTCTGAGAGAGAAGTCGCCCACATTGGCCATCTAGACGTGCAAATAAAGGGAGGCTTTACTTGCTCAAAAAGTTGTTCTGTAGCTTTGAGAGATATATCCCGATAGGGAAATATTAGGCACTTGTTCAAATGCGCTAGCTTAGCTCTGTTCTGTTCCTTTTTATACTCAAGATCAAGCAATATGTTCTGGATTCCATAATTACTACTCGTTTGGTGGCTGGTCTGTTTAAACTATATTAGTTTGTGTACATTCTTGCTGTAGTGCATAGCAACATAAGATCTTTTAGCTTGACCCATTCAGAGGTATAAGTTTGTTAGCTCATTTACTGCCCATTCTAGCATATCTTCTGCATCTGCTATTGCCCTGCTTGTTATATCCGAAACAGTGCCCTGCTTGTTATACAAGTCACGACCTGTTGCTTGTATGTAATTCTTCATTTCTGCATCTGGTATTGCCCACGAGCTAAACTATTTGCAGATGGATTGGTTAGGCATTTTCTTTGGGTAAGTGTTAGAATCTAGGCATCTTATGTTGATTTTGTGAGCCCAATATAGTTTGTTACTATTGACTATTTGTAACTCGAGGAAAGTCAATTTTTTGACGACAATTCTAGTACATACGTCATACCATTTACTTCTATTTTAGCTTTCATTATACCATTTACCTATATTTTATGTCATTGTACCATTTTGGCTCCTTTCCTTGAACCATCTGCTTTCATTTCTTTTGGATGATTCTTTTGGTTATCATGTTGTTTTGACCTTTAAAATATGGTGGTTATGAATGATTTTGGACCTGCATTTCTTTTGGATGATTCTACTTGAAGTTTCGTTGCGATTGTAGTTAATACTTGTTATATTGGTGCACCTATATATATTTTTTTTCGGGAGAAAGAGTAAAAAGATCATTAATCCCCCCCCCCCTTTTTTAACCATATGGGTATCTAATTATAACGTTTTTGGTTTTATCAGGAACAATGGATCGTGATTATTTTCCGAAATTAGCAGAGGAAAGCTATGATAAGGCTTGGATTATGTGAATTTCTTCGTAGATTATGGGTACAACTAATTAGTTTTTTTAGATTTACTTTGAATTATTCAAGTTACATTGGATGTCAAATTTGAATATTTGTTGTACTCCGATTATATACAATTTGCTATTCCACGAATACTTCTTCTATTATGTCATACTTTTGTTTTTAATAGGTTCATATAATATATATGAACAGGGAAAAAGCTTATAGATTACACGATAACAATAATTCGTAGTCCATACCAATTTGGGCAACAAAATAGGGATTGCACATTGTCATTTCAATTTAGCACGAGATTGAAAATTATGTACAACAATTCGTAGCCTAAAGTATTTTGGGCGACGAAACTGGTGTTGCCCAAGACATGATGCATGTAAGCCTACAAGACATAATGGGCGACAAAAAACAGTAATTGTTGCACAAAGTTCAATAATATTGGCGACGAAAGTTAAGGTGTTGTTGCCCAAACTCAGTGAAGTATGGGCAACGATTTAAGAAACTCGTTGCCCAATTGTCCCCATAAATGTGCAACGGATACGAGGCTCGTAGCACAAACGACCATTATGGGCAACACATATAACTCGACGTCCAAGATGAGGTTTGTGCGACGATTACAATTTTCAACGCCCCAAATACAATGGGCGTCGAACCTAAAGCGACGAATTTGGGGTGTGCAAATTTCGTCGCCCAAACTTTTGTGCAACAAAATTGTCCCATTGGGCAACGAAATTTTTCGTTGCCCAAAACCTATTTTCTTGTAGTGCATGCAAGATGACTCTCGAGAAAGACACTCAAAGTGTCCGATTTTCAACGGAAAAGATTACGGATGGTGGAAGGTTAGGATGAGGATCTACATCCAAGGATCGGATCATGAATGCTGGAAAGTCATAAGAAAAGGACCAATCGTTATCCAAGCCAAAAATGCTGAAGGAAAGATGGTCGACAAAGATGAAGACGACTACAATTCAGTCGACTATGCAAAAGCCGAAAAGAACTTCAAAGCTATGAGTATTCTCCAATATGGAATTGGACCTGATGAATACTCAAGGATCTCAGCATGCTCTACAGCAAAGGAGATATGGGATACTCTAGAATTGGCCCACGAAGGTACGAATGAGGTAAAACAATCTCGAATGGATTTACTTGTGCAACAGTATGAATTATTTACTATATGAATAAGGAAGAATCTATTAAAGAGATGTTTACCCGGTTCACACTAATCACTAATGAATTACGTTCTCTAGGCAAAACCTATACTTCTAAAGATTTAGTAAGAAAGGTGTTAAGAAGTTTAACAAATCGTTGGCTCCCTAAAATAACTGCTATTCAAGAAGCTAAAGATTTGAAAAAACTCTCACTAGAACAACTTATTGGATCATTAATGACTCATGAACTTGTTTTAGATTCAAAGACTAATGAACCAAAAATTAAGAGTATAGCCTTAAGAACTGAATTGGAAAGTGAAGGTAGTGATAGTGATGATGATATTGATCTTCTTACTAGGAGATTTAAAAAATTTCTCAAAAAGAACAAAAACAACAATCATAAAAAAGATGGAAATTAATTTCAAAGGTAAGAGCACTACCTCTAACTTTAAGAAAAGTGCTACTAATTCTGGTTGTTTCAAGTGTGGTGAGTACAATCACAGGATTAAGGAATGTCCCTTATGGGATGATGAAAAGCCTAAAGAAAAAAGGGAGCAAATAAAGAAGGAGTTCAAGAAAGCAACGATTGCTGCCGTTTGGGGAGATTCGGATTCTGAAGAAGAACAGTCAAAGGCACAGTGCCATGAAGCAAAATTGTGTCTGAATGCTGTACAGAAAACTCAGAGAAAGGCACAGTGCCTGGATGATTCTCACTTGTGTCTAATGGCAAAAAATTCGAACTCACAAGATGAAACAGAGGACAGTGAGGTAAGTCTTCTTTCTCTAAAACCTTCAATACATCTTCTTTCTCTAAAACCTTCAAAACATCTTCTTTCAAAAAACAACTTGTTACTTTGCTTGGAAATGTCATTGATGATTGTCAAGAAATGAATGATGATTTTTCAATCATGAAAAAGGAAGTAAAAAATTTAACTAAGCAAAAGATTGGGTTGAAATTGGAATATAAGGATTTATTAAAGGACTGTAAAGAACTGATGAAAAAGAATGATGAACTTGAAAAAATTGTTGAAGAGAAAAATGTTGAGTTAAATGCTTTAAGGTACGAAAAGTCTCTCGCAAAAGAAGTTGTTAATAACATTGTGCCATACACTGTACTAGAGGCTAAAAATTCGAATCTTGAAAATCAAATTGAATCGTTTAAACATGAGTTAACTGAGTTGAAAGAATCAAGACAAAGATCCAGAATTGTTCCACTTATGCTACCTCATGATGCTAAGTTAAGTGATGAACTTGATAAAATTAAAGGAGATCTGGAAATTTCGAGAAAAAGAAATAGCGATCTAGACACTTCTGTTGAATTCTTGGAATCACAATTGGCTATTGCTCGAAAAATGTATGAAAAATGGTCAGCTGGTCAAAAAGCCCTAGACTATATGTCCAGTACAACTAGCAATCGAAACAGAATTGGATTAGGATATACAGACCAGAGACACAGTGTAAGGCACAGTGTCAAAATTTTTGAAAGAGACTTTCGTAAAAGAAAATATGTCGATCTACCTGAATATTTGATTTGCAACTTCGGTGGAAAGAATGGACACCTTATGCATAACTATAATGTCAAGAAAAAGAGTGTTGCGAAAAATGTAAAGTATGTAACTCAAATAGGGGTTAGAAAATACTTGCTAGAAGCTCAACAAAAGAAAAAGGGACCCAAACATATTTGGGTTCCTAAAACTAACAAGTGATCTTTTTGCAGGCAAACGTGAGAGGAAGCAGCCTATGGTATCTTGACAGTGGCTGCTCAAGACATATGACTGGTGATAAATCTCAATTCATCTCACTAGTAGCCTACCATGGTGGGTGTGTTACATTTGGCGACAACAAAAATGGAGAAATAATTGGTATTGGAAACGTCGGCAAATCCCTAACACACTCCATAGAGAATGTGATGTTGGTAACTGGTTTGAAACACAATTTGTTGAGTACATCACAATTGTGTGATCGAGGTAATTTTGTTGAATTTCATGCATGAGTGTTTTGATAATTCGTGGCTTTGGGATTAATATATGGAAATTAGTTGAGTATTATGTCTGTTGTCCTCCTTTAAATATGTTAATTGGAGAAGGAGTGCATGTCTTTGTGAAACACAGTGAGAAAAAGTCTACTTTATATAAAAAGGACTCGTAATGGTCTGATGATAATGTCCTAATGTCGATCATGATCCTAAGTTGCCGAACTAATAAGCTTTATGATCCTAAGTTGCCGAATTATTGAGCTATGAAATGTTAATTCTTTCTCCTATGGCAAGCTTGATCTTTAGCCCGATATTCTGAATTTCTATTTATGAGTTTGACATTTGTGCCTCATTATTTCTTTCTTTCATATGTCTCACCTTATCGTCATTTCCCTATTATTATCCTTCTTTTCCTCACCCATTGCTCCACAGTTCAACAAGTACTTTTAATCTTGATTCATGATAATCTATGGGGCAAGAACATCATGATAAGAATATAAGATGATGGAAGAAAAAAGACGCATTAGTTAAGGGGGAACATGAAAAGGTTGGAATGAAACACAAATACGTGAACGAATGAAAAGTACTGATTCACACCAGGAGATGTATCAAAAAGAAAATGTGGTCCGAATTAACTTATTGTCTTTGATATCTTATTGATTGACTCTAGTAATATTGTATGGTCTGCTTCTCCTTTATTAAAAAAAAAGAGAAAAAGAAAAGAAAAGGAGAGTAAGACACTTATTTTAGATAAATCCTAGAGTTCAATTCAAACATGAAGAAAAATATAACAGTTTTGATGATCATTACTTTGGCCACTAGAATATCTGAAGATGAGTTATTGGAAGGAAAATGATTGTTTAGTGGCACAGAATCACATACAGTGCCGCAGTGATGAAAGTCCTATGATGTTTATTTGCGGAAGTTGAAAATCTGAAAAGAAAGCTTTAAGCACTTGTTGAGCCAATTGTCATTTCAAATCTTCAAGCTTGCATTGCCTATCTTTATCTTAGCTATCAGCCATGATCCTTCATGATTATTTCTTGCTTCATAACTTCGGATTGTGAGTTGGATTATTTTTTTGCTTAATGACTTCGGATTGTGAGTTGGATTATGATATATCACCAGCATCCTTAGTATCTATTGTTTGAGCTACTGACTTATTCTGCTAAGACTATCTCATTTTGTGTAGCTACATGTGTTTCCTCTCCTTTTTGATGATGTCAAAAGGGGGAAGATAAGTATAATGCTTAAACTTAGGAAGGAAATTATCTCGTATGCATATTTTGATGGAAATGAACTTAACTCTTGGGTATGTATTTTGGTATGTTGGCTATGGGATTATGGTGATTGATATTGTGAATGGTGTTACGTTTTATCTCCCTAATGCGATTAATGGTGCATTTTTTGAGGGGGAAGTATTATTTGTTTGTCATCATCAAAGAGGGGGAATTTGTTGTGACTCTAAGTCAATGTTATTTTGATGATGATAAACACTTTATGCTATAACATGTATATGTGTAACAGTGATCTAAGAAAGCTATCAAGATTGGATGTTCATGAAAGATCAAGAACTTGAAGATATGGAAGCTTAGGTCTAGTTATGCTCTTAGTCATGTTTATACAATGTAATTAACGTATTGGAACTTTGTGCTAAATTAGAAATATGAAATTAGGATGGTTAACTATTTTCTTAGAGTTAAGAAAATAGATAATTATATTAATTTCATGTGTCTATATTTAAATAATATAAAAATAGGAGTTTTTAATTTCGAAAATTAGTTTTGAAAGGAAAATATTTATTGTAAATATTTTTGGATAAAAAGTTTTATAAAAAAACTGATTTTAAAGAAAACGTTTCTTTAAAAGATTTTCGAAAAAGAATTGTTGTAAAAAAGAAAAACTAATTTTTAAAGCAAACGATTTTGATAAAGATTTTTGGATAAAAGTTGATTTAAAATCAGATTAATAGTTGGCATAAGATATGGAGGAATCCTTATCTTATAAGGAAAAGAAAAAAAATAAGTTTTTATAAAAGATAAAATTTGATTTTGGAAAGGAAAAGATTTTATCCTTTAATTTTAGGAATAAAAATTATTCAAGAAGATAATCATATCTTGGAGAACAATTCTTATTCAGTTGATAAATTATATAAGAGATTGAAATCAGAATAACAACTCATGTTTTCAGATTTGGCGAGATTAATATTTTGAGAGCTGAAAACCAACTCCCAGAGCACAGTGTACGGCACAGAGTTTTAGTATGTTAAGGTTTCTAAACAACGATTGTAACGATCCTTTATTTGCTTGAATAGGAAGCACGCTTGTGAGGAATCATTCTTTCTGTAATTTTCATATTATAGAGAATAGCAACACTTAGGGTTAAGTGTTGGGGAGCACTACTAGAGTTAGTAGTGGGGGGAATCGAATTGTATCAAGAGTTTGGTATTTTACGATTCAAATAATAAAAGAGTAGTTTGTGTGGACGTAGATCTCAGAGGTGAGATTGAACCACGTTAAATTCCTGTGTCTTATTATTTGATTTCATTGTTTTTTTGTTTGATACAATTTCGTTCGAACAAAAACATCAATCGGGGAGTTTACGAGTGAATAACACAGTGCACGACATTGTGTCATAAGAGTGTTTTTGCGAAAATCGATTAGTTTTAGTCACTCAATTCAGCTCCCCTTCTTAAGTGTTACCTTGTACTCCAACATAATCTTCAATGGATGGGAAAAGTATTCCCTACATTTAGTATATAGTGTGCTTCGGATCAATTCAATCATAATCCAATTACAGTATGTAAAATATGGTCAACTAAAGCTTTTTTCATGTAAAGAATGATTCTTGGTAAATGGTAATTGATGTAGCTTAGATATTATTCTTGACCACTTTAATTAGACGAGTTACAAGGCAACAGACAAAATTTTGATCACGTTTTCAAACTGAACATAATTAATCAATCTCTTTGCTTTTGGACCTATTTTGTTGATCTTATTTTCAGTTCTTATCCAAAAAAATAAGTTCAAATTAGGTCTAATCTAATAAGATCTTATAGGTTCATATAAGGAAAAATAAGTTGATTGACAAGTGATTTTAGAGTTTTTTTCCCTAGATCAAAAGCTCTTTCCCACTTTACGCTGTTTAGAAAATATTTACATCTATATTTTCCACGTAGGATGCACATCGTAGATTCTTTTTGAAAAAATATCTTTAAGTAAAACCGTTATCTAGAGTAGTGGTTAATGTTAGACAATCGTTAAGCAAAATAGCGATTTACGCAATCAACAATAATCGCTACTCTCAGTAGCAGTTTGGCTGAAGGTAGAAGAAACTAGAAAGAGATGCATCTTAGGACAAAGTAAGCGACGGCTAATGGGTCTTCCAATTATTCCCTATAGTTCGATGGATCTGAATGTTAAGCCCAACTCTAAGGCTGACGGACCCTTTCTGAGAATTTAACAGATAACAATCACTACATAAAAGAGATATATTTTGATGTTAGTCTCTTTTTGCAGTCTGATGGACGGACAAGATTCAGGCAACTAGGTATACTAGGGTATAATTTTTTGTGTTGTATCTTGGTGCATTTTTTGGGGGGAAGTATTATTTGTCTGTCATCATCAAAGAGGGGGAATTTATTGTGACTCTAAGTCAATGTTATTTTGATGATGATAAACACTTTATGCTATAACATGTGTATGTGTTACAGTGATCTAAGAAAGCTATCAAGATTGGATGTTCATGAAAGATCAAGAACTTGAAGATATGGAAGCTTAGGTCTTGTTATGTACTTAGTCATGTTTATACAATGTAATTAACGTATTGGAACTTTGTGCTAAATTAGAAATATGAAATTAGGATGGTTAACTATTTTCTTAGAGTTAAGAAAATAGATAATTATATTAATTTCATGTGTCTATATTTAAATAATATAAAAATGGGAGTTTTTAATTTCGAAAATTAGTTTTGAAAGGAAAATATTTATTGTAAAGATTTTCGGATAAAAAGTTTTATAAAAAAACTGATTTTAAAGAAAACGTTTCTTTAAAAGATTTTCGAAAAAGAATTATTGTAAAAAAGAAAAACTGATTTTTAAAGAAAACGATTTTGATAAAGATTTTTGGATAAAAATTGATTTAAAATCAGATTAATAGTTGGCATAATATATGGAGGAATCCTTATCTTATAAGGAAAATAAAAAATCAGTTTTTATAAAAGATAAAATTTGATTTTGGAAAGGAAAAGATTTTATCCCTTAATTTTAGAAATAAAAATTATTTAAGAAGATAATCATATCTTGGAGAACAATTCTTATTCAGTTGATAAATTATATAAGAGATAGAAATCACAATAACAACTCACGTTTTCAGATTTGGCGAGATTAATATTTTGAGAGCTGAAAACCAACTCCCAGAGCATAGTGTACGGCACAGAGTTTTAGTGAGTTAAGGTTTCTAAACAACGATTGTAACGATCCTGTATTTGCTTGAATAGGAAGTACGCTTGTGAGGAATCATTCTTTCTGTAGTTTTCATATTATAGAGAGTAGCAACACTTAGGGTTAAGTGTTGGGTAGCACTACTAGAGTTAGTAGTGAGGGGAATCGAATTGTATCAAAAGTTTGGTATTTTACGATTCAAATAATAAAAGATTAGTTTGTGTGGACGTAGATCTCAGAGGTGAGATTGAACCACGTTAAATTCCTGTGTCTTAATATTTGATTGTATTGTTTTCTTGTTTGATACAATTTCGTTCGAGCAAAAACATCAATCGGGGAGTTTACGAGTGAATAACACAGTGCACGACACTGTGTCATAAGAGTGTTTTTGCGAAAATCGACTAGTTTTAGTCACTCAATTCAACCCCCCATTCTTAAGTGTCACCTTGTACTCCAACATAATCTTCAATGGATGGGAAAAGTATTCCCTACATTTAGTATATAGTGTGCTTCGGATCATTTCAATCATAATCCAATTACAGTATGTAAAATATGGTCAACTAAAGCTTTTTTCATGTAAAGAATGATTCTTGGTAATTGATGTAGATTAGATATTATTCTTGACCACTTTAATTAGACGAGTTACAAGGCAACAGACAAAATTTTGATCACGTTTTCAAACTGAACATAATTAATCAATCTCTTCGCTTTTGGACCTATTTTGTTGATTTTATTTTCAGTCCTTATCCAAAAAAATAAGTTCAAATTAGGTCTAATCTAATAAGATCTTATAGGTTCATATAAGGAAAAATAAGTTGATTGACAAGTGATTTTAGAGTTTTCTTCCCTAGATCAAAAGCTCTTTCCCACTTTACGTTGTTTAGAAAATATTTCCATCTATATTTTCCACGTAGGATGCACATCGTAGATTCTTTTTGAAAAAATGTATTTAAGTAAAACTGTTATCTAGAGTAGTGGTTAATGTTAGACAATCGTTAAGCAAAATAGCGATTTACGAAATCAACAATAATCGCTACTCTCAGTAGCAGTTTGGCTGAAGGTAGACGAAACAAGAAAGAGATGCATCTCAGGACAAAGTAAGCGACGGCTAATGGGTCTTTCAATTATTCCCTATAGTTCGATAGATCTGAATGTTAAGCCCAACTCTAAGGCTGACAGACCCTGTCTGAGAATTAAACAGATAACAACTACATAAAAGAGATATATTTTGATGTTAGTCTCTTTTTGCAGTCTGATGGGCGGAAAAGATTCAGGCAACTAGGTATACTAGGGTATAATTTTTTGTGTTGTATCTTGGAATTAATGGATGTTGGTTGATTATTTTTTATTTTTTATAATCTTTGCAGATTTCATTAATTAAATCTGCCATAAATGGGCAAGAGTTACAAGATCAATTGGTTAGCCATAAGCAGAGAGAGATGAACAAAACCCAAAAAAGACACAACAGAGGTGGGAAGGGAAGACTGAACATAAGAGATATTTAAAGCCAAGCAATGCAAGGATCTATAATAGCCAAGCGAGGTCGAATTATGCAGTGAATGAATTGATTTAACCGCTACTTGGAGTGGCGGTTTGTCTGTTTTGACATGCAGCTAACTGTAGTTGCGTGACAACTAACCGTAGTTGCGATTTTCATCTATAGGAACCGCTAATGGTAGTAGCGGTTTTGTCGTGGGATAACAAAAAAAAAAGTTATTGTTGGACTCAAATGCTAACTTCTGTAACTTTTTCAATTAAATGACTAGAAGCAAAATAAATAAAAATCACCGAAGGACAAATTAATATTTATAATAATATTCCTTTTTTCTCCAAAGGAAAATGAAAATAAAAATCCAAATCCTCGTGCTCTGCTTTTCCTTCTTTCCATCGTTTCTTCCGCCTCCTTAAACCATCCCTCGTCTTCTTTTTCCACCTCATCTAGTCATGTAATCTCCTACCTAGAGATGGCAATGAATATTGGACCTGACTCAGATCCATGGATCCAAATCCCTTTTTTAGTATTTGGATCCCAAAAATTTAGACCCGACAGATCCGGGTCAGATCCAGTTCCAGTGGTCAGAATGCGGATCCGGACCTGTATCAGTATATCCATTTTTTTTAAATAGGTGGGGAGTTTGATGTTTTAACTCCCTTACTCTCACTCTCCTAAGTCAAAACACTAATTCACTATCTCTATTCTCCACTCTCACGCCCTCCCTTTCTCTCTCTCCAGCAGCAACTACTCACCCCCCTTCACCACTGACGACCCTCTTTTCTCCACCAGCACCAGAACCCCTTTTCTCTCTCCATCAGCACCAACACCCCATGCGACGGGACCATAAGCACCACCCCTTCTTAACTCTCACGCCCACGCGACGACGCCATCTGCACCCTTTCTCTCTCTCTCCACCAGCACGCAACGACACCATACCACCACCCCTTCTCAACTTTCATGCTCGCCACTGTTTCTCTCCCTCCGCTAGCACATAGCGGCACTATCAGTTACTCTCTTAGCGCGCGGCTTTTCTCTTCTATGCGGCTTGCCAGCTTGTGGCTTCTCTCTTCGTGCGAACTAGCCACGACGCCACCAACATTACCAGGCGACCACCACATCTGTCCGAAATTATTATGCAATCTTCTGCATTTTAAAGTTGCGGATTTTTTAAGTTATTGTTTGTGAATTTTTTATTTTATTGTTGAATTGAATTTGTTTAGTTGAATTAATTGATTTGATTT
This sequence comes from Beta corolliflora, assembly GCA_947648045.1. NCBI lineage: Eukaryota > Viridiplantae > Streptophyta > Magnoliopsida > Caryophyllales > Amaranthaceae > Beta > Beta corolliflora. The sequence goes on from CANSZD010004255.1 coordinate 306,624, forward strand.
TGCGGTAAAGTTGGTGAATTCGTGTAACGTTGTTGAATTTTTAAATTCTGAATCAAAAAACATATTTTTGATGGACAGATCCGTTTTGGACCCGGACCCGCAGTATCTAGATTTGGGTTTTATTTTTCCAGACCCGTCGGATCCCGGGGTGGATATGGATATAACCTCTGAAAATGGATTTGGATCCAAGTCCATAAGGACCCGACCCAGATCCGACCCGTTGCCATCCCTACTCCTACCTAGCCAATTCTCTTGCCAAAATAAAAGTAAGAAAAGTAATTTATATTAAGCTCGTCAAGCATATAATTTTCAGTTCTACAGCAATTTTGAAAAAGAAAAGCAAAATGGGTGTGATGCCCAAGTAAGCATTAGGGCGTTCATTTTGGATCGGGAAAAAGGCGATCAGAATCCGATCCGAAAAATTTCGGAACGGATCGGATATCCGAAATTTCGGGTCTGGTCGGCCGGATATCCGAAAATTTAAAAAAAAATGGAATTTTCAAAGGAAAAGCTCATAAAATAAGTTTCGGTTCAGATCGGATCACCGGATATTCGGATATCCAGCCTTGAAAACGGATATTTGGGATCGGATATCCGAAAAAATCCTAAAAATTTCCATGTTTCAAATATTTTCAGATATCCGAAAATAAAAATTTATGATCCGTATCCTATCCGAAATATCCGAAAACTAAAAAATCGGATCGGATATCCGAAAACACGGATCAAATAGATCGGGTCGGATATTTATGAACACCCCTAGTAAGCATTTACACAGATTCTCTCAATAACAAAAAAAAAACTAATAAAACGAGGCGCCGGAAGAAGGAAAAGGAGAGCAGGAGGATTTTGTTCATTTTCATTTCGTTTTTATAAAAATATATAAATGTCAGTTTGTCTTTTACTGATTTATATTCATTTTTCTTTTTTTTAATAATTTAATAGAACAAGTTATACTTCCTCCATTCTAATATAAATAAAACATTTACCATTTTAGGCTATTTCAAAATAAATAAAATATTACTTTATTTGGTTTTTAATTCATCCTATCTCTCTCTTCATCACATGAGCCATCTCCTTTCTTTCTCTCTATCTCACTCCTCTTTTAAATTCTCGTGCCAATCCCCTATGTTTCATTTAAAATAGAACAAAGGGAGTAGAAGTTACCATTGAAATACTTAACAATAACTTTTGAAAGTTAAGGTCCTTAACAATAACTTAGGTGAAAGTTCAAGTCCAATTGTGGTATACTTTAGTCATCCAGTTTCTTTTTGTGATTTCTATTTGATTTTTCACGTATGTCAATGTACATTTTATATCAGTAATTATCCTTAATTACATATTTGTAAAAATTATAAAAGTTTGATATTCTTGATATACACATCAGTCGGATGCAAATCAAACAAGACCACACATGACTACGTTTTCTCTTATATTACATTAGAGATGGCCATTGGTGCAGGCTGGGCGGGCCAGTCCGTGGGCCATAGGTCAATAGCGGGTCGGGCTGAGATTTCACGGCCCAGGACCAGACCGTGAACTTCATGGTTTGGGCGGACTGGTCCACGAGCGGAAAAATCTTGGCCCACACCAATCTGTTACCGGTTTTCACGGTGCAGGAAGTGGTTCTTACAGTTAGTGGGCCTAGCGGGCTGGACCAGACTGGTGGGCCGGCATGAGAAATTTTTTTTCAAAATTATTGAAGTTATTCATTATTGTTACATAAAACCTTTAAAATTAATTAAAATATGTATAATTATTAATATTAATGAATAATTTCATTATTTTTGAATTTGATTTAATTATAATATATGCAATTTGATTAAAATATATACAATTTTATTAAAATATACACAATTTGGTTGAATAATTGCTTGGGCTGGGTTGGTCCGGTTCATAGGTCGGGCTGGACCGGTTTCGTGAACCGGGCTGGGCGGTTTTAGTAGCGGGCTTTCGTGGGTTGGGCTCAAAAATCTGACCCACAATCCACCCACCAATTTCACGGTTCGAGGCGGGCTGGACCGGACTTTTCACGGGCTCGACCCACAAGCCCACGAGGTGGGTTGGGTTGGATTGGCTGGATTGGCCCGCACTGTTGGCCATCTCTATATTACATCAAACTTTAAAGATTCTCTTAACTTTTAAACGGTGCCAAAATTGCAATAGGAAGAATAAAAAGAAATAGAAGCAGTGTACAAATGCCAACGATCTTTGATTAAAAAAAACCACGATATTCTATAAATCAACTTTCACATTAACATAGTAAACTTATGTCTCACTTTATCTACTTCCTAAAACTATATGCAAGACCCAAGTGTGTGTTGCAACTATTCTAGGACTAAATAGTTTTTCCTAATATATATATATATATATATATATATATATGCTTAAATAATAAACTGACTTTTTTATACTTAGGCGTAGTTTTTTCATATCTTGTAGGTGTCACTTTTATTTTGGTGATAAATCATACATATTTTTTCTTTGTTATCTTTTTAAAAAGATAAATCAACTTCCATATTCCGCGACATATTGTTGTGATTAAGTTTTGACTCAATTAATATTTTCATTTAGATGGGCATGATTTATTCATACTTTTTTCCATTTTCTAATAATTACATCATATAGGTTGGACAAACATTTTAAGGAAGATATTAGAAAAGGTAGACAAACATATTAAATCTTGATAAACAAATCTTCCATGTAATCAGGTTTAAATAAACTTTTTTGATATGTTCGTTTACCTTTTCAAATCCCTTCCTTAAATTATGTACCCAATCTAAATAATGCAAGTTAAACAAGGACTCAAGGAGGAAGTATCTCGGGTGACAAATCACACTAATTCTGTAAAGTTAGTTAGGATATTATATTATGCATTGATATGGTATAAATATGTCTTTTCCTCTGATATTTCATTTAGGGAAAGATGTGATTCCATTATTCCAAGATCATGAGATGTAATATACATATTTTATTCTAGGTAAACCATACATTTTATTATTTAGGACCTAAACAGAAAAAATTATATATGTAGAAAGAATATCATTTTATATGCAACACACGATAATAATTAACAGATCGTACATGTAAATATAAATTAATCCATAGATAAATAACGCACACGAAAAAATATACATTAGGTAAAATAATAATTAGATTGTAAGTAGGTCAGATAAAAAAAAGTCTACTAAATCTTCTTACCTTTTGATTCTTCACAAAAAAAAAAAACAAGCATGTTGAGTTTCAAAAAAAAAAAAAAACTGAGCAAGTTGAAACAACTTTTGCTAAGGCAAATGATGAAAACAGATGAATGAGAATAAAGCAAGACATGCAAGCTAAGCAAATCATCTCTCGCTTACCACATCAAACCAGCCCTCAAGTTCTTGCAATTGTAGATCAATCAAAACCAACCTAAACTCACTTGTAGCATACGACCACAAAACGCCTTTAGCCTCCCAATGGATTTCAATACTCAAGGCTATGATTATCCATAAATGAAATTTCTTGTGGTACACTTTTCTTGTTCTAAACTTACATAGAATCAAGTGTCATATTCTTGTTTTGGACCTACAGAAATACTTGCGCTATATAGTGGACTGAAATTATTTAATAAAATTTGTAAGACCATAGGAAAGATACTGCGATAGGACTGGAAAAGAACGCTAACAATGTTTAGGTATGAGCATCTGAATTCTAAACTCAGGATAAGGCTCATCTCCACGGATCCTTGCTTGCAGAAATATTACTCTGATTCATCAGTCTCTAAATATTACCAAAGTTGCATTGAAAATTTACGTAAAGGGCAGACATGTCAGAGACTCAAATTAGAAGCACGAATCAAACCAAAATATGCAACAATCCAATATTCTCTCGCTAAAAACATGCCTGGAAGAAGAAAACATGAGTAATGAGTATGAATTCCAGGGACAACCGAGCTCCCTCAAAAAAAACCTGGTAGGTCTGAAGCTTAATGTTCTACAATAACATTTGCCTTCTACAAATTTTTTTCTTCTTACTACCAAAAATCGAAAGGGAAACAGCGATTACTTTGTACTTCGAACAAGAAAAAAGGGTTAAAGGAAATTCTGCACCACGTAGGAGAGGAGCTGTTCAAAAAAAGATAAGGCACGGCCAGAATGAAGAATTCAGCTTCGTTTTTTCAATATCTAACTCAAAACTATTAACCTTCTTGAGACTCTCTGACTGCACTATCTTGTTGCCTCTGTGGTTGTCCTGATGTGGTCTCTTGGGTAGTGGGTTGATTTTTTGCAGCAGTATGGCTGTCATCGGATCTGTTATTAAGATCTGTTCTCTCATGATTCTGATCGGCAATCTTACTAATTTCCTGACTTGGTCGTAACTTTGTTTCCACCTTGATCTCCTTCACAGTCTCCTCAAGTGCTTCCAGCCTCTCTTTGACCTTCAACAACTCTGGATTAGCAGACTTTGCTGCTTTTTCCTCCTCCTCAGTTGCTTCTATCTCTTTTGCCTTCTGCGCTTCCTCTGCTTTCTTTTTCAGCTCCAGCTCCTGACATAAATGATAAATTCACAACAAACTCAGCAAGTCTTGGAGATATTTAGCAAAACAATGACAAAGATGATATTGTCCACCATAACTTAAAGGAGTATATTTATGCTCAAGCAAGTGCCAAGCAGAACTTGTTCAACCTAGAACAAGCAAACTGTCTTCTTTTGCTAAAAAAACAAACACCAGTACCAGTAGTCTAGTACTATCACTGAGAATTTGTAAAATATGGCTGTGCTGGACAAACACTTTATCATCTCTCTCAATCAGAATACTCTGACAGGAAAAACTTAGTCTCCATTCATAGTTATACAATTACATTATTGCAAGTTCCTCGTCATATGGAAGCATACAGGAGTATTGTAGATCAATCAGACTACTATGGTTTCAAGAACTTGGACGTTAACAGGACGTGAAAGTTGGATCCTAGAACAAAGTTGTAATGAAAGAGGAATACTTCTATTCCCTTGGCACTTTGGCATTGAGAATATAGGGGTAAGCAATGCTGGTAACGTTAAAGTTTCAGTTGTAAAAGGCCTCATACTTACATTCTGGAGAACCACTTTCTAGATTTAAAACTTAAATCTATTCTCCTAGCTCGAGTTAATGGGTGGCAGTCTTGCCCTTGCAACAAGGGTCTTCCTCATACTAGAACATTAAATAGTAAAAATTTCCAAGAAACAGTTCATTACCGCCTCCATCTTTTTGATATCATAGCGAGCATATTGAGCCACCAGATAAACAGCTGGAATATAAACATTTTTGTTAGAAGACAGTTGGAATTTGTGTATTGATACAGTAAACATATATAGAGTCAAATACTGCAATACCCAATGATGGCATGAGGGCAAAGAAAAGCTGCACCAGATGGAAGTCGAGCCTGATCATGAAAAGTGAACAGTGAGATGTCTTATAAGAGCTGCATCAGAGACACAACAAAGCCAAACATATTGCAGTTTCTCAGAACTGAACTGAACTTTATATTAGTAGCCCAAGCAAGTAAATAGTGCCTTTACTTGATCAGTGCCTACTGTTAAACTGCATATGGAATATTAAGAAGAAATAGAAATAGAAGAACTACGCCCATTCATACCGCTCAAATCATCAACCCTTTAAGTTTACAAACAAGACAAAAGATATAAATTGGCCACGTAAATGAACTCACTTTCCCAATCCTACTGATATTATTAAAGAGGGAATTCCTAAACAAAATTACATGATGGGAGCACTATTACTAAGGTGCACAAAATTAAGTGCAGTAATAAGCTAAAGATAATGTTCTTAGAAGGCAAAATCGATTATCCATTAATCAGCATCTTGTCGTTACATGTCAATAGAAATATCAAAGAATGTGCTCCAAGTCAGATAGTAATTCTTAAACTTTTCGTATATCAAAGAAGCAACACAGAGAAATAGCAATAGCTTGCTGCATTCTGCTGCAGGCCTAAGTAACCTTATCCAACCTCACTATATCTAGTAGCTTGCCTCAGCAAAACTAGATAGAGATGAATACAGTCATTCACACAAAAAAGCAAACTGGAAAAACAAGAAGTTCAAACAAGATATTATAACAATTAGTAGATGTGTGATACCAATATAGCATCACCGTTATTCAAAGCAAAAGGCCTAACTTTATCTTCTTATTTTGTAGAATGCCAACGTTGCCATATATTCTTTAACAATATTATGTATGACATAGATACATGGTACAGATGACATGGTCCAGTTGGTTGAGATCAGAATCAGAAACTTATAGGCCAGTCTCTGTGTTTGTTTCAAGTAACATAATACTAACTTACTGATACAACATCCATCCTTTTCCTCAAAAACTGACCAGGGCCTCTTTGCAAGAAGGAAGTTCGTCTACCCATCAAATCTTTGGCAGCCACGCATTATATTGAATAATAGAACTTCTCTTTCCTATTTCTAAAATCAAGAGTGGCTGCAGAGAAATCTAGCTGATCCTTGTGCGTATCCTTCAAGGTACGAGGCCCAATCAAAATTATAAATTTTGCAACTAGCCAACTACTCAATAATCAAAATACTACTTGCAACACACCCTGTTGTCACTGCTCCTAGGTCTAATGGAGTTTCTTATAGAAATTTAATGGAAGGCCTTATCCATCACTCACAACATCTCATATTTCAAGTTTCAACGAATGCCTAAAGAGTTCTTCGACACCGCCCATTTGACCACTCAATCCTATATATGTGGACAATGTTTAAAACCTCACTTTTGGTGCCTAATCAATAAGACACCCTAGATTTAAAATTTAATAATAAAATGGTAATGAATGCAGGAACTTAAAGTTACCTAGTCCCATGTCGCAACAAAATACGGCAAAACATTCAAGAACTCTTCATCTCCAACCTTTGAGTCTTGGATTTTGAGTCCCATGCACCAATATTATGATAAGTGAAGCTTTTTGCAACGTAGACCAATGAACCTCAGCTTATCCCACCCAAGTCCTCACATTGCCATTATCTCTAGTCGAATCCCTTGTTTGTTAGAGGCTGTCTTCATGAGCTACCTAATTAGAGGAGCATTGTTTGTTCTTAGAACGGAATGTCAGCATAAGATCTAACCATTCACATGTAACAGTTTCGTGATTGGGAGAGTAAGGTCAACTTCAGATGAAAAGAAAAGGTATAGATATTTTAGCATGTGAAAGACTTCTGATCACACAAACGTGGAGCCTCTTAGCAGACATAATTATGGCACTTACACTGTCACTCGCCCATGTCAACAGAAAAAGGTAATTGAAACACACAAAATCATGGTTGATAAGTGCTGGATACAATACAAGAATTATGATCATCCGATATGAAAACAACAAAAACAAGAATAGTCCACCAAACTTTTGCTATGATGATGCATCAGAGACATCATTCAGCAAACCATATCCACAATCACACATGATCATCTTAAAATAGAAAGAGCGCATTAGAAACAAAGAAAAAACACATTACCCGAATTGCTTCTTCTTAGGAGGGGCTGAGAAGAGAATCTTAGCAGCCTTCATAAAATTAAGGTTGTCCAAGTCACGATAAGCTTCCAAATCTCTTATATCACCCAGCCTGCCATTGTTATTGCCATTACTGCTATTAGTGCCATTTTGGGAGCATTGCTGTTTGTTCTTTTGCATAGCAAAATTGCAAAATCTTCTTTTATGCTGGAGATTCAATAAACATTTTGAAAAGCGGACCCAATTGCTTCTCACACTAATCATGTCTCCCTTTCTCTTCTGTCTCTCGTGCCTGAGCTGTGAGGGCATCACATGATATAATATATCAGTCTATGTCATAGACTTCATTACCCAAAGATTGACACTTTGACGGGGAAAACCAAGGGGCTTTAGCAAAGAGAGGAACACAAGAGATGAATAGAAATTTGAGGCATTGGTGAATAATGATGATCTCTTTCTTTCTTAGGCTTGTACCTCTTTTGTGTACAAAATGATTTGTCGGTTGTGCAGCTTATAAACTTTTCAAAAATAAGTTGTACGTTAGTACCTTTCCAAACAATTCACATTTACTACCGGTACCTTTTGGCTCTTGCAATATGTCGGTGACAATTTTTTGGGCCGACACCAAAATTAGAGACCAATATCAATGGAATGACTACAAAAATTAAAATATACATAATAAAGTCATTTCAGGCAAAAATATCCACCGAAAACTGGCAAAAGACAGTAACACTAATTGCGAAGTGACCTATTGAGCAAGATGGCATCTAAACAAAAGTGTACAAGTTTCAGTTTTTTACCAGTTTACCTGGTGGCTCAATATGGTTGCTGTGAAATGAGAAGAATAAAGGCAGTAATGAACTCTTTCTTAAACTTTCTTACTCTTCATTGCTTCTATCTAATATTGTAATATATATATGTGAGGAAGACCTTGTTGCAAGGTAAAGAATGCTCATTAAGCTAGGCCAATGGGTCGAAGCCTGAAATTTAGAAGTGGCTCTCTAGAATGTAACTATGAAGTTACATACATCTGAAGACTGAAACTTGATTACTTGAACAACAACATTCACCTATATGATCAGTTGGCGGTGATGAAACTTGATGGTGTGTATTTACACATCACTAGAAATTGACCTTACAAAAGAATGATCAAGATATTGTGCACACAATGACTATGGACTATGGACTATGGTTGATGGTACGAGTAAATTCATGAATTTAAAACTCAAAAAGAGTATATGTACACAAAATCACAAATACAGGTTGACTGTAGAAGAAGCAATTAATTTCATCAATTCAAAACTCATGTCATATTTTCCAAAACTAGAGGATGTGCCTAAAGTAGCATATTTGAAGAAGCCGAAATAATACTGTACCATAAATCTCAGAAAATCAGAAATCCGGAAGTTATGAATAGTTACACAAGCAATTGAGAAATACCGGAGAATAGGAGTAAATTAGAGACCTTAGTAATGACTCGTCAGTCAAAGTTGAGGGTGCCTGAGAAACATTGGCGGGTGCAGGATTTTGAGTGAGGAATGGCATAATATTGAGATAGTATCAAACCTCAAGAAATACGAAAAAACCATATAATCCTCTAGAAATTAGGATTCTCTCCATTTTAGTTAGATGTCCCTTTTGGAAAGAAAAAAACTTCTGAAATATTTCTCCCTTATTTTCTCTTCATGATCCTGAAACAAGATTTCACTAATCAAGATTTCACTATTAAACAAGATTTCACTAATCAGCTTAGCTAGTATCTTCTTACTCCCATTGTAATTCAACTTTATAATACTAAGAAAAACCAACCTCAGTCATAATCAGTGGCGAATCTAGGAATTTGTGAATCGTTGGTCACACCATCTTCCACGGACCATATTACCACCAATAACCAATGCATCAAAAAAACACCTTCGTAAAAGTTCATTTCAATTCTGGAGGGAACTGTGTGATGAGTTGTTCACTATCTTGATGAGGAGGATTTTATTCATCTGATGAGGTGGAGGAGGAAAAGTTGTTGGTTTTCTTGAGGCGGAGGAAAATTTACTTGTTTTCTTGAGGTGGAGGATTTGGTTCACTATCTTGAGGAGGAGGAGAATTTAGAGTGGGCATTCTTTTAGCAAAGAAACTTGAAATGTCTGGCGTGTTTTTCTTTTCATTCGGAAATTTAAATTGCAATTTGGATTAGATTAAACAACTCAAATTTGTTAAACTACCATATTTAATGAATGTTATTATCAAGTTTCATATGAAATAAGTTGCTCTCCAAACCCAAGTTTCCACTAAACCATAATGGAAGACTTGCTCCCTTACTCACCTAAAAAGATGGAAGTCTTGTGCAGTCTAAAAAGGGCAGAAGACTATCCAAGATTATGTTGTATATTTCGACATTTACAAACCACAAATTTAAAATTTTACATTATATGCTTGAAATGACAAATAGAAAGTTGATAAATAATCCAAGTAGTAGAAGAGTTGTGTTGTGTTGCCAGTTAATAATCCAATTGAAACATAATACCAAATTGGCGGGTGGAAACTTTGATAAGTTAGCGGCTAATAATCCAATTGAAACTTGATAAACTTACTAAACAACCAATTAAAGTAGTAAATCGCACAATCAAGTACTGAACAAGAAACAATTAAGAAGATAATTTGAGTTTTAATTAAAACTAGGTTACCTCAAGACGAATTGGGGTTTTGAATACTTTGCTGTTGTTGTAGCCACCGTGACAAAATCTTAAAAGAAACCAGAATTTAGGAGCAAGAAAGAGGTGTGTTATACCTCTGCTTCTAGGAGCAGCGAAGAAACAAGGCAAAGGAGGGGAGTGAAGCTCCGGCGAGGCGACGGAGTACCGACACAGGTGCGGTGGAGCGGCGCAAGTCGGGCGGAGCTGAGGCAAGGCGGCGCGAGCACAGCAGCGAACGAAGTAGGAAGAGAGCGAAGAAGTAGAGCAGGGGAAGCAGGGGGAAACGGGGCTCCCGCGAGGGTAGAGTGATCCGGCTAAGCTGGGCAGAAGCAGCGCGACGACGGCGGCGTAATTCCGGCGGCCGTTCGTCGGTGTAGCATCGAACAGGGCACGAGAGAGAGAAAGAATCGGGGTTGGGGTTTCCTTTTGGTGAGATAGGTAGGGATGGCAACCCGGTCCGGATTCGATCCTAGTCCGCTCCGATTTGAAGGAAAAAATCCGGCCCTGACTCGACAAAAACAATCCGAATCCGATTAGTTTAAAAAGTCCGACTCCGACCGGAGTCGGATCTCATAAAATATTCCGACTCCGACTTTAAGTCAATAAATCCTTTTCTCTTATTTATGTTAGTTTATTAGTTATGTATAACCTGACTTCGACTTTCAGCCAATTGTATTATACTTCAACTATAAGATTTTCCCATTGAAGAAATAATTGTTAAAAATAATAGTAATATTTGGATTATTGTATTATAGAAGACTTTTCTATTATAAAGAATGGGCGGAAAAATAAGTCAAATCGGATTCGGAGTCGGATGTTCGGGTTTTAAGTCGGATGTGCGGATTTTGAGTCGGATCGGATTCAGAGTCGAGTGTCCGGATTTTAAGTCGGGCCGGAGTCGGACTCGGGTTTAAAATCCTGCTTCTTGTAGGATCGGAGTCGGATTATGCATAATCCGGTCCAAGTCTGACCCGTTGCCATCCCTAGATATAGGTGAGAGAGAAAGGGGGATTTAGGGGTTTTATTTCATCCAACCTAAACCGACAAAGGGGTAAGAAGAGTAAACCAGTTTTATTTCTCATTTTGACCAAATACAAAATCCAAAATATATTTACTTTAAAAAAAACTTAATCATGATCATTTCAGAAAATTTTAGGATGCAATTAAGCTAATAAACATAATTTTTTTTTTTGAAAGAGAAATTTCATTAATTGAAGGCCAAACGGCATCTACAATAGGTATTAAAGAAAAACAAGATACAATTAAACAAGACTAAATCGAATTCGTCTTCGAAGAAACTACAATGAACCAGATCGAGCAAACAACATTGGCCCCCTTGTATTCTTGAATCAAGCAATTATTGATGAGGAAGTCTATCATTTCGATATAGTTTGGGAAGAACATTCTTGATCGAGTCAGGTTGACCGCATCCGAGATTCCAATACCTTCATGTTGAGTCTCGAACTTCAACCAATGAGAATAATTTCTCATACCTAAAAACAAAAGAACCATACTCACAACTCCCATAGAGGAGAAGGAGATTTCCAAAACAGAAACTAAAAACCCCATAACAGGGTTTGAGAAAATCTCATAAAGAGAGACAAATTTATTAAACAAAACAAGAAAATGAACTAAAAACTGAAAATAAAATGGGAAAAGGGAACTGCAATGGATGAAATCATCTCGAATGCCTCTAATTGATGAATAAGGGGTAGGGGAGGCTAGGGTTTGAGAGAGAGAAAAAGAGAGAGGGGGCGGCTAATAACTGATATGTTTTCGCATACCACGACAACTAACTAATAGTTACAATAGCTAATAAACATAATTAGTAATTAATAAAACAAGATTAAAATTCAGGGTAGTACAACAATAGAATATTATTATCTTTTTTTTTTCTAAAACTTTAGTTATTGGCCTGTATAATTTCCGAGGTTCATAAGTCTATGTTACATTTTAGTATTTTAGAACAATTATTGGAATTATTGTTTTTCATTCCATTGGATGTTTGGAACCATGTCAATGTTAGTTCCCCTTATATCGGAATCATGTGGTGGATTTGGTGAAGGAGAGTGGATTGCTTGGCGTGTTATTGACGCCCAGTGAGAAATAAAGTTATCATTCAAAGAATGTGAAAACAAGTTATGTTAATTATTCTATATATTCTCTTGCAACTTGCAAGCAATACTTCCTTTGTCTCATAGTTACATAGGAGAGAGGCACAAGTTTTATCACTTTATGTACATGTGAATGATTTTCCCTCAAAAATAAATGTACATGTAAATGAGAGAGATGGATAGAGAAACAACAAAGAGGGTTATGTGTCATGAGGAGAGAGATATGGAAAACTTGTTACCAAAGAAATGGTAGTTATGCAAGACCTACAGTCCAACACGGTTAGAAGATTCCACAGACACGTTGTGGGTTTCAAGATTGTTAGAGGAAAAATTATAGATGAATAAAAAAGCTTATGTTTGCCCACGGGGTAAAACCCGCGCCCGCAGGGTTTAAACCCTGCGCCCGCTGGATGGAACCTGCGCCCGCGGGATTTGGCGATTCCTTTCTATTTTCGTCTTGTTTTTTCTAATTCTTGTTATGTTAGGATTCTTTATAGATTATTTATTTCCTAATAGATTGATAATTGTATTAATTAGGAAGATAGATAATTATTAGTTTCCTAAATCTAGTTAGATTAGATCTTGTTAGATGCTAATTCTACATTTCTACTAGGGATAGGATTTTCACCTTCTATATAAAGGGGGATTGGAATCATCATTATTTTGCATGCTCATAAAATACGAGGAAAGATTACAAATACTCTTAGGTTTCTAGTTAGAGTTCTTGAGAGATATTGTAATTCACGGGATTTGTGAGTTTGGGGTTTTGCTAATATTCGTTGAAGGATTAGTTTTTCCTCTACTTGTTAAGGGAGAGGTTTCCACGTTAAATTTGCGTTTGTCATTGCTTTAATTTTCGCTCCTTAGATTTGTTTATATTGTTTACTTGCTACTATGCTTCCGCATAATTCCTAACAAGTAAATAATTAATTAATTATGCATCTAATTTATAATTTTCTAAAAAAAAAAGTATTACAATTAATATTGAATTAAGAAAGTACTGATGATACTTTTTATTGACAAGGCCCAAGGGTAATAGTGGTAAGTTTGTTTCCTTTGCATAAACAGTTGGTCTTGTAACAGATCGCCTACTTTTAATTTAAAATTAGGCACGACCCAAGCCTAATATTAAGAATAGAACATGCCACCATTCTTAATATAGTGACTACCTTAATCTATTTAGGGATCAGTTTAATTTATTTAGGGACCAGTTTAATCTATTTCGTGACCACATTCAGTGACTGGTTTAATCCATTTAGTTACTAGTTTAATCCGTTCGGTTAAATTATCGGGGTTATTTTTTGAAATTGTCTGTTGTAGTTCGAAAATCAAATATAACAAAGGAAGGAGAAGAGAAGGGATGACTAAGTTAGTGTGAGATGTCTAGAGATAGTGTTGAGTTAGAGTAAAATGGAATGGGCTTGTTATAAGAATGCAGGCTTGATTTTGTCTAATTTTATATTAAAATTAGACCACCTATTCTAAAAATTTATGTTGCATAAGTTAATCCATGGGTTTCTAAGAACCTACACTCATGTCAAGGAACAAGGGAAAAATCCTCTCTCTTTTTCTCTCTCTCAAACCCTAACCTCCCCTACCCTTCTTCATCAATTAGGGGCTGACATGGATGATTTCATCCATGGTAAGCCCCTTTTCCCCTTTTATTTTCAGTTTTTAGTTCATTTTCTTATTTTGTTTAATAAATTAGTCTCTCTTTATGAGATTTTCTCAAACCCTGTTATGGGGTTTTTAGTTTCTGTTTTGGAAATCTCCTTCTCTCCTATGGGAGTTGTGAGTATGGTTCTTTTGTTTTTAGGTATGAGACATTATTCTCATTGGTTGAAGTCGAGACTCAACATGGCGTATTGGAATCTCGGATGCGGCCAACCCGACTCGATCAAGAATGTTCTTCCCAAACTATATCGGAATGATGAGACTTCCTCATCAATAATGCTGATTCAAAGAAATACAAGGAGGCCAAGGCTGTATTTGTTCGATCTGGTTCATTGTAGTTTCTTCGAAGACGAATTTGATTTAGTCTTGTTTAATTGTATCTTGTTTTTCTTTAATATCTATTGTATATGCCGTTTGGCCTTCAATTAACGAAATTTCTCTTTTAAAAAAAAATGTCAAGGAACAACGGGGGCGCATCACCCATGTACATAAAAAAAGAGTACTAGATTTTGTAAAAGAAATCTTGCATAACTTACCGATAATCTAATAGAGATAGTAATCTAGTAGAGATTAGAGAGTGACATGAAGAATGTCGTACTTAATGAGCGAGCTATTCTTTACTTCTTTTAAATTTTAATGTCCGTATATATAAAACATGCCTCTTTATAGATTTCTTTTTCTTTAAGGTGAGGTCCCCAAGAGTAGCAGTATCTTTCTAGATTTTTGTTCCTTGGGAAGAGGATGTTGAGAACATTAGAAGATTCATATTCAATGTTGTTTAAAAATATATGGCTTTTCGCAAGTTAAATCTTACAAGTATTATAAAGTAGTTTCATCGATGGAGGCGAATAATCGATCCAAGTGCATTACGTTGTTGACAAGTGATTTTAGAGTTTTTTTTTCCCTAGATCAAAAGCTATTTCCCACTTTACGCTGTTTAGAAAATATTTCCATCTATATTTTCCACGTAGGATGCACATCGTAGATTCTTTTTGAAAAAATGTCTTTAAGTAAAATCGTTATCTAGAGTAGGGATGGCAGTGGGGCGGGTCAGAGGGAGGCCCCCATCGCCCGTGGGGCGGGGATGGGTCAGGTTTGGCGGGGATGGGGCGGGGATGAGGATTAAAATCATACCCGCAATGGGTGGTGGAGCGGGTGTGGATTTTATGCTATACCCGCCCCATCCCCGTCCGCCCCGCCCTATCCCCACCCGACCCGCCCCACCCCCGCCCGCCCCACCCCTGCCCGCCCCGCATATTTATTATTAAAATTCTATTTATATACTTATATTATTAATAATTTTATCTTGTAAAATATAAATATGTGGGTATGACACGGGTATAAGCGGATGCGGGCGGTGGGCGGGGATGAAGTGGGTACGACGCGGGTGCATGTACCCATGCGGGTGGTGGGGTGGGGATGAGTTTAAATACGTACTTGGTGGGGAAGGGATGGGTCTGGAATTTTCCCCCGCAATGGGTGGTGGGGCGGGGATGGGGATGGGAATTTTATGCGGGTGCGGGTGTGGAGGTACCATCCTCCGCACCCGCCCCCGCCCAATTGCCATCCCTAATCTAGAGTAGTGGTTGCGTCTAAAAGTGAGTGACCTAGTCTATGGGGACCAATGGGAACTGAGTCGGTTATCCTTTGAACTTCCTATTTGCATTAGTGAAAGAATACAGAGCTTGCCACCCCCAAGTAGTGATGCCCCCGAGGATCTCCTCATTCCTGACTTTTGTAACATTCATGGTTTCTCCTTGGCTCAAGCGTATGATGCCCAATTCACTGCCCCTATCATTAACCTAAGTTGGATTTGGAAATCGACCATGGAACCTAAACTCAAATTCTTCTTCTGGCTCCTTTGGAGAGATAGACTTCCCCACAAGGCTCTTCTGGCTACTCGAAAAATCACCTCTGACGCATGCTGTCCCAGATGCCATCTATTTCCTGAGATATCGTCTCATATTATAAGAGATTGTAGTTTTTCAGACCAGGTTTGGAAAGCGTGCCTCTCTCAAGAGGCTGGGCCTAGCGATTTTCGGGACTGGCTAAAGTATAATCTAGAAAGGGAGGAGATGTTTAGAGGTATTCAATGGGCGGATATTTTCCCTTACATGTGCCACGAAATTTGGAAAGACCGTAACGAGTGTAGTTTTAGAGGCACTGCACCCTCCCCTATCCAGCGTATTATTCTCAAAGCCTTAAGACTGTCCTTAGAAAGAATTAGGGCTCTGCAAGGTCTAGATTCCGCGGCTGAGAAAGGAGTGTGTAACCTGGTACCAAGACCAAAACCTAGTGCTAATGTTCTTATCCATGTCGATGCTTCCTTTGTGAGTACCTTAGTCCATATGGGCGTGGGAGGGGTGGTGAGAGATACGCATGGGGAGTGGGTTATGGGATTCGGGAAAAGCCGGTTCACTTTTGACATCCTATCTTCGGAGCTATGGGCCATTCATGAGGGCCTCCTTATTGCGTCCACCAAGCTATCATATTCTCGGATTGTATTAATGCAGTGAATATTCTATGTAACCCTGAGGCTAATCCTGACAAATATATGAGTGTGATATCTGAGTGCAGAAAGCTGTGGAGGAACATTCCGAGAGTGAAGATTGAGCATTGTGGCAGGAGGGAAAATCGTGTGGCGGATGCATTAGCTAAGCATGCTCGAGGTGGTCTTGGTAGAAGAAATGTAACTAGGTTTTTCCCCCATCCCCCTAGTTATTGTATGGATGAACTTTTATCGGATTGTAAAACTATTTTTAATTACGTAATTTAAGTTGGCTTCTATCTTCATCAAAAAAAAAAGAGAGTAGTGGTTAATGTTAGACAATCGTTATCTAGAGTAGTGGTTAATATTTTCATCGATGTTAGTCTCTTTTTGCAGTCTGATGGGCGGAAAAGATTCAGGCAACTAGGTATACTAGGGTATAATTTTTTGTGTTGTATCTTGGAATTGATGGATGTTGGTTGATTATCTTTTATTTTTTATAATCTTTGCTGATTTCATTAATTAAATCTGCCATAAATGGGCAAGAGTTTCAAGATCAATTGGTTAGCCATAAGCAGAGAGAGATGAACAAAACCCAAAAAAGACACAACAGAGGTGGGAAGGGAAGACTGAACATAAGAGAGATTTAAAGCCAAGCAAGGATCTATAATAGCCAAGCGAGGTCGAATTATGCAGTGAATGAATTGATTTAACCGCTACTTAGAGTGGCGGTTTCTCTGTTTTGACAGCTAACCGTAGTTGCGATTTTCATCTTTAGGAACCGCTAATGGTAGTAGCGGTTTTGTCGTGGGATAACAACAACAAAAATGTTCATTTTTGCATGGTCTGATCCTACATAGACAGTATCTAGGTAAATATTTTTACAGCCAGAGGAAAGTGAGAATTATTTTTACATTTAGCATTATCTAGGGAAAAAATTCGTGATTTTAATGAATAACTAGATTTATATTTGTCTAGGTTGTACGTTAATTTAATATTTGTTAATATATTTTAAAAATTTAGTATTGGATTATATTTTTTATTGGATCTTTTTTTTTTACTTAGTTGGTTACTTCTACTTATTTAGGTGTAATATCGTCAAATGTCCTATGTCTCATATTAATTACAACCGTTTTCGTATCTGGTTGTGTGGCATTAATTTATGCAACAATTGTATTTGAGATATGACTCCACTAGTTTCTTTATCATTATTATTAATACCACTCAATCCATCCAATCTCAATTAAAGGACCCACATAATTACAAATCTGAATAAAGCTTATTCCAAAGACCAGAGCTTTCAGCCAAGTTATTGTTAATGACCTTAAATTTCAAAAGTTATTGTTAAGGACTCAAATGCTAACTTCTGTTACTTTTTCAATTAAACGACTAAAAGTAAAATAAATAAAAATCACCGAAGGACAAATTGACATTTATAATAATATTCCTTTTTTCTCCAAAGGAAAATGAAAATAAAAATCCAAATCCTCGTGCTCTCCTTTTCCTTCTTTCCATCGTTTCTTCCGCCTCCTTAAACCATCCATCGTCTTCTTTTTCCACCTCATCTAGTCATCTACTCTCCTACCTAGAGATGGCAATGGATATTGAACCCGACCCAGATCCATGGATCCAGATCCGTTTTTTAGTATTTGGATTCCACAATTGTAAACCCGACGGATTCGGGCCAGAATGCGGATCCGATCCTGTATCAGTAGATCCATTTTTTTTTAAATAGCTGGGGAGTTTGATGTTTTAACTCTCCTACTCTCACTCTCCTAAGTCAAAACACTAATTCACTATCTCTATTCTCCACTCTCACGCCCTCCCTAACCCCCCTTCACCGCTGATGACCCTCTTTTTTCCACCAGCACCAGAACCCCTTTTCTCTCTCCATCAACACCAACACCCCACTCGACAGGACCATAATCACCACCCCTTAGCATCTCAACTCTCACGCCCACATGACGACACCATATGCACCCTTTCTTTCTCTCCACCAGCACGCAACGACACCATACCACCACCCCTTCTCAACTTTCATGCCCACCACTGTTTCTCTCCCTCCACTAGCACATAGCGGCACCATCAGTTACTCTCTTAGCGCACGGCTTTTCTCTTCTATGCGGGTTGCCAGCTTGTGGCTTCTCTCTTCGTGCGCACTAGCCACGACGCCACCAACTTTACCAGGCGACCACCACATCTGTCCGGAATCATTATGCAATCTACTGCATTTTAAAGTTGCGGATTTTTTAAGTTATTGTTTGTGAATTTTTTATTTTATTGTTGAATTGAATTTGTTTAGTTGAATTAATTGATTTGATTTTGCGGTAAAGTTGGTGAATTCAGTTGTGCATTTGTGTAAAGTTGTTGAATTTTTTAAATTCTGAATCAAATTTTTTTTTTTTGATGGACGGATCCATTTTGGACCCGGCCACGCAATATTTAGAATTGGGTTCTATTTTTCCAGTTCCGTCGGATCCGGGGTGGATATGGATCTTACCTCTGAAAATGGATTTGGATCCAAGTCCATAAGGACCCGACCCAGATCCAACCCGTTGCCATCCCTACTCCTACATAGCCAATTCTCCTTGCCAAATAAAAGTACCAAAATCAATTTATATTAAGCTCGTCAAGTATATAATTTCCAGTTTTACAAGCAATTTTGAAAAAGAAAAGCAAAATGGGTGTGATGCCCAAGTAAGCATTAGGGTGTTCATTTTGGATCGGGAAAAATGTGATCCAAATCCGATCTGAAAATTTTCGGATCGGAGCGGATCGGATATCAGAAGTTTCGGGTCGAATCGGTCGGATATCCAAAACTAGAAATTTGAAATTTTCAATGGAAAAAGCTCATAAAATAAGTTTCGATTCGGATCGGATCACCGGATATTCGGATATCCATCCTTGAATCCGGATATTTGGGATCGGATATCCAAAAAAATCTGAAAAAAAAATCCTAAAATTTTCATGCTTCAGATATTTTCAGATATCCGAAAATGAAAATTTCTGATCCGTATCCGAAATATCCGAAAACTAGAAAATCAGATCGGATATCCAAAAACACGGATCGGATATTTATGAACACCCCTAGTAAGCATTTACACAAATTCTCTCAATAACAAAAAAAAAAACTGACAAAACGAGGCGCCGGAAGAGCAGGAGGATTTTTTTCATTTTCATTCCGTTTTTATAAAAAAAATATAAATGTCAGTTTGTCTTTTACTAATTTAATAATTTAACAGAACAAGTTATACTTCCTCCATTCTAATATAAATGAAACATTTACCATTTTAGGCTATTTCAAAATATTACTTTATTTGGTTTTTACTTCTTCCTATCTCTCTCTTCATCACATGAGCCCTCTCCTTTCTTTCTCTCTATCTCACTCCTCTTTTAAATTCTCGTGCCAATCCCCTATGTTTCATTTAAAATAGAACAGAGGGAGTAGAAGTTACCATTGAAATACTTATTAACAATAACTTTTGAAAGTTAAGGTTCTTAACAATAACTTAGGTGAAAGTTCAAGTCCAATTGTGGTATACTTTACTCGTCCAGTTTCTTTTTGTGCTTCCTATTTGATTTTTCACGTTTGTCAATGAATATTTTATATCAGTAAATATCCTTAATTACATATTTGTAAAAATTATAAAAGTTTGATATTCTTGATATACACATCGGTCGGATGCAAATCAAACAAGACCACACATGACTATGTTTTCTCTTATATATTACAATATTACATAAAACTTTAAAGATTCTCTTAACTTTGAATCGGTGTCAAAATTGCAATAGGAAGAATAAAAAAGAAATAGAAGCAGTGTACAAATGCCAACGATCTTTGATTCAAAAAAACCACGATATTCTATCAAATCGACTTTAACATTAACATAGTAAACTCATGTCTCACTTTATCTACTTCCTAAAACTATATACAAGACACAAGGGTGTGTTGCAACTATTCTAGGATTAAATAGTTTTTCCTAATATATATATATATGCTTAAATAATAAACTGACTTTTTTATACTTAGGCGTAGTTTTTTCATATCTTGTAGGTGTCACTTTTATTTTGGTGATAAATCATACATATTTTTTCTTAGTTTTTTTTAAAAAGATAAATCAACTTCCATATTCCGCGACATATTGTTGTGATTGGGTTTTGACTCAATTAATATTTTCATTGAGATGGGCATGATTTATTCATACTTTTTCCATTTTCTAATAATTACATCATATAGGTTGGACAAACATTTTAAGGAAGATATTAGAAAAGGTAGACAAACATATTAATTAAAATATATTAAATCTTGATAAACAAATCTTCCATGTAATCAGGTTTAAATAAACTTTTTTGATATGTTCGTTTACCTTTTCAAATCTCTTCCTTAAATTATGTACCCAATCTAATTATCTAAATGATGCAAGTTAAACAAAGACTCAAGGAGGAAGTATCTCGGGTGATAAATCTGTAAAGTTACATTTTTGGATTTTGGGATGTTTTTGAGTTGTTGATGATAACATTTTCACTCTTGTTTCAAATGGGTTTAGCTCAAATTTGTGAGTTATGGTGTTCATTAGCTTTTTCTAAAACTTTTTGATTCTGATATTGGATAGTTTATTTGAATCATTCTTAGATTGTATATTTTATGCAATTTCTTCGAATTCGGTCCAATTGTTGCCTCGATCCTCTGCTTCCTTGTCATAAACCCTGCCAAAACACCTTGGGGACCACCAAATTTGTGCAATGTGTTCAATAAGATCGGTATATATAGTGGTGTCAATTCAGTTAACCAGTTCAGTTCTGGTTGAAACCAAACAGTTCAGTTGACTTCAGTTCAGTTAATTCAGTTCGTTTTTCCGAGCTTAACTGATTCAGTTTAAATTTTTTCGGTTTCAGTTTCAATCCATACATTTAATTCAATTTTCAGTTCAGTTTACTGTTGTCTTTTGGTTTGACCCGTACAGTTTTGGTTTAAACAATTGACTTTTTACCTATTACTATCAGTTAAACAATTATTTTCAGTTCGGATTCAGTTAATTTCAGTTTCTTAAAAAAAAACTGCATCAACTTAGGTGGAATTTGATATCAGTTATGTCATATGCATATTTTTATCTCTTCATGTTTCGGGTCAAAGGCTTACTCGTTACATGAAATTTGAACTCGGTTGGACTTTTGTCACATCGGTTGAACTTGTCGGAACCAGCGATACCATCAAGATTCAAGAGACGTGTCTATATTTGTCTACAAAAGCGCATTTGAAAGTTGCTAAGTTTACTGTAAAATTGTTTTATCAAAGGTTTGAAGTACATTTGGCTGATATTCTATTTAAGTTTACTGTAAAACTATACTCTATTTAAGTTAAGCATCCAATCTTAGTCGCTCTATGAACTATCGAGACTCGAGTCGAGCATCACTATGCTCTAATATTATCATTAGTTGAAAAAGTGTCATTGTTTTAGTCTATAACTTAAAATGTCTATATTACTCGTGTTCAACTAATATTTAAGTAGTTCAAAGTGTGTCATTGTTTTAGTGATGAATTAATATGTCAAAGTTGTTTTTCTATTAATTATGATTTCCGTGCATCAACACACGCATCACTTGCATATATCAATGTATAATTTTTTATCAACTAAATCTTATTTCATTTTTGAAACTCCTAATACAACCCAAAAAAGGGCTTATGAGTTATTACTATAACCTTATATGTTATAGTACTATATATAATTAATAATATTATAATAACTAATAAACATAAAGTGATGATAATAATAATAATAATAATAATAATAATAATAATAATAATAATACAAAAATAACAGTAATATTAGTAACAATACTAACAAGAACAATAACAATACAAATAACAACAGGAGTACTAACAATAACAATAATAATGCAAATACTACCGTTAATAGTAGCAACAATGCTAATAATAATAAACAAACTATTTTATCCATATGTTTAAACATTTTAGTACTACATTGGTATCAAAATAATTATAAAACCACTCTAATACTTTATTGATTATGTGTTACTCCAACAAAGTATATAAATAAACAATATACATTAAAGTCACCAATGATCAATCATCAAATGATTAAGTCAAATCAACTTGTGTGAACATTTAGTTACAAGTTTACCTTACTAAAATCCCAACTTCTTCGATTCTTTCTAAAATCCTAACTTGTTAAAAATCTCTAATCACCACATATAACATGCATGTTCACATATTTCTAATTTATAAATTTAGAATAATAATTTCTTAAAAATCAATAATACTAATTTAATTTCGAAAGTTTATAATTTCTATTAATTTCTAATAATACTACTAATTTCTAAAGTTACTAAACTAATAATATTAGAATTATAAATTTAGAACACTCAAATCATAATAATATCAAAATACAATACCAGTTTATTAGTAGTTTAGACCATTGATTATTTTTTTGAGAGAAATGCCATTGATTTTAAAAAGATTGAAAAATCCAACCAATTGATTAAGTTAGCAATCCAGTGTGATTGACCATTCTTAATTCCCGTTGGTCGAAAAATAATGTCATTGGATTATGAATTAAGGCCATATTGATTTGAGAAAGATCAAAATCCAACCATAGAATCAAGACCATTGAGTTCTCTCTCTAAAACCCTAAACCCTCCCTCTTTCGGTCTTTCCTCCCATCCTCAATCCTCTTCCATCTCTATCCCCTGAGGCCCTGACTCCTCTCACCCTATTTCTACACCACCACCACCACCACCACCACCACCACCACCACTACCTCTCTCCCCTGACTCCCTTTCTCTCGCTTCTTAACAACAACATGAATCTTTGAATTCGTGAAATCTTCAAACTCAAAATCATCCGAATCAGAAACCCTAACATTACCATTATTATTATCATTATTATTCACATCATCAACAACAACTCCTCTATACACACAACCAAACCCACCTTCACCAATCAAAAGACTTCTACTAAACCCACGCGTAGCCGATTTCAACTCAGCAAAAGTAAACGCTCTCATATTGTTACAAACTCGTCGATTATGAGCTTTTCAATTTCAGTTGTTCTGCATAATTATACTATTAATTTTCCTAATTTTGTTTATCAATTGATATATACCAGCAAAAAAATAACGTATCCAATTCTTCACTTCAATTACACATCAACTACATCCCCAAACTCAATCTCATATACACAGAACTCTAACTTATACTTCTTACGACAAAAACAATTAGGGGTAGCTTTTTTTTTACCCCAATAATTAGGGCTACAAAAAGTAGACAGCCTCAGATCTAGTGAAACAGCAAGAAGTGAAGAAAATCGGCGGATTTGAAGATGAATTTTCCAAAAATCGACGATCTGTGACAGATTTTAGAGAGAGAAAAATATGGGTGAAATTGGACTTGAAATACGCCTGTTGAAGGAAGTAGACGGTGGATCTGGTAAAATTATTGTTTGCCCCACTAATGGTGCTCTGGTGGAGGTTCAGAATTGGTGGATGCCATTCACCTAATTAATGTTCTCTGACTTCTCTCTTAAATCTTATCATTCTCCTTCAATCCATCCCTTCATATTCAAGTAATTTTCTTCCCCTCCATTCTTATCCATTGATTTTAGTCATATATTATTAATTTGTTCAAACTCTTTTCTATATATTGGTTGAAATATGTGGTGTAAGATATATTTTTGGTTTGTGTTTCATTGTTTTCCACTTTTGATTTGGTGTGAATTTGCGATTTACGGTGATATTTGCTCATTGATAAATCACTATAATTTTAATTTGTTAATTATCATTTTCTTTTTGGTTGAATTATACAATATATAATCAAATCTGGGCATATCGGTAGGTAATTTCTAGGTGATTGCTGCCCTTATGTGTTCCGGTTGATCTACATTTCTTCTCTCTACTTGCAATAATAATTTCGAAATTATGTCTTCTTCTATCTGAATTTATGTCTTCTGAAAATCTGGTCAGAAGAAGGTTCAAAGTATGAGTTTTGAAAAGGCAAAAGACGAGGCTTTTATGGGTTGATGCAATTATAAACATCTAACATCGACGAGAATTCTTAGTGAATGCAAGTAAATTATTATCTAGCTATATAGTTTCAAGGTGAAATTATTTAGTTGATAAGAAATACTTAACATTTTTTTTTTGTTGCATTTGTAGGTCCATGATACCAAGTTCGAGTAGCAGACTAGCAGCAGCAAGTTCGTGGATGAACATGCAAGTCCAAGCAGCAAGGGAGAGAAGGGAAGAAGGGGCTAGATGGGGATGCTACCAATATTTTTTAGTCATGTTACACCTTAGGCTAGAATTTTTATCAATGTTATTGTTCCTTGTAAAGACTTAGCTTGTACACATGTGTATATTACTTCTATGATAATTGGTACGTTTCACAGGCATATCTTTTCATTGGCAAACACGAGTAAGTTCACAACAAGAATATGATCTCCATGGGATTTGGGTTAATATTTGATATAATTTCAACAAGAAATGTGGTCACAATACTATCTGATTACAAATAAATAAATAAAGAATTACAATCAGTTTGTATAGTAGCAAGAAGAAATATGGTCGCAAATTCAGGGAATATGGTTGTAAAAACATGGTTTCAATTTTTAGTATTAAACATTTATGATGAGAAACTGGTCGTAAAGACATGTGAATTGCGATGAGAATGGAATTTGGTCGCAAAAGTATGTTTACGACGAGTCAGATATACTAGTCGTAAAACTATTTACGACGAAGCCTTTTACGAC
Organism: Beta corolliflora; assembly: GCA_947648045.1. Taxonomy (NCBI): domain Eukaryota; kingdom Viridiplantae; phylum Streptophyta; class Magnoliopsida; order Caryophyllales; family Amaranthaceae; genus Beta; species Beta corolliflora. The sequence continues at coordinate 331,839 of CANSZD010004255.1, forward strand.
GAGTGATGACCAACGCGAATCTCGTCGTAAAAGGCTTTTTACGACTGGAAAACCGGTCGTACATGACACATTTTCTTGTAGTGAAAGTGGGGTGTGTTATGGCAGAAATATTAACATTTAACAAGGCTGAATTCCATGAATTATATTTGAAGAATCATAACATTTCTTGTGATTGTCTTGCGACAAATGATGTTTTTAATTTATTGAAATTAGTTAGATGAATTTATGAATAATCATAACTCCATAGTCCATACAACTATGCACGTATTTTTCTTTATTAAAATACACAAAGGTCTTGTTTATTGAATTTTAACTATTGAGAATTCAACTTTTTAAATACAAATAGTAGTTGAAAATTAAAATCACGTGTTTTTATCTTTGTCTAGTTATTAAGGTGTCATGTCATTGTACGCCAATAATTTAGGTAAGTTAAAAAATTTACGAAATTAGGTGTTACTTTTTGAAACAGTTTAGTTTGAGACAGTTTTATTCTGTACAATTTAATACTGTTTATTCAGTTTGATTCAATTCAGTTTAAAACAGTTTTATTCAGTTTTATACAGTTCAGTTAAAAACAGTATGATTCAGTTCAGTTAAAAACAGTTTTATTCAGTTTGATTCAGTTCAGTTAAAAACAGTTTGAAACAGTTTTCAGTTAAATTCAGTTCATTTTCAGTTCAGTTCAGTTCAGTTTAAATCGGTTTTCCGTGCAGTTAGTTTAGTTTGTTTTCGGTTGAGTTTCAGTTCAGTTTCAGTTAATTGCAGTTTACTTTAATCTGATTGACTTATCGGTGTTTAACTTTTCAGTTATGGGTCAATTCAGTTCAGTTTATTCAGTTCAGTTGGTCATCAGTTTACAGTTTAACCATCGATTTTCAACCAAACTGACAGCGCTAGGTATATACGCCCATATAATAATGCATGGGGATGCTTTACGTAAAGATAGTTAAGTAATGTGGTATTGAGATTAAATCAAAGGTTTGTGCAATGTGATCTTAGGATAAATTAGTGTTAATGTAAAGACAGGTGACAAATCCCTTTAGTTGAAGCTTTCTTGCTAGACAAAGAACATTTTGTTTAGTATATATTTAATTGTCGTTCATCAATGAGTATGTGAGATTAATAAGAGAAAATTTCTAATTTTTTTTTGAAAAAGATTTCAAAATAAATCGTCAATGTATTGTTTGACTTTGAGAAGATTTACAACAATATCCTGTGTCCTTCCAAATTTTTGGGATCTAGTAACATATTATTATTGTTTTCTCCGTTCTCTACCAAAAAAAAAATTTTACAAAAAGAAGTCAAATTATTTTCTTTACTTTCTAATATAAAAGCCAAAAAAAGAACGTGTCTACGAAATTTACCTGAAAATTAATTATTACCATATGCTATTATGAGAGTATATAATGAGTAATTAGAATTTAAAGATCAGTCATGAGCAAGTAAATGAGTATAGAAACTTGTAAGCCTCTATGCATGTCTCTTGAGTTTCTTCTACTGATATCATAGATTTTTTTTTTTTTTTTTTTTGAAATTAAAAATTAATTCATTGATTCAAAGTTTCATACGACATCTACCATGAAGTTCAAAACCAAACAAATACATGTCAAAATGAAATAAATACAATTCTAATATGACAAAACCACGATCGTTGAGTAGATCTAACACTTCGAAAACCCTCGTCTTTCACATATTCGATGCGGCGCCACTGCAAGGGGGTCTATCGATCTTTTGTAGTTTTGAAGTAGAACTGGATTCAATCCAAGTGATTGTAAACGAAGTACTGACATCTGTTGCAACCCCGCACAAATTTCAATCAACAAATCAACCTCTTGAATTACACAAAAACCCAAAAACAAAGTCTCCAAACTCTCACATGGAGAGAGATAAAACCCAATATATGGGTAGATATAACCCAATAAATGGGTAGAAAAACTCTCCATTAGAGAGAGACTAAAGGTTATTAGAAACATTAACATAAAAAACTAGTAACAAAAGGAGAAAAGGGGCTTACCACCGCCCAAAAGGGTGGCAGTAGCCCCTAGGTTGAAAATTAGGGTTTTGTGGGAGAGGAGAGAGAAGAGAGGAAAATAGGGGAGAGGAGGCGTTTAGTATGTTCACTTTCTTGCATGATCTACTGATATCATAGATTGAAAGATAGACAAGTGAAACTAAAGATATATCAATAATTTAGGGCTTGTTCATTATCATTGCCATTTTTTGTTGTCTAATAGATTTAGAATAAGTCACTAATGGTAATCAGTCTTATTCGAACTTTTTCTAGTAGGAGAATTATCTAGTGGGTAAATGTAGTATTCTTTAGTAAATATGCTAAACTTATTGTAATATGTCATAATAGTTATACTTTTGAAAAGAAGAATGTTACGAATGGGACAAACAGATGGGAGCAATGGTATAACCTCAAATAGTTGCAATGCTGTAAGGGATAATCAAAAATTGAAATATGAAGAGCCAATTGTTACGAGTTGCATATTTGGTACTTTGGTAGTATATTGGATATCACTTATACGCGTGGTATCTTTTGGACTCTGAGACCTGTGTCAGGCTATTGGTCTTTAATTTTTAAAAATAGACTGTTTCTCTTCCTACATATAAACATATTCATGTGAATTGGTTTTAGTAAAATTCATCGAATGATTTTGTATGTTCTTAAGTGCTGTTGAATGATTCATTCGATGATCAGGACTGAGGTACTACCTCTGCTCATGCTCCAACTGCAAGTGAAAGGCTTTGTACTTAGCTAGTAGTAGTTATTTTTTATATTTAGCTTTGTGTCACGTCGAAATTGTTGATGCAAATGCATTAGAACATCGAAGGAACAAGTCTTGGCTGCTATTAATGGCTGTAGTGTAGGCTAATCATACGTATGTTCCCTAATCTCCGACCTTTCTTCACATACTTCAGTTATTTCAGCTTTTGTTGAGCACCATTTCTCATCTATGTGAAGGGACAAATCTGAAGTATTATGTTCTACTTCTAGTCTACACTATAGAGTATTAATGCTTCAATTTTTAGAAGTCCTTTAAGATGCGTGCTTTCCAGAGAAATATATAAGTGGGGCCCTTAAGATTGGGGGCCCTGAGCGGTCGTTCAACCTGCTCATGTCTCTGAGACCCCTCTGTCTTTCAGACATATCTTAACCGCCTTTCCTGATGATTGCAAAGCTTCTGTGACTCGTGATATTTCCCCGCATCTATGTTTCATCTGCCTTCTGCATCTTGCAAATGAGCATGAGCTGACAATCATAGGCTGCCCAAATTTCGACGACCTTAGTATACATCTTCCTGTTGCATGTGAGGATATTGGTGAAGTGATACAAGCATCATCATAGCTGTAATGTCTGTATAAGTCACAAAGTATGTACAGATTCAGGAGATTCAGGAGATTGTCAATTGTATCTACTTCATTAGAGATTCAGGAGATGCTAACAAATTGTCTGTTAATGTCTCACCTTCATGCTGACATAGTTTATGATGCCATTCTGCTCATGTACAGATACAAATACCATCTCTCTATAATGTAGAACTTTTTTCCTGCTAGATTTGATCATGTAAACTTCTTTCCCAGAATATTGTTGCTTTTATGTATTCCTGAATTATCTGTTTTCTGGTTCGTCAGACATCTCATTGGTTTGTAAAATATTAGCAGGCATGCACAATAGTGTAAATTTGTGAGAGAGGAGGAAAGTTTGGCTTCAGTTACACATATTTCAGTGCTAGAACTCTGTTCAGGGCGCGCGGTGTGTCATGTATGCATCTTCGCGGTCTAAACCTTCATTACTTATCCTGCTGGTGTATTCAGATTTCAGATGATAGAATTCTGGTGTTTCCTTAAGAGGTTTTTGTGCAGCATCGAAGGTCAAATTAGATGCTGCTGCTTCATTTACTTGTGAAATGGTAACCGGTTAGTCATACTCAAATTATCAGTTAGGCCAATTTTTTTCTTGACGGTCCAAATTGTGAAGGCAGGTCAATGGATTGGAAGTTTGATTTACGACATTCGGGTAGTTTATTCATCCTACATTTGGGTATACTATATGCATGGTACACCAAAACTAATTTTTACTCATTTGGAACTCTCCTTACATTTTGTTCATTTGGATGATTTCAAATGAGCAATAAGCAAAAAAAAAAGGTCTTAGACGTACCATGCTCACGGTATATCGGGTGTATGATAAAGTTTTTATCTATTGTGTATTATGTATATTTATTTTTAACGTTAGTAATCAACCTAATCTTATTAGATCTCACGAGCTATTTTTGATTTCTAACAAACAAAAAATTACAAACAACAAATATTTTATGAAAGGTTAGGCTCTGTTCTTTTGGACTGAACTTAACTGAACTGAACTGAACTGAATTTGTCTGAACTGAACTGAACTTAATTTGTCTTAACTGAACTAAACTGAACTGAACTGAAGTGAATGAAAACTGTGAGAGAAAACTAACTGAACTGAACTGAATAAACTTGAACTGAATTGAATTTGCCTAAACTGAACTGAACTAAACTGAATTTTCATTAATTCAGTCCAAAAGAACAAAGCCTGATTTCTGACACTACCTTTTAATCCCCTCCCAAGGCTCAACCGTGGGCCCTAGGATGTCGTTTCCGCGAAAGACCACGACCAAGAGGGCCAAGTAGACAGTAGACTACTATCTAATTTGCGTAATTTTCTTTTCTTTTAACATCAATTACATAAGCTTGAAAACTTACAACAAGCTTCAAGAAAAGGGCCAAAATAATGAAAATTAAAGTAGATAAACAAGAAAATTTGCGTAAGCAATTGTTTTTTTGTAATTGTCGTTTTGGGAGGTGAATAGTCGAGTATACGTCCTGTTTTGTAGCCATGATTATCAAGCCATAAAGCTAGCTAGCTAGCTAGCTACCCACAACAAATTAGGGGAGAAAAAATTATGTTCCACTTATATGTATCATTACCTATACGCTATATTACTCAATTTTGTTAGCTGATGTAAATTATTCTTTATCTTATTTATTTTTTTAAAATAAGAAATTTGTTTAAATCTAATGAAGTAGACCAATAATTAAACGACACATATAAATGATACAAAAAAATGAGACAGGAGATTTAAACTCAAAAAATTACTAGCTACATCTCCTTTTTCTTTTGGAAGAGGAGGGTGTTGGTGCATCATTATAGCATGAAAATGAAAGCATACAGGCAAATCAACATCTTCCCGGGACACAAAATTTGGGCACTATGAGGTGCCAACCTCCACTTCACCGTCAAAATTTTAAGGACATTCTTCTGAGTAGGACTTGTGATAATGACAGTCAGCCTCAATATGTTTAGTACGTTCATGAAACACCAGATTCTTGACAATATATAACGCAGATTGACTATCACAATATAATCTCATCCATGTAGGATGCACAATATAATCTCATCCATGTAGGATGCTGAACTCCAAGATCACCTAGTAGCTGCTTTAACCACTTTAATTCACAAACTATAGCAGCCATATATAGAACGATATTCTGCCTCTGCAGACGATCGAGACACTGTAGGCTGCTTCTTAGTCTTCCAGGAAACAAGAGAATATCCCAACAATACAAACCACCCACTCAGGGATCTCCGAGTAATAGGACAACTAGCCCAATCAGAATCACACCACCCTTCAAGGAGGAGATCACTATCAGAACGAAATAACATTCCCTGTCCTGGATTTTTCTTCAAATATCTAACCACTCTCAGAGCGGCCTCCCAACGAACAACTTTAGGAGCGTGCATAAACTGTGACAAAATATCAACAGAATATGCCAGATCAGGTCTGGTAACAGTAAGGTAAATCAACCTGCCCATCAATCTGTGATATTTCTCTGCATCATCAAACGAGGGACCATCAGCCAAAGCGAGCTGATGGTGTTGTTCCATAGGAAACTCAGCTGGCTTGGCACCCAATAAGCCGGCCTCAGATATGATATCCAAGGCATATTTTCGTTGACTCATAAAAATTCCCTGCGGCCCCCTGGCAATTTCAAGGCCTAGAAAATATTTCAAAGCACCTAAATCCTTCATTTTAAAACATTTTCCAAGGTAAGATTTGAAGTTCAGTAAAGCTTCCTGATCATTCCCTGCAATAATCATATCATCCACATATATAAGAACGTTCAGCTGGATATTTTTCCTGGTCAAAGTGAACAAGGAATAGTCAGAATAGGCTTTCAAAGCAGTGGCCAATTTTGCAAACCAACACCTAGGTGCCTGTTTCAAACCATACAACGATTTTTTCATCCTGCACACCAGAATAGTATTTCCTCCCTGAAACCCAGGAGGAATTTTCATATACACTTCTTCCTCCAAATCACCATGTAAAAACGCATTATGGACATCCATCTGATAAATATCCCATTTTTTCACAGCTGCAATAGCTAGGAAAGTACGAACCGTTGTCATTTTTGCTACAGGGGCAAAAGTTTCATTATAATCAATTCCTTCCACCTGATGATGACCAAATATAACCAATCTGGCCTTCAACCGCTGCAATTTTCCCTACTCATCATATTTTTATATATACACCCACTTACTCCCCAAGGCCTTCTTACCGGGAGGAAGAGGTTGCAATTCCCATGTGCCTTGATCCTCTAGAGTTTTTATCTCAGCTCCCATGGCTTCACGCCACCCTTCATGCTTCATAGCTTCTTTAAATGACTTTGGAGGGTGCCATGCAGTTATGGCTGCTAGAAATCTGCGATATTTATCATAAAACTTTCTACAACTAACATAATGTGTAATAGGATAGGGAGTACATGAGGACGATGCTGAAACTGGTGCCTGAGTCGATGAACTTTTCTTTTTCACTACAGTATGAGTCACATAATCCTGCAACTTTTTATTTGAGAATTTGGTGCGTTTTCCTCGCCCCAAATGTGCTCCATCATCCTCCTTACTCCCTCCCTGCGTGCCAACATCCCTGACCACGCCAACAGGGTCCGGTGCACCAACCTCCGGCGCATGTGGCTCGGCCTCCATAGCCGGCGCCACCTCGACGCGTGGCTCTCCTCAGTCGGGTGCCACCTCTACATCATCTCCTGGTCCAAGTCCCCCTTCAACATCAACGGGAACTTCAATAAAAGGCACATGCAATTCCTCATCAAAAAATTCATCCATTCCTGCCTGTCCCTCCACAACCAACTCATTCACAGGTTCAGACACAACAAAAGGAAATTTATTTTCAAGAAACTTCACATCACGGGAAACAAAATATTATTTTGTGTCTAAGTCATATAGTTTCCATCCTTTCTGAGTATAAGAATAACCAACAAAAACACAAGACGACTCCTACTAGCAAACTTATCACCCCCATGATAAATATTATAGGCATAACACAAACAACCAAAAATCTAAATATCTGTCATCTTAGGGGGCTTGCCAAACAAACACTCATAGGGGGTTTTATAATCAAGCACTACAGTGGGGGTTCGATTTATTAAATGACAGGTCGCCTGAACACAATCCCCCCAAAACTGCAAAGGTAGATTAGCCTGAAATCACAATGCACGTGCAACATTTAATATATGTCCATGTTTCCTTCGACCCTTCCATTCTGTTGTGGAGTTTTAACACATGAAGTTTCAAAGATTATCCCTTGTTTCACAAAATAGGGGCGTAAACAATTAAACTCAGTGCCATTATCACTCCTAACACGTTTAATTGTTTGATTAAATTGTATTTCCACCAATGCCACAAAATGCAGAAACATAATTTCAACCTCCAATTTATTATATAATAAATAAGTCCAAACAGTCCGGGAAAAATCATCAACGATTGTTAAAATATATGAAGTACCACAGGCAGACTTAGTTCTATATGGCCCCCATAAATCACAGTGTATTAATTCAAAAATCCAACTAGCTCTACTATCACTCCTTGGAAAACTAGTTCTAGGTTGATGGGCACGAAAATAGACATCACACCCATCTTTATTGCAGATTTGCAGCTAGTAATAGTAGAGGGACTCACACAAGGTAAATGTCGCAGAACTTTCTCCGAAGGATGACCCGAACGCTTATGCCATATATCCATCGATGCCATGCCATCAACAACCATTATATTTACCTTTGGAACACCTCGAAAAAAGAAAAGTCCATATTTTCGTTCACCCGCTCCAATCAACGTCCTCGTTTTGCGATCTTGTAAGACATATAATGTTTTAGTGAATTGGACAATACAATTTGCAAAATCCAACAATTATGGAATAGAAATCAAGTTACAATGAAGATTAGGCACAAATAGAACATTAGTAATTTTCAAGTTTCCAGGAAGAATCACATCTTCCTCATGTGTAGCATCTGTAGTACTTCCATCAGGCAATCCAACTGGACAACCATTAATTTTTCGGGGCAAACACAAGTAAGAAAACGTGCCGGTGACATGATGAGTTGCACCGGTATCCAAAATCCATAAGAATTTACCATTGAGCCTATTTTTAGGTTGAGGGAGATTCAATAAATCTAACAAATTTTGCCATTGTTCTGGTGTAATCCCCACAGGACCTGCGACATCAGGATCTTGGGGCTGCTATCCGCCAAAGTTCGACCCTAGACCAGTGACGGCTTTATTAGTTGTACAAAAAACCAAAACTATGCTGCATAACGTCTTTTGTCTGCAAACATTTACTTTCTCTATCCTCTTTAAACTTCTGTATCAGCTCTTCTTTTTCTTTGTCCTGTTTACTAACTACCTGTGCTACTGTTTTCAATCTTTTCATCATCTCCTTCAACTCCACCTTATATCCCTCCAAATCAATGGCCGCAAATTCATCATCATGGGAGTCTTCTTGATCAAGCGCCATTAAATCTGCAGGGTCACGATTTACGGCGATTAAGGCAAACGTTTCCGGCACGAAGTTCACGATTGGTTCTGAATCGTCAATAAATGGGGTTATCATCGGCCCATCAATCATCACCATCCTCTGTTCGCGTAGAAGATTTGGGGTTAAAAAAATTGGGGTTTTGAGTTTGGAATTCGGTGTACTGGGTTCAGTTGTTCGATGTTAGTTTTTTTTTTTTTTGAATTGCGGAAAAATAAAGTTTTAGGTTTGAAGCTCTTTGGCTCTTGATACCATGATGAGATTTGGTCAAGTTGTCTTGTGTTCTCATTCATCATCAAAAGTATTTATACAATCTAGAGGACAGAGTCCTGATGCTATGCAAACTAGGCATAATAATATCTATCTATAATATAATAGGAATAAGAGTCCTAACAACTTGTCCTTTCAATGCGATACATTATACATATATTCCACTAAGTTGCATGAACACAAATACAGATACACTCATACAAGTATTGGTAACATGTACGAATGTACGATAGACATACATACACATATCCTATCAGTTACGGATTTTGGGGTGAGGATTTTTCTTATAGCGTTATCCCTTCATCCACTCCTAAGGGTTTGATGATTGATCTGCAAAGTTGAACCCGGTTTATCTGTGAGAGGTTTCGGTTTAATATGGTCGTTTTGATATCCTATCAACCAGGATAACTACGTTATCCTCAACTTTCTCCTTATCATTATAAATATAATAATAAAAATGAAAATTTGCCAAAAAAAACCTTTTACGAGTGCATTTTTGCGAAAAAAAACCTTATAAAGCATTTTTTGCGAAAACAAACCAAAATCAAAATTATTTTGCGAAAACAAACCAAAATCAAAATTATTTTTGCAAGATGAAACCTAACCACCACTACCAGCAGCCCCCAACCCTCCCTCCACCCCATCAGGCGGCAGCCCCACCTCCCCTTCGCCCCTACCCTCTCTCCTCTCCATTCTTCCCTCCCTCACCCCTCCCCCCCTCTCCTCTCCCTTCGTCCATCCCCACCCCAACCGCCGCGCCCACCCGAAACCCCCCTCCCTCCACACCCTCGGGCGGCAACCCTCCCCCCCTCTTCTCTCCCTTCGTCCATCCCCCCATCGTTGCGCCACCCGGAACCCCCTCTCCGCAACCCCCTTTCCCATGCCCCTAACCCCATTTTCGTTATCTATTGCTCTATCTCTCCTATCTTTATGCTTTAGGGCGCCAGGAAAAACCTTGGCCGGGTGGGAGGGGGAGGGGGTTGCGGAGGGGGAATGGACGAGGGGAGAGGGGAGGGGGTGAGGGAGGAAGAAGGGAGAGGAGGCAGGGGGCGCGGCGGGGGGGGGCCGCCCCCGGGGGTGGAGGGAGGGGTTGGGGGCCGCCGGTGGGGGTGGGGTGGGCTGCAGTGGTGGGGCCGGGGTGGGGGTGAAGTGGGGCCGCAGGGGTGGGTGGGTGCTAGTGGCGGGTGGTGGTAGTGGTGGCTAGGTGGTGGTCAACGCCGAATTGAGATGATCAACGCCGGAAAATGGTCTTAGGTTTCATTTCGCAAAATAATTTTGATTTTGGTTTGTTTTCGCAAAAAATGCTTTATAAGGTTTTTTTTCGCAAAAATGAACTCGTAAAAGGTTTTTTTTGGCAAATTTTCCTAATAAAAATGATATAGTTGTGTGCTCTAGACGTATTGATACCTACGTATCAAACACTGTAGAACTGTCCTTAGGATTCTCTCCAGGTCGGCAGGTCCAACTCACAAGTCACAATGGTATGCACAAATCTAGTACATGAATTGTTCATGTCCCAATCCTTGTCTTATCTAGAGTTTGTCTATGGAATAGATGTTAACAAAAATATCTGCATAAGGCATCAGAGGTCACAGGAAGAGAGGCCATTCATATATGCAGCCTAGTACTTTGTGATGGAGGCCATTCATTCGAATCGAACTTTAACATTGTCTATTTCAACAGGGAGCCGCTAAGCCAATTGATTTTGGGTCTTGCTAAAAAAAATATCTTGAGTTGGTTGAATTGTTATTTTTGGAGTTTTATATGAAAAATGTTAAATTGACAGGTTTTAATAAAATAACTTATAGTGGTTACCATATTGCATTAGTCCAATTAGAGTAAATTCCTTGGACTAGTACTTTAATTAACTAGAACAAAAGTACTTTAGATATTATTATCCGTACAAGTTGGAGATAATCCAAATGAAAGTAATTAAATTACTCTATGTTCATATATTGGATAAACTTTAGATTAAAGCTAAAAGAGAGGCAAATTTGAACAAGTATCAAATGGTCCGTTTAATATAATGTCTCACATTATTTTGCCTTTCAGTATACATTCTTTAATATGTCTAGATTATTCGTGTATTAATCTTATCTCATAATGAAATAAATCTTGTGATTATCTTAAAATCTTATCATGGTTACTTGTTTATGCCATAATACTGTGTGGAAACTGCATACTAGGGCAAGCACACATGTAAACCCTTCCTATTATCTTTTCTCTGCTAGTTTTTATTTTTTATTCTTATTGTATTGATGGCAATACATTTCAAAATTATCTCAAACAACATGTGTCTACCTAATCCCTGTCTTACAATTTTCTGGAGGTTTGCTTCCATTTTCTCTTTTGATATAACTGGTGTAGTGGTGTATACAATACACCCATGTAATGCATGGGGATGCTTTACGTAAAGATAGTTAAGTAATGTGGTATTGAGATTATATCAAAGGTTTGTGCAATGTAAATCTCAGGACAAAATTAGCGTTAATGTAAGAGATAGGTGACAAAACCCTTTGATTGAAGCTTTCTTGCAAGACAAAGAACATTTTGTTTAATTGTCATTCATCAATGAAAATTCTAGTTTTTCTTTGAAAAAGATTTCCAAATAAATCCTCAAATGTATTGTTTGACTTTGAGAAGATTTACAACAATATCCTGTGTCCTTCCAAATTTTTGGGATCTAGTAACATATTATTGTTGTTTCCCCGTTCTCTAGTTATATGTCAACCCAGTCCAACTTCTTTTTTTCTACAAAAAAAAAATTAACAAAAAGAAGTCAAATTGTTTTCTTTAGTTTCTAATATAAAAGCCAAAAAAGAACTGTGTGGAGTAATTATTACCATATGCTATTATGAGAGTATATAATGAGTAATTAGAATTCAAAGATCAGTCATGAGCAAGTAAATGAGTATAGAAACTTGTAAGCCTCTATGCATGTCTCTTGAGTTTCTTCTACTGATCTCATGATTGAAAGATAGACAAGTGAAATTAAAGATATACCAATAATTTAGGGCTTGTTCATTATCATTGTCATTTTTTGTTGTCTAATAGATTTAGAATAAGTCACGTATGGTAATCAGTCTTATTCGATCTTTTTCTAGTAGGAGAACTATCTAGTGGGTAAATGTAGTATTCTTTACCTTATTTATAGTCATCATTTGAAGAATTATTTATTAGTTATATTAGCAACTTCATGAAAGACAGATCAGTTTTTTTTGGGGTCCTTCTATTTAGAGGTTTGAATCCTTCCATAATTGAAAAGATAAGTAGAAACTCATAGATTTCCAAATAGGTCAACCTTTCAAACTTCACTGAATCCATGGACTTGTGGCTTTGATGGCACTATATTAACGTGTTATTGCTTCAAGAGAAGCTCCAATTGATACAAACCGTGCTTACATGATTAAACATTCCCTATTTGTGTGCTTACACGCAGAGCACATATATAACCTATGTTGCTCAAACTCGGGTACCCATGTCCGACACGGATACGTGTCCAATTGTTGGACTCGGCTATTTTTTGGAACTTTTTCAATTTTTTGGCTCAAAACGAAGTGTCCAAGTGTCTTATCCATGTCCGAGTGTCAAGGATCCGACACGACTACTTAAAATGAAATGAAGAGTTCGAGCAACGTAGTATATAACAAAATGTGAGGAAGTGCACCATACTCTAAATACACTCAGTTATATGATGAAGGGACTCGAGTTAGTGTCTTAGTGACCTAATACCCTGCTAATATATGAAGCTACCATACTTAATCGATAAAGCTTGATCTCATACGATGATACGAACAAGTGGCAACACCGAGCCGCATATTGGCACGCAAAATTAGGAATATTCTCCACCGACCTCATGATCATAATTTATCCAATCAAAATTCAACTATATTGCTTCCAGTTGTCACTCTTTCTGGATATTGGCTAAACCACCATTGCATATCCAGAAGAATTTCTTTTATCATCCTTTTCATCCTAAAGTTCAAGATTTATATTATAATACCCAAAAATAATATTAACAAAAAATGAATGTAATACAAATTTGAAGATTTCTAATTGATTTGATGATATAACACCAAAAACTACTCGAAATCTACTAGTAGTAGTTTTTTAGAAAAAAAAAACTGTTCCTATAGTAATCTAGGAGTATTTTGATTAGTGTAACTGTGTAACAGAAACAAAAAGACAATTAACTTATGTATGTATTGCAACTTGACATACATATGTTATGTAATAGCAAGCGCAAATTCTTGGCTGCATGCTTCTTGTTTTACATGCTTACTAAATTTAGTTGTTGAAAGAGTTAATTAAAAGTCGGATGGATTATATTACTTCATGAATTTGACATTTGACAACCTGTCCGTGGTCCAACTTTCTAGCTAAAATTCATAAAATGAAAGTAGTTTTGGCCCACCAAAATATAAATTTCAGGCTCTTAAATCTTAATTGATAATAAATGCACTCCTTTGAGTGACACCACTGTCTTAGTGTCTTAGTCTAGCTTAAAAAGTTGGTGGATAAAAATGAATATACAACATAAATCTAGATAGTTACAAATCATTAGCCTAAATCATACTACATACAGTATGAAAGAGCTGTGTGAAAGTTGGTAGTAGTTTTTGAAAATTAGTGTATTACTATTTGCTTTCCAATTAATTAATCATAATAGTTTGATCAGCATAAAGTTTTAGAAAATTTAATTTTTAAAACTGGTAATTAGTAGCGGAGTTTAGACTAATCGACTAATCGACTAATCGTATTAGCAGGATGTGGATCCAACAATGAAAAAGATAGTTATCTATTAGATCCAACAATTATTTAGGATAAACTTTAAAATAATAGCAAATTGTCGCTATTTACATAATTGCTGCAATTAGTATGAGATGAACAAATTATAAGAAGTATTGCAATTAATTATATAAGACAGGAAACAAAGGAAGTAAATATATAGAGTGGTAGTATATAGTATTCAAGATACTGAATTTCAAAAGCTTATAATGAAGTGGAGGACATACGCTATGGAGCAAATAGGGTTATAAGTTATCACATATGCTAAATCCAAAGTTGTTGAAAACTGAAATTTGTATACAAGATGTTTCACATGAAGCAAAGGAATAAAAGAACTTATCATTTTGCTCGCTTTACCACATGATAGTATTGGTTTTTTTTTTGAAGAAAGAGAAATTTCATTAATTGAAGGTCAAACGGCATCTACAATAAGTATTAAAGAAAAACAAGATATAATCAGACAAGACCAAATCAAATGCATCTTCGAAAAAACTACAATGAACCAGATCGAGCAATACAGCGCAACCCCCTTGTGTTTGCTTAATCAAGCAGCTTTTGATGGGGAAGTCTATCATTCTGACATAGTTTGGGGAAGAAATTTTTTGATTTAACCATGTTGACCGCATTCGAATTTCCAATACCTTTATGTTGATAGTCTTGAACTTCAACCAATAAGAACAATTTCCCATACCATTTTTTAACTTTCACGTGGGAATAGAATAAAATCAAACTCCAAACTCCCATGAAAGGAGAGAAAGAACCCAAAAATTGGGTAGAAAACTCTCAAAGCGAGAGAGAATGGGGATTATTGATAACAAAAACAATAAAAACTATAAGAAAAAAGAAGAATTGGGGGCTTACCACCATTGAAAGGATGATGGCAGCCCCGAAACTAGAATAAAAGGATTAGGGTTTTTAGGAGGGAGAGGAGAGAGGGGAGAGGAGGAGGCTAGGGTTTTTTTTATTGATAGTATTGGTTATATAACATATATAACGTATGTTTGGTACAATTAGTTGTTGGCACTTGACTATCAATAAGCAAAATTACCAACTTCTAGGAAACAAAAATATAATAATAATTGAAGAAAGTTATTCTAATCAACATTTCCATTTGAAAAAAAAGATTGGCTAAAGTTTATTGGGATAATTTGTTATCAAATTTACTTCCTAATTGTTTAACTCCATAAAAAAAAAGTCAAAACTCAAAACCAAAAATTTAGAATTAAAAAACTCGTTAAAAGCCAATTATCAACCAACACCTATGATTTTTAAATTTGTTTAAATTCAAATTTTTTACCATACACATAGTCCATTATAGAGCTAGTTTGTGAAATTTATATTATATAAGTATCCCCTCTTTTCCTCCAAAAGGGCCATGATCCACTTTTGAGGTACTTAAGTGTGACAAACATTCCAGATGCTTATCCAACACTATAATATTCTTTCCTTCTTCTTCTTATTGTCCTAAACAATCAACCACCATCTCACTTTTATTTAATTTTTTAAAAAATAAAGGAAAAAAAAAAGATATATTCTAAATTCTCTCCTCTATAAATAAGCAGCCATTATAATAGCTTGTTTACCACTTCTACATACACAAACTCCTACAAAAAAAAAACTACAATCTCATGGAAAAGTCTAAGAAAACTCAAGTTCTAACATTATCTCTTATAGCAACTCTCATATCAATAACTCCTCTTCTCTCTTCCTCATTTAGATCCACTTACCTCTACTTCATCATCAATGTTCTTATAGTTGTTCTTGGTGTTGAAGCTGGATTTCTCTCATCTATCTCTTCGTCGTCATCGCCGTCGTCGAATAAAAACCTTGAAGGGGACATGATGAAGAGCACTCCTACCAACACCAAAGGAGGTACTAATGCAAGAACTAAAAGGGTTTTTGAGGAGGAAAATAATGATGTGAAAATGGAAGAAAAAACTATGGTTGAAAATTCATCAGTATTAAATCAGAAGGTTATTGCTTGTGTTGATGAGGTTAAAAAGATGATTAAAAAGTGCCCTTCGACACCAAGTATGTTCTTCATTGGTGGCCATGAAAGTGATGCTGAAGTAGAAGAATATGTACAAGAAGAGGAAGAAGAAGAAGTTTTTGAGGAGGATAAATTGTTTGTAAAGGCAGAAACTTTTATTGTCAACTTCTACAAACAATTGAAGATGCAGAGGGAAGAATCTTGGAAGAACATTCATGGGTTTAATGAAAATAATTTAATTAGTTGATTAGTTTTTTTTTCTTTTTGATTTTTATTTAGATAGTATATGGGGGTTTGAAAATTTAAAGGTTTCAAAAAATATATAAATTACTTGTGATATTTCATCATGTAATTTTCTAGGAATTATTATCATTGTAGCTCCTAAGCTGACCTCCAAATCAACAAATGTGATGTATATACAAAAATCAAAATGCTAACATATATGGTTTTAGTTTGTTGCTGAAGATTTCCTATATCATAAATTACTTCACTTCGTTGAAAACTTGTCTGTATTATGCATTATTGTTTAAGTACACTGTCTTGCCATTTAGCCTAATTTTGATTGATTTTCCTCTCAAAGCCTAAATTAAATTGGTAGCTTGTATGTGTATGATTTGACTCAAATTTAGAGATAATAAAAGAAATTTTACCACACCATATTATTCATCACAGCCATTAATTAATAAAATAAGACTATTGTCATTGAGTAGGTGTTCAAATATGACTTGAATTATCTGGCGCTAGGATTAATCAAGTATGGGGGTCTGGCTTATGTATACCTCATAATTAACTTCAACCTTCATTGTAATTTGTACTCTCTCTCTACTAAAGATAATAAAACGTTTCTCCTTCGCATGTGGATGTAGCTCACATATATTATTAGTAAACTACGTTAATTCTTGTGTCGATTGTTCTTTAATCATTCGTTGCTTTATTGTGTCTGTTATAACAACATGAATCCACCCTAAAGCTTGTCTAATGCAATTGGTGAGATTGATTCATTCGTGTGAAATACTCTTGAAAGTGGAGTTCTTTATCATTCATTCCCAAAAGGCATGTTCCGCGAAAGATTAATTGAGTCGACTGATAAAGATCTGGTCCAGGCATTTGTCATACTATCAAATTACGTGGTTTCTCCCGCCCTTGTGGCTCATTCGCACCAAAAAAAAAAAAATTTACGTGGTTTCTCATTAATATCCCAATGAAGAGGAAAGTTGAAATGATTTTATGGAGAAGGTAACGAATATATATACTCATAGTTTGTCCATATTAGTGAAGTATCAATTATCACTCATTCACTTGTCAAAAAAGTTGAGGTCTAAAACATGTGGAAAGTTGTGTGCATAAATCATAGTACTTTTATATAACGTGACAAAAAAATTCTTCAGTGCATCTAAAACCCTATTCTCTCTCAACAAAAACTTCACCCGCCGAAACCTAAACAAACCCCCCAACACCTACAGACGACCCCGGGGGCTCGGCCGCCGTGTGAGCCACCTTGGGCTCACGACGCCAGCCGGGCCCTCCCCCCCTTTTTCCCTTTTCCGGCTAGTTAGTTGTCCTTTCCCCCACCCCTTGTGGTCGGTTTCGTTTCCCCCACCCCCCTCCCCGTGTTTGCCTTCACCCCGGTAAGTCGAGTCATTTCCCCCCCACCCACGTGTCACGTCGTCTCGCGGCGCCTCCCTTCTCCCCGAGTCGTGTGCGTCGCTTTCTTCCCCTCCCCGAGCCGAGTCGTTCCCCCCTTCCCCGAGTCGCGTCGTCTTTCGCCTGGTCATTTTCATTCCGGGTCCCGCCACCTGTTGGTATCCCCTTGGTGGTATCCTTTTGTTCGGTGTTTGTCGTGGCCGAGTGTTGGTTTCCGTCTTCTCCCGTCGCCGTTATGGTCTCCGGTTTTATGGTCTCCGTCCCCATCCCCGTCCCCACGTTTGGTAAGCACGTCCCTTGTGTGGCGTTTTGGTTGTTTTGGGCTTCCCTCCCCCCTCCCATAGTTGTGTATTGGGCTCCCCTTTCCCATCCCCCTTGTTAGAGTCGGGCCCCCCTTCCCCTACCCCCTTGTTTGTGTCGAGCTTCCCCTCCCCCTCCCCCCACTAAGTATGTCGGTTTGTTTCCTCAACTGTGTGTTAAATCTCCAAATAAAAGGAGTGCGTTGTTTTCGAGTTGTTAAAGATGTTTCAATGGTCGGTTGTGGCCATCGATAAGTGTTTGTCAGTTGAATCAGGATTGGTGGTTCAAAGTTGTGATAGTAGAATATGTCGGTTTTTGGGATTATGTGCTGAGGGACAAGGTTACTCAAGAAGTTCGTGAGTATGGACGAGGTGCAGATAGTTTGTTATGGTTGGGACGTAGGTTTTCCGGTTTTGTACACCGGAGGTGTGTTCGAGAGCTAATTTTGTTTGGCTCTCTTTTTAGCTTGGCATTGATCGTAATGGTCCTTGCCTTGAAAACTTCAAATCTGAAGGCGGCACCTCAGTTACACCTGAGGGTTTTCAGCACGCCCACTCATCTGTGTTTCTCCTACCTTTTGGAGAAACCTCAAATACTCTCGGGCGAGAGTAATGAGTCACAATGGAACGTGACTCATAAAAAGATCATGAGCCTAGAATCCCAAGCGATAACAGTTTGTTGGGATTGCTCATGCGGCGAGGTGCGACGCTCGCCATTGGTAGTTCGTTGTCCAGCCCGCAAATATCATACGCATCATCTATCAGATCCATCAGCCATCCGAGGTTTGCAGCCACCATCAAAAGTTCTGACCAGCGATGCCCCCCTTCCTACGCAATTTGTTCTCAGTTTTATTTACTTTCTTTTTAGATGGAATGTACGAGCTCATAAAGCTCATTTAGGTTCGTTTGGTTTGTTTAGATTTCGATGGATTAGCATTAGGTTGTACTTCCGCTTTTAATTAATGTACGATTTCTCGTTGTCAAAAAAAAAAAAATCATAGTACTTTCATTATTTGTCCGCAGCATGCTTAGAATATCTTCTATTAGTTGGGCAAGGTGTAGATGGGTCTAAGAGACAAAATGCAAAAGCAAATATCCAGAGCAGCATTAGCCATATTGGTTAATCACTAGTAGAGAAATGATAATTTGCGTCGGACCTGGGACCCTCATTTGCGTCGGACAACGGTCCGACGGCACAGGCCTCGTCGCAGATGAAATAGAGCCATCTGCGTCGGATGTAATACGACGCAAGAGAATCTACGATTTGCGTCGGACCCCACAAGCATGTGACGCAGATGCCCATCCCCCCATGCACCCACAAAGAGCTCGTTGCCAGCCTCATGCGCCGCATGCTTTGCAATATGCGACGCAGATGATGACCGATTTGCGTCGCATATGGCTTGCATGCGACGCAGATGGGTGTGCTAAGCTGCTGTGCATACATACCCATTTGCGTCGCATGCAAGCCATATGCGACGCAAATCAGTCATCATCTGCGTCGCATATTGCAAAGCATGCGACGCAGATGAGTCTTTTGTTTTTTTTTTTTCAGCTTTTTTGTTTTTGTTTTCAGCTATTTTTTTTTTCGAAACTAAGCAAACATTATGTTAATAGGTAGAGTTGGGAATTTCATTCCCTTCAGGCAGCAATTCTTGTAAAAAACTGAACAACTCACTTAGACTTTTATCTGTCCAACTATACTTCGATTTCATATTGAACAATGTGAGGATGCCAGAAAGTTTACTGAAATTCTTACACCCCGGATACATAGGTTTGTCCGCTGCACTTAAAATACTATCATACATATGGGGACGATCGGTTCCTTCATCCTCCAAATTGTGCAACATCTCATCTACCCTATCATTTTCATCAACTACCCTATCATTCTCATTATCATTCTCTCCTTTTTCGATATCAACCTCAACCTCATCCTCAACCTCAACCTCAACCTCAACTTCAACCTCATCATCAATGTGATCAACATGCAAATCATCACACCAGCTAGTGGAGCTCATACCGGATCATAAAACTCTCCATGCCATGTCCACCTCGTATAGTTGCTCTTAAACCCACGCCGAATCAAATGATCCTTAATTTGGTCCACATCACGATACCCCCTAGAGTTATTGCAATCACAACAAGGACACAGACTAAATTTGACCCATTCCCGCAATTGATGTTCTAACGCAACTCGATAAATTCATCAACCCCTTGTAGAAATGTCGCCGAAATCCGATTACCATACATCCAGTTTCGATCCATATTTATACACTATAGAGACACCAAACAAGAACACAATCGATCACATCATTCAAAGTGTCTCATCAAATGCAATCATGAACATTTGGGTCCTTATCACTCCAACCTAACCCATCCTTGAGTTTCTCATCTCACTAGTGAATGAACATTTGGTTTTCAATTCTAAGAAAAATCCGCAAAGACTTCCCTACAGTTCTCCAAGTACACGATGAAGATAGTAGGTAAACTATCAACATATGTACCAGAGAACACTTAGGGAAATGAGCTAGATCTTTCTTAGAATCGAAAACCAAACATTCATTCACATCCTAAGTGAGATAAGAAACCCAAAGACAATTCCCAAACCGGGACTATTCAAGACTTACTCCTAATGAGTAAGCCTCGAACGGGTATCTAGGCCAATGATGCACACATTGCAATTAAACAAAGAAAAACCAATCCATTCCTTAGATTTCCCTCCCCACCGCATTAAGGTATGTCCATATAAGTTTGGTCATAATTCAACATATGATTTCCCAATCACATAACCAAACAATTCACATATATTTTTCCAATCACATAATTTAACATTATAGGGACAAATAAAACAAATAAACATAAAGCAAAAGCTATAATATATACCTCTGCTCTCAAGGAGCAGCGAAGACAAGCACAACGATGTGAGCTTGGAGCACCAAACCGACAAGTAGAAGATGGAATGTGGCAACCGCATTAGGGCATTAACCAACCCACAAATTAAATAGTGATTAAGTCATAACTCATAAACATCAACTATCTAATATATATTAAGACATTAACAAATTAGAAATTAAGAAACAACATTAAGATTAAAGTAGAATTATTAAAATCAATGGTAAAAAACAAGAATGACTTGTGAATATAATTATATAGTAGAAAGGAAGTACTTTAGAGCACTACAAAATATATAAATTCATGAGCACTACAAACTACAAACATCCTAAATATAATATTAAAATCTTAAACTACAATCATCCTAAATTCAATCTTAAACATCCTACATACAAATTAAACTACAAACATCCTAAATTCAATCTTAAACTAATAACTACAATCACTCTACTAATGCAATTGCTTAAGATCTAACAAAAATAAGAAAAAATTCCAAAAAAAAAAAAAGACAGATTGGTAAAAAAATAAAAAGACATAAATTGAGACAAAAAATTGAAAAAAATAATTAAAAAGACTTACATTGCCGGAGACGGAGAGACGGAAAGCAGCGGCGGCCCGGCGGCGAGCGACGGCGAGCAGCGGGGCAGCGCGGCGCGACGGGAAAGCGCGGCGCGACGGTGGGACGGGTGAGTGAGAGTGAGTGGGTGAGAAAGAGGAGGAGTGCAAGAGAGAGAGAGTGAGTTAGAGCAAGAGAAGGAGTAGCGCCGGAGAGCAGCAGCCGAGCACGGCGCGACGGGAACACGCGGCGCAACCGGTGAGAGAGAGTGAGTGAGTGAGAAAGAGGAGCACCGGCGCAACCGGTGAGAGAGAGTGAGTGAGAGAAACAGGAGGAACGCCGGCAAGAGGAGGAGCGCCGGCGAGAGGAGCAGCGGCGGCGCGACTGATGGGCGGGAATGTAGTTCAACAGCGCCGGCAAATTCGCATGAGAGAGAGAAGTTAATTCCTAATTTGTGAATTGCCCCAACTGATGGGCGGGATACAAAATAAATTCGCTGAAAACGAGTCATCTGCGTCGCATGGGACAAGGGTCCGACGCAGATGACCACACGCACATTTTAGGGCCGGGTTAGCAGCACGAGTCATCTCGCGCCGCATGGGCAAGGATCCGACGCAGATGACCGCATGCATGGTACCTTTGTGTACATTTGGGCGTACACGCACATTTTGGGCCGGTTAAGATGCATGGTGCACCATCCGCGTCGGACCAAGGCCCATGCGACGCGTATGATCTCTCGCCGAGTTGGCTAAGACGATTTCGCGTCACAGTACCATTAATGCGACGCACATAGTGACCCCTTTTGCGTCGTGTTCCGCAGTTCGTGCGACGCAAAACAATCTTTTATAATTTTTCTTGGCTATTTGCGCGATATTCAGTAGGATCCGACGCACATATGTTATTTGCGTCAGTTGCTCTCTTGTCCGACGCAAATAGTCAGACGCAAATCGTGAATTCTGTAGTTGTGAATAACAAATGGAAAAATAATTTCGTGTCTTGTTCTCAATTTTTCTTTTGATTTTTACCTAATCATTTCTAATTATCAGCCAAATTAACGTATAACTCCCTTTGTTTCAAAATAGTCTGAATACCTTCTTTTTATATATGTTCCAAATTAATTTGAACTCTTCCATGTTTGTCATGACCTCACTATTGTTATATTAATACTTTTCTAAAAACCTTTTAGCGCACACTCTAACTTTATATCAATTTGTATCTCCATTATTTGTGAGAATTGTTCACTTTCTGGTACTAGTCTAAAGTCATTTTAGTTGTTTCTTCCCGTGTTCTTTTTTTTGTTAAACCTAACTTTTTTAATGATGTCAAAAACAAACTCTGATCGTGATTTTCTCTTATGGTATGTTATTACTAGCATTCTTTGCATGCGATGCGTGCGTGGATTATTTTGGTGATTATTCTTAAATTTCATCTAAATGTAATTTTGAAGGATGTAATTTACAATCATCATTAGTTCTAATTAAATATCATGTGGTGTAAATACAAAATATAAAAATTACTTGATGAAGATGTTGTTTTATCATTATTTTTATGACTTGTTAATGGATGTTGGTATTGTTATTGCATGACAAAGTTTAGGTAGAATTAAAATTTTATGTCTTTGGTTTTGTAATTGATTTGAAAACTGCTTTAATTATGTTAATTTATTCGTCAATCATAAACTTTTCCTTTCACTACACATATTTTTATGACAGTTTATTTTAGCTACTTTGAACTTCCTTTGATATACATATTTTAAATTAGGAAGGGCTATGATTGAGGAAAATCTCAAAATCTTAATAGTTAATAATTTCTATTGAATTAAGGGTTCAAAAGTCTTTCCATAGGGAAACACCATAGCTCCCCCCTTGGCTTATATAATAGAGATAATTTACAAGGATTTTTCTAACATATGCCACAAGGCATAGGTTAAGAGCATAAACAATCATATATAAGAAATCATTATACAAGAAGTTTCCATTTCAAAATCTAATCAAACTAAAAAATCTTATATGATTATCTTTATCTTAAGTATCTATCCTTATTTATTATCCCTATATAGAATCTTGTTGTATTATATTTTTTTAATGAAAACTTGAAATTCTTAACCTATGCCTTGTGTCATAGGTTAGAAAAATCCTTTAAAAAAAGTTATTTTAGCAAGTCTTGTTTAAAAAAACGAGGGAAAAAAGATTTTTTCAGAGATTCAGAAAGTAAGTTTATTTTTACAGGCGAAAAGTAAGTTTTCTTGGAAATAAAGTCCTCTGATGTTTTTCATTTTAGTGCGTTATGTAAAACTTTTTCCCATTTTTGGTCTAATTACATGTAGTATTTTGGTAAACTCTTTATCTACTTTCACCCATTTTCCTATTTACTATTCAAGTGGTCAAAGTTTAAAAACTTTGGCATTATGTGGTGATTTATATATGTACAATATATTATCACATGTTTGTTGGATTCGTGTCGACGTATATATTTACAATATCTATTTTCCATATCTTTTATAATTTTACAATAAAAGATATTAACGATCAATGGAATGAACTAGAGACCACATTAAATGCAAATATAAAGATCTCTGTTATATAAGTGAAGGGTGGAGGAAGATGGTGTCCCCCTTACAAAAAGTATAGTATACCCTTAATGAATTTCAATTGCCATATATATTAAATAATTTTTTCTTCTTCCTACTTGCCATATATATTGAACAAGTTAACAATGGAATTGAATTTGAAATTTCAAATAAATATTAAAGTAAGGAGAATGATTTCTTCTTCTTACATATCCGTGAAAAACTCTAATTAAAAAATTAAATTGACAATATAACTTGATTGACACAATCAGAAGAAAAAATAAAACTTGAATTTCATTTTAATAATTATACTGATAATATTCTAAAATCTAAATATAATTCGGCAATCTCTATTATATAAATCAAACTCTTCCACTTTATTAATATTCAACTATTGAACCTGATACACAAATTCTTCCACTTTATTTGAGCACAAACTTTCTTCTGCTTTATGTGTTCTTCTCTCAATAATATATTTGAATAATGATGAACAAATAACTAAAAAAACCAACGAAACATAGATTAAAGAAAAACATATTTAAAAAATTTAAAATAATTATGAATGTCTATTCTAATCAAAAAAATTTTAACACTGATGAATAACTAATTGAGAAAAAAACATTAACATGACGCACACACATAGCGTGCAAAAAATACTAGCTAATTTTTAAATAACGAAAGGAGTATCAGAAAATCCAATAAAGGATTCAATCTCTACCAACTCTTTTCTTTCCTATGTTGTATCTGCAATAACAAGTAAATATTTGTGAAGAATAAGGCTCAATTTCACAGAAGCATTTTAGGTAATAAATAAAGTTGTGATTAGGTCAAAACAATACTTGATAAATTGAGTACTACTAGTAGTGATCGTAGTATATATATAATTTTGACGATATTTGGTTTTAGATATTTGTTTGAATATGAATTTGATATAGATGATGTATGTCAATCAACGAATTTAACCCTAATACTTCTTTTAAAACAATAAAAGAGATACTCTTAGACCATATCACCTCTAAAGTCTTATCAAACAATCCCTTTATTTCTTTCTATATAATTTTTGCTTTTGATATTATGCATATATAATTAGTCACCTACTCTGAGGTATACGTTTTTATAACAAAGAATTCCCTAGTTGTCAAATTGAACATTTTAAAATGAAAAGCTATGTCAAGATTGAGAACATAGGAAACGAAATCGAACGTGTAGAATGTGGACATATGACAGATTACCTTTGTCATCAGATGTTATACAAAAATCAAATTACCCCCCTCCCCCCTCCCCCCCTCCCCCAAAATATTGTTTACAAAGTTTGCCTAGGAAAAATTCGCCATCATTTCTATTTTAGCAAACAATAAATAATCACGTGCATATGTAATAAAATTTATTGATAAAATAATGTTGCATCATTCTTTAAATTTGATTTAATTAGAGGGTATTTTAGTCTTTTCATATGGACACCAAGCTCGTCAAAAGTTGGGTTATCATATAGAGATAATAAAAAGCACTTAATCCCACACATATAAAGATAATGATGCACTAATTCTCATGTGAACAACCCATTTCCCACTTGTAGCTAAATGTTCCCAAGGACGTAAACAAAAGGGTAAGAACAAAAAGGGTGATATTCATATTCATAATCATGGTAATTAAACCGATGTCGAAACATAGCAGCAAATTAAAGAAAAATCTGTCTGATGTCGAAACAGGAAGTGGTTGTGCCCGAAAGACTGAGACAGGATATATATTGCGTGCAGAGTCAACAGATTTGGCCATTTTAGTACTCCCTCCGTCCCATAATATAGTGTTCACATCTCATTTTTCACGGGAACTAAGGAAAATAGGAGTAGTAGAAATTCCCAAAAAAAAAAATTCAAGGAAGTACTCCCTCCGTCCCATAATATAGTGCTTACATTCCTTTTTTGGTGTCCCAAAATGTTGTGCCTATTTTATTTTTATCAATTTATTTGGA
The DNA here is from genome assembly GCA_947648045.1 of Beta corolliflora. Classification (NCBI taxonomy): domain Eukaryota; kingdom Viridiplantae; phylum Streptophyta; class Magnoliopsida; order Caryophyllales; family Amaranthaceae; genus Beta; species Beta corolliflora. The sequence continues at coordinate 357,671 of CANSZD010004255.1, forward strand.
CTAAATTATCCTCAATTTTTACACAAATTCTCCAAAATACCTTACTTTTTCTTTTAAAATGTGTGCCTCTATTTATTACTTTACACCATTCCAAGGAACATTTATTGTTTTTTGATTTTTTTTAAAGAAAAACAAAACTAGGAGTAGCTCAAGACAAAAGATTTCTTTATTAATATTTTTTTTGAGATCCTACTATTCCCTCCACTCTCCTTAATTCTCGTGCAAAAAAAGAAGTAAGCACTATATTATGGGACGGAGGGAGTAGTTATTTGGTACTTTTGTCTTGGAACTAGTTATGTGTTTTCTTTTTCCTTTATAAAAAATCAAAAAAGCAATAAATGTTCCTTGGAATAGTGTAAAACAATAAATAGGGGCACATATTTTGAAAGAAAGGTAGGGGTATTTTGGAAAGTTTATGTAGATTTTAAGGATAATTTAGTCCAAATAAATTGATAAAAAAGAAAATAGGCACAACATTTTGGGACACCCAAAAAGGAATGCAAGCACTATATTATGGGACGGAGGGAGTATATAACTAGTTTTGAAGCCCGTGCGTTGCACGGGTTGTTTTCTTTTCTTTTCTTTTTTTGCAAAATTTTCAACACTATTGCATTTACATAGTTCCTTCGTTCTAATTCATTTGCAACAATCACCACTTTGGGTAGTTTCATCTATTAGAACTACTCTACTTTTGGTAAAAAAGAAACTATAGTTGACAATATTGTCTTTACTTTATGTTAGTCAAATCATCCTTAATTACTCAAACTGCCTTATAAAGTTGTGTCTACTTTATTAAGGATTTACTTATCCCCACTCTAGTTAATTAAAGGGGTACCTCTATGTTAAACTACCCAATTTTTGATTTCCTTGAAAACCATGTCCAAACCATTGTTGCTATAGAAAAACAACGGAGAAAGTGTTTGTCATTAAACTCTAATTTATAGATTTATTATTACGATATAAATTTTATATTTTTTAATATTCAATTGAATATTGTAGCTAAGTCTATTATTAAATGGTATCCCAATAATTAGTACGACTAACAATAGCTAACACCGTTTTAACATGAAAATTGCCCGAATGATACTTTAAGAAAGTAGAGGATAATAATTTAATAGATGCAGGACCAAAAGAATAGAGTAAAACATGATTGAGTGTCATCCACAACTTCAACTTTTAATATAGCACATATAAACACTAATGCATATAAAATGAAAGAAGGGAAAGCCAAAAAAAAATCATAACGATGGTATCATGAATAAAATTAATTAAATATAATCTAACCTATATTAATGATCGAAAATACTATTTAAGAGAAAAAAAATACCTCTAATTTCTTACTATTCAAAACTCCTTTTATGTATTTAAATATGTGTAGAACTCTAGTTTTTAAAATATTTAAAATAAAAATTAATGACATGGCAATCATACGTGGCGCTCTCTATTTTATAAGTTGTAGAACTATATTGTATATGGATCTTATTTCGGAGCATATTTCGAGCATTATCCAATGGTACAAAAATTATAATATTCCGAATTACGTAGCAAAAGTTATACACAACTTACATAATATAACAATTTAGGTTGTTCATTCACAATCAAACTCTAATTTTAGCACTCTATTTTTGTAAAAAATAAAAATAAACATTAATGACATGGCAATCCTACGTGGCACTCTCTATGGCCTCGAAATCTTGAGGAGCTCCCTATGCTCCCGAAAAGTTTCTCCTTTATATATATTGATTGATTAGGATTAATTAGAGCATCATTATTGGTGAATGAAAAAAAAAATCATCCCACTCTCTTTCTAACTTTCTCTCTCTAAAAAATTACATCCCACAATCTTTTCCCACTTTCTTCTTAACAATGAACCAAAAAAAAGATCATCCCAACTACTTTTACCCACCCAACTACCTTTTTACCCCACCCAATTATTTTTCCTCTCTCATCACCCAACCACCACTATACAATATTTTTATTATTTACTTTTTAATAATATTCAATATTTATTACTAATTGATAAAAAAATTAATTAAATAAATACATAATTAGCGTTTTTAGCATTAACTAAATTAAATGTACAAAAATATTATTTATTTTTTTTAGAGTGTAAAAGTGGAAGATATTTCATATAAAATAAGCAAAATTATAGAAAATTAGTAAATAGCTAGAAAAAAAAGTTGTCCAAAATATTACAAAATGGGTCTCTATTTGTAGATCTCTGAAAAATAGAGCCATTGGTAATTTTTTTATTTTTTTTGGCTTTGTATTTTTTAAGATATTGCATTTTTAATATTTGTAATTGTATTATTTATCTAACCTGTCAGAGCGCGTCAGAAATTTTGACACACGCGTCAGAAATCTGACGAAATCCAATTTTTGTTGGCTTTCTCTCAGCCAAATGGGGGAAAGCCAAAAAAAATTATATTTTACCAGATCAGGCGGTGGGTCCCACTCCCACGCCTGATCATGGTTTCAATCGTCCCATACAAATTTTTTTTTGCCAATCAACCCACAATCTTTATTTCATTCATTGTTAAGGGGGGTTTTTTAAGATCAAGTATGTAATCTTTTTTTTTTCAATTACCATTAATGATGCTCTTAGGACTCTGGGAACTTGCCTCCTCTCCCCTATTTTTCTCTCTTCTCTCTCCTCTCCCACAAAACCCTAATATTTAACCTAGGGGCTACCACCACCCTTTTGGGCGGTGGTAAGCTCCTTTTCTCCTTTTGTTACTAATTTTTAATGTTACTGTTTCTAATAAACTTCAGTCTCTCTCTAATGGAGAGTTTTTCTACCCATTTATTGGGTTATATCTACCCATATATTGGGTTTTATCTCTCTCCATGTGAGAGTTTGGAGACTTTATTTTTGGGTTTTTATGTAATTCAAGAGGTTGATTAGTTGATTGAAATTTGTGCGGGATTGCAACTGATGTCAGTACTTCGCTTACAATCACTTGAATTGAATCCAGTTCTACTTCAAAACTACAAAAGATCGATAGACCCCCTTGCAGAAGGCTGCATCAGACAACGATGTGAAAGACGAGGGTTTTCAGAAGTGTTAGATCTACTCAACGATCGTGGTTTTGTCATATTATAATTGTATTTATTTCATTTTGATATGTATTTGTTTAGTTTTGACTTCTATTGTAGATGTCGTATGTCTTTGAATCAATTAATTAATTTTTAATTTAAAAAAAAAGGATTAATTAGGACTCTATGTCTATATCATATATCAACCTTCAATAGTAACCCAACGTGACAAATTGTCAATCACAATACTTCATAAATTTGTACTAAAAGTGATATTTTTTAATCAAGAGTGCGTCTTGGGTATAGCATGCTACATCATAATTTATTGTGTAAGTGTAACATGCATAATGACATAGACTTTAACATGAATGACATGGACTATGCAAATAATGACATAAATTTCATGTCATTTGAGTTTTTTTTAACAAAAGAAGTGGTGCTTTGTGAGTTGTTACACCATAATTCATGGTGTAACAATTACACCGAAGAATTTGTATTTAATCAATCATCGACTGTGACCAAACCATTATATCCGTCCCTTCAAACATTATGATTGTTTGGCTGAAAGTCGAAAGTGTAAAATCCTGTACAATCTTATTGCCAATGAAGTTTCTATTTCATGAGAAGTGTAAAATGTCATTTGGTCGAGTGTACCATGAGAAATCCCGCTTACCTAATAGAGATTGTAAGTTGACTCCCTATAATAGTAGGAAAAGTTTCCGAAAAAGTAGCACTTCCTAAATTTATGTCTACCAAACAATTCTACAATTTTTCACTTCTATTAAAATCTCCACTTCCTTATTTTTCATCTCAATCAAACAAGTTCTAAGACATATGATTAGTTTTCATTTAAATCACACAAACATAACTTTCTCCAACTCATTCTATCTCATTATGTGAATTGTGAGAATTGATTGTTTATTAGGGGAGTATGATGGTCTTAGTTGTGGCGACTGCCAAGTGGGTCAATTCTCATTTGCATTGGGTTGAGTTTGATTTAGCTATTTACGTTCATACTTACTCTAATCCTTTTTATTTTAAATTTAGACAACAAAGAATTGGAAACTAAGATCCTAGCTAGCTTTTTTTTTAGATATTCAGAGTCATATGATATAATGACCTAGAAAATAGTCATACTTATTGTAATCAAAAAAGAAATTGGAAAACAAAAAACCGATAAAGAACAATGCCCTACTTTATGTGGTTTTAATTGAGATAATATAATTATAAAAGTGAAAATATAAGATTATGAATTAATTGAGATATTGAATTAATTGAAGTTTCAAAATTTCAAATAATTTTTGTTAACAATTTTTGCTCTTCGTAAAAGAATGAATTATATCACTTATATAAAGATATTATCAAAGTATAGATTCGTCAAGATTTACTCAAGAAGGGATGAGCCGAGCCACATAGATATTCCATCACATATTGGTCCAGAGGACCACATTTTCCCATCCTTATTTCGTTTGGGCCTGACACAATTTGGATCATTTGCACCATATGCTATAAAAACGGGCCTTCATGAACTTATGGAACAAGACATATGGGCCTATTGTTAGCAATGGAGCGCCTATACTGTCACTCTTGTTTCAGAATTAGTTATAAAACGGGCCTTCATTATTGATATGAAGAAGAAGTCATGATGTACAAAATGAAAGTATTGTTTTAGATAATAATATCTACTCAACACCAAATCTCAATCAACCTTACAACATAAACTTCAAACCAAAAGCAAGTTAGTGTCATTTATGTTCAAGTCAAATTAATAGATTAGATAGTATGGTAAAAAGATTCATCGAACCGGTTTCTTCACGAGATTGAAAAAATCGAAACATAACCTACTCCTTAGTCATCATTATATGAATTACATGGATCACACAAGTCACCTTTTATCCACAAATATTTTTTTTTTGAAAGAGAAAATTCATAAATTGAAGGCCAAACGACATCTACAATTGGTATTAAAGAAAAATAAGATACAATTAAACAAGGCTAGATCAAATTCATCTTCGAAGGAACTACAATGAACCAGATCGAGCAATACAACGCAGCCCCATTGTATTTGCTGAATCAAGCAGCTATTGATGAGGAAGTCTATCATTCTGATGTAGTTTAGGAAGAACATTCTTGACCGAGTCATGTTGACCGCATTCGAGATTCTAATACCTTCATGTTGAGTCTCGAACTGCAACCAATGAGAACAATTTCTCATATCTAAAAACAAAAAAACCATACTCACAATTCCCATAGGGGAGAAGGAGATTTCCAAAACAGAAACTAAAAACCCCATAACAGGGTTTGAAAAGATCTCATAAAGAGAGACTAATTCATTAAACAAAACAAGAAAATGAATTAAAAACTGAAAATAAAAGGGAAAAAGGGGCTTACCATGGATGAAATCATCCATGGCAACCCCTAACCGATGAAGGAAGGAGTAGGGAAGGCAGGCTGAAAGCAGAAAGAGGGGGGGAGGCTAGGTCAAAAATATAATGATAGATTATAAGACTATTCCAGGAACTCTAACCATCAGCTTCAACTTTTGGTTGAGTTGGTATTGGTCATTTGACATGTAATCTTATTTGTTCTGAAATCAAAAGAACATAAATTAAGAATGAATGCTAAACAAGTAAATATATGAAATATGAGTCATTTTTACAAGGAATGATTGGTCTTTTCCTCTACCAATGCATACCAACTCTAGTGTATATAACAAAACGAGCTAAGCGATGTATCTGCGCATAGAAGGCAACACCAACTATAAATCACTCAATGATATATCTCTACAAATTGTGTTTGTCCTCTGACAATTTTTTTAAAAGATCTTTTTTTCGACCTGAAACGGAAATTTCTCTTTTTCAATAACCTTTATCTCTCCCTACCACCACACCAACTACCCACCAAACCACACCTCGATACCAACAACCCACCAAGCTAAGCCACCCTTCCAAACCTGGTTTCATTTTCGATCTCTTGCATGCTATTTGATTGACTAATGACTTTTGACTTTTATGTGATAAAAAGACAAAAAAATATGTTTGTTAAATGAGTTATAAGTTTATGTATAGGCCCTGTTTGACAAATAGAGTTTAGCTGTTAGAGTTTAAAGTTTGTTGTTAGAGTTTTAACTTTTTGTTGCCAGATTTGATCACGATTTGACAACTTTTTTTATAAATGTGTTTGGAACAATTAACCGATTCTTCAAGTCTTATCGCCAATTTGTTTGTGTGAAATGACATTTAAAGACATTTTAATACATATGGTAGTATTATTATTAGAGGCAGAAAAGTCATTGAACATATTTTTACCTAATCCTCTAAAGAAAAAGCTCCTATTAGGAGCTTTTACATTTTGAGAGTTTTTATTCCAAAACTCTCTCTAAAACTCTCTTTTACCAAACACCCCTTTTAGAGTTTTTGACTAGTCAAAACTCTAAAAGTGGTCCAAAACTCTCTTTTTGCTCCAAACTCTAATTGCCAAACACCCCCATAAAAACTGAGTTTTAAGCTTTCAAGCAAGATGAACAAACTAAAAGTTGATTACAATAATAATGCAAATTTTCTTTGTGCTATATTTGGCAACACTTCTCTCGCACCTTGAATGATAAGGTGTTAAAACACTCTAAGGTGCTTAAATGATTTACCATGTTTTGCATGTAGATGATTTTTTTTTAAAAATAGAGTTTAATTTGAATAATAACAAAATATATTAGGGCTAATTAGCTAGAACAACACGAACTATGCCTCAAGTGTACTGAACATCACAACGTTTGACGGGTGCAATATGTAGCAATAACTTCAACTCGAGGTGCAACGCGTAGCATAAATATGAGCGGAGGTTCGATATTCCGCCAGAATTATGAAATCTTAAATATTTTATTATTTTCTTTTTACAATTAACCCTTTTATTTATTCCATCCTCTTCTTTTTTTTTCTTTTTCTTTTTCTCTATCTTCTTCTCTTTCAACTTATGTGCAACTGGTTTGAGCAAAGGAAGAAGAAGACAGCCAGGCTCGAAGCATCTCTTCCTCCTACAGCCACACCACGGTAATCTAGTGGGAGTTTTTGGGGGTAGATGTAGTCTCATTTCCTCTCTTTTACATTCTCCAAAGTTGCTGCATCTGCGGGACGTCGACGACACTCACGAGTTGCATTACTGTTCTTGTTATGTCGTTAACGTTGCCTTGCTTATCAACTTCACTTGTGTCATTGTACATAGAGCGCCAATCTAAACATTAGACTTTGTCATGCCTTCTAACCATGGTGAAGGTTAATGAAAGTAATGAAATTGCAAACGTAAGGTTAATTGAAATAGGGAATTTAAGTTGGGAATTTCAATTGGAATCGGAAATAGAGAAGGAAGTTGAAAGAGAAGAAGAAGAGAGAGAAATAAAAAGGAAAAGAAGAGGAAGGAATAAATAAAAGGGTTAATTATAACAAAAAAAATAATATTAAAAGATTCAAGATTCAAGAATTTCGGCGGAATCTCCGATCTCCGACCATATTTATGCTACGCTTTGCACCTTGAGTTAAAGTTCGTGCTACGGATTGCACCCGTTAAAGGTTGTACTGCTCGGTGCACTTGAGGCATAGTTCGTGGTATTCTAACCAATTTACCTTATATATATATTATTGAAACGCATAGACAAGATTTGTAGCTCGCCAGGTGTCATCCTTCTTCGATTCTTCCTCTCAAATGCTGACATGGACCACATGGTGTCAAGTAATAAGTGACATGACATTTTTAAGAGGTCTCAAATATTCGACCCCTCACTATATAAGTTATTACCAACCCGCCAAAACATGACTTGTGCTTGAGGCAAAGTGCCAATTGAAACAATAAATTTTTTTGTCTTATGAAATTATTGAGGGAATCACCTGAACTCAGCAACTAATTAAGGGGGCGTTTGGTTGGTATGGGGTAAAGGGAATGGAATCAAGAAAGGGGTAGAGGGGGAAAGGAAAGTGAAACCCTTAGAATTAAAGTGTTGTTTGGTTATACATGTCATTCCTCTTCCTTGTCTTCTTACCATTCTCCCACCACCATATTCAACCACTCTCCACCCTGTGCGTCGCCGTCGCCACCGCCCCTCCCCACCTTGTAGACCTCCCCTGCTCCCGACCCTGTACACTAAGGCTGCCCTTTCCCATCTTGTAGACCGCCCTCCTCCCAACCCTGTAACGCTGCCCCTCCACGTCCTCTACACTGCGCGCACCCAGGACGTCCTCACGCGCTCCCATTCATTTGTGCGCCGCTGAGATCTTCCCTTCCCTTTAGGCCACCGCCGAATCACCCCTTCCTTCTACGCGGCCTACCGCGCCTTCCCTTGCCCATTTTTCCACGTTTTTCCAAACAAAATACTAGGGTTTTTAAGTGGGTGGGTGTTTTTCGGTGGTTGGGTTTTTAAGTGGGTAGGTGTTTTTCGGTGGTTGAGTCAACTGGGTGGACGAATCTGGTGGCTAAATGGGCAGTGCTGGTTGTTGAGGTGCAGGTGCATGTGGTAGTTGGGTTGTTGGGTGAGGTTTACACTGCAGGTGGTCGTGGTTGGGTTTGCGGCACAGTGTTGGGTGGGCAGGTGCTGGTTGAATGGGAGGTTTGGTGGTTCAGTGGTCGTGTCGGGTGATGGCTTAATGGGCAGTCTGGTAGTAGAGTGGTCGGGTCAATTGGTGGTTGAGTGGTCAAAGTGATGGTCAATGATAAGTCAAGAAAAGGGTAAGTAAAACCTTGGGGGGGTAAGGGGAATGAGTGTAGATGACTTTGGGGGTAAAGAGAGGGTAAAGGGAATCATTGAATTGAGCAAACGAACAACAAGTAAGGGAATCAACTTACTTGATTTCCTTAACCTTTCCAGTACACCCCAACCAAACGCTCCCTAAGATGCTTAAAATAGTAGAATCTTCATATAAATCGACTGATTTTTTTTCAATCCGTGTTTTTTTCTCTCAATTGCTAACCCCACTATACACGCATTATGTCTATGAGCTTCGTATGTGTTGCTATTTTTCGTATCCACACTACTCCACAGATCCACTTGGATCCGCGAAGCCACATTTTATGTCTTTAGCTTTACATGCTAACTCCTCTTTCCACTTGTTTACTTCCTTACAAAACGATACTCTTTACTTTTCTAAGGATTTAACGAAAAGAAATACCTAAAAGTGACGTGTTTAGTCATTAACTCATTATCCAGTTTCTAATAAGTATTTCTGAGAGGTGCAAAGTAAATGAGTTGTTATAGTTTGGGAATTAGCTAGGACAATAATATTTGCTAAATTGATACTCACTAGTCAGTCACTTCTAACATAATAATTAATATACTTTGACAAGCATAAAATTTTAGGTGTGTTTTTATTTTTTATTTTATTGTTGCTGGTTAGAATTTTTTTTAGAAAATTTCACATGAGTAGTCTGAACTATGGCTGATATAATCTCAACCATTGGTGGTGCCTTCTCAATATAATCCAGTGACCTGAAAAAAAAAACCATTTTAAATGTCAAAAATTGATATGTCAAACTCTAGTCGGCTATCGGAGGGAGGGCACTTGAGATCATGTTGGGAATACGGATGGAAATAGATGATGGATCATCCATCATCTGCTTAACCCGGTTTTATTAAGAGGGTGAAAACCCGAAATAAACGGATACAAAAGCGGGTGGCGGGTGAAGCGGGCGATGGATGCGGGTCGGATGTTGGTGATATTTTTTTCATCCGTCACCCGACCCATCACCCGCTTAACACCCACCTATCATCCATTTTGTCAATTACACATGTTTATTTACTTACTTTATTAAATTTTGTTGTTGAAAATTTTAAAAAATATGTATCTTATGGCATAATTTTTTGTAAAAATTGTTATTTATCTCCTCACCCGCTAACCACCCGTTCACCCTGTTACTACCATTTTTAGATGCTCAATAGCATTTATTATGGTACATTGTATTAGACCTCAAAAAGTCTAATTTGATTTTAACGTGAAAGCCCAATTGGAGTACAAAGCCTGGTGGATAAAGTCAACACAAGTCAAAGTCAATACGAGGAAATTCCCAAGACCATCAAGAGATGAAAGTCAAGAATGATAAGCGTTTAAGCGGTTAAATAGCAATCATTAGACAAATCCACGTAAGGAAGAACGTGTAAGGCTACAGTTGTTTAGCGCCAGAAAACGGTTGAAGGTGCGAATCAAAGATGATTCAAATGTTTTCCCCCCCAAGTAAGCATGGAAGTTACGCATCATGCTTCTCTATAAATAGAAAAGCGATTATCAAGCAAACAACAACAACACACAACACAACTTGCAAATTACTCTTTTCTTAGCGTAGCCTAGCTCTAGCCTAGCCAACCCCCTTCTGGGGTTATAGTTTAGTCCTTAGATGTAGAATATGTTCAGGCGACAAATCCTGTAATTCTCCGATTGAAGCAAGGAACCATGGAGGTAACGCCCTTCGTGTCTTCCCTTTAGTTGTCCAGCCTGGCTTATCCCCTATGTGTTGTAAAATCCTTTCTTAAAAGTTTGTGGCATGTATGGGAATGTTGTGCTTTAAATTATTGAGTGCATTGACTTGTTTGCAAAGTCAACCAACTGATTTTGCACCAACAAGTTTTTTGGCGACCACAGTAGGAAAAGAAGTTTCATAAACATTGTGAACTTTCTTCTTCATACTTTCGAAAAACCAACTGTAAAATAAAAACGGTTGCTTTTAAGAATATGCCGGATACACGTTCTAAAAAGAATAAGGAAGTTGCTCAGGAGGGAACAAGTTTCCAAAACATGGAAATAAGCTATTCAACTCCTTCGAAAAATAGGGCGCAGAGTAACAATGGTGAATCAGATCACCATACTCACGAAGAGTCAAATGGAGAGACCCCACAAAGGGAAAGTTCATCTCCAAGTAATACTGGTCGTGGACTTGTACAACAAATGTATGAAAAGTTTACGGAGATAGTAAAGAATTTACTGTTAGAAGCCAGAGAGAGTCAGATACAACAATTTGACTCCAATTATAGGACTCTAGCCCACGAATCTGCCAGGGTCTTCACAGATATCCTCCAAAGAATAAGTGAGGAGAATAGAGAGACCAACTCTAGGCAGATCGACAGAATACTTGTAGATATCAATGATACTATGAGTGCAACTTTCACGGCAATGTCGACATCTCTTGCCACTGAAGTAGTTACTCGTCTAGAACCACTAGTCGAAAAACACTATCAGTTAAATGAGAAACTAGTTAAGGTCTTAGAAGAGGTCCCCTTGAATAGAGCAAGAGAAATCCTGGTATAGAGCCAGATGTTCCCCCACTAGGTTACCCTCTAAGGGTACATTTCTCCCACCCTGAAAATAGAGATATACTTATTTCAGGCGATCCACAAACTTCCTCTCATGCACACGAAACAAGGGCCATACCCTTGAGTCATGGAGAGGGTAATCATGGGAACGTTAGGAGAAGTGGTGAAATGGCAGCGGGCGTGAAGCCAAGCTGGCACCAGGCGTCAGGACATCACCAACCTTCGTTTTCCATGGGTGGTGGACAAATTGGTGACAACACACATCAATCTAGACCATCACAAGGAGGACAAAGGCAGGATGCGTTTGTTATAAATAACAATAGTATATCGTATGCGTATGCACCTTTCAACCAGCCAAATGTGGCTGGAAGTCCTTCTTTACCCTATGGTTACACGCCTCATAACCAACCAAATATGGCCGGTATGCCGCATTATGGGAATACCTCAGGGTATAATCAACCCCAAGCTCCTTTTGCCCAAGCAACTGGCACTCGTCAACAGAGGGTGCCTACAAATGGGCAAACATTCCTACCGCAAATGGCGCAAGGTGCAACCAATCCTGCTTATATGCAATACCAGGAGACTCCTATGGGAGGTTATCAAAATCAATCTTTCAATCATAACCCCAATTCTGTATATGATCACATGGGAAATATGGGGAATGGGAACATGGGGTATCCAGGAATACAAATGCATCATGATCAATTGGTAGCACAAGTTGAGGCGCTAGTCCAAAGATTAGAAGGGGAACCTTCTAGGAAAAATCAGAGGCAAATTGGTCAAAAACCTTACCCTGAATGGATTGATAAAGCCAATCCATTTCCTAGAATGTTTAAAATACCTGACTTCACCTTGTTCTCAGGCAATGATAGAGTTTCTGCTGAAAAGCATTTAGTTAGGTTCAATTGTTAGTGCAGAGAGGCAGCTGACAATGATTTCTTAAAACTTAGAATGTTCTCCATGTCTCTTACTGAGACTGCTTTTTGGTGGTATACTAATTTACCGCCAAATTCCATTCACTCGTGGCAAGACATGCATGTGCAATTTACAAATCATTTTGCACGCACTGAGCCCGGGGTGACCTTAAGTGATTTGGCTAGAATCCAACAAAAGTTAGGAGAGTTTATAGAAGATTACCTATCTAGATGCAAAATGGCCAGAATCAGGTGTCATGTGAGCATCCCTGAAAGAGAATTTGTACAAATGGCTCAAGATGGAATGTTAATTCAGTTTCGAAAAAGGTTTGATGGTCATGCTTTTGGCGATTTTGTTGAATTAGCAGAATTGGCCGTGAGGTATGAAAGAAACCTGCAAGCTGAAAGCGCAGTAAGACACCATAACTTCTTTGCTCAGAATGACGAGCCCTTCCACTTTGAAACTGCACAAGAAGTGGACGTGGTAGAATTCATTCAAGGAATACCTTATAAGTGTACTCCTCTAGAGAAGAAAGATTTTATGGCTCTAAAAGATATGAAGTCTGAACAAAAGAGAAAATATACACTACTACAAAAAGCGTGTTTTCGCGACGCTTTTTGACATTTTTGGCGACCCCAATAAGCGTCGCGAAATTTGCTCGGGACGCTGTCAAAAAGTGTCGCGCCAATTGAGTAGGTAAATTACGACGTCTAAAAGCGTCGCCATTCTCGACGCCTAACAGAGTCCCCAATTGTTTCATCGCGTAAAAGCGTCTCCATTCGCGATGACTTGCAGCACCTTGCCGCATCTAAATCTAGACGCTTTTTGGCGTCGTGAAAAGAGAAGTTGGCTTCAAATTTTAATATTTGTTTGGCAAAATTTCATGGCTAATATGTATTTCGATTTTTATAGTCCTTTTATATATATATATATATATATATATATATATATATATATATATATATATATATATATATATATATATATATATATATAGAAGCACATACACATTTACTCTAGAATAAAACAAACATTGAAACTTGATGATATATAAGATAAAAAAAATACTTTGATCAATATATTATAAATGTATACTAATATAATTAAAATCCCTACAAATATTGCTTATTCACCAAAATCCTAGCCAATATTTTTCTATAAACATAATTGCAAATTGTATGTCGAAGTTAAGTCTAATAAAAATATCCAAAGTGAAGTAGCCTTGAAAATAAGCTAACTAATAAGATCTAGCGCGCTAGCAAAATAGATGACGATACGATGGTAGCTACTTTGAAGCCATCCGTTCTTGATCTGTTGCACCTTCATTATTTTCGAGTACCTTCAAAACGAGAAAAAAAAAAGACACAAAAATATAATCAGTAATGATAATATAAAAGTTTAGAGTTCATCAAATCGAGAACTATAATGCGGCTCATATTCTAAAGTAATCTTGTCCATAATATTTGATAACAAAATGATCCCGGCTGTTCATAATTTTACATTTTAATATATAGCACTAACAATTTAAACCCAAAAGCATCCAAAGCATATACTATAGTATAACGTAAACCTTAAACTTACAAATCTAGCCAATAGAAAATTTTGGGTATTATAGAAGAGAAAAGGATTACGATGAATCCCATAAAAGAGCAGAATCCTAAGAAAGTTGACAGCAAGAAGGAGAAAAGAGGAGCACTGAGTTTTATATTGATCAAACAAGAAACATACAGTATGCCCAAGAACCATATAGATCCTGTTCTACACAAGTCCAAGAAGAGGAAAACAACAATCAAGCATCCAATTTACAAAGCGTAAAACCCTACCACCACTCGAAACGAAAGCAAGCATAAACAGACAAAGAATACACCGCAACAATCTTCCATACTTTCAGCGCTTAGAGACCTACTTCATGACATCTTATAAGACATATTTTGAGCATTTATCAGCAATTGAAATTCATTGCACAACTCGTCAATGATGAATACAACCAACCACTATCAGACTCCAACACTAATAATAAGACTCCAACACTAATAATAAAAACTTCCAATCAAAAGAATATTAAGCAGAAATTTCAAGATAATGCTTCCTATACGGTCGAAGGAAAGAGTGAGATATTTCATATAGATTCACAAAAAAACAGCTATCTTCTGCTCCTATTCAGTGACAACTTTCAATTCCACAACACACACCTGGAAACCCAACTCTAGCATGAAATGAGTAGCAAAGTATTAAACACTAGCTATATAGTAGAGAGAATGAGGGCTGAGATTTCTAACATATTATGTTGTATAAGAATTATTATCTGCTCATTGCTTTTCTTGCAACTTCCTACTGAGATTTTGTGAATGAAAGAGGTGGCTTGAAATAGAAATTGCATTAATCAAGGCTTCTTTCGAATAAATAAAAAAGAAATAGAAATTATGAAGGTTAGAATAAACTAAACAATCATTTTCAACACCATTGCTAACACCAACTAAGAATCAAACTTATTTTAACAATCTAGCGATGGAAAAGCCAACACCAGTGAGAGAAGTTATTGGAAAATCATAACCATCTTATGTAATTTGTTGTAGCTACCTGACAGTTCTCATCAATGAACCTACTCCATCTTCACGATTGTTGCATCAACATTATCCCCACCTAACCAGAAGAAAAATAAAGTAAAATTACTCAACAGTAACTTCTTAAATTATACTTAACACAACCCCCCCATACACACACAGGTAAATAATATTATCCCACTTGTGAACCTCACACACTAATCTTATGCCTGCAATAACAGATAGGTTTTTACCTACTAGGAATGTTATATGGAACTATGGAAGCAATGACAAAACTAGATGGTAGCAGGCAGCCAGGCTCTACTTCAAGGTTCATGATTTATCCTTTTTTTGTGTAAATAATACTCATATTTCATAATCAACAACTAAGCATTAGAGTTCACAGGGGACACCCTGATCCATTATAGCCAACATGCTTCTCCTCAATTTGTATAAACACTTTTTACTTCTCCTCAATTTGTATCAACACTTTTTTAGCCTTAAGATCACTGAATATTAGGCAAAATGATGGACAAAGAACAATAATGAGTAAACGAGAGGTATTCCAGAGAAGAAAACCCCATAATTTGATACGTCAAGATAGCTGCAAATTTGAAATTTCTTTTACCAGTAATGAGGAAACTACAGATGAACTATAACGTGAACAATTGTCAGAGCAAGCTCACTGGTATCCTAGTCCCACAAACCCAGCAGGACTAAAATAACTTTGCTGCTCTTTAGGTCCAAAATGCAAAATCTTAGGATTCATGACTAGACTTTATTTCCCAGTAAGACTCTTGGCAAATTATAAATATCAGAGCTCGCACAAAAATATACTAATTCCTACATAAGGGACAATAGTTAGTTGATAATAGAAACACATTCCTAGGTAGACATTAAATTGTAAGGTCAATGACATTGAAAAACATGGGGTTAAAGATCACTTGTAGCTCAGTCGGCTAAATCACCTGTTTAGTAAGCAGGTGTTCTTGCGTTTGACTCTCAAAGTCTCAGTGTGAGCATTTACTTTTTTTCCACTAGTGAACTTAGCCTCCTTACAATCATCCTTTAATTGAAATTGTTGCTGAATTTTCAAAATCTCCACTATAACACAAAATAATACAACTCAATGTCAAACACGCAAATTTTGACAAAGTAGAATTTCAACACAAACAGACCAAATTGGATTCAAAAACTAAAGCCAAACAAGACCTTAAAAACCACGAAAACTCCATAAGTTGAAGTTATACTATTATTTGATATTTATCAACTCCTCTTGCCATACTAATTGAAGGGTTAATTAAGCAACTTCAAACTAATAATGCAAATTTATAATAATTGAAGGCTTAATTGAGCAATTAATGACCAAATAAGACTCGGATATTCCAAACAAAATTTATAACACGGGTCTAGAAGTTCCAATAGAAACAAAGAGAACCCATAAAGATTTTCACAAACCTTAGCACCAATTGAAGCCTTAAAACGCTAACTAATTAATAAGATCTAGCAAAAAAGAATTTCGTTGTCGAATTGTGTAATGTGTGCAGCTTCCATGGAAATTTCAAGAAAATTCGATGTCAAATTGCAGAATTTTTATGGAAATTCGAAAAATCGATGAATGTTACTGCATTGCGTAAAAAAGGACAATCATTCGAGACAAACCTGCTGAAGACTTGTATTGAAATTTCCAGAAATTCGTTGTCAAATATTTCAATTTCGCGAAAATCTTCGCAATTGCTTTAAGACTGATAGGAGGTTGAAGATGAACAGTTTAATGAAGAAATTGAAGAAATGAAAAACAAAAAAAAAGAAAAATACGGTAAGAATCGGAGACATACCTGCTGGGCGCACGAACTGAATAGTGAATTATGCTAGATTTGAGACTGAGATTGAATTGTGAAGAATTAGGGTTCGCGCGTGCGTGGTGTACTGGGAAGTGGGAAGTGGGAAGTTAGAGTAGGCGGTTTTGGTTTTGTTTTTGTTTTGCTTCTAGTATAGGATTCCTAAGGTGATGCGCTAATTAATATAACACGTGCACTGCACGTGTCCTAAACGACGCCTAAAAGCAACGAAGCATATTGACGACGCCTTTAAGCATCGAGGATAGGCGGGAATTTGCAAACCCCCCAACGCCTATATCCACGCGTCGAGGACAAAGCGTCTCGAACGTATGGCTTTTGTAGTAGTGATACTTTTGATGCTAAGAAATCTGATGCTAAGAAATCTGATGCTATTTTCGACTGGTTATTATCTAACAAAAAGATAAAATTGATAGGAAGGCATAAAGTAAGAACTGCTGAGGAAGTTAAGGGTAAAAAATACTGTAAATGGCATGATGTAGTAACTCATGACACTTCTGAATGCATTGTTTTTAGAAACAAAATCCAGGATGAAATTGATAAGAAAAATATCATGTTTCCTGATGAAGAAGATGTTAATATAGTTGGGGTAGATGAACCATTTGAACTATTCAGTGGAATGGTAGAGACTAATCATGTTTTTACTATTACTTTGTAGGCATCTCAAGCTACCGAAATAAGTAACCAACTCTTCAACAGATTGCTCGATGAAGGAATCTTGGTTATGCCAAATATAGCCAATGAAGAAGGATTGAAGGATATGTGCAGATGGCATATGAATGGATCACATACCACAGATCAATGCCAAGTTTTCAGAGGGTTCCTAACTAGGCAGTTAAGTCTCAAAAGACTGGTTGTCTCAGAAATGGAACATCATGCCATGGGGTTAGAAGCCTACAAGGCCAATTTAGCCAAAGCTAAGATGCCTCGTGATGCCAACCTGGCTCCATTAATGCTTGAGGAAAGAGCTAAAACCTACAAATAGGCTGCTCAGAAATTCCCATTGCAAACTAGGGCAGTAGAAGGATTGAAAGCCTTAAGAAATGGTATGTGCTCACCATGTGCAGATAGGCTAACCTTCGAAATGGTTAGAACTCAAATTATCCCAAATGATCCTACCTATGTGCTTGTATACCAGCGTCCATTCCAGAAAAGGTCCAGAAGTCAAGGACCTAAGAAACAGGACAACCCCAGTTCAGGTCCTCTCTTAAAAGGGAAGGAAAGAGAGTCAATTCAAACTCTTGTGCCTAAAATTCTTAAAAGAAGGGTGAATTCCCATGGGGACCAAGTAAGGCCAATGATCAAGTCAGCAGCTAAGCCATGGCCATAATCGGACGTCCAAAACTTTCCTAAAAGTAGGACAATAAAGATGAAAGAGTTGAGTATGAAAGCTGTTGCAGCAAGGGCGCAAATCAGCACTCAAAATGTGCAAGAATCCCTTATAGCAAACATCAGAATTGACGAGGAGGCATTACAAACTGGAATCACTAAGTTGTTACCTTTGGAAAAGGAACAATATGATCCACCACTTATAAGAAGTAGTGATCAGCAGCCTCAGGGGAATGACTCTCTTATGAAAGAGAATCCGGAAAATGGCTTTATTGAGGACTATGATTCAGAGTTTGGATATGAGGATTTGGACTTATTGGTTTCTGATAGCGACTTAATTCTGGATGGAGATCCACTAATGGGTGAACCTCAAACAGAAATAGGAGAGGAGCGAGACGCGCAGTGCAATGTGGTCATGCTACCAACAGAATTCAAGAAATCAGAAGACCAACCAGAATTTCAGACCAATGCTACATCATGGGTAGATGAAGTTAATAAGGAAGAAAGGGCAGGTAATTTTAAAATTACTTCTTCTCGAAGCTTGTCATCTTATTTGAATGCATCTCATAAGAAAGTGCCTAAACAAAACATCTCTAAAAGCTATCCTAGAGAAATTAATCATAGATAAAATCTTTAGGCCAGTTGATGTCAATAATAAGCACACTAAAGCCATATTTCTAAATGTGGACTTTGAGGGAATCCGATTAGGCAAAGTATTGGTAGCAGACACAGGAGCTACTGTTAATATTATGCCACTCTATATATTTCGAAAACTGGGGAAAACGAGACAAGATTTGCATAACATACAAATCAATATAACTGGTTTTTCTGGTTTATCTGAAAAAGTGGAAGGAATGACTATCTTAAAGATGAGAGTAGGAACTAAAACTACCTATATCGGTTTCTTCATAGTCGAAAATGGTACTCATTATAATGCCATACTAGGAAGAGATTGGTTACATCATAATTATGCTATTCCATCATCACTCCATCGAATTTTAATTTTATGGAATGGTGATACTTATGAGATGGTTCAAGCAGATGAGGAAGTTTGTCTAATTACATCTCCTGATTCTGTCTTTGTTAGGGACTCTCTAAAGTCAGTTCCTACCATCAAAATTGAGGTTGCCTTAAAACTTGCGTCACAAACTCACCAAGAAGTAGAAAACTCAGGTTCAATTCTCATTGAAGAAGCTAATGCCGCCCCAGAAGTTGAAGACATTCAATCAAAATATGAATACGTTCAACAGGCGCCAGACTATGATCAACCCTTAGCTCTCATTAGTTTGTAGAGTTTAGGATGTATTTTCCTTATAAAGTTTATTATAATTATAAACCAGGAAAAATGCTGTAATGGGTTTACCTGTAACATCTCCGATATTTTAAAAGATAAATTTCTAAAATATGCTTAATTTAATGAACATTAGACAGTAGCGGAAATACTGTCTATCGGAGTATTACTTTCTAACCATAATAAAAGGTTGTCTAATTATCATAACTAAAGATTAATTCTCCAAATATTATCCAAAGTGAGGTTATAAGCCTCTTACAACCCAAGTCATCAAAATGACGAAATTCCAAATGTCATAAAGTAGATGATGATAACAAAAGATCGAAATTCCTATCTCTCACTCTAGCCCGTTAACCACTCGAATCATTAGCTTTCTTCACCTGCAAAATATATAAATATAGGGGTCCACAGTCAGTGGGGAGCAACTAGCAGTCCTCCCAGGTTAAACAAGATCAAATAAGCTAATTACGGAAATCAACATCGATTATAGTAACCACAAAGTATCATGAACATCCACAACATCGCCAATAATCATAATTCTTCGTAAAAATAATAATATGCTCAAAATAACCATTTATATCAAAATAGACTCAATTTCCAAATCCAAATCCAAATCCAAATACCTCCCCCAAATAATCATTCCACACAACATCACAACAATCGGCATCGAGGGGAGAATCGAACGCAAGTGGATAGATGTACACCCAGCTCAAGATACAACCACCCACGGTTCCTACATGATAGAAGTATTAGGACACGCACACCCGACTCAAAGATACGATATCCTATGTCTAAGAAATGGCCATAACTTCCAAGTGCTAGTTTCAACGCACCCAGCCTCGATGCGCCGTACCCGGCTCAAGACAACCTAACACCGGACGACGACTAATATCAAAGCGGACTTACGTACCCCGGCTCAAAGACGTAAGTTAACTCTATGTACCCACTCAAGACAAGAGTGACAGTTCATACCAAGGGACCCAACTCGCCCCATAGGATTTCTCTTCCTCAATAAAACAAACCAATGTACCCAACTCAAGACAAAGGTAATGACTCAATAAAATATCATTTCAAAATATCTCTATGTACCCAATTTCGACAAGAGTAAACACCATCTCAAAACATCTCTTTGCGCCCAACTCGGTGCAAAGTAAAAATCATCTCAATACAACACTTTGTACCCAACACATTACAAAGTAAAAATCATCTCAACAACACTTTGTACCCATCACAGTACAAAGTAAAAATTAATTCAACAATAAGATCGTAACATAATTAAAGTAGTAGTAAACATGAGATTGTTAACGACATCATTTTTAGAACAACCTCAAATCATTTTATTTAGTGTAAAAATGAAGTTTTATAATCATCACAAAAACTTGTCAAATCGACATAAAAGTTGATGGAATCACCCAATTCAACTTAATACCAACTCAAACAATATTTTAATCCAAAAATACACAAACTTGTCAAATTGACATAAAAGTTGATGGAATCACCCAATCCAACTTAATATCAACTTAATCAATAATTTAATCCAAAAATACATACACTTGTCAAATTGACATACAAGTTGATGGAATCACCCAATTCAACTTAATATCAATATAAATAATATTTTAATCCAAAATACACAAATTTGTCAAATTGACATAAAAGTTGATGGAATCACCCAATCCAACTTAATATCAACTTAATCAATAATTTAATCAAAAATACATACACTTGTCAAATTGACATACAAGTTGATGGAATCACCCAATTCAACTTAATATCAATATAAATAATATTTTAATCCAAAATACACAAACTTGTTAAATTAACATAAAAGTTGTTGGAATCACCCAATTCAACTTAATATCAACTTAAACAATATTTGGTTTGAAAATATTCATTTGTCAAAGGGATACAAAACTCATAATTAAACTCATTGTAATTTATTTATAAATTCTTTAATTACACGTAATAATAATTAAATCTGAAACAATAAGTTTGATTAAATTCTTTTTAGTAAAACAAACTTTATAAATTAACTAACATTAATAAACAATCAAAATTTAGTTAAAAGTTGTTGTAATTATTCTGAAAATACATAACTAGTTTCGGTAATTAGGTTTTCATTATACAATAATTTCGAATTTAAATCACTAAAATAAATCAATAATAATCCAAAATTAATATTAGTGATATTAGTCACGAAATACCTTAATATTAATAAAATTTTAACAAGTTCATTTTGTTACAAAAAGATAAATTATAAATTAATAGATTTTTGAATTAAACAATTTACTAATCAAAAAAATAATAATTTGACAAATTCATACAATAGTTCAAGTAGATTAATCACGACCATAAAATGAGGATTTAAATATAAAATGAAATATCTTAAATAATTTTCGTGAGTATAAAAATAAATTTCGAAATTTAAACATATTCTAAAACACTAAAATACTATTGGATATAATTACACAATTAACAAAATAAGTTTCCAAAATTCAAATTAAATCACACCAACAAGTTAATAACATGTATGAGTTCATAAACATACTAAATATATCATTTCATCAAGATTTATACATATAAAATCAGTAAATATATATTATACACTTAAATACACATATGTAAATCGAAAATCATAATTAACAATTAAATTCACATAAATCCGAAAATTCATATATAATTCACGTAAATTCACATAATCCATCTCAAATATTATTATAACTATTTCTACTATAATGTATATTAATTAACTATAATTAACTTATTAATCAAAATTAAACTAAGATTAAAGCTAGTTACCTTAATTTCAGTGGAAAATAGAATGGAGATAATAAGAGAACATGAGCTAAGATCCTTCCTCTTCCACAAGCTCTAAACTAAATGTATCACCTTCTAAAAATATTCAAGGAAGAAATAGGTGTTAGAATTTTGAGTAGAAATTAATAGAAGAAATTAGGAATTTAATTAAAAACAACTTAAAAAATGCTATAAATAATTTTCTAAAGCTCAAAAATTGCTCAAAATTTTTATGGAGTACTAAAATGACATAGAAAGTAAGGGAGAAGCTTACTCTTCAGTTTTAGGATGAAAAAAGATTGGGTAAAAATTATTTGCTCCAATACTTTAAGTAAATAAGGAAAAAAAATGTCAAGAAGTCAAGGTAGTTGGAAGATGGAGTAATTGGGTTGGCAATGGGGTGAAAATGCTTGGAAGCTTCCTCCAACATCAGAATTTACTTCCCATAAAAATTTCAAGACTTTTGGACCAAGTTTAATAATTTTAAAGATTAAAACCTTAAAGTTAGTCAAATAGTCAAATAAGCTTATAAATGCCTTAGAAAATCCGAAAATGAGTTAATACTATGACAAATTGATTTTAATAAATTTGAAATGAGTTTTAAAATTTATAAATTAATTAATTAAAATTATTTTTACCGATTTCCTAATTTTTCTCCAAAACCGATTTTAAATTCAAATAAAATTTGAATATTGAAAATAAATTTCACAAAAATTATTTAAACCTTAGGAAAATAAATACAACATGTTTATGAAATAAAAATATAATTTTTTATGAATTTTCAAATCAAGATGAAAATTTTATTGATTAAAACAGTGAAACGTTAACGGAGTTAATTTAACACTATGAAATTAACGCGAAAAATTCGGAGTGAAATTTTGTGGTGTTACAATCACTCCCCCTTAAGAAAGTTTCGTCCTCGAAACTTAGAAACAAGGCTAAGCACCTGAGGTAAACAACTCGGGATATTTTTGCTTCATCGATTCTTTAGTCTCCCAAGTGGCCTCTTCGATCTTTTGATTTCTCCAAAGCACTTTTACCAACGGGACCACCTTTCTTCTCAAGACTCGGTTCTGACGGTCAAGAATATGGACAGGTCGCTCTTCATAAGTCAAGTCCCCGATCAACAATGATTGACTCAACGGGGATTACATGGGAAGGATCACTACGATACTTCCGCAATTGCGATACATGGAATACGTCATGAACCTTTGACAGATCAGGCGGTAAGGCTAATCGGTAGGCAACTTTCCCGATCCTTTCAAGGATCTCGTAGGGACCTATATATTTCGGGCTTAACTTACCCTTCTTCCCAAACCGCATCACACCCTTCATCGGAGACACCTTCAATAACACCTTATCCCCAACTTCAAATTCAATGGCTTTTCGACGAAGGTCAGCATATGATTTTTTTCTATCTTGAGCAGCTTTCATTTTAGCTTGGATGACTTTAACCTGCTCCACGGTATCCTTAATCAAATCTGGCCCTAAAACCAAAGAGTCACTAATATCGCTCCAACAAGTAGGGCTACGACATTTCCTCCCATACAGAGCCTCATATGGAGCCATTTGGATACTAGCATGATAGCTATTATTGTACGAAAACTCCACTAAGCTCAAAGATTTCACCCAAGACTGCTGGAATTCTAAAGCACATGCTTGGAGCATATCCTCAAGAGCCTGGATGGTTACCACCAAACACATATTTAGCACACAAGTAAACACATAGCACAAAAGTCATATAAATTTGAGAAAATATTTCCCAAGGCCATATTGGATTTCTTCCTACCCAAGTAACTCACTCTAAATCACTCGTCTTGAATCCTAAGCTAAGCAAAAACCTAGGTTTCAAAACTACAAATTTCACGGGGAACTTGTAGCAACTCTAGAGAGAGTTTTTTGGAACGTTTTGCTCTGATACCAACTGTAACATCTCCGATATTTTAAAAGATAAATTTCTAAAATATGCTTAATTTAATGAACATTAGACAGTAGCGGAAATACTGTCTATCGGAGTATTACTTTCTAACCATAATAAAAGGTTGTCTAATTATCATAACTAAAGATTAATTCTCCAAATATTATCCAAAGTGAGATTATAAGCCTCTTACAACCCAAGTCATCAAAATGACGAAATTCCAAATGTCATAAAGTAGATGATGATAACAAAAGATCGAAATTCCTATCTCTCACTCTAGCCCGTTAACCACCCGAATCATTAGCTTTCTTCACCTGCAAAATATATAAATATAGGGGTCCACAGTCAGTGGGGAGCAACTAGCAGTCCTCCCAGGTTAAACAAGATCAAATAAGCTAATTACGGAAATCAACATCGATTATAGTAACCACAAAGTATCATGAACATCCACAACATCGCCAATAATCATAATTCTTCGTAAAAATAATAATATGCTCAAAATAACCATTTATATCAAAATAGACTCAATTTCCAAATCCAAATCCAAATCCAAATACCTCCCCCAAATAATCATTCCACACAACATCACAACAATCAGCATCGAGGGAGAAGCGAACGCAAGTGGATAGATGTACACCCGGCTCAAAGATACAACCACCCACGGTTCCTACATGATAGAAGTATTAGGACACGCACACCCAACTCAAAGCATACGATATCCTATGTCTAAGAAATGGCCATAACTTCCAAGTGCTAGTTTCAACGCACCCGGCTCGGTGCGCCGTACCCATTTCAGCACAACCTAACACTTCGGACGACGACTAATATCAAAGCGGACTTACGTACCCGGCAAAGCACGTAAGTTAACTCTATGTACCCAGCTCAGCACAAGAGTGACAGTTCATACCAAGGGACCCAGCTCAGCCCCATAGGATTTCTCTTCCTCAATAAAACAAACCAATGTACCCAACTCAGTACAAAGGTAATGACTCAATAAAATATCATTTCAAAATATCTCTATGTACCCAGCTCAGTACAAGAGTAAACACCATCTCAAAACATCTCTTTGCGCCCAGGCTCGGGCAAAGTAAAAATCATCTCAATACAACACTTTGTACCCAACACATTACAAAGTAAAAATCATCTCAACAACACTTTGTACCCATCACAGTACAAAGTAAAAATTAATTCAACAATAAGATCGTAACATAATTAAAGTAGTAGTAAACATGAGATTGTTAACGACATCATTTTTAGAACAACCTCAAATCATTTTATTTAGTATAAAAATGAAGTTTTATAATCATCACAAAAACTTGTCAAATCGACATAAAAGTTGATGGAATCACCCAATTCAACTTAATACCAACTCAAACAATATTTTAATCCAAAAATACACAAACTTGTCAAATTGACATAAAAGTTGATGGAATCACCCAATCCAACTTAATATCAACTTAATCAATAATTTAATCCAAAAATACATACACTTGTCAAATTGACATACAAGTTGATGGAATCACCCAATTCAACTTAATATCAATATAAATAATATTTTAATCCAAAATACACAAATTTGTCAAATTGACATAAAAGTTGATGGAATCACCCAATCCAACTTAATATCAACTTAATCATTAATTTAATCAAAAATACATACACTTGTCAAATTGACATACAAGTTGATGGAATCACCCAATTCAACTTAATATCAATATAAATAATATTTTAATCCAAAATACACAAACTTGTTAAATTAACATAAAAGTTGTTGGAATCACCCAATTCAACTTAATATCAACTTAAACAATATTTGGTTTGAAAATATTCATTTGTCAAAGGGATACAAAACTCATAATTAAACTCATTGTAATTTATTTATAAATTCTTTAATTACACGTAATAATAATTAAATCTGAAACAATAAGTTTGATTAAATTCTTTTTAGTAAAAAAAAACTTTATAAATTAACTAACATTAATAAACAATCAAAATTTAGTTAAAAGTTGTTGTAATTATTCTGAAAATACATAACTAGTTTCGGTAATTAGGTTTTCATTATACAATAATTTCGAATTTAAATCACTAAAATAAATCAATAATAATCCAAAATTAATATTAGTGATATTAGTCACGAAATACCTTAATATTAATAAAATTTTAACAAGTTCATTTTGTTACAAAAAGATAAATTTTAAATTAATAGATTTTTGAATTAAACAATTTACTAATCAAAAAAATAATAATTTGACAAATTCATACAATAGTTCAAGTAGGTTAATCACGACCATAAAATGAGGATTTAAATATAAAATGAAATATCTTAAATAATTTTCGTGAGTATAAAAATAAATTTCGAAATTTAAACATATTCTAAAACACTAAAATACTATTGGATATAATTACACAATTAACAAAATAAGTTTCCAAAATTCAAATTAAATCACACCAACAAGTTAATAACATGTATGAGTTCATAAACATACTAAATATATCATTTCATCAAGATTTATACATATAAAATCAGTAAATATATATTATACACTTAAATACACATATGTAAATCGAAAATCATAATTAACAATTAAATTCACATAAATCCGAAAATTCATATATAATTCACGTAAATTCACATAATCCATCTCAAATATTATTATAACTATTTCTACTATAATGTATATTAATTAACTATAATTAACTTATTAATCAAAATTAAACTAGGATTAAAGCTAGTTACCTTAATTTCAGTGGAAAATAGAATGGAGATAATAAGAGAACATGAGCTAAGATCCTTCCTCTTCCACAAGCTCTAAACTAAATGTATCACCTTCTAAAAATATTCAAGGAAGAAATAGGTGTTAGAATTTTGAGTAGAAATTAATAGAAGAAATTAGGAATTTAATTAAAAACAACTTGAAAATGCTATAAATAATTTTCTAAAGCTCAAAAATTGCTCAAAATTTTTATGGAGTACTAAAATGACATAGAAAGTAAGGGAGAAGCTTACTCTTCAGTTTTAGGATGAAAAAAGATTGGGTAAAAATTATTTGCTCCAATACTTTAAGTAAATAAGGAAAAAAAAATGTCAAGAAGTCAAGGTTGTTGGAAGATGGAGTAATTGGGTTGGCAATGGGGTGAAAATGCTTGGAAGCTTCCTCCAACATCAGAATTTACTTCCCATAAAAATTTCAAGACTTTTGGACCAAGTTTAATAATTTTAAAGATTAAAACCTTAAAGTTAGTCAAATAGTCAAATAAGCTTATAAATGCCTTAGAAAATCCGAAAATGAGTTAATACTATGACAAATTGATTTTAATAAATTTGAAATGAGTTTTAAAATTTATAAATTAATTAATTAAAATTATTTTTACCGATTTCCTAATTTTTCTCCAAAACCGATTTTAAATTCAAATAAAATCTGAATATTGAAAATAAATTTCACAAAAATTATTTAAACCTTAGGAAAATAAATACAACATGTTTATGAAATAAAAATATAATTTTTTATGAATTTTCAAATCAAGATGAAAATTTTATTGATTAAAACAGTGAAACGTTAACGGAGTTAATTAAACACTATGAAATTAACGCGAAAAATTCGGAGTGAAATTTTGTGGTGTTACAATCACTCCCCCTTAAGAAAGTTTCGTCCTCGAAACTTAGAAACAAGGCTAAGCACCTGAGGTAAACAACTCGGGATATTTTTGCTTCATCGATTCTTTAGTCTCCCAAGTGGCCTCTTCGATCTTTTGATTTCTCCAAAGCACTTTTACCAACGGGACCACCTTTCTTCTCAAGACTCGGTTCGACGGTCAAGAATATGGACAGGTCGCTCTTCATAAGTCAAGTCCCCCGATCAACAATGATTGACTCAACGGGGATTACATGGGAAGGATCACTACGATACTTCCGCAATTGCGATACATGGAATACGTCATGAACCTTTGACAGATCAGGCGGTAAGGCTAATCGGTAGGCAACTTTCCCGATCCTTTCAAGGATCTCGTAGGGACCTATATATTTCGGGCTTAACTTACCCTTCTTCCCAAACCGCATCACACCCTTCATCGGAGACACCTTCAATAACACCTTATCCCCAACTTCAAATTCAATGGCTTTTCGACGAAGGTCAGCATATGATTTTTTTCTATCTTGAGCAGCTTTCATTTTAGCTTGGATGACTTTAACTTCGCTCCACGGTATCCTTAATCAAATCTGGCCCTAAAACCAAAGAGTCACTAATATCGCTCCAACAAGTAGGGCTACGACATTTCCTCCCATACGAGCCTCATATGGAGCCATTTGGATACTAGCATGATAGCTATTATTGTACGAAAACTCCACTAAGCTCAAAGATTTCACCCAAGGCTATTTGGAATTCTAAAGCACATGCTTGGAGCATATCCTCAAGAGCCTGGATGGTTACCACCAAACACATATTTAGCACACAAGTAAACACATAGCACAAAAGTCATATAAATTTGAGAAAATATTTCCCAAGGCCATATTGGATTTCTTCCTACCCAAGTAACTCACTCTAAATCACTCGTCTTGAATCCTAAGCTAAGCAAAAACCTAGGTTTCAAAACTACAAATTTCACGGGGAACTTGTAGCAACTCTAGAGAGAGTTTTTGGAACGTTTTGCTCTGATACCAACTGTAACATCTCCGATATTTTAAAAGATAAATTTCTAAAATATGCTTAATTTAATGAACATTAGACAGTAGCGGAAATACTGTCTATCGGAGTATTACTTTCTAACCATAATAAAAGGTTGTCTAATTATCATAACTAAAGATTAATTCTCCAAATATTATCCAAAGTGAGGTTATAAGCCTCTTACAACCCAAGTCATCAAAATGACGAAATTCCAAATGTCATAAAGTAGATGATGATAACAAAAGATCGAAATTCCTATCTCTCACTCTAGCCCGTTAACCACCCGAATCATTAGCTTTCTTCACCTGCAAAATATATAAATATAGGGGTCCACAGTCAGTGGGGAGCAACTAGCAGTCCTCCCAGGTTAAACAAGATCAAATAAGCTAATTACGGAAATCAACATCGATTATAGTAACCACAAAGTATCATGAACATCCACAACATCGCCAATAATCATAATTCTTCGTAAAAATAATAATATGCTCAAAATAACCATTTATATCAAAATAGACTCAATTTCCAAATCCAAATCCAAATCCAAATACCTCCCCCAAATAATCATTCCACACAACATCACAACAATCAGCATCGAGGGGAGAACTGAACGCAAGTGGATAGATGTACACCCAGCTCAGCATACAACCACCCACGGTTCCTACATGATAGAAGTATTAGGACACGCACACCCAGCTCAGCATACGATATCCTATGTCTAAGAAATGGCCATAACTTCCAGTGCTAGTTTCAACGCACCCAGCTCAGTGCGCCGTACCCAGCTCAGTACAACCTAACACTGGACGACGACTAATATCAAAGCGGACTTACGTACCCAGCTCAGCACGTAAGTTAACTCTATGTACCCATTCAAGACAAGAGTGACAAGTTCATACCAAGGGACCCAGCTCGGCCCCATAGGATTTCTCTTCCTCAATAAAACAAACCAATGTACCCAACTCAGTACAAAGGTAATGACTCAATAAAATATCATTTCAAAATATCTCTATGTACCCAGCTCAGTACAAGAGTAAACACCATCTCAAAACATCTCTTTGCGCCCAGCTCAGTGCAAAGTAAAAATCATCTCAATACAACACTTTGTACCCAACACATTACAAAGTAAAAATCATCTCAACAACACTTTGTACCCATCACAGTACAAAGTAAAAATTAATTCAACAATAAGATCGTAACATAATTAAAGTAGTAGTAAACATGAGATTGTTAACGACATCATTTTTAGAACAACCTCAAATCATTTTATTTAGTATAAAAATGAAGTTTTATAATCATCACAAAAACTTGTCAAATCGACATAAAAGTTGATGGAATCACCCAATTCAACTTAATACCAAC
The DNA here is from genome assembly GCA_947648045.1 of Beta corolliflora. Taxonomy (NCBI): domain Eukaryota; kingdom Viridiplantae; phylum Streptophyta; class Magnoliopsida; order Caryophyllales; family Amaranthaceae; genus Beta; species Beta corolliflora. Next base: position 387,659 of record CANSZD010004255.1, read on the forward strand.
TCAAACAATATTTTAATCCAAAAATACACAAACTTGTCAAATTGACATAAAAGTTGATGGAATCACCCAATCCAACTTAATATCAACTTAATCAATAATTTAATCCAAAAATACATACACTTGTCAAATTGACATACAAGTTGATGGAATCACCCAATTCAACTTAATATCAATATAAATAATATTTTAATCCAAAATACACAAATTTGTCAAATTGACATAAAAGTTGATGGAATCACCCAATCCAACTTAATATCAACTTAATCATTAATTTAATCAAAAATACATACACTTGTCAAATTGACATACAAGTTGATGGAATCACCCAATTCAACTTAATATCAATATAAATAATATTTTAATCCAAAATACACAAACTTGTTAAATTAACATAAAAGTTGTTGGAATCACCCAATTCAACTTAATATCAACTTAAACAATATTTGGTTTGAAAATATTCATTTGTCAAAGGGATACAAAACTCATAATTAAACTCATTGTAATTTATTTATAAATTCTTTAATTACACGTAATAATAATTAAATCTGAAACAATAAGTTTGATTAAATTCTTTTTAGTAAAAAAAAACTTTATAAATTAACTAACATTAATAAACAATCAAAATTTAGTTAAAAGTTGTAATTATTCTGAAAATACATAACTAGTTTCGGTAATTAGGTTTTCATTATACAATAATTTCGAATTTAAATCACTAAAATAAATCAATAATAATCCAAAATTAATATTAGTGATATTAGTCACGAAATACCTTAATATTAATAAAATTTTAACAAGTTCATTTTGTTACAAAAAGATAAATTTTAAATTAATAGATTTTTGAATTAAACAATTTACTAATCAAAAAAATAATAATTTGACAAATTCATACAATAGTTCAAGTAGGTTAATCACGACCATAAAATGAGGATTTAAATATAAAATGAAATATCTTAAATAATTTTCGTGAGTATAAAAATAAATTTTGAAATTTAAACATATTCTAAAACACTAAAATACTATTGGATATAATTACACAATTAACAAAATAATTTTCCAAAATTCAAATTAAATCACACCAACAAGTTAATAACATGTATGAGTTCATAAACATACTAAATATATCATTTCATCAAGATTTATACATATAAAATCAGTAAATATATATTATACACTTAAATACACATATGTAAATCGAAAATCATAATTAACAATTAAATTCACATAAATCCGAAAATTCATATATAATTCACGTAAATTCACATAATCCATCTCAAATATTATTATAACTATTTCTACTATAATGTATATTAATTAACTATAATTAACTTATTAATCAAAATTAAACTAAGATTAAAGCTAGTTACCTTAATTTCAGTGGAAAATAGAATGGAGATAATAAGAGAGAACATGAGCTAAGATCCTTCCTCTTCCACAAGCTCTAAACTAAATGTATCACCTTCTAAAAATATTCAAGGAAGAAATAGGTGTTAGAATTTTGAGTAGAAATTAATAGAAGAAATTAGGAATTTAATTAAAAACAACTTGAAAATGCTATAAATAATTTTCTAAAGCTCAAAAATTGCTCAAAATTTTTATGGAGTACTAAAATGACATAGAAAGTAAGGGAGAAGCTTACTCTTCAGTTTTAGGATGAAAAAAGATTGGGTAAAAATTATTTGCTCCAATACTTTAAGTAAATAAGGAAAAAAAATGTCAAGAAGTCAAGGTAGTTGGAAGATGGAGTAATTGGGTTGGCAATGGGGTGAAAATGCTTGGAAGCTTCCTACAACATCAGAATTTACTTCCCATAAAAATTTCAAGACTTTTGGACCAAGTTTAATAATTTTAAAGATTAAAACCTTAAAGTTAGTCAAATAGTCAAATAAGCTTATAAATGCTTTAGAAAATCCTAAAATGAGTTAATACTATGACAAACTGATTTTAATAAATTTGAAATGAGTTTTAAAATTTATAAATTAATTAATTAAAATTATTTTTACCGATTTCCTAATTTTTCTCCAAAACCGATTTTAAATTCAAATAAAATCTGAATATTGAAAATAAATTTCACAAAAATTATTTAAACCTTAGGAAAATAAATACAACATGTTTATGAAATAAAAATATAATTTTTTATGAATTTTCAAATCAAGATGAAAATTTTATTGATTCAAACAGTGAAACGTTAACGGAGTTAATTAAACACTATGAAATTAACGCGAAAAATTCGGAGTGAAATTTTGTGGTGTTACATTACCCCTATTGTTGATCAAGTAATGAAAGATTTAGTTTTTAGAAAATACCAAGAGGATTTTCTTATAAATTCTAATGCATGTTGCTCAACTTTACACGAAACTGAATCCTTAGAAGAGGAGGATGATAAAGTATGGGCTAAAAGTGAGAATATTAAACAAGAGGTTCATGATCCACTAGAGGAAATAAATTTAGGGGATAATGAAAATCCACGAGTTACTTACATAAGTAAACTCCTCACTAACCAAGAAAAGCAGGAAATCATAAAAATTCTAGAAGAATTTAAGGACTGTTTTGCTTAGGAACATCACGAAATGCCTGTAATTGATAGAATAAATAATAGAACATAAATTACCTATCAAAGAAGGATTCAAGCCTATGGCCCAAAGTCCTAGAAGACTGGCGCCTGAACTAACAGTGCCTATACAAGAGGAAATAAACAAACTCCTCAAGGCAGAGTTCCTAAGGCCTTGCCAATATGCTGACTGGATTTCTAATATAGTTCCAGTAGTTAAGAAAAATGGCAAAATACGAATCTGCGTTGATTTTAGGGACTTAAACAAAGCTACCCCCAAAGATCAATACCCTATGCCAGTGGCTGATCTCCTAATAGATGCAGCATCAAGATATAAATACATATCTTTCATGGATGGGTATGCAGGGTATCACCAATTAAGGATTGCTCATGAAGACTGTAATAAAACGGCCTTCAGATGTCCAAAATCATTAGGCTTGTTTGAATATGTAGTCATGCCATTTGGATTGAAAAATGTTGGAGCCACATACCAACGAGCAATGGATGCCATCTTTAAGGACATGATTGGCAAAATTATGGAAGTGTATGTGGATGACATCTTGGTAAAATCAAATAATTTTTAAAACATAAAGAACATTTGATTAAGTCATTCACTAGAATGAGAGAGTATCACCTAAAAATGAATCCACTCAAATGTGCGTTCGGAGTTAAAACTAGTAACTTTTTGGGGTTTCTCATTCATAAAAATGGAATGGAAATTGACCAAAACAAGGCAAAAGCAGTCTTGGCCGCCAAGCCACCCTCTAATAAGAAGGAGATGCAAAGATTTCTTGGGCCGGTTAATTATGTTAGAAGATTCATGGCCAACTTAGTAGGAAAAACTAAAAAGTTTTCGCCTTTACTAAGATTAAAACATGAATCAGAGTTTAAATGGAACGAGGAGCATCAAATAACTTTTGATCAAATCAAACAAGATTTGGCAAGCCCTCCCGTATTGATACCTCCGAGACAGAATGGGAAACCATTAAGGTTATACCTATCTGCTTTTGAAGATTCCATTGGTAGTCTCCTTACTCAAGAAAATGAGAAGGGACATGAGCAGGCTATATTCTATTTAAGTAGGATACTGCATGACACCGAGAAAAGGTATACCATGGCAGAAAAATGGTGTTTGTGCTTATATGATGCATCCATCAAGCTCATACATTATTTCGTGGCCTTTACGGTAGAGGTAATATCTTCAACAGATGTCATAAAGTATATGATATCTCAGCCTTTTCTAAAAGGAAGACTAAGCAAATGGAGTTTACACTTACTTCAGTTCGACCTAATGTATGTGCCACAAAAGGCAGTAAAAGGTCAAGCTTTAGCTGACTTTTTGGCAACCCATCCATGTTGTGACTCAGGATTCATTGATGAAGATATCCTTCCATGGGTTTTGTTCTTTGATGGATCCAGTACTAGAGAGCAGGAGCTGGAATATATATTTTATCTCCTGATGGGATTCCAATCAAACTAGCAGTAGCCCTGAAGGGACCATGCACCAACAATAGAGCTGAATATGAAGCTTTATTAATTGGATTAGACATGTTGCTAGATTTGGGAGCTAAGAAAGCAAAGATATATGGAGACTCTCAATTAGTCATTTATCAAATAAATGAGGAGTTCAAAAGTATATCGTTAGTATCTCAGGAATATGGTGAGAAAGTACAAAGGTTGTCTAAGCAATTTAAGGAAATCGCCTTCATACACATTCCCAGAGAAGAAAACAAGGTAGCAGATCAGCTATCCCAAATAGCTTATGCTAGAGAGGAGATACCTTCACAAAATGAAGATATCATTCTCCAAGAGAAAGTCCTAGTACCTCTCATCGAGCTCGATCAAAAAAAGACCAGAGGATATATTGGAAATCTATACAATTTCAATATTAAGGGAAGAGATGAACTGGAGAAACGAAATTATTCATTATCTCCAGGACCCAACTGGAACGAAAGTGCCAAATAGAGTACAAATGGCAGCAACTAAGTTTTGCATGCAATTTGGTGAATTACATAGAAAGGATCCTGAAGGATTACTTTTGAAATGTGTGGATGCTGGAGAGGCTTTGACCCTCATGACAGAAATTCACCAAGGGTTTTGTGGTGCTTATCAAAACGGCCTAAAAATGAGATGGTTGTTGCAAGAACATGGCTTCTATTGGCCTACAATGAGAAAGGATTGTATTGACTATGCTAAAGGTTGCAAAAGATGTCAAAAGTTTAGGCCTATCAGCAGGGCACCAGCTTCAGAACTTAAGTACATCATTAAACCTTGGCCTTTCAGAGGATGGGCAGTGGATGCCATAGGGGAGATCAACCCTGCATCCACTAAGAAGCATTCATACATCCTAGTAGTAACTGATTACTTCACCAAATGGGTGGAGGCTCAGACTTTCAACAGGCTCAATACTCAGGTTGTCATAAATTTCTTGGAAGAAAAAATCTTTACAAGGTTTGGAATTCCAGAAACTATAACCTTTGATCAAGCCACAGTCTTTAGGAATCCTGATCTACTGGAATATCTTAACCAAATTGGGGTTACTATATTGCATTCAACGCCTTACTATGCTCCAGCAAATGGTCAAGCTGAAGCTACCAATAAGATAATAATCAAGGGGATCTCAAAACTCATAGATAATAACCCAAGAAGATGGGATGAGTTGTTGCTATACGCCCTATGGGCCTACAAGACCTCTAAAAGGGAAGCAACAGGGGTGACACCTTTTAACTTAGTTTATGGGCATACTCCAGTGATCCCAGCTGAAGTGAATATAAGATCATCAAGGGTAGCCCAACAAATGGGATTATCAGGAGATGATTACTCACAGGCGATGAATATCGAGATTATGGATGCTCTAGAAGTTAAGGAAGAAGCCTTAGCCAAAATGAGAATCCAGAAGGAAAAAGTTGCCCGGGCCTACAATAAGAAAGTAGTGCCTAAAGAATTCCATGAAAATGATAAAGTGTGAAAAATGTTCCTGCCAGAAGCAGCTTACAGAGATCCACAGTTAGGGAAATGGTCACCTAAGTGGCAGTGTCCTTTTATCGTTCATAAGAAAATGTCTCGAAATGCATATCTATTAAAAGATATAGATGGCAACATAAAAGATAGAGCCTTGAATGACAAATTTCTAAAGAAATATCACCCATCTATATGGGAACAACATGATCCTGTGTTTCAACAAAAACATGCAGAATTGTTTCAAACCGCAAGGGATCATTAAAATTACAACATTAATAATAATGTTATAGACATTCCAACATTATCTAACAGCTAAACTAAGGTGTTTTATGGCAGACCAAGCATTACATAGTTTTTCTTTTTGGAGAATCAAGCTTTGTTGTACTGCCATATCTTTGAATATTTCTTGCCTCAAATGAGCAAGGTTTGCTCGCCCTTGGTGTAATTTTTCCTCTTCAGTTACAATAGAGCTTTGGAGGGAAGACTTTTCATGAACAACGTTAGCCTCCTCTTTGTCTATCTCAGCTAGGCGATTTTGTAAAAATTGCCTCTCCTCAGAAAGAAGTTTTAGTTTCTGATCACAAGAACTCAGTGAATCTTGGATCTGCTTACTGAAACTTTTGAAGGATTTAGCCTGGACTTCCAAAGAAGTTTCCTCCTCCTAAAGTTTCTGAACTGAGAATTTTGGAGGTTGGACTCTTGATTCAGCAGTACATTGTTGAAGAATAAGAGTCTCTTTAACATAGTCAAGACAAGGCATCCAGTACTCAAAGCCTTGGGAAATCAGGGATTCCAGGATTTGCTTAAGAGCCTGCGCAGAAGCCTGATCATAAGGGTTGCTGGTTAAGATTAAGCAGAGATTCCAGATTTTATCTTCTTGTTTTATGTGTGCCGATGACTCATCACTGAAATGATCACTGTCGGCCAAAGTAGGTTGATCGCTTACAGGTCGATCCCTTACAATTATGGCTGTCTGCAGACTATTTTCCTCCATCCCATCAGACTCTTTCATCACACTTGCTCCTTATGCTTCCATCTGCATCATAAAGAAGAGAAGCCAAGTTAGCAAGAGAGTGAAGTCTGGTATCATAAGGACATGGACTCATATAGAGGAAATCTAAAATGAATTCATGAGGAGAGAAAGGCAGACCTGTCCCTGAAGTAGATGTTGAAGTTGATGAAGAGCCTTTGCAAACAGAAGTAATTACAAGGTGAGTACTGCTCCGCAAATATGTAACCTCTAAAGGGACAGTAGTCTTTGGAACTTCATCTTTAGCAGTAAAAGGAATTGCTATGACAATATCCAAAGGATTTGGTTCCAAGGGATTTTCGTCAAAATGACAAAATAATTCCTCTTCAGGAGAATCCACATCAAAATGATCGGTTTCTTCTACCTGGGGGGCAGTGACCCTTTCAAAGAAGGGGTAGCCACATTTTCCAACTGGGGGGCAACACCACTTGAGATGGGATGATTGATGACAAATTCGTCAATAGAGCCACCCTTTGAAACCAACTCTGGATCAATTACTTGGGGGGCATCTCCTAGAGCATTGCTGATAAAGCCAAGAGGTGATGACTTCTTAAAAGAAGAGTCACTAATAATCTTAGGCTCACTGTCATCAGTACTAGAGGAACCTGGAACAAATTAATCAGTATGCTAAGAAAAGTGAAACTTATCATAATAGGAATAAAAGTGAGATTCTTACTTGCTTTAACCCCTGGTTTCCTTTTGAAAATCTGAGATATGGTTTTGTCATCATCTTCATCAGAGGAGATGGTATACTGTGGTATTTCTGAACAAACCTCTAACTTAGGACGTTTTCTGTAGGAATGTCTTAAAGGCCTGGAGGCAGAAATACGGCCATGATCTTTCTTCTTAGAAGCTTTCGTAAAAACTCATATTGCTCCACCAACTCTTCGGGTTGGATGTCCTTGGAAGCAGAGAGACAATTATAATCTCTTTTCCTTGCAGCTCTTTTGAAAGTGTCAATCTGCTCCAGTGGTCCCATGGATTGGATGTCGTCCACAGACTGAACATCTCCATAGGAGATCCCTTGCTCATAAGCAGCATCATCTTCATCCTCCGAAGAGGTTTGAGGGGGAACCCTTTTGTCTATGGTATTCCAATAGAGCTTGTCATATCTAGACTCCATTGTCATACCATCAGGCACCCTTAACTTCTTCTTGCCAGCCTTTGCTAAAAGTCAGAAATAGAGCATGAAGAAGGTTTAGTAATATTGACTCCTATAAAAAGTTATGAAATAACTAAGGAAGGAAGATTACTTACAGCCTAAGAAGAGTTGACCTTCAAAGTTCGCCAAAGCATCAGAACACATTGAGTCATTTGGGAATACATGATCCCACCACAGATGGAAGCCTCTAACAGCTTTAGTGATCCATTTCCAAGGAGATATGGACATGGAAGTAAGGCCAAGAGTTCTGCTTTGAAGGGCTCTACCTTCTTCAAAACGACCCCTTGAAGTCCAAGGATCATTACGGGTCAAGAAGTAAGGAATAGCTAGTGTTTGGACCAATCCAAATTGTCTAGCCACCAGTTGTGGATTATAAGCCTCAAAGCCAAAAATACCCAGGCTTAGCAGCTATTAAGTCCCTAGACCTAAGAACACTACCCCAAAAGTTTCCACTCCCTAGGGAGCTAGAGAGGATGTTCGGATTTTAGCCAAGAAGGCATTGTTTGATGGTGCCAAGTTTCATCTACAACAGAAACAATCATCTTATCCGGAAAAATATTCCAGACACCAGGATTGGATTTAGAAACCAAAAAGTATGAGAAAATTAAACTTGGATGCCAAACTTCGTCTGGAGATAGGAGATTGAAGCTGACTTCACCATAACAGCTACAATCATCAAGACTTGAGAGGAACAAAAGGGGATCAAAAGAAAGATTTTCCTCCTCTGAACCCCTAGATGCTTTAAAAGCATAAAAGGGTTTGATAACCATTAGACAGGGTAGATACATATGACCCCAACAAGTCAAGAGCCAAAGGGGTATGAATCCCTTGTCAGTAGAGAATATGGGAGACTCAGAGGTATGAGTTCCAAAACCTTTGGAAGATTCTCTACTCCTAAAAAGACATCTATAAAGTTGTCCTAATAGAACAGGAGCCAAAGCTACTTCTTCAGAAGTAGAGGAGATGTTAACAGCTAAAGATGGTCATAATGTTACTACTCCTCTAGCTCTGGACATCATCAATTTGGAGAAAGCAAAGGTGAGAAAAATTACTTCCTCTTGAGAAGTAACTTCTTCATTAGTATCCTTATTGAGGAAGAAATCAACAAATTTCTGAAAGCCGCACTTACTAGCACTAGCAGAAGGACTAGCAATCTGGCGAAAAGTTGATAAGCACTGACTGTACAGCTGATTGCGTTCTTTAACATGGTGAAAGATAGGAAGTTCAATTCTATATTTACCTGTTGGAGAAGTCCCTGTAATAAAGGCAATATCAGCTAATGTCACAGTCATTGGTCCCCATCGGAACAAGAAGCAGTTGATAGCAGGGTCCCAGCATGCGAGTAAGGCAGTAGATATAGCTCCATCAAAAGGGATGGCTTCATAAGAAGCTAGTCTTAAGAATGGCAATATTTTATTTTTGGACCATTTGTCATGAAAAGGTTTCATTCGTAAAAACCATGCTCTTGCATCCACTCCTGAAATCCAACCTTTTAAAGGTTTGCTGGTCAAAGGCCAATGCAGATGTTGAAGGAATTTTGGGGCAAATGGAAGCATTCTGGACTTATTATCTTCTAGAATAATATGGTCCAAGAATGGGTAGCACTGTTGCTTTAAGACAAGTTGGAGCTTTGGTTTTTGAATCTTGAAAGGAAAACAAGGACCAATAGTGGCAATTCTATCCTCCAAAGGAATATTAGAGTCAGAGCTTTTGTTCACATACCAGAACACTTGAGACTTATAAGTCCCAAGGTTCACTCTAATGGCGTTGTATAATTGACGGGCTGCTTCAGATTGCATGGCATCGCGTTTCTTGGCAAGTGCTTCATGAATTCTTTCACTATACATGGTGAATTGAAATTTGAATTGAAATTTAGTGATGGTTGTGAATTTTTAGAAAATTAAATTTGTTTGAAACTCTCCGATCTTACTGAAATCCTTGAAAATGGTATTAATGGAGAAGACAACTAAAATAGAACAGCAAAAGAGAACACGTGCACAATACGTGATACGTTTTATTTTAGATCATGTGTAATTGGGTCAAGTTAAAGCCCAGTTTTAACAAATTAAAACATAATGTCTTGGAGTCACCTAAAAGCCCACACTAGTAGAATAATTGCTTATTGCTGCGGTGGTATTGTTGCGGTTTTACCCATACGCAGCAATATATCACGTAAAAAGAAAAAGGTAAAATATAAAATAACCATATTGTTGCGGTTTCGGCCGAAAACCGCAGCAATATGGTTTCAACGGAAAAAAGTTGACTATTTGACCAGACATACTGCGGTTTCTGACAAAAACCGCAGCAATATATTAAAAAAATAATATTTAAACCTATTGCTGCGGTTATTACCTAAAACCGCAGCAATAGACTTTTAAAATTAGAAAAAAAATTTGACGAGTCTCCACTATTACAACACACTAGGGTTCATTTCATCCCTCACATCCCTCAGCCGTTTTTCTTCCTCCCTCATCTCTCATCCCTAAACCCTCAGTCATTTTCGCTTCTCCCTTCTCGCCTCTCTCTCTCTTTGGTTTCTTCTGATAATTCGACGAAGCAGTGGACGAAATTCCTCCTCGAAGTGCACCAAAGTTCTTTTGTAACTCGATTTCTTCATCGACGATCTCAAGTGCGCTTTCTCATGGTGGTCGCTCGTCGGTTTCAAAAGGTGAGTGCCTTCTCGTCGTTTTCCCGGTGGCAGAAGTTCTTTTGTAACTCGATTTCTTCATCGACGATCTCAAGTGCGCTTTCTCGTGGTGGTCGCTCGTCAGATCTGCTTTCTCGTGGTGGTCGCTCGTCGGTTTCAGAAGGTGAGTGCCTTCTCGTCATTTTCCCGGTGGCAGGGGACGAGAGAGAACCGCCTCTTTCGTCGATTTCAATGCCTTCTCGTCGATTTCAATGCCTTCTCAATCTCTTTCCTCTCACTCCTCTTCCTCTCACTTTGCTTTCAAACAAATGAGTGATCTGTTTCGTCGATTTCGTTTTTTTCTTTTTTATTTAGGATTTTTTTTTAAGATCTGTGGTTAGGTGATGATATTTTATTTTTTCCCATTGTGTACATTTAGTTTTTCTACATCAATGAGATTTTAGGATTTCTTTAGGTAGGTTTCTGTTGTTTTTTTTGGACCTGTTAGTGTTTGTTGTATATTTTTATTTGTTTAATTAGAATTTCTTTTGTATCCAGTTATTTTTAGTTTTGCATTCTTTCATTTATATTTTTGATGCTTTTTCAAGTCATTGCATGAACTCAATATGTTGTACTAGTTCGTTCTTAATTACCTTTGGTTTAATTGCATTTTAAGGTCAAAAATTGTATGGATATTTAAATTTTAAATTTTTTTTTTTTTGAATAATGTGCACTTATTGCTGCGGTTTCTATCCAAAACCGCAGCAATATACCTAATTTTTAATATAATAAAATACATATTGCTGCGGTTTTGGCTACGAACCGCAGCAATAAGCGTAATCTATTGTTGCGGTTTGTTCCAGAAACCGCAACAATATCTTGGTCTATTGGTGCGGTTTAAAACCGCAGCAATAAGTTAATTACCTATTGCTGCGCCCTTGGGATTCTAGTCCAGGAAATGACTTGTTAAAAGAAATAAAACCATGATTAAATAAAAGAAATAAATAAATTGACTCTTGGGATTCTAGTCCAGGAAATGACTTGTTGGTAAGAAGTTACTTCAAAAAGTAATAATTACCATCTAACTCCACACGTCACCAATGACCAATCCCTAGTGTTGACAGGACGTATTAAGGAGTTAATGGGCAAGCCCATTCCTATCCACTAAGGCCATGATTTAAGGTTATTAAGATCAGTTATAAAAATAACTGGAAGAAACTAAGGTCAATTATAAAAATATACCGTGATACAATCAGAATATCAATCGCTCCATTAACCCCTAATAAATAGGGACAACGGTTATAGTTATCATATTATAAATATGCTACCTTAACCTCGAGCATTTGTCACTCATCACATTTTTACTCTACCATCAACAAATCCAAAAAACAACTGTGAGTATGGCTAACCAACAGGACGTTCCTCTACCATTTCCCGGCGAATGTTGGAGGCATCGGTTCAATAAGGATATTACACAAGAGGACTGGGAAGAGTTTAGAGAAAAATAGATGAAAAAATGGGAACTCAAAATCATAAGATTCTTCGAAAAAGACCCAATGGTCCAATCTGGAGAAACCGAGGAGCAAAAGCCTAGTGCAACCATAATGGGGTGGGATATTGACTTCCTAGCATTGAATCTATGGCCGAAAATGGAAAAGGGGGATTTATTAAAACTCCTAAGCATTTGCAAGGCATGGGGAAAGGGCATTGCAAAACAACATTTCCTACCTGAACTCACACTAAAATATCACAGATCCATAATCTGTGAAAGCAGTTTGGGCTTGTTCACCAGAAAGTATAGGGTAATCCAAGTAAATGAAAATACGAGTTTCGAAAAACTCGTACAATATAAATGTACATGTCTCTCATGGCAAGAGTACTTATCCGAAAGGAGCATCCCTATGCTATTGAATGAAGATTACTCTGATGATGATGATCCTGATGTTGATGAACATGAGGAGCCACAAATCACCATTAGTTCTGCTCATCTCCGCTCTTGATCGATCAAGCAGCATGGTAGATAGTTAGTAATCCTAGTCATCGTATGCAGTTTAAATTTTCCCTAATAAAATATGTACTTAATATTAATATCTTTGATGACTGTTTTCTCATGATTTACTTCATTTATGAAATAAATCTTATTTTATACTTTATGCTTCCATATCAAGTACCAATTGCAGACTTGGTTGTTATTCATAAAATGAATAGTGAGTCTAAGGAAGTAAGTATAGGCCCAAATGCCTAAAAAGTGATATATTAATTTTAAGACTTATCAACAAATTGGTAATCTTAAAATAAATAATAATCAATTAATAATTCAAAAACTTCTCGAAAAAAGAGGTCAAAGTACTCAATTACTCACTGGCTCTAGAAGTTATTATGAAAAATAGCCGTTAAATAATATGACTTGGTTATTTAAAGGGATTTGGCCATAGTCCCCCACCATCACATTTTCATTTCAAAAAATGGATTATGAAGCATATGCAAACTTGGCAGCAGAGTTTGATGATGATTGTTTCAATCATCGCTTCGCCCTCAACATCATAAATGAAGACAAAGAGGCCTTCATCACAAATGAGAGGGTTAGATGAGTTGAGCAAATGACGCGCATCTTTGGCGATGCACCTGTGATGGGACTAGAAGATCCTGGGCTAGTGGAGTCAAGCGCCACAAAAGTCGGTAGAGATATCAATATCTTGTCCACCCACATATGGCCCAAATTAGATGGGGAATCACAAGACAAACTGTTAACAGTTTGTAAGAAGTGGGGCAAGGAAGTTTCCACTATTTTAAACTTCCCCAGGCCTCAAAGGCTGAAGTGGGTATACGCCAAGAATTTAACTCTTTCCTACACTCAAACCTCCCTCAAAGTGGTGAGAACAGAAGAGGGCTAAGATGAAAATCAGAGAAGGATAGTCCTTTTTAAGTGCGTTTGTCAACTATGGGACGCTGTTGACCCAAGAATATTTCCTTCCTTGGATGTATATCACACTGATCGACAGGAGATATGCCTGGGACAATAGCTACCACAGTGTTATCTTCAAGGCAAGGTTCAACAACTCCCATGGAGAAGATTACTACTTTGCAGTTATTAGGAGTGGTGCAGGGCGCGAGTTGGAAATTGACGAATGTAATGCTATGGTAATATAGTATGTAAAAATCACTTCCAAATGTTGTCTCTAGACCCAAGCATTTTCAATTAAAATGTAACTAATGATTTTATCTTCATAAAGATAAATCATTTTATCAATGATATGAAATTACCTCAAATGGTAATCTTATTAAATATATTCTCACATATTTGCAATGGCTTAATTGTTTTGACATCAGTTTTAGTTCACCAAAGTGGAATAGAAACAAACACGTGTCCAATTATGACTCGCATCCCTTAGGAAACCGCTCTAATAAAGGTAAGTGGTTAGGGAAAATTATTGAACGGTTAAAGCATCAAAATGCTTTATATATATGCATATGTGTGACCTCTAAAAAATTCGAAATTTTAAAATGGATTGCACATATAACCACATCTTTCGTCAAGCTGCTCCATGACATATACCATATCCATCAAAATGCCCAAATCATCACAAGGCATTGAATGTCATATCTGGAGATAAAGATGAATTTATCAAGAATGAAGCCACCAAATTGGTTTCTTTTATCCAAAAATGTTGCGAGGATAATCCTGTTATACAACAGGATCCTAAAAATAAAAAGGGGTCTAAGGCCTTTCAAATAGGGTCCAATTTAGATCTCATGAAAGAATGGATATTTCCTAAACTTGAAAGGAATGATCAGGTCACATCTCTTCTGGTTTGCAAATCATGGGGCAAAGTCATTACGGAAGAAATGTGGAAACCTAACATGCCTTGGAAATATCTAAAGAGGCTTTTCGTTAAGGGAACAACAAATAAAATAAAAGTCTATAGATTAATGGATGGGTCATCATCAAGAAATTTGGTACAATACAAATGTGCATGTCAAATTTGGTATGATCTCATAACCTATGATGTAAGTCCATGTTGGTTGTCTCCAAATGATCCTACAAGTTTGCATCTTGAAGAAAATTTCTTAATGGATTTCACAATGGGTAGAAAGAAAGGGGAAGGAATGCACGAAAGGTTATTCTTCTCAACCAAATTCAGTCATCCCAAAAAAAAGTTCATTGATCATCTTAGGACAATGGAAGAAGTCACATTTAGAATACTACTGGATGACATTGGCTATAACCATTGAGAGTCCTTCTCTGCTCATAATTTGCGGGTGCTGAGTACATCACTCCACAAATCAGGGAGGCAATTTGTTACTACCATTTTTAGATGCCCAATAGCATTTATTATGGTACATTGTATTAGACCTCAAAAGGTCTAATTTGGTTTTAACGTGAAAGCCCAACAAGAGTACAAAGCCTGGTGGATAAAGTCAACACAAGTCAAAGTCAATACGAGGAAATTGCCAAGACCATCAAGAAATGAAAGTCAAGAATGATAAGCGTATAAGCGGTTAAATAGCAATCATTAGACAAATCCACGTAAGGAAGAACGTGTAAGGCTACAGTTGTGTAGCGCCAGAAAACGGTTGAAGGTGCGAATCAAAGATGATTCAAATGTTTTTCCCCCCAAGTAAGCAGGGAAGTTACGCATTATGCTTCTCTATAAATAGAAAAGCGATTATCAAGCAAACAACAACAACAACACAACTTGCAAATTACTCTTTTCTTAGCGTAGCCTAGCTCTAGCCTAGCCAACCCCCTTCTGGGGTTATAGTTTAGTCCTTAGACGTAGAATATGTTCTGGCGACAAATCCTGTAATTCTCCGATTGAAGCAAGGAACCATGGAGGTAACGCCCTTCGTGTCTTCCCTTTAGTTGTCCAGCCTGGCTTATCCCCTATGTGTTGTAAAATCCTTTCTTAAAAGTTTGTGGCATGTATGGGAATGTTGTGCATTAATTAATAGATAAATTATTGTTTGCTCTATTTATTGCATTTCACCTGAATTTATTAGGCGTTGTGGTTTAATCCAAAATTAAATTCCAACAAAGTACGTTAGCAAGGTTTTATATAATTAAAACCGGTAACCCCCAGGGGCTAAGTCTCCCGTGACATTCAGTACCAAACTACTGGGTGTGCACTGACTTGTTTGCAAAGTCAACCAACTGATTTTGCACCAACACCCTCGGTGGATGACGGATGGATGGATGCGGGTGATGGATGGATACAGGTGCAGCGGATGGATGCGGGTGACGGATGCGGATGAAGCTCCACCCGCCCCGAACCCCATCCATTTCCATCCCTATTTGGGAACTAATTGGGACTATTATGAGAATACCATCCATAGTTTGGATTGTTCTTGTGAATTTTTTCCATTATTTACTATATTAGTGGGTTGTGGAGCCTTAACTTTTTCGATGGGTGAGTGAGAAAGTTCTTTCTTTAGTATTGTTTGTCTTATTGTTTCGATCCCCATACAAAGAGTTCAATAATATAAGGGTCGTGGAACTTTATCATTGCAGGAAACATATCAATTAATATTGGAAGACAAAATGCAAAGTTTATGGATTAATAAAATTACTAAGTATAGGTGGTTAGGGGTTGGGGTTAACCTGGGTTAGGTAAACCAATAAAATTAACGGTTGAATTAACGATTTTACCATCATTAAGGTCACTTTTGTATAATATTACTAAGTATAGGGTTATTTTTTAAACTGAAAAAAAAACGGTTTACCATTGCAAATGTTTCATAGTATAGGGTTACCAGTGGGAATTTCCCATTAATATAAAACAGATGAAGTATTACTAAGTTGGATTTTTTTAATAATATTCCACGTTATTTAACTTTATCAAATGTTTAATATTTCTACTTATAGCTTTAAAAAGTTCACTATTTTTAAAACTACATATAACGTTTTCTTGAAAAAATATGTTACTTCCTTAGTCCCAAAATAACTACGAGAGTTTAATATTTACATTATTCATTTCACTTTGGCCATACTTTTTATTAATAGGAATATGCAAGAAAAAATTTAGTATATACGATATTGATGAATGTCTCTTTAATGTTGATTTTCAAACTTTTCATCAATTTTAGATAGTATATAATTAAAGATAATAATAAATTAATAATCAAAGTTGTACGTCAACAATTTACAAATATAAGATATCCTAAAATAAAGGGAGTCGTTTTTTTATTTACCTATTAAACTAGAACTCCACTCCAATATCTATTACGGCCCGTTTGGTTAGTGGTCATAAATAGTGGTAATGGTAATGACATTTAGTGTAAATTTGTAAAAAAGTTCTCAAGTTAATCACCATGGGAATGAAACTTTATCACAAAATATGGGTTTCCGTTTATAAATTTCCATTATCACCCAATACCACCTTCTCAAGTGGTAATGGATAGTAATCAGGTTTTTAGGAAGAAAATGGATATCTTGGATTGAAGTATCAATACCGCATAATGCATTACCATTCCCACTATTTATGACCTCTTATCAAACGGACCGTTAGTGCAATGCAATATCACAGAAACTACGAGAAGGAATTGACAGATTAAGAGGTTGAATGACTTGAATCTGTACACATTAAGTCTTTTTTGTTTTTGGAACTTTTTACCTTTTTGACGGAGACAAGAAGAAAGGTACACCCCCTCTGAAAAAAAGAAGAAGAAGAAAGGTACACGATGGGAATTTTGCCTTCATCAATGCATATACATCCACAGATTACGTTTAAGATGGGAAGCTCTCATATCCTAGGTGACAGTAGTATTGACTAAAAATCTTGATACACACATTCTCAAGCAAAGCCTAACTGTATTTTGGACCCACATGTATTATTGGCTATCAAACGGATAGTAACATCTTGTTTACTTTCCGCTCATCTTTATTTCAATAGTCAGTGGCGGATCCAAAAATAGTATTGGACGGTAGGTTTGAATACGAACATAAGACCAATGAATTCGATTACACATATAATAAAATCAAAAGCTCTCAATCCAATTTGCAAACTACAACCAATTTTTCCTTTGCACTATGCCTCCATCTATCTCATGTTCAACTCTCCTCATCTTTCTCCTCTGTTTCCTCACCTCAACTTCCTCTAACGACCTCAATTCCCTCCTAAATTTCAAATCCCATCTTCAAACTACCAATCCCAACCTCTTCTCTTCTTGGCTTCCCTCAAATCCCACCTGCAATTTCACCGGAATTTCCTGCAACAAAGCCGGAAATGTAACCGGTATCGACCTCTCGAAACAGGCCTTATCAGGCACCATTCATTTCCAAGCAATATGTTCGATACCCTCCCTCCGAAAACTCGATCTCGGGTTCAATTCTCTCTCAGGCAACATCACTCCCCACCTCAGAAACTGCACTCAACTTGAGTACTTAAACTTGGGTAACAACAACTTTTTTGGCTCATTTCCTGACATTTCTCCTTTAAACCAATTAAAGTACTTATGCTTAGAATTAAGTGGGTTTTCTGGTGTTTTCCCTTGGAATTCTCTCTCTAATATTACTCAAATCCTCCAACTTAGCCTAGGTGACAACCCTTTTGATATCACTCTGTTTCCTAAACAAATCACTCAATTAAAGGAATTAAATTTGCTGCATTTATATAACACCAGCATTTCAGGGTCAATTCCACCTGAGATTGGAAACTTATCTGAACTTATCGATCTCGAATTATCGAATAATTCCTTATCCGGATCAATCCCATCAGAAATCTCCAAGCTAAAGAATCTAAGGCAGCTTATACTATGGGGAAATAATCTTACTGGAATAATCCCATTCGGATTCCGAAACTTGATGAGTTTACAGCAGTTTGATGCCTCTAGTAATAGCTTAACAGGGGATTTATCTGAGCTCAAATTCTTGAATCAGATTACTTCTCTTGTGTTGAACAGAAATAGCTTTTCCGGTTCGATTCCGCCGGAGTTTGGAGATTTTAAGAGGTTGGTGAATTTGTCTCTGTACAATAATAAGCTCACAGGAAAACTTCCCGCCAAAATTGGATCATGGGCTGAGTTTGATTATATTGATGTTTCAACAAATTTATTAACTGGTCCAATTCCTCCTGATATGTGTAAGAAAGGAACTATGACTAAGCTTCTGATGATTCAAAACAATTTTTCCGGTGCAATTCCGGCAAGTTATGCCACTTGTTCGTCGTTGAATCGATTTCGAGTAAGCGATAACTTGCTCACAGGTGAAGTTCCTCCTGGAATATGGGGGTTGCCGAATTTGGAGACTATTGATATTGCAGATAATCAGCTTCGAGGTCCGATTACAAGAGATATTTCGAAGGCGAAAAAACTGCTGCAAGTTTATGCTTCAAACAATGAATTATCTGGTACAATTCCGGTAGAAATCTCTGAAGCTTCATCATTGGTTTTAATTGATGTAAGCAAAAATCAGCTGACAGGAGAAATTCCTAAAAGTGTTGGTAAACTCAAGAATATGAACAGCCTTTATTTGCAGGAGAATCAACTTTCTGGTGATATTCCTGCTTCTCTTGCTGATTGCCTTCATCTTAGTGAGCTTAATTTAGCTCAAAACTCGTTTTCGAGTCATATACCGATATCATTAGGTTCGTTGCCAACCTTAACTTCCTTGAATCTGTCACACAACAAGTTATTAGGTGTAATTCCTAGTACACTCTCTTCTCTTCGTCTTAGTCTTCTTGATCTGTCCTACAATGAGTTATCTGGTCCTATCCCAGGCTCGCTTTCCGTTGAGGCATATAATGGAGGTTTTATTGGTAACGATGGCCTTTGTAGTCGAAATTCTAAGCTTTTTAGGCCATGTTCATCAAGACCTCGAGATCGTTACATGATTTTTGTGGTGGTGGGGATAGTGGTGTTGATTGTTTTGACCAGTTGTTATGTATACATGAAGTTGCATACTGCTTGGAAGGATAAAAAAGGCTCATTGTTACTCAACGACGATGATATGTGGAACATGAAGTCATACCATATGCTCACCTTCACTAAAGAGGAGATACTTAAGTCAATCAAGCCAGAGAACTTGATTGCAAAAGGAGGGTGTGGAAGTGTTTATAAGGTCATCCTTCGAGATGGACAGGAGCTCGCTGTTAAACATATATGGTATGTCGATTTCTCCGATGATGAGAAGAAGAATCGTGCAAGCACACCAATATTGGATAAGAATGGTGGGAGGAGTAGGAAGATGAAGGAGTTTGAGATGGAGGTTCAAACCTTGAGTTCAATAAGGCATATTAATATTGTGAAGTTGTATTGTAGTATAACTAGCAATGACTCGAGCTTGTTGGTTTACGAGTTCCTGTCTAATGGTAGCTTGTGGGATAGATTGCATAACAGAACTGAGGATTCGGCATTAGATTGGCAAAGTCGGTATGAGATCGCGTTGGGTGCTGCAAGGGGATTGGAGTACCTCCACCATGGGTATGAGAAACCAGTCATTCACCGGGATGTCAAATCTAGCAATATCTTGTTGGATGAGTTTTTAAAGCCTAGAATTGCTGATTTTGGGCTTGCAAAGATTGTCAAAGAGAATGTTGTTTGTCCAAATTCAACTCATGTAGTTGCGGGAACATACGGCTATATTGCTCCAGGTAAATTTTATAGTATATCATGTAAAGATGATTAAGTTCTCTTACTATAGTAGTTCAAAAAAGCATTTCCTTGTACTAACATCCTTACTGCTTGATTTTGTGTGTGTAGAATATGGATACACATCTAAAATAAACGAAAAGTGCGATGTTTATAGCTTTGGAGTTGTTTTGTTGGAATTGGTGACCGGAAAAAGGCCGATCAATGAGCCAGAATTCCGAGAGAATGACATTGTTAGCTGGGTTTCCAGCAAGCTCAGGAACCCGGACATCATATCGAGCATAATAGATTCAAGTATCATAGAGTCCCAAAAGGAAGAGGTGATTAAGGTATTAAAGATAGCAATGTTTTGCACTAGGAAGCTTCCCGAGCTTCGGCCAACTATGAAGAGTGTCGTTCAAATGCTTGAAGAGGCTGCACCTTCTGAGTTGGTTCCTTCATTGATGGCAAAGGCATGGCAAAGAAGTAGGAGTATTATGTAGTAACTTTGTGTACTTTGTACATAATTTGAAAGTAGATATTGCATAAATAAGTAATAGTAGACCAAGCTTAGCTTGGCTCACTTGGTAGGAATTCCATCTCATGACCTCAAGGTCAGGGGTTCGAATCGTTTCAAGTGAGGGACACTTGGAGGATAATTCCCCTTACAACTCTCCCTCCTTCCAAGTGCAGGCGCTGCAGGTTGGGCCGCCATGCATGCGGCCAAGTTTTAATGTTATTCATCTTACCAAATCAAAAAAAAAGAAAAAGTAAGTAGTACTAGCCTAATTATAGCTCGTTTGGTTAGTAGTTATGATTGTAATGGTAATGCATTGTAGTATAAATATGTAAAATGTAATGATATCTCATCCCCAAATATCCATTTTCGTCATAAAGTTCTATGAACATCCATTAGCACTTGAAAATGTGGTATTGGGTGATAATTTGAGAATTCATAAAGTAAAATTGATGTTTTGTGATGAAATTTCATTACCATGGGTATTGATATTAGAATTTTTTCATAAATTAACATTAATTCCCATTACCATAACTATTAACCAAACGGGTCGTTACTACTCTGTATACTAGCTTATGTTCTCTTACAAATCTACTGTCAAAGGACCAACTCAACCAAAAGTTTAAGCTGATGGTTGAGGCCCCAGGAATAGATTTATACTCTATCACGCCCCCTCACGCAAGAGCCCTTTGGGGACTGAGAGTGTGGATGCAGCTATGTCTCCTCGTGCACTGTCGCTAAATATTCCATTGAGAAAGGAGGGAGTGCGGCGATACTACGTCTGTGTCAAAAGACCAAGCTCAACCAAAACTAGGCTGATGGTTGAGCCCTGAAAATAGATTTATACTCTATCATCTACAATAGCTGAAGTGACTGGCCTTTATTAGTGTGCTTCTCTTGTGGAGCCAAAATCGTTCATGTCACTCGTGTCAAAAACGACAATAATTCTTGTGGAGCCAAGATACTCCGTGTTGACTGCAATTCCTTAATGATTCGATTTTTTTTTTTGAGGGGTAATGATTCGATTCGATATATCTTCATCGCTATCTTTTGATTCAATTTTGATTTACCATATGAATATGAAGAAATTGAGGGGAAGGGCCATAGGAGCTTGTCTTGAGATATTTGAATAAATAGCATATCATATAGGTATATTATGTAGTTTTGGTCAAAATTATTGTTATTCTGCAAATTTCTCAAATAAAAAAGTGTATTTACCTTTTATTGTAATTTTAATCCGATTTGACCCAATAATCATATTTTATTGTAATTTTAAAATTTTACACTATGTCTGATATTTTTCAGCACAACCCGAAATTGACATGAAATCAAACTCGAACCTGGCCCGTTGGTCCAAATTGCCACCCCTAGTTTTAAAGCCCTTGTTTCTCTTTCTTAAGAAATCACGAAATAGTCATGGTAATATGCACTATTCACATATCATAGTGATAAATTAATGGTTCCTGAAATGAGGGGGGAGTAAATAAAGAGCGTCTTTTAACAATAGACTAGTATTTTGGCCCGGGCGATGCCCCGGGTTAGTTACAATTATCAAATATATTATTATTCATAAATCTGTTACTTGGTTTTATTAGCTTTTTGTAATATTTTGTCTAGTGCGAAATTGGAAAATGGACGTTATTACATGATAAATTGTTTGGAACACTTATAAGGGATTGGGGATAAATAACAATTTCAATGGAATTAGGGTAAGAGAATGTTATTACTTAATAAAAGTGTTAGAGATCAAAAAAACTTGTCTATGTCTTTATAATTGCATATAATTTTAAGACTTCATCATGTTTTACTTTAAAACATTAAACATTAAAATTGTAGTGGATTAATGGTTAAACTCTTACGTTTCATTTCAAAGGTCATGTGTTCGACTCCTAGTAACTACATATTGTTAATATTTTTAAATGAGATTATAAGCATGTGTATTGGGAGCTTGAGAAGAGTGCCACGTGGCAGTTGGCACCGTTCCTTTGATAGGAACGCCTTTTAATATATTTGTATAGATTTTAGAGTTTGGACTTAAAAATGCTATTAATAGTGAAAACTAGTGTTTGAAGTACCTTTCATTAGATAAAATTGTTAAATTCAAGATATAATTAGGAGTAATGGCTTTGGCCTCTTTAGTTCGCCTTAAAAAATTAAGTTTCAGTAAAATAAGTTCAGTTCATATCAGAGAAAATAAGAATAGTTTAGCAAAAATTGGTTTAGTTAAGCAATAATAAGTTCGGTTCAGCAAAAACTAGTTCAAGTTTAGTTCACTTTAATTAGTTAAACATAAGTTCAACTCAACAAAAACCAGATCAGTAAAATTAAGTTATTTTGACAAAATGAAGTGATAAGAAACTCAAGCGAAGTGGTAACGAATGTAAAGGTAGCGAAGCGGGCAAAAGAACAGGCCTTAATGAAAAAGGGCTGAGTTCAACTTTCATTCAGGAATTAGTAAAAGATAATGTTTGGTCCGAACATCATAGCCTCAACAAATCAATGATGTGTTCATCTTTTAAATGTTCTTTCCCAAACATTAAAAGTTCCAAAGAAGTCACCAACAATGGCTTTATGTGGGCTAAAGAGAGCACATTCCAGCCCAAAAATCCTATGAAATTCATTCCTTCAAGAGAAAACAACTTCAAATAGTAAATCAAGCAATGTGGGACAATTAGTTGCCAGGCTTCAACCCATTAATAGTGGGTGCAGTGCCTCGGATATTCTTCACATACGCAATGTACTCTCCATAGTGCATCGTAAATGCTGTACTCTGGTAGCGAGTCAACCGAATACGCTGCCGCACTGACTCATTGATTACACCATTGTAACCTGCCTTTCGCATTAAGGAGTCAATGGCTTCAAGCTTTGTCCAACCTGAAAAGCATCATGATATGTGATCAAACTTGCACTTCCATTTATCATCAGGGAGAAGAATGGCTCCCCCCACAGGCTTAACACTTGATTATCTTAACAATTCAATAAGCTTGAAATATAACATATTGCCAACTTCATATACACGAAAAGGCTATACACTAACCTATCCACTATCAGCAATACAAGCCAACATGACATATTATAGTCAGCAGTCAGCTCAACAGTGAAGCATCAAACACCAACAAATTCCGAGGTTTGGGGCATAAATAAGAAGCAAAAGCGTCAACTCCCATCGTCCACCTACCTATAGTGTCAGAATTAAACACATTGTTTCAAACCTGCAAACCATCTTAAACTTCTACCCAACAGGAGTGGAAAAAAATTCAGGTATTGGATGCGCAGCATCTCACAGAAACAAAGCCATAATTATTAGTCCTGTGAGGGTAGGAGTCCTGCTCAGTTTCTCCTTAAGCTTGTACAACCTCTATCTGAAAACCTAACCGAAAGTTTTATGTATCTAGAATATGCCACCACAGCTTCAGTTTGACTTCAAAGTTACATGGTCAAACAACTTTTGATAAGATCGTCTTTGCAGTATATTTGTCTTAATTCTAGTTGAACACTATAAACAGATGATGTATATAGATAAAAGCAACAGTACAAACTTAATTTTCTTAAAAACAATAAAACCTACCTTCATGTGCAGCAACTTCAGGTAAGTATGTGGCATTTCGCCTGGTATTGTAGTCAGGATCAGTAAATTCAATTATTATACCATGCTTTCCTACCTGCCAGAGGAAATCATCACACATCACCAACCCATTATTATTTCACCCAACAACTAGGTAAAAAAATATATCCATCAAACAATACTTAAGTGACAGGGTATCAGTTGGAAAAGGTTGGTAATTCTTGATGTACGATACTACAATTGTACACAAATACTAGAACAGGACGCAAACAACATCCTTTAAAACCCTTGCCATGGGAAATTTAAACATTTCATACCCCCCCCCCAACCCATCCAAATTTGTTTCATTATTACCAATTTGGTTGGCTCATGGCTCCCCCTATCAGCACCAAGCACAACATTGAATCAAAAAGCTACAAGACCCCAGAGTCCCAGACCCTACTGAGAAGAGAAAGGTCTTTAATAGAGTTTCGATGACAATAAGTAAAAATTTATTTTAGGGTGGATCCTGCTTCCTTCAAATCAAACCTCTACCTCTAAAAACAACCATTATCCGTAGAAGTTTGGAAGTTCACAGCTAGTCCGTTGCATGGCTTGGAGCAGTCACTGCAGCAGATCAAATCGGAGGTACAGAAATTACTGTGATGCAGCAGCCAACGTAAATGTCATAAAAAATCTTGGTTTCATGGGTACCATAATCTTAATGTCAAAATACTCCCCAGCCTCCAGAAAATGAAAGATGCAAAAGGATATAGGCAGAAGGATCAATTCAGGAAGCTTTATATTCCAATGATATAAGGCTGGGCAGTTGAAGCAGAAGTAGTACTTGGAGTGACCAGTAACCGACGGAGGTTTAAAATCTAGGAGGTAAATACCAATCCCAACCACAACATCAGCATTCAGTTACTTCCACAAGAAAATTTCTAAAAACAATAAGCCAGTTCAGCAACTTTAAATTGTTATTGGCAATTGCCAGCTGAATCTCAGGCTACAACTCCTATTAGCTAGAAATAGACACAAAGTGCCTCTCCCCGCATCTACCATCAGAAGTAATCACCAAATCTCAAAACAGTTGAAACAATGCCCATCATAAGATATTACCTAATAAGATATGTGCGTGAATCAGCTTATAATGATATAGCATTGCACACTATTCTATTTGAAAGAAAATCACAAGTCTGACTACCAAGAATAAGAGGTAGAAGAGCACAAACCTCCCAATCAAGGTGGTCAGCGGCAGTTTCATAATCAGTCAGTATTGAAACTGTACATTCTAATTGGGGTAATTCTTTAGCTTGAATTGGGGGAAAACGGCGATCTCTCAGTGCACTGTGACATAACATACACGTAAAACAGACAGCAGAATGACAGGAGAAAAAAAACATGAAAATATATTACGCTGCATCATAAATTGCACTAAATAAGACTAGAGGAGAAGAGAGCAAAAATTCTTGACTAAGATGAAAAGTACACTTAGTAAATTACCCAATTAAGTAGAAGACTGACTACAAATAGGAATTATAAAATGAGTATTCATAAAAGCGAATAGACATGGAAGAATATTGTTGCAATCTACATCAAAAAGATACACAAAGTTTAGCTCAGTAGTATTTAAGCAATAAACATACTCTGATTTGAAGAAACTGTGAAGCATTAACACAAAAAGGCTTAGTGGCCCATGTTTGTTTGCATCAATCTTTCCAACAAAATTGAAATCTAAAGTTTATTTTTATTCTTCCATTATGAAGGTATAACTCTATTCATATGAAGGATCTTTGAAAGTGGACTCCAATTTTCTCCAGCTACCAACATATTGAGTTGTGGTCTCCCAATTTAGTACTAGCGTACTTGGTTTTGCTAACCAAGTGATAATCTCTCAACAGAAGTATTAGAAGTCGTAAAAGATGGTTTTAATTTAAAATTTTCACAGAGGCCTTGAAGTCACAAAAAGTTCAGGGTTATATTACCACCAGGGTAACTGATATATACACAGAGGGAAAATTGGGTATTCAATACTTAGCTGGTTTATTTATAAAGAAGGGTGTATTATTCATAGAAGAATATCAAAGCAAAACTTAATCTTCACCCTGTAATTTAATTTTACGGTTAAGATCATAAGGATATGCAGTACTTAGCTGTAGTGAACAATACAAAGAGGCAGTAAAAGGTACATAAGGCAAATGAGGAGAGAAACATGGCCAGGCATGTTTTGCTCTGGTCAGTCGCTCTCGACTTGCTCTGCAGAAAAGACACTAATCAAACGGAAACATCAGTCAAGTGGCTTCCTCTTGCCATCTCGCATCATCCCAAACTTATATCTTCCATCTCTTCGTTCATCTTCAAGCAAGAAAATCATTGGCCTAGTGATACCACCCTTGTAAGCCTCAAGAGAGCCAAATTCAATCCAGAAAAAACTACTTTTTGGAATTGAAGTATGCAGGTTACTCTTATTTTGCATGGAGTTACCTTCATCCATTCAGATCAAGAATGGACACGATGAGCTAGAAGACACTTCATAGAACATTCCCTAAAAGAAGAGACAGGAGATGGGAAAGGTATCAGAATGAAGATGGAAACCAACGGGTGAGATATTGGCAGCTACCCATATACAGACTCCGATTGCATAAATAGTTACAAGGATATAGTATTTAGTTATCTACTAGGTCAACATTAGTAATTAATCATAAATTCATTGGTAATATTTTTTCAAATTTAAATTTGAAAAAGTACGCTCTTTTATTTTAAATTATATGTTCTTTTAGTATATATGTTTTTTCATTACGATCAATGTTCTTTGATGAATGAAGATTAAACATGTTATTTGATTTTGAACTACAAGTTCTTTTTACGTAGAAAATTTACTTTAAAAAGTTCATGTTTCCTTTAGATGAACGACATGTTCTTTCAAGTGCATAGTGAGCACTGTGCACCCAGGTGCACAAACCACGGTTTGTCAAAAAAAAAAAAAAATATTATAGTTAACGCAAAAGTTTAGAACCACTTATTTTGTCACAAAACAACAAAATCATGATAAATTTATGCTGATAAGTATATTACCAAGTATTATCCAAAAGTTTATGTTCCAATACTATTGAATTCCTATGATGATTGGAAAACTTCCAACTTATCGATTCACGCCATAACTGCCATGAGGCATTACATACCCCTGTCACGTACTGCTTTTGCAACACCACGACCACTTCAACAACCATCCCATATATATTCTTCTAAAATACTTGTGTCATAATTCAATGTTGCAAGTAAAAAAAACAGAGGAAGTAACTCAGTAGGAGCTTAGCAGGATCTAATCTTTAATGTCTAGTATCCATATAGGAAAGATAATGCAGATATGAAACTAACTTGCTCACGTGCCACAAGAAACAGAAGAAAACAACCTTTTCTGACTCGACAAGCTCAAATGTAGAAGTGTTGTTTACTGACTGTTCCCATCACAATTCTTGCCAAGAGAGAAAAAGTTCAGGATGAAACAAAAGGGGATACCACACATGAATAACTAAGTTACATTTTGTTATGTGGCACCCCTCGTTCAAAGAGGAGGGGAAAAACAAGTATAAGAAAGCAAACAGAACCAACATGCTATGTGCCTAATATCTGAAGCAATACGATGCTAGACATGGATAAGTTTCTATCCACAGCACAAGGATACCAGACAATACCTAGTAAGAGCATAGTCTCTAAATCCGTTGATCAAGGCACGGGCTTCAAGAGTCCCTATGCAGCCACGAAGGCGAGGCTCACCTCCATTAACCACCTTCTTCCAGGTTACAAACAAAGGGCTGCATACAGAACCACAACCAGTTAGTTCAAAACTCATTTGGTAGCATATACACAATGCTAAATGCTACTCCTTCCATTCCAAAAAAAAGTACTCCTTCCATCACAATACAATAAGCCACATTTGATCAGGGGTCACTTTTAACAATATGAGTTAAAAAACCATAGCTACCCCTGAAATTTTAATATCTCTACCACACCAAGCAGTACATCTCTGAAGATTTTAATTAAACTTTATAATTAAGGGTAATATGGGGATACACATAGTAAACAATACTAAATCTCAAAAGTGGTTGATTACTTTGGACAGGCTGACATAGAAATGGCCTCTTTAGGCATGGAGGAAGTATCTTTTCAGGTTACACACAAGTATCATAGACTCGTTTATTGCATTGGCATTCAAAACCAACTCCTCTTTAATAAAATTTCACAGATATTATAGATTGATAAATAGTAGTACTCCATTGTTATATAAAAGTAATACTAGAACTCTAGAAGTCTACAACAGAAAGTAAGACGAGGTATATAAATAGACAACTAGTAAGGAACAAAGGGCGTAAAAAATGATTTACCACACAAGAAAACAATGACAGAGAAAGAACCATCAATCTATTAAACAAGGTAAACGCAAGGAAATGACCGATAACTCGTTAAATTCCATTCCATTCCTAGAGCACATAATCGTGTGTTTTAATGAATGTTCAGAACATTCTAATAAATCTTAAGTGAAACAATCCGACCACATACAAAACCAGCATGGTTCCATCCTAAAACCAATCAGTAATAGGTTACGTAGCTCATCACACTTATATAGCCATATACGCCGAATTTAGTTATCCACCCTCTCCTTCTCCAACAACAACGGACAAAACTCGTACATTCCATTACATACCAATGATGGTGCACATTAAAGTAAAAAAAAATGAACAAGAGCAAGCTACCAACAGTCAACACCTTAAAAACCTCCAAATTATTCATGAATCCACTAATTTGACAAAATTCAATCCTAGAAAATTCTCTAGCAATCCTAGCAACACCACTCCAAAAAAAAAAAAAAACTAAAATTCTCGAATATAAAGTGCAATTAAATGAATTAAAATTACATCAAATAAAAAATAAATTCTAGGAATTAACATGCAAATATGTAAATAAGACCTCAAAAAATCCAAAAAAAAAAGTAAAAAATTCAGAGGAGAGAGAAAGTGCATACTGATCACCATCGTCGAAAGCAGGAGGAGGAACTTGGTCGCTATTGTAGTGAGCAACAAGTGTGTCGAAACAGTACGCCGCCATTTCCTCGTTTGCTGAAACCATTTTTTTTTATAATTAATTTAGAATTTCAGTTTCAATTTATACAAAATTGATGTTTAAACGAACAGAAAATGATGAATTTGAAGCAGCTTTCTGTAAATTTTGATGATAAAAGTTAGGTTTTTGCTGCTTCAAATCAATGGTGGTTGCATGAAAAAAAGAGTCGTTTTTCCCCCTTTTTTCACAATTATTTTATTCGAATATCGAATATAAAAAATTGATTGTATTTTATGAGGGAATAATAATGGAGGTAGGAGAAGTAAGGAAGAAATACAGAGAAAGCGGAATTAGCTTTTGTTCGCCGCTTTCTCTCTTTCTTTCGTGTTTCTCACTCTCTCTCTCAATGGGTTGGTTGAATTTTTTGGTTGTGAACTTGTGATGACTGATGAGTCATTTGATTTTGTTTAGGTACAAATCGTACAGCTAAATCAAGCTAATATCATTTTCCTTTACTAAATTAAACTAGTATTTGGGTCCCGAAGTAATTCATGGATAACTAGATGAGGGCCGAGGGGTATAAATAATGCGAGTCGAGTTCGAGAGTTTCAGCTAGCTTGACTCGACTATTAGCATTTCGAGTCGAGCTTGAGTTGAATCGAAATCACTCGAATCGACTTTTGACCGAGTTTTGACTTAGTTGAGCTTTTACCGAGTAGATCTCGAGTAACTTGCAATTATATCTTGTAAGAAGCAACCCTAAGGTAGAAAAACATGTTGAGTTTCCAAGTCGAGTCGAGCTCGAGTTTTATTCGAGCTCGCTCAAATTGAGCTTTGACCGAATCGATCTCGAGTAGCTGGCGAGTTATAATATATTGTCTCATTTACACCCTTAAACTAAATTGTTTTTTATTAAATTTTCTTTATTATATTGTAATTTGTTGTATTTTGCTATGAAAGGATGACTTACAATATGATGTAACTTAATGGTTAGGTCTTTCATGTTGTAACATCTAGGTCATGAGTTCTAATCTTGTACAAAGTAGATTATTAGGCTAAAAAAAACTTTAATTAAGTTTTTATGTTCAACCGTTTATATTCGATGATGTCATTTAATTTACATAAAATTGAAATTTGGGGTTGTATTTTAAATATCTAAAATTGTAAATTTTCATAATATTTATTTCAATTTCAAAAGCTACACATTCAGAATTACGAAGTTTAAATTCGAACTGAATTGAGTTGGAAAGACTAACAATTCATGGTGGTGGTGGAGAAGGAGGAGGATAGTCGGTGAAGAAGATGGTGGAGCGGTTTTGATCGAAAGCCATAGATTCTGATGGTTGTGGCTACTGGCTAGTAGTCTCAGTCAATTGCAACCCAGGTTTGAGCCATATGGAAAGCAATCTTGGAAATCAAGAAAAAAATATGGCGATCTAAAGTAAGAATTAAGACAATGCAAGTGGTGGTTGCATGCAATACATGATCTTATAAGATATTGTTAGGTTTGTAAAAAAAAAAGATATTGTTAGGACTTATGCGGAAGTGTAGTAGCAAGAAAACAATATAAACAAAACTAAGGAGCAATAATTATAGCAATATGAAAAACGTAAATTTAACGCGGAAGCTTCTCGCTTAAGAAGTAGAGTAAAAACTGCCAATTGTTTCACTAATCTTGCAACGAAAATTTGCAAAAGCCCAAACTCACAAATCCTTTTATATCTCTCTCAAGAGCTCTATCTAGAAGCCTAAGAGTTTTTGTAATCTCTCCCCATACTTGATATGCAAAGTGTTATTCTAGATAGAAGGGGTTTGTGAGTAACATGCACAAGATTTCATCCTCCCCATACTTGATATGCATACTGTTATTCTATTAGGAACAATACAAAAGGAGGTGAATTCTATTTTAGGGAACAATGAGTAATTTTTGCATAATTTAAACAAATAAAAATAGAGTAAATAAAAACCAACTAATAGATAAAAGATTATCTCTCAAGATTAAAGATAAATAGCTAAAACAAACATAAGTAAAAGTTAAAGATAGAATTTGTTTTAATTTTAACCATAATCATAAAATCTTTTCAACCTAAAAACACTAACTAAGTTAAGTAAAAGAAAACTAGAAATCTGCTTTTATTTCATAAGATGTTCCTTATGCATTGTTCCATTTGACAGTTCTCATTGAGTTGTTGTTCCCAAAGCTTAGAAACTGCTTTGTTCCCAACTTAGGAAACAACCACTTTTTCCAAGTCATTGTGTATTATGTATAGAAGTTCCTACCTAGGAACACCCTAATGATCTTGGAAACAACTTGTTCCAAGTCATTGTGTATTCTGTACAGCTTCATCAAGTCTTCTAGAATCCAACTCTTCTTGGTTTCTTCAAAATCCATGATAAACAGTTTCACTAAGAACAACAATTGTAGAACATTAGTCCAAATATTTTTTTTTATTATTATATGTCATCTTCAAAACTTAGGGTCAACAGTCAACACATACAAAATAATGATCCTCAATCCCCTTTATATAGAGGATGAAATCTTGTGCCTAGTAGAACTAACATCTAACATGATCTAATCCGACTAGACTTAGGTAACTAACTATATATCTTCCCAATACAATTATCAATCTATTAGGAAATAAAGAATTCTAACATAACAAGACTTAGAATAAAAAGACAAACAAAAAAAGGAAAGTCCCACGGGCAAGCATAAACTTTCCAATTAATTTTTCCTCGAATACTTCCGAAACCCACCACGTGTCTTCGGGCTCCACTAACCATATTGGACTATTGGGCTTGTATAACTAACAAATGCTTTCTCTTTTTTTTTCAAGTTGCACCATTTGCTTTTTCACGTACTACAGCATACTTCTTTGGATATTAATATCGCTAATTGTGTATAAGTAAAAATGATATAAAGTTGATATTTTTTTTTTTGCTTTGGGCCGGGCTTGTCAAAGTTGGTTTAGTATCCAAATGTTACATGTTGCAACTAAAAAGATAGAAATAATAGTACATTAGTGTTCTCCGTTAATAAGGATATTGTATACATTTTTCAAAAAATATGCTTGCGTTACATCAAGGGAGCAGGTCACATAGATACAGTATACTCGCATATCGCATAGCCGGCTAGACCGGAGATGAACATTACATATATAATCACATTACACGCTAAATGATATGATTAAATATGAAGTTCATCAAACACGAGGAACAAGAAGAAAGGATCGGAGTAACAAAAAAAATGCTCGCTAAAGTGCAATGGACAGCGAATTTTCGGACAGGGAAACCAGATCTTCATAATAGTGGCAAATGAGTAAAAGTATAAACTAAACTTTGACATGATTTTTTCATTTGAGAAAACATTTTATTTACTCCATCGATAATCTACTCACTAAAGATAAACATTAATGTTTCGTGGTCGCGATCTTCCTTATTTTAAGCTAACATTGCCTTACTGCAATAGCACGTCCCTTGACTAACTGAATACCAATTAATAAACAAAGCAAAGATGCAGAGGTATGCACGAGATCATTAATAAGGAAGTAATCAATTAATTAATTAATGTTATTCTAATGGATCTAGATCAACCTTTTCTTCTCAGTTTAATAAAGTTATATTAGACATTAACCAATATTGAAAGCAAAGGTTCATACCATTATAATGGAGAAATTAGAGCTAAAAAGAAGGCTAATTATCGCATTAACAGCTGGTTCAATATTTTTCATTCTGTTCCTCTCTTTGCTTACACAATCATCTCCTTCTAGCAATTCTGCTACGTTTGGTTATTCAAGTAAGTAATACTTTTGTTTAGTAGCATTCATTTTTCCTTTTAAAAAAGATTATGCGTTGACTTTGATTGATGCAAATGTGGTTTTATCTAAATGAAGGGAAGCATCAAGAATGGAACACGAGAGATGGCAGCTCTGTTGGAGGGGAAGAAGCCATGAAGATCAATTTAAGAAGACTAGTTAAAGGTAACTAGAGTTTTTCCCGTAAGTTTTATGTTTTTTTTAAGGTATATAAGAACTAGCTGGAAGCAGTAAATGACAATATAGTAATATAAACGACATCCTATATATTATGAGTCTTGGGTACCACATTTTAAGACTTTTAGTAACTTATACATCCTGTAATATTGGACATAATGTTCTGATTTGAATTCATTTAAGAAAAAAATATAGTCGGTCAAATTTAATCAAATTGTGCTTATTAGCAACTCGCAACTAACAACTAGCAAAAACGACTCTAATAAGAAGACAATGCTTTGGGCCTTTTGGTGGGTATTTTCACTTTTCCAACATGTCATTTTGTGACGTACACTGTACAACCAATTTTTTGGAAAAAGTTGTGACTTACAAAGTTTGTGGACTTACATTTACTATTGTTATCTCTTGTAAATTTTTTGGTGGAATTCTTTGTCTAAAATGATGTCATGAATCATGGTATATACGTTGAATTTGTGAAGTCATTTCGTGATTTTGGCCCCCAAAAAATTCATTTGGTTAGATGTAGGAACCAGGAAGTTTCCCTATTACAAGATATGTATAATAGAAGTTGTTTTATCCTTGGAAGTGTTTAAAAAAGAACTTTTGATTGACTGCAAGATATAGAAATTCTCACAAAAAGTTGCGCGTAGTAAGGTATTAGGTATATGATATGACTTCATTTGGTTAGTAGTAACATTTTTCACCTTCTAACAAACTTAGAACAAGAACTTGGTATTTGGTAAGTTTTCAGCCTATGCAATTATGAATTTGACAAGAGATTTCCACTTCTAATAATCCACTATCAGGGAAAGATCTAGCTCAACTTGAAGCTACCGGAATGTCATGCATTTATGATCTTCATTTTGAACAATGCATCATAAACAAACCAGTGATCATACCAGCCAACGAACCAATGGTTGTATATGTACCGTCCGATCAACCACCGGAGAAACGGACGATTCGGCCGTATGCAAGAAGAGAAGATCCGACGGCCATGAAAGAAGTCACACCAATACATATACTTCATGGGAAAAATATCACTCAAAGAAAAAATGCTTCTTCTTATTGTGAAGTCACTCATGAAGTTCCAGCTATAATTTTCTCATCTGGTGGATTTATAGGAAATATGTTTCATGAGCTAAATGAGATGATAATCCCATTATATATCACATCACGGCATTTTAATTCTCAAGTGCAATTTGTGGTCACGGATTATGCAGATTGGTGGGTTAGTTATAAGTATAAGGAGATTTTGAAGCAGTTGTCATCTTTTGATGTTTTAAATGGTGATGCTGATGGAAGAGTTCATTGCTTTCCAGGTGCTGTTTTTGGTCTCAGGTAAATTTTCTACATCTATTATCTGATTACGGCATGTTAGACAATAACTTTTGGAGTACGTTTGGGCTTTGAGTATTCTTAGCATTTTTCTAAACCTATCGGTAGACCTTTATTAGACCTCTGGTTTACTTGATGGTTTATTGATTTATTACTTTAATACCCAATCCAAATTGTACACAATAGACCTAAATTTTACTTTATGGACCTCATATTGATATAGTAGACCCAAACTTCATTTATCTAAACTCAACCGACCAAAAATGATCCAAACGACTTGCACCCCCATTTTATCTCCATACCCTGCCCCCTTCTTTATTGAACTACTGGACCATGGATCACCACCTTTTGCAAGTCGGAAGACCTAGCTAGTTTAATTAGGTGGTTCGATCTTATGGAAATAAGGGGGTCTTGGGGAAATCAATATATTATTAGGTATATTAGTTCCAAAGGCTAAATATGTATAGTACTTTATTATATTATTCAAACTCCAATTTGCTTTGACTCCTTTCATAGACCCTAGGAGATTTTCATAAATACAAAGGAGCAAGCCACTTATGAGACCTACTACTATTTACTTCATAGTTAATTAGTAAATTATCTAAGACATTACATCTTGATATAGTAAAATAAGTCACTAAATAATGAGCTTATATCCTAAATCAAACAGGTACCATGACAACCTAGCTCTAAACAGCCTTGATATACCAGGAGGTCATACAATGGCAGATTTCAGGCACTTCATTGGAGAATCTTACAATTTAACTATAAGTGGCCCAGTGAAGCCCAAAAAGAAGCCCAAAATTCTCCTCATATCTCGTAAAGAAACAAGAGTGATACTAAACGAAGATGAAATGGTGAAGATGGTGTTAAATTTGGGCTTTGAGATCCACAAGGCCTTGGCCCATGACATGCTACGCCTAAACCACTTTGCGGAACTTGTAAATTCATGTGACGTTATAGTGGGGGTCCATGGTGCTGGGCTCGCAAATGAGGTGTTTCTTCGTAATGGGGCCGTTGTGATCCAAATTGTGCCATTGGCCTTGGATTGGGCCTCAGATACCTACTATGGTAATACGGCCCGTGTGATGGGGTTGAAGTACATGGAATATAAGATCAAGCCCAAGGAGAGCTCTCTCTATGACGTGTACGGTCCAGATGATCCCATTGTTTCTGATCCATTGGTTGTCTTTGAACAGGGGTATAGGAATTCTAGGTCATTATACATTGATGGGCAAAATGTTACCATTGACATAGCAAGATTTAGAGGAACTCTCATTAAAGCTTTGAAGATTTTGGGTTCGTAATTATAAGTGAGATGGAACTATGGAAGGAAATGTGAATAGTAGGAGTACTAGTCAATTTAAAGATTTCTTCAGGTACAATGTAAGGGTATACACATCTTGTCTAAATGTCATTTTTCCCTTCTGGGACGCTTCTCCCCAAACTATTTTCGGTTCGGTTCGATTCGGTTCCATTCAATTCCTAAATTATTATCATTACTATTAGTTATAATTTTATTAAGTTCAGTTCAGTTGTTTTATGCCGAAAAGAACAGACCCTTAATGAGTTAATTTTCATGAATTCAACGTTATGATGATTATGCTCGTTTAATAGATGATGATAAGTAATGATAATGGTAATAAAGTTATAGAAAATCTATACTTCTATATTAAAAGGCGTTCCTAAAGAAGAAACGGTGCCACATGACGCTCTCCCTGAGGGAGTTTTACTACATGTAAGCACATACAATAAAAAAATTAGAAATTGCATAGCATAGGATTTGATCCCGCGATCTCAAGAATATATACTAAAGTCTTAACTACTAGACCCAATAATATTTAGTGTTATCATCTTAGAGTATAATATTAATAAATGAAAATTTCTCTTCCCCGGGGCGTAGCCCGGGCCTAATAACTAGTTTAGTAGAAAATGTGTCATGATAATGTTTGTTCATCATCAAATTAATTCATTTTATAGTAATGAAACTGAAGAGAGATTATTGGGTTTACCTTGTATAGCTCTTAGTTTATAATGTATAGCCTTTGTATTATCATGGGCCAAGGGCCTCCTACGTATGTATATAAGCTTTATTTTCAACCTTAGTAATTAACACAAAAATCATTAAACCAAAACCTAATTTGTCATGGTATCGGAGCTACACACCTAAACCTCTCGTTTTTTTCTTCTCTCCCCAACTGTTGTCTGCTTTGCCCAGACCACCAGCGTGGTTGTTTGCTTGTTGCCGCAAGATGACGGAGGATGGAAAGATTGATATTCATTCACCATATTACTTAGGTTCCGGCGACCAACCCGGTAATCTTATCTCTCATGTCACTCTCAAAGGTGATAATTATGTGGCTTGGACGAGAGCCATGATCTTGTCCCTTAAAGCTCGATGAAAGTTCGACTTCGTCGACGGAACTATCATTAAACCTACGACGGCCAAGCAACTTCTTGATTGGGAAACCGTGAATTCAATGTTGGTGTCATGGATCTTGCGAAGTTTAGACCCTAAGCTCGCCTCCTCTATTCCTTTTAATGATGATGCCAAGGGCTTGTGGACATACCTTGAACATCGGTTTTGCGTCCCGAATGGACCTCGCCTGCAGCAACTTCGGGCCACCATCGTGGAATGTAAACAGTCCAAAACCATGACCGTCGAGGATTATTTCAATCATTTGACCGGATTATATGACGAACTACATCGTCTTAAACCTTTGCGTTCTTGTTCTTGTGGCAAGTGTGCGTGTGATGTTGCCGCTAAACTTGCCGCGGATCGCGATGAAGAAATTCTTCATCAATTTTTGATTGGACTCAATGATGATGCTTATGGTAATCGTTCGTACCAATTTATTGTCCCAAGCTCCTCCAAAGTGGATCTCAACCGCGCCTACCAAGCTCTCCTCCAAGAGGAGCGTTCTCGTGATATTGCCCGTGGCAAGGCTGTCCCCACTGACACTCATGCCTTTGCTCTTCAAGCCGATTCTCGTAAGCTCTCTCGTCCTGATAAACGTAATCTTACTTGTACATATTGCAAACGTCGCGGCCATGATCGTGATTCTTGCTTTAAATTGAATGGTGCTCCTGCTTGGTGGCTTGAGAAATATGATTCCTCTTCGGGTTCTATTGTAACACCCCGTAATTTTCACTCTTTATTTTTGGTGTTTGTTTACATTAAAATGATATTTTTCGTAAAAATAAATAATTTATTATTTAGATTATTTTGGAACGTGTTGTGAAAATGTGTATATATATTTATATGTTGTGATATATTTATATATATATTTATTTTAAGTTGTTAGTTATTTATTTTAAAGGTTATATTAATTTTGTTATTTGTTTAGGCGTTTAGGATGCTGTTTTGTCGCGTAGCGTTTTTGTAACGTTGTTGGACCAACTTGGGTGATGAAATGTTGCATCGCATGTGGCGTGCTAATGTGTTTATTATATTTATATTTATATTATAATTTATTGGAATTATTTTCATTATTAAGTATTTTCAAAGTTTAGGCGCGATTTAGGAAGTTACCGTTTTATCGCGTATCGGGCTTTCGGAGCATGGATCGTTGTTGAATTTGGGCCGAAAGTTTTGTGTGGGTTTTAGGCTTGGGGCAGCCGGCCAAGTGAAGTAATAGGAGAGCCTTCTCCTTTTCTTTTCTCTTTTGTTTTCCTTAAGACTCTTTGATGCCTTATAACCCCCATAATCCCCCCTTAATGATTTCTTTAATTAAAACCTCATTAAACCTCTTAATTCACTTCAAATTATGATTAGAAAATCAGAATCCTTTGGCTGCCATTATCCATATTTTCGGCCATCATCACCATTTTCATTCTCTCAAATTTTCTTCATTTCTTCTCTTTGATAATTGTTCGTGAATTGTTTTTGTGGCTTTTTCCTTATACTTGGTGCTTGGA
Organism: Beta corolliflora; assembly: GCA_947648045.1. Lineage (NCBI taxonomy): Eukaryota > Viridiplantae > Streptophyta > Magnoliopsida > Caryophyllales > Amaranthaceae > Beta > Beta corolliflora. The sequence goes on from CANSZD010004255.1 coordinate 425,917, forward strand.
ATTTGAAGAAGAAGAGGGTCACACGCCTATTGTGGGGATTTCCAGAAGTTTTCAGCTCACCTCCGATGATCCAGGTAACTAGTTGTTATCCTAGAAACATAGTGATTAGAGTAGTATTCGGTATTAGATTAATACGTTAGGAATTATCTAAAATACTTTTTGAATGATATTTTTGACGAAATTTTACATGAACATACGTGACACATGCTATGTGAATACTGTGTAGAGAAAAATAATTTTTGCATGATTTTTAATATTTATTTGATTTAATTAGTATTTTGTGCGTTTTTGGCTAAATTTCATAATAATTATTGAGCGACTGTTGAAATTGATGAAATCATTTTTCTTAGATCATGTAACATGCGTATAATGTATTCCATGCCTTATAATAATTTTTATCTACTGTTTACTATTTTAATTAATTGATATATCTGTTTTTGTAATTTCTGTTCTGTCAATATATAATTCATGAAAATTATTTGTAGAGGCAGAAAAATTAATTTGTTTGAATAATATGTATTTCCGTGAGTTTTTACATGTTATGTGAATTTTTGGTAATTTTTGGGCGTCTGTTTATATTTTTAATTATTATAATGGCTTATTTGAGGAATCTGTATATTAACTGTTAAAAATACTTTTTTTTGAGTCCGAAAATTATAAATAAAAATTTTACCATATCAGTAGAGCTATTAGGGTTATATGATAATTTTTGTGTGATTTTAATGCTCGAATTTGTTAGTTTCATAATTATTATGGTGTTTTTGTGATGAAATTGAGGATACACTTTTAAATTGTTTGAAGGCTTGTAAATCAGATATAATTTATAATTTAATATATTCTGGGTTGCTGATTTTCAGTAGTATACAGTATGCATCATTTCGGTAACCACATGTTTAGGTTTGATTTATGGAATAAAATGATTTAATTGTTATTACTCTTTTAATGAATATGATTTAGAGTTAATTGGTGATGTATTTGTGATTGAGTGTGGTTGCTGTAAAAACCAGTATATTGTCATTGATGATGTTTGGGAATGTTCAAGTGTTATTGTGAGAGTTATTTGTTGATTATTGTATAAGTGATTTATTTTGAGGAATTATGAAGAACTGTTTGATGAACTGTGGGTATAAGGCCGGGTGGCATCCCCTTTTTGATGAATATTTTTGATGAATGATACTTAGTTTGTATGCATGATTGTATTTTGAGATAAGAATATCCGGTGGGATAGATGTAGTCCCCGGTTAAGAACATGCCAACCACCTGGTTTGCGAACCAGGGGTACACCTGGGTTAATTGTTGTCGTCCGAGAGGTCAGGGAGTTCTGCGTGTTCTACCCTGCATCGGGAGTTTGGTCATTCTTAGACACAGGCAGTGGGGAACGTAAGCCCATAGACTGACCTGGAGATTGCGATCTGACAAACCTTAGGAAGTGATTTGCGAATCACTGGCGTTCGGTTTCTGACTCAATAACTTATTGTATTTTGATTTATTATTATTTATTTATACTGGAATTATGTCACTCGCTATATTAGGATTACTTATTGTTTATGATCTCTTAATTTATCTATGAGTTTTATGATTTCTATGTGCATGATATGATGTAATGATTGCATGTTATTCCTTTCTTAGTAATCTACCTCTGAATGGTGCTTTGATTGCTATTGTTCTGGGAGAACTGCTAGTTACTCCCCACTGACTGTGGAAATATTTAATATAATCTTGCAGATGGAAATGAATGCTAGGCTTTTGACTGCTTGGGCTAGCAGTGTGAGAGTTGGGTGTGAGAAGAAGCTTCTAGTTCTGTTTTTGGTAGATGAACTCTATATAGGCCATAGGGAGACTTATTTTTGGATTGCTTTCAAGGATATTAGTTTTATTTAAGTTTATTTTGGGAGACTTGCATGTCTCATGGTATTTTGGATTTGATAGTATGATACAATTTGGGATACTTCTTTTATGTTAGAACTATGATGTTTACTCGGAGATTTATTCCCTTTTAAGCTATGAATTTTGAGTTATTATCTTTATTTATTGTTTTAGAGTAGCATAACCGTCCCGACGTTATTTCCGCTAACGTCATTTTAGTATTCCTTGAATTGCTAATGTCTAGTATCTTAGTAGTAGAAGGACGGGGTGTTACATCTATGCCTTCCACTACTGCTCCCGGGGCCACCAAATGCCGCCAAGCACCACTCGTTCGCGTCCCGTCGAGGTTGCTTCCCCTGTGAAGGCTCATGCCATCACCGAACCTCCTGCCCATGTCGTGGGGGCTGCTGCTCCTGCTTCGGCTTCCCTTACACAAGAGCAGGTTCACCTCCTTTTGAATATGCTTAATACTGACAAGGTTTCTAGCGATCGTATGGCGGGTAAGTCTTCTTGTATGCTTTGGATTATTGATTCCGGGGCCTCTCATCATGTCACCGGTGATGCTTCTTGTCTTTCTCATGTGCAATCTATCACTGGATGTCCCGTGGGTCTCCCTAATGGTTCTTGTGTCGTTGCTACTCTCGCGGGACGTGTCTCTCTTCCTGGGGATGTTATTCTTCATCATGTTCTTTATGTACCTCAGCTTACCTGCAATTTAATATCGGTTTCACAACTCATTGATGAATCTCATTGTATTGTTCGTTTCACTGACTCTTTATGTGCTATTCAGGACCAACGTTCGGGGACCCTGATTGGAGCAGGTGAACGCTGTGATGGACTCTATTATTTCCGCAGCATTCCGACCGTGCATGCCGTAACTGTTCCGGGATTGACAGAGTTTGAGTTATGGCATCGTAGATTGGGTCATCCTTCTGATCGTGTTGTCAAGTTAGTTCCTGCAATTCGTTCTGGTACTAGTCCGAAAAAGTTGAATAAAGCTTGTATTACTTGTCCTCAAGCTAAACAAACTAGGGATAGTTTTCCTATTAGTGATCATAATGCTAGTCGTATGTTTGAATTGATTCACTGTGATTTATGGGGGCCCTATTCTACGCCTTCTTCCTGTGATGCAATATATTTCTTAACTTTGGTGGATGATTATTCTAGAGGTGTTTGGGTGTATTTGCTAAGAAATAAAACTGAAGTTCATCAAGCTTTTCACAATTTTTTGGCTATGGTTGAGCGTCAATTTGATAAACTTGTGAAAATTGTGCGTACTGATAATGGCACCGAGTTCAATTGTATGCTTGATTACTTTATCTCTTGTGGCATTTTATTTCAAACATCTTGTGTGGGTACTCTCCAACAAAATGGTCGTGTTGAGCGTAAGCATCGACACATTCTCAATGTTGCTCGTGCCTTGATGTTTCACGCTCACCTTCCTGTTACTTTTTGGGGTGAATGTGTTCTCACTGCTGTTCAGTTGATTAATCGTACTCCCTCCGGCTTATTACAAAATCGTACTCCCTATGAGGTGCTCTATGGTGTTGAACCTGATTTTGATGCATTACGTATTTTTGGTTGTTTGTGCTTTGCCCATAATAAAAAAGCAAAAGGGAATAAGTTTGCTCCTCGTAGTCATCGTTGTGTGTTTATGGGGTATTCTACTGGTAAGAAGGGGTAGAAGTTGTATGATTTAGAGCAAGGTGTTTTTTTTGTATCTCAGGATGTACTGTTCCATGAAACTGAATTTCCATTTGCTTCTATTGTTCCTATGAATTCTGATGCTCCTGCTGAACAATTTGGGATGGATTCGGTTTTTTTGGACGATTTGGAGTCCATTTTGGACGCTCAGGGGGGACCTGTCCCTGAGCCCATTCCTACCGCTCGCCCCGCGCCGCCTCTCCTCCTGGCTCCTCAGTTGTGGGCCGCGAGCTGGAGCCCGTTCCCTCACCAGCCAGCACGCTGGGTGTTGAGCCCCGCGCTGCTTCAACTACTCCTGGACCCAGCGCTGCTACCACGTCTTCTGAGCCCAGCGCGCCTTCTACTGGGCCTTCTGAGTCCAGCGACTCTCGCTCCTCCTTCTGGGCCTCAGGTTACACTTGGTCGTGGTCATAGAGCCAAGCATCCCTCTACTCTTCTTCGTGATTTTGTCACCAACTCGGTCCGGAATTTGAGTCCATCACCGCTATCATCTCCCTCCACTGGATCCCCAGGTACTCCTTACCCCTTAGCACATTTTGTGTCTTGTATTTTTCTATGCGCCACCGTATTTTTCTTGCAATCGTTTCGGAGGCGGTTGAACCCCGCAATTTTACGAAAGCTATGAAAACTTCTCGGTTGCGGCCGCTATGCAACAGAGATCGGCTCTCTTGAGGACAATGGTACTGGGTTACTGACACCTCTTCCCCCGGAAAAAGGCTCATGGTTGCAAATGGGTTTACAAAATTAAACATCATTCTGATGGGACCGTTGAACGTCTCAAAGCTCGTCTTGTCATTTTTGGCAACCATCAGGTCGAAGGTATTGATTACACTGAAACCTTTGCTCCCGTTGCCAAAATGGTCACTGTTCGTGCTTTCTTAGCTATTGCTGCAGCTAAGAATTGGGAGCTACATCAAATGGATGTTCACAACGCCTTTCTTCATGGCGACTTGGATGAGGAAGTTTTTATGCGTCCTCCCCGTGTTTTGTCCCTCCTTGGCCCGGTTTAGTTTGTCGCTTGAAAAAGTCTTCGTATGGTCTCGCGTCGGGCTCCACGGTGTTGGTTTTCAAAGCTTGCCACTTCTTTGTTGTCCTATGGCTTCTCTCGCCTTACTCGGACTACTCGCTTTCACCCCGACCGGTGGTTCTCGTGCGGCTCTCGTGATTGTCTATGTCGATGACTTGATCATTTCTGTAATGACTCGCCGCTATTGCCGCTTTTAAAGCCTATTTGAGCTCGTGTTTTCATATGAAAGATTTGGGGGTGCTTAAGTATTTTCTTGGCATCGAGGTTGCTCGTAGTTCCGATGGCATCTTTCTTTGTCAACGGAAATACACCTTGGATATTATCACCGAGGCTGGCCTCTTGGGGGCTAAACCTGCGGCTTTTCCTATTGAGCAAAATCATACTCTTGCTCTTGCTTCCCGTGCCTTACTTCCTGATCCCGAACCATACAGGTGTCTGGTGGGCCGTCTCATTTATCTCTCTTTCACTCGTCCTGATTTGGCATATGTGGTTCACATTCTGGCACAATTTATGCAGCATCCGCGGCTTGATCATTGGGATGCGGCCCTTCGCGTTGTTCGTTACTTGAAGGGTAACCCTGGCCAGGGTATTCTACTCAGTGCAGATTGTGATCTTGTTCTCTCAGGTTGGTATGACTCGGATTGGGCTAGTTGCCCTCTTACTCGGCGCTCTCTCACTGGCTGGCTTGTGTTTCTTGGTGCTTCTCCTATCTCCTGGAAGAGCAAGAAGCAACATATAGTTTCTCGTTCTTCCGCTGAGGCTGAGTATCGTTCTCTTGCTGATGTTACCTCTGAGCTCAAGTGGCTCAAAGCCTTACTTGACGGGCTTGGAGTTCACCAACCTAAGGCCATGCGCCTCTTTTGTGATAGCAAGTCTGCTCTCTACATTGCTCAGAATCCCGTGTTTCATGAACGAACGAAACACATTGAGGTTGATTGTCACTACGTTCGTGATGCGATTCAGTCTGGTCTTATCGCTCCTTCTCATGTTTCTACTGTTGAGCAGCTTGCTGACATCTTCACTAAGGCTCTTGGAAAGAAACAATTTTTGTATCTCCTTCGCAAGTTGGGCATTTGTGATCCGCATGCTCCAACTTGAGGGGGGTATTGGGTTTACCTTGTATAGCTCTTAGTTTATAATGTATAGCCTTTGTATTATCATAGGCCAAGGGCCTCCTACGTATGTATATAAGCTGTATTTTCAGCCTTAGTAATTAACACAAAAATCAGTAAACCTAAACCTAATTTGTCAGAGATTCATGTTAGGATGAAGTTTTATCATTTATCACGATGAGACTTGACATAGGACATTCTTTCAAAATAATATATAAATTCTCAATTACAAATACTAATCACCGAACGGATTATTTATATCAATATGACTATAATTTATGAAATCTTAATGATTGTTTAAGATCAATTAGTTCGATCAAAATTGACTATTGCACTCTTCATCTGGATTTCTATAAGGGCTTTTCAAATGATTTTATGAAAAAAAAATCATATGATCTTTTTTCAATTGCCTTAGTTATTGGCCTTTGGCTGAACCTTGAAATAGGACAGACCTAATGGGCGACAGTTAGCAATTAAATACACTCGCTCATGAAATTTGTTTCCAACATAAGTTTAGGGTTTGTGTTACATAAAAGTTTGAAACAAGCAGAGGATTATGTGAAAGAACATTAGGAGGTGCACAATTAATGGAGACATGGGTGGCAAATTGACAATGGGCTAAGGCCTAAGCTATTGCAACTTGCAAGAATGAGTTAAGCACTTAAGCCTAATTAATTACCTTGACAATTGTTGAGTCTGACATATCGTTTAACTCAAACCCATGTAATGGTCGAAAATAAAACAAAGATAGTGGACTATATCTTGACCGTAATTGTTGGAGAAGTGCATTTGAAAAAGGAAAAGAGTACGATTTCAACAAAATTTCGGTAGATAATTGAGCAAAACGCTTTAACAAACTAAGTGCAAATATGGCGTTAAGGCACTTAGGAAAAAGCACATACAAGTTAGCACTTGGGAAAAAGCACTTACGACTGTTACGAGTTACGATAGTTCACACTTCACCTAGGGGCTGGACTCTAGTATAAAATATTATGAAAATTTTCAGGGATAGAGTTGGGTTAGTGTAGAGATATATCAGGAAACCTAATATATAGTTTCCTAAGTTAGTTGGGTTTCCTCTCTTGTATGATATATATTGTATGCAACTTAATGAGAAGGCAGAAGATTAAACCCTAATTATTGTTTCTACATGGTATCACAGCCTCTAATTTTTTTTTTCCCTCAACCATAATTTCCGGCAGCAGCAGCCACCATGGCTGGTGATGATCCGTCGCCGTCTAATTCTTCTCCTACCATTAACATCACTTCTCCCTTCTATCTTGGTCCAGGAGACCGGCCAGGGGACTTTATCACCCCGACTCGCTTGCGGCACGATAACTACGACGACTGGTCCGCGGATGTGCAAATGGCGCTAGAGGCTCGGCGTAAATTTGGGTTCCTAGATGGCACTATCACCAAAGCCGAACCACCCTACACCTCCGCGGATTGGAGTACTGTAAACGCTATGTTAATTTCATGGCTTACTAATACCATAGAACCAGAGGTACGTACTACTCTTTCCAAATTTCGTGACGCTTCTCGTCTTTGGGAACATCTTCGCACTCCATCTCCTTTACTTCATAACAAAACTCCTTTTGAGCTTCTTCATAATACCTTGCCTGCTTATGAGGTTATTCGCACTTTTGGTTGTCTTTGTTTTGCTCATAATCACAAAACCAAAGGTGATAAGTTTGCAAGTCGGAGTCGTAAATGTATCTTTGTGGGGTATCCCTTTGGGAAGAAGGGTTGGCGCTTGTTTGATCTTGAAACGAAAGAATTATTTGTGTCTCGGGATGTTAAGTTTTTTGAGGATGAGTTTCCCTTTATGGCCTCCAATTTGTTGTCTCTAGCTCCATCTCCCTTGTTTCAGCCTGATGATGCATTAATTATTGATGATGATTTTGCTGCTAATGGTCCTATTTCTCCTCTTTTCTCATCTTCCCACAATTCTCACATCTCCACAATACACCAGCCCCTAACTCCCTCTTCTTCTTCACCTCAAAAACTATCCGAGCCCACTTCTACCGCTGGTATCAACCCAGCGCCCCCCACCCAATCTTTTTTGCCTACTGATTCACACGCTGGACCCCCAGCGGCCCAATACAACTCTCCCTTGCCCACTCCTATCGCTGGCCCACCAGCGCCCCCCACCTTTTCCTCTTCAAACGCAGACCTAGGCCCCGAATCCGTGTCCTCTTCTCCTCACCCAATTGTTTCCCCCACTGGCCCACCATCTCCTTTCATTACTCCTACTCCTCACACGGGCCCAACAACCTCCATTTCCTCTTTTCCCTCTTCTACCAACACGGCCCAGCCCCAAGATTTGGATCAAATGGAGTCCTTAGTGGCTGATATTCCTAATGATGATTTAGGGCGAGGAAAAAGAGTCAAATTTCCCTCGGTTAAATTACGGGATTATGTTACTGATTCGGTAATTGTTCCCAGTCCATCTCCATCTGCCCCGTCTCCAGAATCTTCCTCAGGTACTCCTTATCCTATCGCTCACTATATAAATTGTACAAGCTTTTCTGTGAATTATCGAAATTTTCTTGCTGCTGTTGTGTCTACTGATGATCCCAGGTCTTTTAAGGAAGCTATGAGAGATCCAAAATCGCAAGCTTCTATGCAGGATGAGCTTAGTGCCTTGGAAGCGAATGGCACTTGGACTTTGGAGGTATTGCCACCCGTAGAAACGGGCTTTGGGCGATCGGTGGGTTTATCGCACCAAGTATTTGTCTATCGGTGCCATTGAGCGCTTAAAATCGCGCCTTGTTATTTTGGGCAACCATCAGAAGCCGGCATTGATTATAATGAGACCTTTGCTCCTGTTGCCAAAGTGACTACCGTTCGGGCTTTCTTAGCTATTGCTGCTTCCAAAAATTGGGAGCTCCATCAGATGGATGTTCATAATGCCTTTCTTCACGGGAATCTTAATGAAGAGGTATATATGAAGTTACCTCCTGGTGTTCAGTGTTCTAATCCTAACTTGGTGTGTCGCCTTCGTAAGTCTCTTTATGGCTTAAAACAGGCTCCTCGATGTTGGTTTGCTAAACTCGTCTCTGCTTTGAAAGGGTATGGCTTCTTGCAATCCTATTCCGATTATTCTCTCTTTACATTCACTCATGGCTCTATTCAGATCAATGTCTTAGTGTATGTGGATGATCTTATTATTTCGGGAATGATTCCGCCGCTCTCACTACTTTCAAAGCTTATCTAAGTGATTGTTTTAAGATGAAGGATCTTGGTCCTCTTAAATATTTTCTTGGCATTGAAGTTGCTCGTAGTTCTTCTCGGTTTGTTCTTATGCCAAAGAAAATATACTGGATATTATCTCGAAGTTGGATTGTTAGGTGCCAAACCTTGTGGTTTTCCCATTGAACAAAACCATCGCTCGGCTCATGCTTCGGGTCCTCCGTTGGTTGATGCCGCCGCTACCGTCGTCTTATTGGGCGTTTGATATACTTGGCAGTCACCCACCCGGATCTCGCCTACTCGGTCCATGTTTTGTCTCAGTTCATGCACGAGCCTTTACAGAGCACCGGGATGTCGCTCTCGCAGTTGTTCGCTATTTGAAAGGTACTCCGTGCCGTGGTATCTTATCTGCGTGCCGACAAAGTGACTTATCTTTGCGTGGGTTGGTGTGACTGGGATTGGGCCGCCTCGCCCCGTCACTCGTCGTTCTCTCACCGGCCGGCTTGTTTTCTTGGGTAATTCTCCTATCTCTTGGAAGACCAAGAAACAAAGACACCGTTTCTCGTTCTTCGCCGAGGCGTAATATCGCTCCATGGCTGCTATTACTTGTGAACCGAAGTGGTTGAAGGGTGTGTTGCTTAGTATGGGTGTTCATCATCCTAAATCTATTCCCTTATATTGTGATAGTCAGTCTGCTCTGTATTTGGCTCAAAATCCTGTCTTTCATGAGCGTACTAAGCACATTGAGGTTGACTGTCACTTTGTACGCGATGCTATCATTGATGGTCTCATTGCACCTTCTTATGTATCTACCAAAGCACAACTTGCTGATATTTTTACAAAGGCTCTTGGCAAGTCCCAATTTGAGTTCTTATTGTCCAAGTTGGGCATTTTTGAGCCTCAACATGCTACAACTTGAGGGAGGGTGTAGAGATATATCAGGAAACCTAATATATAGTTTCCTAAGTTAGTTGGGTTTCCTCTCTTGTATGATATATATTGTATGCAACTTAATGAGAAGGCAGAAGATTAAACCCTAATTATTGTTTCTACAGTTAGAGTAAGATGGAATGAGTTTATTAGGAGAACGTAGACTTAAATTTGTCTAATTTTATACTTCCTCCGTTTCGTTTTAAATGCAACAAAGGGGTATTTTTTGTGAGATATAAAATATTCATTTATTGCATTTAAAACGAAACGGATGACGTATTAAAATTTGACCGTCTATTCTAATAGTTTGTGTTAGAAATATTATACTTTTTGTCTAGAAGTACTTTTTTTAAAAAAATTTGGCTCAATCTCATAAGATAATGGTGGTTGAGTGGTAGTTTACTTTCAATTTCCGACCAAAAAGGTCAAATCTCCGACGTGGACTTCCTTCAACTCTTGTTTTTGTGTTTCTTTCTGTAGTCCTTTTTTATCAGGATGGATAGCAATTCACTTCAAGTCTGATCCAAGCCCGACCTAATCCGACCAAAAAATTCGATCCGGATTTGAAAATGTGAAAATCTAATAAAAATCTTATAAGAGGTGGGGCCTTGGTATAATACGACAAATCTGACCCGAATCTGATTACTTATGTCATCTTATCAACTTATATTAGACTATGTTCAGTTCACCTTATTTTTACTTATTTCAGATAGATCAGATCATATCATATCAGAAAAAATAAGTTCAGATCAAATAAGTTCAGATCATATCAGATAAGTTCAGATCATGCTTATATTTAAAAAGTTATCATTATTGTTATTATTATTATCATTAGTATCATGATTATTATGAAGATTATTATAATTATTAGTATTACTAATGTTGTTGTTGTTGTTGTTGTTGGTATTACTTTATATGATTACTATTACTATTAATACTACTATTTACTAGTACATTTGTTCAAAAGAATAATTATTATTATCATTATTATCATTGTTTCGCTTATTAATTTTTAACATTGGTAATTATTATTAATGTCGTTGCTATTATTTTAAATGTCATTGATATCACTATTTTAAGCTATTTGTGTTCAAGAAGAAGAATGTTCTTTTCGCATTTGTACATGTTGTTTTTTATATTTGTTCTAAATAACAATTTTTATATGCAATGTTCTTCTTGATGTTGTACATGTAAAGAACGTTATTGATATCACTATTTTAAGCTATTTGTGTTCAAGAAGAAGAATGTTCTTTTTGCATTTGTGCATGTTCTATTTTATATTTGTTCTAATTAACAATTTTGACATGCGATATTCTTTTTTATGTTGTACTTGTACATATAAAGAACATGACAATATGTTTAATTTTTTTTTACAATTTTGGCAGAATAATATAAAGTATATGTTAGTAGGTTATATAAAACATGAGTAGCATGGGATAACCTAATGGTGTTGGCATCACCTTCAAATTTCCCCCTACAAGGGATTTCAACTTATCTTTAAAAATAAAGTTTATATAGAACAGGTTAACGATATAAGAAGAATATTTAACAATTTTGTTCAAGATTATATGATTTTTTATAGGTATATTTATAATAAAAAAGAATAATTGATTGATATAACAAAGAACATGTTGTTAGTTAAATCCAAATATGTCATCAATATAAAAATAACATCTATCTTTTATTTTTAGAATGTGTTCTTTAAATAGGTTTTGTATGCTCTTTCAATATATTTTCTTTCTTTTATTATCATTTTATGTTCTTTTCATTACAGCCTAAATTCTTATTATAAACGAATCTTAGACATGAACAATATGTTCTTTTTTAATTATTATCATTGTATGTTCTTTTCATTACAACCTAAATAATATGTTCTTTTTATCACAAACAATATACTTTTTTTTACCTAAAATATGTGTTATTTTATTGTTAATTGTATGTTCATATACTATGTGTTCTTTTTCAAAGAAAACTAGTTATGCTATTATTATTATTATTATTATTATTATTATTATTATTATTATTATTATTATTATAATTATTATTATTATTATTATTATTATTATTATTATTATTATAATAATTATTATTATTATTATTATTATTGTTATTATTATTGTTGTTATTATTGTTGTTATTATTATTATTATTGTTATTGTTATTATTATTGTTATTATTATTATTATTTTTATTGTTATTATTATTGTTATTATTATTATTATCGTTATTATTACTATTATTGTTATTATTATTATTTTATAATCATTATTATTATTATCATTAAAAGTTGTGCATAATAATAAAATGACAATAATAGTAATACTAGTAATGAAATACAAAGTAATAATAATATTAGTAATACTATGTTTTATAAAAGATAAGTTCAGATCAGATAAGTTCGATCGATAAGATCGGATCGATCGATCGATCGATCGATAAGTTAAGATAAATTCATATCGGATCGGAAAAGAAAAAATAAGTTTCATATCAAGAAAATAAAGTGAACTAAACATAGCCTAAATCTACATTAGAATAGGTCAATAGGACAATTATGTTAATATTATTACAATGCGATTCAATGATGCACCAAGGATAGTGGGGTCCATGGAACTTGAATTTCATTCTTAATTTCATCAGATCTGCTTCAAGGCGAGGACTTCATCTATCTATCTCACAAAGGTAAAAGCACTAACATTGTGGCGGACACATTGACAGAGCAAGGACTTTACCTTAATTCCAACTTCTTAGCATGGTTATGAGGCCAATGGAGATCATCCTCTCCTTGTAATTAGGGATGTGCACAGGTCCAGGACCGGACCTTATCGCACGGAATCGCCTGGACCGGTGGATTGGAATCGATTTTTTGGACCGGATCGGACCGGGAAAAATTACACTCCGTAACTTCCGGTTCGGTTTTGGACCTGTTGAACCGGAATCTGCATTTTAATTTTTTTTTTTTTTTTAGATTTATACATATTTATAAATTATATATTAAAATGTAATAATTCTAACAACAATAATCTTAAAGTTAATAAAGGGTAGGTTTTTAGCTTTCTAACTTTATACCTTTGAATTTTTTTTAACCTTTAAACTATTTTGTTTACTAAAAATAGAAATTCCGGTCTCTTGGTCCGGACCGAATTTTCCGGGTTTGGACCGGACCGGATCGGAAACCCGAATCCCGATTTTCGGTGGATCGGGGACCGGACCGGAATCCTCGATCGGTCCGGTCCGGTCCAAATTCCGGTCCAATGCTACCCTATGCACACCCCTACTTGTAATATGTCTGCTTTGTGCCCTGTTCTCACTCGTTTGAATGTGGAACTAGCCTACTGATGTATTTAGAGGCTCTGCCATTTTTTTTACCTTTTGAATGAGAATACAAAACTTATTACAAAAACAAGTAATATATAATATAGTTATATTATAAAACATTGACTTTTGTGATCTTAAGTAATAAAATAGTCTGAATCCGACTTAATCAGACATGATCTGAGCAAAATAATCCAGCATAAATCTGATAAATAAAATCCAATCAGCCGAATAGTATCTGAATAAAGGCAGGTCGGATATGGAGTTTGTAAAATTCGACCCGTTGTCATTCCTGGTTCACCTCATGCTTTCTTTTAACCTCCTTATCGTTAATAAAGTACTAATTGAGATTAATCAAACAAGACCCCACATGACTATATTTTTTCTTATAAATTGAGAAGATTCTCTCTAAGTATGAACAATGTCAAGATTTCAAGTGAGAAAGATAAAAGAACAGGAGGGAATACAAAACAAGGGTTTAATGAAGCTAACGTTGGATATTTGACTTTTTGGCCGGAAATTAACATTAAAGCACCACTCAACCACAAATATCTTATAAGATAATTCTGAGCCAAAAAAGTTTAAAATGTACTTTTGGGCAAAAAGTGTCTTTTAAAAGTTGCTTCCGAACAGATTTTCAAATATTATATTATTGATAAAAGTTACTATATTTTTTGTGTTAGTATTATAGTGATAGTCAATTACTGCTATTTTTTAAGGTAACTAAAATGAACTATCTTAAGTTTCTAACAAGTCCATATATCCTAGAATTTAACACAGGCAAATTATGACATCAGAACCTTAAAGGTATTTTTTATTAATGAACGGGAAAAACTAAAGATCATAATTATATCATACACCAGTGATCGAGCATGGTACATTAGGGATGGAAATCCCGGTCAGGTCGACCGTAGTCCGCTCCGATACGAAGGGAAAAAAATCCGACATTCGAATCCAACTCTGATTTTAAGGCAATTATTCCTTTTTTATTTATATTAATGTATTATGTATGTATAATCTGACTCCAATTTTGAGACAATTGTATCATATAAGATTTTCCCATTGAAGAAATTATTGCTAAAATAAAATAATAGTAATGTTTAGTTATTTGTACTATATAAAATTTACCGTATGATTATTAACAAAAATTGTAATGATTAGTTGTTTGTATTATAGAAGATTTTTCTATTTAAAAATATGGGGCTAAAAAAGGTCGGATCGGACTCGAATTTTCAGAGACGAAGTCAGATTTAAAATCCGACTTCTTGTAGCCTTGTAGGGTCGGAGTCGGATTATGCAAAATCCGATCGAAATCCGACCCGTTGTCATCCCTAAATACATTTAATGTTATCTTTTTGTTCATTGCTCATTAAAGTTATACAATAGGGAGAAAATTTTTTAACTCCAAATGAGAAGAAAAAAAAACCTTGGAGTTAGGATGTACAACAAATTTTTTTTGGTGCGAATGAGCCACAAGGGCGGGGATGAGAATCAATCACAGCATCACCTAAAACCAGGAGGAAAACTCTAATCAACTAAGTTATCCCTCACTCTCAGTGATAGAATATAAAATATAATAGGATAAAATTATATTTTATATTTACACTTCTACTCTTACATTATCCCGGTGCCTTACAGTATCTTACATTTACTCGCCCTGATATTGCTTATGCAGTTCAGCAGGTTTGCCTCTTCATGCATGATCCGAGGGAATCACATTCTAATGCTTTGAAACGCATCCTGCGCTATCTTTAGGGTACCATTGATCATGGGTTATATTTATATCCTACTACTCACTTGCGCCTGATCACTTATACTGATGCAGATTGGGGTGGTTGTCCTGACACTTGCCGTTCTACTTCAGGTTATTGTTGTTTTCTTGGTGATAACTTAATTTCCTGGCAGTCTAAGAGACAACCCACCCTATCTCGATCTAGTGCTGAAGCTGAGTACCGTGGCGTCGCTAATGTTGTTGCAGAAGCCTCCTGGTTACGTAATCTTCTTTTGGAGTTACATTGTCCTCTCCGGCAGGCAACCATTGTTTATTGTGATAATGTCAGTGCTATTTATCTCTCTCGCAATCCAGTACAGCACCAACGCACCAAGCATGTTGAGATGGACATACACTTTGTTCGGGAAAAGGTTGCTATTGGTCATGTACGTGTTTTGCATGTTCCTACCAGATATCAGTTTGCTGACATATTCACCAAAGGCCTTCCTCGACATTTATTTCTGGAGTTTAAGTCCAGTCTTAGCATTCGCCCTTCTCCCACTCTGACTGCGGGGGTGTGATAGAATATAAAATATAATAGGATAGAATTATATTTTATATTTACACTTCTACTCTTGTTAGGTTTCCTAATATTGTTAGGGATCTACATTATCATTGTAACCTATATATTTGCTCAATGGAATACACTCCAACCAAGGGAATTTACCAAATCTAATACTCAGGATGCACAACAAATGCTCACACTAATGATAGGATTCCAAAATTCATCTCAAAGGTTGGTTTAAGAAGTATAGGTACATGTTTAGCTGCTTATTTTATTTTTTTATTTTTTTATTTTTCGTTTTTCGCCGCCTCAGACCACGGCAAATCGACAATAGAAATCCACTATGATTTCGTCTAGACCGTATAAGCTTCATATTCGACTGCATAACGACAATATCGACAGCACACACAAAAAAGCTACTATTATTAGCGACAGAATGCTAGCTAACAAATTCCAACGAACAAATAATAATCAGTCGAAAAAACAAAAAACAGCAAACAAAAATTTTAAAGAACTGATGTTTAATTGGAATAATGCTTATATATAGTACTCCCACAAAATTGGATCAAATGCAGAAGATTCAATGCTAGATGAACAATTAAATAATTGAGCATTGCATAACTGGCGAGGAAAATTACTAGCGAGAAACTTGTTAAATCGTGAAAATATCCTTAGTCTTCCATTGATCATAAAATATTTAGGAAAAAAAAATATTGTAAACCTATTATACGAATATTCAACACTTATTTTTTATAGAACTTTTGTTAATAGTATAACCCACATGTGAATTAGGATTAGATAGAGAATGAGTAACATATAGATTGGTGGGTTACTCCACCAGTCACCAATTGGTTATAGGATGGAATCCTGCCAACCTTATATGAATCTCCATACATGTGTAATTATATAAATTGCAATATTAAAATTCACATGTAATTGAGTGAAATTGACAAAAAAAAAAGATATCAGAGAAAGTTTCTCCAATATACACAACTTTTACATAGAAATAATGTCTAATATCTCAACTCAAGCTTTACAAAAAGTTTCAATAATTGTAAGGAATATAATCTTTTAGGAAGTATAAAGAATTGTTAGATAGAGTACAATAAGTAGATTTTCTCATGTAAAGTTAGGTAAGTTACTTTTCTAATTACCTAGTTGCAGTTTTCTTGTCTATCTTATTAACCAAACAACTTCACAATATTTCAATTTCAAGAAACTAAGATACTCATGCTTTTTCATACTAATTAAACAAACACTTAAGGGTCCATTTTGTATCATTGTCAAATTTTTCATTTTTTAGTTTTGATATTTAAGTTATATGATTTAGGTTCCATAATGAACTTAAAATTAGTCATACATGAGTAATCATATTTATTTGGAAATTATGAAAAACTGGAAACCACATATCAAATTTACAAAAGTTCAAAAAAAATAACAGTAACGAACTGTGGCTAATATTTCAGGTTTAGTTTTCACTAATTAAGAAGGTTTTATGTGGAATGTCGGCAATGGGCCGAGTATTAACATTTGGGATGATCCTTTGGTGTGTAATGGTGAGAGTTGCTTCATTTTAGGAGATATAGTCGAGGGGTTGCAATATGTTTGTGACTTGATTAATTTTGAGAATATATGGAGTGGAATACGAAACTTGTCTTGGGGTCTTTTGATGAGTTTGACACCAAAAATATATTGGCCATACTGTTGAGTGAGCGCCTCCCTGCAAACTCAATTAGTTGGGCTTTCACAAAGGATAGTATGTACCTATTCTGTCAAAACGACATATATATGGTGGGTAAATCAAGTAACTTAGATTTATTCCACAAGTTCTGGTTTAAAATTTGGGGGCTTCAGGTTTCTCCAAAAGTACGTCACTTCTTTTGGTGTGTCTGTTGTAAGTCACTTCTTAGCTGATCTCTTTTAAAGTTCCGTCATGTAATTGAAAATGATTCGTGTCAACTGTGTAATGAAGCTCCTAAGACTCTAGCTCCATGCCTTGCTCACCTTTTCCGATTATTTGTGAAGCATGGAAAGTTGTTGGTTTGGACAATAAAGTGTCGAGGGTTGAGGTGGATAGTGTGCTGGATTTTTGGGAGGACGTACAAAGAGGATATAAATGATGCATCCCTTGTTGAAATAAGCTTCCTAGAAGCTTATAATTTCTGGTGCAAGCGTAATAATGGTTTTTGAAGAGCACATGCTAGCTAATGATCAGATTGTGGAGTATTCCCGCAAAGCTGTTGTTGATTTTGGCACTTACTCCAAGCGCATATATGGTGGCGCGACTACAACAGCCCCTAAGAGCTCTAAATGTTGGCTACCGCCTTCTCAAGTCTGCATTAAAATCAATGTCAATGCTACGGTGGGGGAGGATTGTTGGCCGGGTTGGTTTGGGTGTTGTGGCTCGAGATCGATCATTAGGGACTTGTGCTCTTTGCAGCTTCTCGTCAGACTCGGGAGTGAGGTAGCAGAAGGTAAAGGTTTGTGTTTGGCTCTTAAGCTTGCTCGGGATCACGCTTTGCAGGATGTTATTTTCGAATCAGATTGCCAAACTATCATCCATTGTTTCTCCAAGGGAGCTCCCTTTTTCTATGATTTGGATACTATTTTAGAGGACGCTTTGATGTTTAGCAAACATTTTAGTTCCATTGGATGGTCTCATGTGCTTAGGGATGAAAATTGTGTTGCCCATCACCTAACTAGATTTATTTCATTTGGTGTGGAACAACGTTGGGAATATCATTATCCGACTGAGGTATCTCCATATTTTCTGATGAATTATTTGTCCATTGATTAATATATTCCCCGCTACCCAAAAAAACTGATTAAGACCTTGTTAATAGATGTAAAATAGTACTGTAGAATCTTATTGATCGCAACCTACTAAACTTATCAGCTTACCAAATGCAGCTAGTGCATGTGCATGGGCCACAACTTATAATAGTACTACTTGTTACCAACCTCTAAATCATAAACCTCAGCCTAATGTACTGACATCTACATGAAGCTTTAAATTACATCTACTGAAATGAAGCCATAAATGCATGAAGGAAGATATGGAAATTGCCCATCAACATTGAAAAGCATCTCTTGTCTTGACTCTTGAGTTAATAAGCCCCGCCCCACCCCACCAAACTCAAAAAGGTCGAAATGAGAAATTTTACCTTTTTAACTTTTTTGACGTAGAAATCTTTATTAATTTTCAAGGAATCGAAAGGAACATTTTTTATCAGAAAAAAAAGAATTTTCTTTTATATATTTAATAACTACTCAATTCCAATTCACATTTATATTTGGTTTAAAGAAGTACATAAGTTTAGATTAATTTAGGTAAAGAGCTAGAAGGGGTATTAAAATCCTCTCAATAAATTGTCCTCCATTCTTATCCCTAGATTATGACACCTAAATTAAAATAAAATATTTTTCAAAAAGAAAACACCTATTTTCCCCCTTTATGCAATCATATAAAGATGGAGAGGATCAAGAGTCAATGTTGGCCTAGTTGGTTGGAGGCCCTCCTCCCCCTGTAACACAGTAACCGCCTGACAGAGTTTCGATTTTTGCCTCTTGCAAAGTAGGATTCCCCAAGTTCCCCCCCACATGCAAGGGATATTCATCTTACCTCTAAAGATGGAGAGGATCATAACTAGGTGAAAAGAACATACCCTTATGAATAGTTATTGAAGTTTAGTTAAGTTCAATTTTTTAGAAACTATATATTTTGGCAATAGCCACTAATCAGTAACATTTAAACAGTTAGTACAATAACTAACAATTTCCATCACAACTACAATTACCACAATAACTACTTTTGCAGCAGAGATCACAACCACCTTATTTCATGAACTTATTACATATTCTTGTTAGAATCAAATCCATTGAACTATACCATACCAAACCATCTTATTTCTGTTTACTTATTGTCAAATACTACATTTTATACTGTATTAGTCTACAATTATGAAAAAATAATTTATTTTTCTAAAAATAGATATTGAGTCAAACTAACAAGATCGTCCATGAATATGTCTATATTCCTTTATAAATTATTAAATTACTGTCAAATATGGTCAAATTTTAGTCAACTAAAAGACGTGAATAAAAGTTGAAAATTTCAGACCATAATTTAATAAATTTAGATAAGATCACCTTACTTACTGCGGAGATAACAAAACCTTCCGTACATTTTTCTAATAAGCATTAAGCAGAGTCTGTTGGGGAATAGTGAGAAGTTTTAGAGTGAAGGGAATAAACAAGTCCTACCAACCACTAATCCATTGCCAAAAAAACACCACTAATCCACTATCAGTTAAACAGTCAGATTAAATTAAAAAAGAACCGTCTTAAACTCTTAACACCATCTTTCCCTCTCAAAAGCAGCAAAAGCATGGGGGAGCCACATCTTTAAAAAGAAAGTTTTACTCCACTTCACTATGCAAAACTCATACAAACTATGCAAAAACTTTAATACTATCACATTTTGGAGAAATATTTAAGTTGCACAACAAAAATTATGCCGACAGTTGGATAAAAAGAAGAAGACAAAACCAAAGCCTCAGCTATAACACTTCAAAAGCCAAGTAAAGGAAGATTTCTCTGGCTACTGTTTTTTTGCAGTCATATTTTCAGAGATAATGGAGAAGAAAGAACCCATTATTAGAAAATTGCTGATTTTTTCTGCTCTACCAATTTTCATTCTTTTGCTATTCTTCATTCATCATCAACAGCCATTTTCTATTTATCCAGGTAAATTTTTTCTGGGTTTTTTTTTAATATTAATTTTCCTGTAAACCTTATATTATATCATTTCTAAAGATTGGATTTTTGCTGATATTAAGGGCAAGAAATTTTTGGGAGTAGGAGAAATGGGCTTTTCTATGAAGAGGTAGATTTAATCAAGCTACATTTGAAACTCAGAAGACTTGTTAGAGGTAAGCAATTAGTGTATTTAATCACTAATTTCTCTGTTTTATCTAATCTTTTTATGTCCACCTTTAATAATCAATCTGTTATATTGCTTTTTCTTCTCATCATTCTCATATTTTTGGTTTCATGATTTGTAATTGAAAGTCTCTCATTATGTCATCTAAATAATTGTACTTCTTTGATTATGGGTTACTTTTGTTCAATCTTTTGAGTATTTACTAGCAATCTACCACAATTCTCAACTTTTTTTAATAAAAAGAAAAAGGAAAAAATTGTCAAAAGTTTCCATGTCAAAAAGTTTCTTAAGAAAAAAATAAAAAGCAAGAAACTTTCATCATTTCATCCAAGTTAGTGAAAAAATTTCCAACACCCACCTCATAGATTAAAATTTTAATACAAATTATGAAACATTTGGTAGAACATGGCTGCAAATGAACCAGAATGTTTCATTTCATTGGATATCTTAGACAGTTGTGTTCAATATTAATTATGGCACATATGTCGGGGTGGAGATGACAGTGAAAATATATTTAGAAAATTGGGTTGATTCTAGAGATTTACTTAACAAATGATTATTTCAAGATGCCTAGTTGAAGAGTATCAAATTTTAAAGACCAATTGAAGTTGTTTTTAAGAAGCTTTAAGCATGTGCCATGTTAGTTTCGTACATAATTCAAGTTTTTTTGTCCACACGTCTGAATTATTATTTTTTCCTATGTAGGTAGAGCCATTGTCGTCACTGACCAGTTGTATGTGTTAGCATTATAATCTCTGAATCAGCAATCATTATAATCTTACTGTATTTCCCTTCTAAGCCAAACTTGTTAATTATTTCAATAAAATAGTCTTTAGTGGTCGATTTCCTTTCAACTGATTTTGACTTATCTACAGTGATCTTTTACCTTATCTAAACTCCTCGCAACTTATTTTCCTATGTACATATGACTCATATGTATCAGAATTTATTATTTTGAAATTAGTCAACATAAGATGAACACAACCGAGCCTACGTTGCGTTTTCAGTTCTATATTAGTTATTCCGTTTGTTCGAGCCTAATAGGCCACATTCTCCTATGTATGTATGACATATCGAAACTTATTATTTTGAAAATTAGTCAAAATAAGATGAACACAACCGTATCTACGTTGTGTTTTTAGTTCTATATTAGTTATTCCGTCCGTTCGAGCCTAATAGGCCACATTCTCAATTTAGTTCTACGTTGATCTTAAACTTCCCCATATAACTAAGAATTCTAAGGATTACTACAGTGCTACAGTAAAGATTTAAATTATTGATAGTGGAGAATAGTGATGGATAATTGTAGCTAATATTTTTTAAGATGCCCTTATATCAAATTAGATCTATTGTTCTCGCTACAGAGGGAGTAATGAAATAAGTTTTTGCTTGTGATTGTTGTATGAATATTCACATTTAATATTTCAGCAAAGTGATCAGACATTTTTTTTCTCTGAACTGGAGTTTAATCAACTGTTACATGATCAACCAGGGAAAGATATAGCCGAGTTTGAATCCACGGGATTTGCTTATGATGTTGACAACTTTACTGAAGTATGTGTAATAAGCAAGCCAATTATATACGACGAGCAATCTTTAACTGTTTATGTACCCTCCAATGATGAAAACGGGCTTACCAAGATGATGGTTAAGCCATATCCACGAAGGGAGGACCCGAGTGCCATGGAACAGGTTGCACCAGTACAGATAATCAGTGGGAATTTCAGCAGTATCAATCCTCCGGCTTGCCAGATTACACATAATGTACCCGCTTTGTTTTTCTCATTTACCGGATTTGCAGAGAACCCGTTTCATGCTTTCAATGAGATCATTATCCCATTGTTCCTCACCAGTCGCCATTTTGAATCTAGGGTGCAGTTTGTCCTCACAGATTTCAGAGGACGGTGGTATTGGAAATATACTCAGTTCTTACAGAAGCTGTCCTCCTTTGAGAATATTGGTATGGATGCAAGTAAAAAAGTTCATTGTTTTCCTGCTGCTGTTGTTGGACTCAGGTATTGTCCTTTTTCAATTATAAGTACTCTTCTATATACTGTGCAATTTAACTCATGGCTAAAAAGTCATCCTATAACCCGAAAATTCTGATTTTAGGTCTTATATATTTACCTCCTTTTAGTTGCTCTGGAGTAGTTCAAGTGGGGTTATTTGATGTCATAGATTTGTGTTCTAAACCCAATCTATCTCCAGCTTCTATTTTTGAAGTATGTATCATTAAACCTTGTGGTAAGCTATGTTACTTGGACTTTGCATTTTACCTCATATACTCGTGTTGGAACCTTGGAACTCTGACATGAATATGGACAATTCACCTCTTCATTCTGGGCCAAAATCATGGAATTTTTCTTTGTAAAATAACCGAGTCACACACTTAGATACATATTTGTGTCCAATGTGTACAAGAGTCCAAAGAAACACAGATGATAGCTGATAAGTAGTCCATCATAAGTTGTGCAATGCTATACTCATGTTCTCAAGTATGGTCTCCGATGCTACTACTACCACTATGGCTAACGCATAGAGATATTACTGATCAATATAATTTTATTTCCTGCAGGTACCATGACAATCTTGCAGTAAACAGCAATGATGCTCCTTTAGGATATACGATGCAAGATGTCAGACAATTTCTGTGGAACACTTACCATGTGAAGGTAAAAACCAAGTTGAATCTCAAAAGGCCAAAAGTCCTCCTCATTTCTCGTCGATCATCAAGAACATTTCTCAATGAAAATGAGATGGTGAATATGATGGAAAAAGAGTTAGGCTTTCAAGTTTATAAAGCCTTGCCCAATGAAACAAAGAATTTGGAGAAATTTGCTCAAATTGTCAACTCATGTGACATCATGGTTGGGGCTCATGGGGCTGGGCTCACGAATGCGTTGTTCCTGCCCACAGGTGCGGTGATGATCCAAATTGTTCCGTTGGGCTTAAACTGGGCTTCTGATCACTATTTTGGTGAGCCTGCCCCTGGCATTGGGTTGAGGTACATTAGATACAAGGTTTGGCGCAACGAGACCTCGCTCTATGAAAAGTATGGTCCAGATCATCCAATTGTTTCTGATGCAGCTTCTATCTGGGCTAAAG
This sequence comes from Beta corolliflora, assembly GCA_947648045.1. Lineage (NCBI taxonomy): Eukaryota > Viridiplantae > Streptophyta > Magnoliopsida > Caryophyllales > Amaranthaceae > Beta > Beta corolliflora. The sequence goes on from CANSZD010004255.1 coordinate 449,383, forward strand.
GATATATGGCTGTGAAGGAAGCCTATGTTGATGAACAGAGTTTTAGAATTAACCTAGACAGGTTTAAGGGAACCCTTCTTGAAGGTTTAAGGCTCATGTGTCAGTCAAATTCCTGAAGTTGGAGGTGTGTGTGCCTTTACATTTGTAAATGAAGCTCTATTGGTTATTGTTTAAATGATTACTCTGGATGGGAACATGTTCAGTGTTCTCAAAAGATTTTGGAGGATTGCAGCATACAGGGTTTATGTAAATAGCAAGGTTTTGAGTGCAGTGTTTCTTCACTGCCATAAGATTTGGCCTCATAAATATGTTTTGTCATATATTGTAATTGAACATTGTCATTGGTTTTTAAGAGGGTGAACATGGCTTAATGAAAATTTTCATGTTGATGTTTGTGTGGACTTTGTTGTTTCTAATGAATGAACTCACCCTTCTTTCATTTTTCTTCTTCTAGATATATAACGAAAAAACTAGAGTTGCAAACAGGTCGAGCCAGGTTGAGTTTGAGTCATTTTTAATATAATATTAGTTGAAACCCTTTGATCCTAATATTACCACAACCCTCAACATGAATCTAACTTAATTATAAAATGGTACTAACTCAATTGGACTTTTCTAATCTATTCGTTACACAAAATTTTGTAATATTAAATGAACTTGTATACCCTGACATAATTATTGATGCAACTAAAAAACGGGGTTTATAATGTAACTGCATAAGTTTAAATCTTTAATCTAACCCAATCTAGTTAATAAATTATTCACATTTAGTCAACTTATCATTAATAATTTGTGATTTCATTAATTATATACTCCTAGTAGTGAATTACCACCATTAATTGAAGAAAAAAAATTAATAGGAGAGAATATATATGCTGAGATAGATGAAGCTTTGGCTTTTAAGCATGACATTTGTTCTTTTTTTTTTTAACTTGTTGGCCCAATTTATTTTCAATTCAGATAAGGTCCAATAAGTTTAGATAAATTCAGTTTAGCAAAAGGTTTAACACATTGACAAAATTCTAATAAGTTATAGATAAGGTCAGATAAGGTCTAATAATTTCAGATAAGCAAAAATAAGTTGAAAAAAACATCCCCACCACAAATATATCAATTTTTATTCATGAGTCGAACCACTAATAAAGTGGGATTGATACCCGAGCGAGACCTAAGATCGAATCACTGCGCAGTCTGCGCTTAGTCCATCTACCGCCCAAAAAAAAGAGTCGAACCACAACACAAGTCTCTCAAAATGAATCTGAACTTCTATTCATCGCCCCCAAACTACTTAAAATCGCCACAACTACCCTCTGAATATACCATTATGCCCTTAACTCCTTTTTACCATTTTACTTTACTTTAGCATTTGAAATTTTACCTTCATTTCAAATCTGAATTTTACCAATTTACAATTCTATCTAAAGTCCCCAACCACCAATCGCAACCTCCAACCTAACGTCATCACCCAACGCCATCACCACCGACAAGAATGTCGTCTTCAGACGAAGAGGTAATTTTTATTTTTAACTATGTACACATCCCCAACGTTTGTCCAGAACGTTGGACCTATGGAATCAACGTCTGGCCAGGACGTTGATTCCATGGATCCAACGTTTGGCCAGAATGTTGGGCCCATGGAATTAACGTCCTGGCCAGACGTTGATTCCATAGGTCCAACGTTCTGGCCAAACGTTAGCCCCATGGATGCAACGTTCTGGCCAAACGTTGTATCCATGGATCCAACGTTCTGGCCAAACGTGGAATCCATGTATACGTAAACTTTAATATATTTTTTTACTGATATTTAACTTTTATAAATTAAATTCAATTAGGTGCTAAATAGTTTTTAAAAAATTAAAATAAGATTAATTTGGTTAAACTAATGTGTAAATATTGTGATATTTTCGTGTAATGAACGATGATTTGTTTTTTCAGGAGCCTGTTGGTGATCGGATTAATTATAACCCGTATTTCGACAATAGCCCATAATTTGAAACGCGTGATGCTGCTACCGAGTGGTGTAGAAACATTGTCGTTGAGCTTTGGGTTTTTCTTGACGATCACTAGTCACAAAAAGAAATAACAACTTTTGGATTGTGATAGTGGCAAGAAGAAGGAACCTCGTGATTTCAGTTCGGCAATTAGAAGAAAAACAAAGAGAAAAGCATGTGGCTGTGAATTTCGGTTGTTCCTAGTCCCAAAAAACGACTACGCGTATTGGGTAGTCGAGACTAGGGTTGAACATGGGTTTCATAATCACCCAATGATGTTATACCCGGATGGCCATCGACAAATCAGCGGTCTCAGTCCCGCCGCCAAGAAGTTAGTTGGAGAACTAACTTCATCTCATGTGAAACCACGAAACATCATGAAAGCCATTGAAGGTGCATTTCCGTCTTTGAAGCCTAACATGAGGCACATCTAAAATTGCAGAGATATATTGAGAAGGGAGAGATCAGAAGGCAGAAATGCAGCCCAACAGTTTCTTCATCAGGCTGTTGAAAGCAAGTATCTTTTTTGGCTTCAGTCGGACGAGATGGGTAGGGTGACACATACATTCATTGCACACCCGACGTCCGTGAATTTAGTGCGTACGTATCCGCACGTGATCCACATTGATGCAACGTACAAGACAAATAAGTACTTGTATCCTTTGGTGGAGATTGTTGGAGTGACATCAACCAACAATTATTTTCTTGTTGCATGGGCATTGTTGCAACATGAGGATGCTCAGAGCTATCGCTGGATGTTGGACAGACTGAAGAACCTCATTGGCAGTGTGGCTCCGAATGCCATTGTCACTGATCGACATCTGGCTTTGTGCAAATATATCTCGGAGGTTTTTCCCACATCTGCACATCTACTTTGCACGTGGCATATCAATCATGATGTGGAGGCATGGGTAGCAAGGAAGTGTGGTGGGAAAAGCAAGATCGGAATTAGGTTCGGACGAGGAAGTTGGGCTAGGGTGATGAAATCCAAAACCGAGGCTGAATATGAAACAAATGTAGCCAACATGATGGAGGAGTGGGGTACAGTTGGGAATACCACATCCATTGATTTTCCTACCTACATCCACGGGACTTGGCTTGTGCACAAGGAGAAGTTTGTGCAATGTTGGACTAACCGAGTAAGACACTTCGGTAACACAACCAACAGCAGAGTCAAAGTTCTCATTCGGCTTTGAAAGCGTGGATTGCTACTCCAACTGAGGCAATCGACACACTCTTTATGCAAGTTGATGCTTTTGTTTCAGGGTAGTTGAAAGAGATAAGAAACTCCTTGGAAGCATCGCACCGTACTCATGGGACTGAATTTAATCCGCCACCATATAGCGCCTTGAACGGTATTTGTTCTCAATATTGTTTGGAGCTAATTCAGAGAGAGCTTGGAAGAATAGCTGAGCTTGACTGGGACTGGAGTAGATGCGGATGTGTTGTTGAGACTACGCATGGTATTCCATGTGCTTGCCATACGTTTTTCTCCTTGAAAGCAGACCATCTCCTATACACTAAGGAGGTTGACCCATTATGGTGGAGACTAGCCATTGGTGATGGGACAGATTCGGCTGAGATACTATCGGAGTGCGATCAGGACCGTCAGTTCTTCCATTCATTAGTGAACGAGGTACAGGCTAGGGATCCTGCGGTCATGAGATCTATTTCTCGGCTACTCCATTCAGAACTCCACCCCGAACGTTGTTCCTTTGAGGAGCCTGATGTTAACGTGACGAGTAAGGGTCGTTCTAAGTTGAACAAGGGCATGCGACGGGAAAAAAGTGGGTGGGAGCACGTTATGGGCAAGTCTTCTAAGGGTAAAGGCAAATCATCTGGGTCGGCCCCTGCTAATAATATATTTATTTATATACTTTTATTGTTTGTTTCGTATAATTATACACATTTAATTTAATTGATTTATAATAACTTTGCTGGGTGAAGATTCGATATGGAAAATTTTCCATACTTTCATAAACTTCCACTAGCCATCCAACACCACGTAGAAGGCTGGCATGATGTAGTTGCCGATGGTAATTGTGGTTTTCGATGCGTAACAGATGCTTTTTGTTCCGGCCAAGAAAATTGGGACATTGTACGCCGATCAGTAGTGAGTGAGTTGCATTAAAATGGTCGTCAATTTCATTGGGTATATGGTCAGAACCTCAAAGAGGCAATTAGGCGTATTCGATGGGAAGGTAAAGGTTGTGGGGAGGAACATTACATGGAGGCCATTGCAGACTTATACCCCATTGCGAACCACTACAGATGCACGATCTTTTTTTTGGCTCTTAAAGACAAGTAGTCAGTGGCGCAAGTCGCCGGTTCAGAACCCTTCTCAAACATCTCAATGTTTACACAATTACCTGTTTGTAAACAAAATAACAATTGTTTAATAACAATAATAATAAACAAAATATTAATATCATATTAATATAATAACAACAATAATAATAAAAAATTTAATATTATAGTAATATAATAACAATAATAATAAACAAAATATTAATATTATATTAATATAATTACCTGTCGGGAACGAGAACCACCCCGATTCACAATGGACAGCAGAAGATTTCACAGAATACTTTCCCTTGCTAGGCCTAGATGCAGACTCTGGAGCAATAATAGGAACAGGTACAGTCTGCATACGACCTAACTGCCGCAAACATCGATCAGGCATATAGGACTAGATAACTCCCCGGTACCGAATGGTGCCCCTATATAATGTTCTCCGAATAGTGTTCGGATCAAAATGATGACCATAAGGCAACCAATCCACCTGCAATTTTTACAATGAAGCGATTTTATTTAATGAAATGCAAGTAAAAAACAAACTTCTAATAATAGTACATAAATAATCACTTACATCCTCTGCTGTCAGTGTGTCTAGCTGTCTCCTGATAGAACAAGGACGGTCATGAGACCTAGGCTCTGGGTACGCAGTCCAACTCTGCGCTCGTGGAGCTTCCCCACCAATAATATGTTGTGCGCGTGGCCTGAAGCATGTAAAATACTCATAAATCCATGCCTGGAGTAAAGTCAAACAGCCGCTGATCCCGACTGTGGAGGTCCGACTAGCCTCACCCAACTGACGATACAAGTACGCAAGTGTAGCCGACCTCCAGGAGAACGTGTGAACGATATCTGGAGACCTAACCTCAACAATGTCAAAGGGTCTCAACCTCGATCCACTCTTATTTGGGAACAAACAGCACCCTAGAATCAACCATATAATACATGTCAGCTGTTTCTCCAATGGAGCAGGTGTCTCCCCATCTGATAGAATATCAGTAACCCCTTGTGCAGCAATAGCACCATTTTTCCTAAAATGGACTCCCGAGCTCTGCAACTGTCCTACCGATCGAGTCTGCAACCAAACCCCTAAGAGCACCACTCGGAGTGGTGTCATTGACAGTGCACCCCTCAACTGGAATATGCAATATATGCCACACATCATGCATCATGATCGTCATCTCCCCAAACGGTAGGTGAAAAGAACTCGTATCAGGCTGCCACCGCTCGACAAATGCTGAAATCAAGGGCGCATCAATGTGCATGAACATAGTAAAGGGGATATGGTACAGGGACGTTCTACGAAGACGATCTTGTATCGGTGGAGGCAACGCCCTAGCCCACGTCATCAAACGTGCACAAATCCTCTCTCGTGTCTGACACTTCAGGAGAATTCTATCCCCCTCCCCTCCCAGATCTCCATAGCTACATGTCCACCAAAACTAGGGATAACAGACCCAACAATAGGTCCTCCTGCAACTGGACCTGTGACCTTCCAGCTAAGGTCATCGGCATCCTTTCCCCTTCCCCTTTCGACTCTCAACAGTCGATGAACTCCCCTCGCCGTGTATAAACCGCCCACCCCTACCCTTACGAACATTCCAACGATCACTGGCTGTAGGGTCTGGATCTCTCTCAAATTCGCGCATAAATGCATCCTGAACAACATCATCGTAAAGAACATCAGAACCCGCCTCATATGTACCCCGGTCATCCTCCCCCTCATCCATCTCCTGATGCTCCCTTGCATCGTACGATCCACCAACCTCCTCATCGTGTAACTCAAGCTGACGTCGCGGACCAGTCGGGTTCATCCGCGTCCTCCTAACTGAAGCGGAAACACCACGTGAGTGGGGATGTCGCGGACCTGAATCCTCGTTGTGCACACCGCGAAACCCGGGAAGTGTATTCCCGGCAAATTGTCGAAACCCAGATGACTATTCATCAACAAATACGTAAAAATAAAAAAACAATAAATCAATATATTAACCATCTTACAACAATAATTATTAATAATCAAAACATACTATTTATAATTATCTACAACCTATAATAATAATTATTTATAATCAAAACATACTATTTATAATTTTCTACAACCTACAATAATAATTATTTATAATCAAAACATACTATTTATAATTTTCTACAACCTACAATAATAATTATTTATAATCAAAACATACTATTTATAATTTTCTACAACTTACAATAATAATTATTTATAATCAAAACATACTATTTATAATTTTCTACAACCTACAATAATAATTATTTATAATCAAAACATACAATTTATAATTTTCTACAACCTACAATAATAATTATTTATAATCAAAACTTACTATTTCTAATTTTCTACAACCTACAATAATAATTATAATTAAATTAAAACATACTAAATAATATTTTATAAATTATTTTTATAAAATATTCCAAAAAAATATCGATTACATTTCATGAATTAATAAAATAATAACATTTTGAATATGAAAATATAACGTAAATAAAAAAATTAATAATAACAGAAATTTAAAGAAAAAAAAAAGTCGCAGTTGCTTCCAAAGAAGCAACGCTTGGCCTGGCAGTTGCTTCCATGGAAGCAACGTTTGGCCAGGAAGTTGCTTCCATGGAAGCAACGTTTGGTCGGAACGTTGCTTCCATGGAAGCAACTTTCTGGCCAAACGTTGCTTCCATGGAAGCAACTGCCTGGACAGACGTTCAGTCTATTTTTTTTTTTTAAAATTACCTGCGATGCTGCTGCCTCTGTTGCCGCCATCTCAGCTTCTTGCCGACGTCTTGCCTCCTCTACAGCTTCTTGCCGGTGTCTTGCCTCCGTAGCCCTGAAGATTGCCTCCTCATTTTGACGCCTGAGGACAATCTTCTTCCGTGGCCTTGGATTTTCCGACGAGTTGCCTGACATTTTTTTGGGTTTAGATGGTGGTGGTGGTGGTGGTTTTTGTGTGTGAAGAAGGATGAGAGTGAGAGTGATGATACTGATGAAGAATGGTGAAGATGAGAGAGAAGATGAAGAATGGTGGGGATGGTAGATTAGTAGGTGGGAGTTAAAAGTTGGAGTTAAAATCCAAAAATTAAAGTAAGGGTATAATGGTATAATCATATAGTGATTGGGGCGATTTTAAGTAGTTTGGGGGCGATATTTAACAATTCCCAAATGAATTGAGCAAGTCGACAAGGCAAGTATTCCCTGGTTCCCAAAATTCCAAGTCACCTGTTTCGAACCAGAAAAAAAATATACTTTCACAGTTTCACCGTAATAAACACAAAACAAAACAAAACAAAACAAAACAAAAAAGAAAAAGAAAAAGAAGGAAGAAAAATGGCAGCTCCAGCAATGGAGGGTGTAGCAGTAACGGCATTGAGGTCAGTAATGGGCCGGGTCCAGAAAGCAGCGGAGAGAGTGGACCGTGATCCTGGGCGAGTAAGAGTAGTGGCTGTGTCCAAAACAAAGCCCATTTCTCTCATCCGCCAACTTTACGACGCCGGTCACCGTTGTTTCGGCGAAAATTATGTCCAAGAACTCCTTGATAAATCTCCCCAGGTTTTCTATATAATCTCATTTTATGAGCTTTTTTTTGGTTGAAATTGTTAAATTTATGGGTTTTAATTGATATTTTTGTTGTGCCCTTTTTTTTTTGTGGGTTTGGTAGTTACCGGATGATATAGAATGGCACTATATTGGGCATTTACAGACCAATAAAGTCAAATCTCTTTTGGGTAAGTTTTTTCATTTTGGAATGTGAATTGAAAAATATATGGTTATTGCTTCAAGATGATTGTATTTCTTGAAATATTATAAGTTATGGTTTTATAATTTGCTTTCTAGAATGGAAATTTGGTATTTCATGTGCGTAGTTTTGCTGTAATGGATTCATTTTTTTTGGTGTTTGAGAGTTATTGAGCGCAGCAATATAGACAAGATTCGATCTAAGGTCTTGGGTATTCGGTACCACTCTCGAGATTTTATCAAATAAGCTAGATTGCATCACTGCTGTAGTAGATTCTAAGTATATTTGAATTTAAATTCCATTGTAGATTAGTTAACTTTGATGGTTTTGTTTACTAGAAAAAATGTACCGCATTAGTAATTATCCCCCCCAACTAGTCTCTTGAAAAGAGTTTTGTACTTCTGTGTATTTGTGCAATGATGGGAGACTTTTTGTAATTCATGTTGCTTTTTAACTGCAACCTAAGTATGGCCATAATGAGATCCGATTTAAGGTGCCTAAAATTTTGATGGATATGGTAGATTGTTGGACATATTTTCTCAGATGTTTATATGAGAGAGTAGACAAATGCTACCTAGTACCATCATTGGAACGAGCAAAGCCTTTTGTTTTCTCCTTTTCTTATCTGTGTTTCACTGTGCCTCTTGATACCTAGCGATTGACAATAGGGAAATAAACAAATCAGATCTTTAATAACGTGCAAAGTTATGGAATGGTTTGAACTCTTGCTAGCTCAATCATCACTGATTATCAGAAGACTTGTTTCTGTACATGTTTCATTATCTCTTTCCATCAGTTATTTTTGAAATTTATTTTAGAACCAGTTGCAACTAAAGTGTTTGTTTTTATTGTGCAGCTACAGTGCCACATCTTTCCATGGTTGAGAGTGTAGATAGCCAGAAGGTACGATTGCTAGTTAATTGGGAGAGTAGTCAATAGCTGATGTAGCATTTGAACATATTTTTTCTGTTCATTTACGATGTTTTGTATATTTATTTTGCTTTCTATGTGAAATCCTTGAGCTGACCAAAATGTTTTCATGCTGAACAGCTAGCTAATCATCTTGATCGTGCAGTGTCAGCTATAGGAAGAAAGCCTCTTGAGGTCCTGTTGCAAGTGAACACCAGTGGAGAAATATGTGAGTAAATGGGTTGGCAACATCAGATTTTATCCATCTAAAACAGAAATTTTCTTTCTGGGGGAGGGCGGCAGGGGTTTTGGAAGCCTTACATATTTGCTTGGGTTACTGTATTATCAAAGATGAATCCGTTTGTAGCCAAGTTCTTGGGTTAACTTTGATATATATTGCGGGATTTGTGGCAGAATATTATATTTTGTTCAATCTTGTTCATACTGTTCACCTCTTCTGTCTCTGCTGCTTTTCTCCCTCTCTGTGTTCATGTAATCATGTATGGAATGAAATCAAGGCCACTCTACTCTGTTCTGTCATGGCTATTAATTAACAGTTCCTTTTTTAGAGAATGTTAATAAATTCCAAAATCCATTTCGTCGTCCAGTAGCTACAACTATCTTTTTGGTTGGTACCGTAGTGGCCCTTTGGTTAGGTATTTGCTATTGTCTATTCTGTATATGTTCAGATACTTTGTTATATTGATGGCTACCTCAAAGAACAAGCTGTTGCCTTTTGAACTATATGAGGTTCTTGCTGTTGATTTTACACCTGATATAATGATAAATTATACAGTGGGAATGCTATGCTCATGGAGGACATTTGTATTCTGATATTGGTACAGCAAAATCTGGAGTTGAGCCACTGGCATGTGTAGAGCTTGCCAAGCATGTCAAGTCAGAGTGTCCAAACCTTGAGTTTCGTGGCTTAATGACAATAGGGATGCCGGACTACTCCTCTACTCCAGAGAACTTCAAGGTGTATGTCCCCTAGTGCTGCTACTTCAACTCATCTCCATGTTCAAATTTGTATGCCATTTCCTTTTTATACGTATTTTTCCCTAATTTCGATCTTCCTCAAATACATATATGTGTACTCCCTCCGTTGAATGAAGTTCTACTCACTTTGCGTTTCAGTCCGTTCTATGAAGTTCTACTCACTTTACTTTATTCCTAAAATGGCAAAAGAAATATTATTAGTTAATTGTCCTATGGCATGCTATTTATATTTATTTAATGCAAGTGGTCAGTGTTCTCTCCCCTCATGTATTACTATTTGTTTAATGCAAGTGGACCCAAAAAGTATACTCTCTCTTCTATTGCCTAAAGTACCGTGTCTACAGTAACCGAGTAGAAATTCAAAAAACGGAGGGAGCAATACATCAGAACTTCTCTCATTGCATAAGGTCAATGTATCATTAAGTAGTTCTTTCTTTTCCTTTTCGTTTTTGTTTGAGAGAGGTCATTGTATTGGATAGCTTGCAACTGCAACGGTTATTAGGTCGAGATATGCTTTAAATGCATATCATGATTCATGGGAGTGTTTTGCAAATCCTAGGGACAAATAGGGGAGTATTTTAGGGAATAATTTGGGGAAATATTTGGGTTTATTGGGGCTGTGAAGGTGCAAATTTTGCATCACTATCTATGTTACTATTATTTTTCTGAATTTTTGGCTAAAAATCCATTGTTGTAAAGCCTGAAAGTAATAAGTAAAGCACACAATGGAACTTCTGCTTTCATCACCCTACATCTTGGGGCTCAGGTCCTTAGAACTAAAACATTTGGAAAGTAGTACAGGAGTGTTTCTTACAGAATGAAGTGAATACTGAAAAATTGAAGAATCTAACCTATATATACCAGTGTCTTATTACCTAAATACAAATATTAATAAATCAACTAAAAGCTGTAAAAGAATACTTGGAGCAGTCGTTACTTGGAATCTCAGATGTAACTTACTCAGGTAGTTAGTTACTTGCGATTTATTCCTCTGTGACTCAGCAACTTGAATCTGGTGGACCTTCATTATTCTGTGACTGTTGATCTGAGGTGATGTTGCTGTGTGACGCTGGATCAGCTACAGTAGTACTCGGACTCTTCATATCACGTCAAGTGCCTGTGTCAAATCTTTTACATTCAGACATGGGTAATGAACAATCCTACACTTGAATTTAAGTCAAAATCGTGGTGAAAAGCAGCCGAGTTGGACACGTATCACGTCATACACGAGTACCCGTGTCTGACTAACATAGATCACCATTTATTACCTGGGAGTTTCTTATTGAGTAATTGACTCATAATACTAGTAGTTCTAATCTTGTACTAGTTTGCCACTTGATTTTCTTGAGATGGTTTGCTCAACTGATTTCATGGATGTGCAGACACTTTCAAACTGTCTAGATGCGGTTTGCAAAGCGCTGGGGATTGCGGAGGAGCAGTTTGAACTGTCAATGGGAATGTCTGGCGACTATGAGCTAGCGGTAAACCAACACCATATTTTCAGACTCCAGTTATTATTGATACTCTGCTTATAGTGAACGATGGTCTGAAATTATTATGTGCTCTATGTTTGCAGATTGAGATGGGAAGTACTAATGTGAGAATCGGGTCTACCATATTTGGTCCGAGGGAATACCCGAAGAAGCAAGGATAGCTATCATGGTGCATATATTCTTCTACTATATATGGCTGATCCATAAGCACTCAGCTTTGACATTCTAATTTTCACATTGTATGTATACTGGAAGTTCCAGTTTCGGTTGTACATTGTTGATATACTCACTGGCTGTCACAAGTCATAATATACTTGTGCTAGTTGGTTGTTGCTACATCCATTGTAAGCTTAAATTTATATACCAAAAACAAACTTCAGCTCTCTATAATCTGATAATATTATATCTGAAAGCCATTTTCATGTTGCCATTGTAAAACCTGTTCAATTAGCTTATGGATATGAGTCTACACATTTTGCCATACTTTTATTCTGCAATTGATGGCATGGATATACTCAAACTTTACTCCATATACTATCTTCGTTTTTCTTACTCCAGTGAAATCCTCCTACTTCCTCTTTGCACTCTACCCCTATGTCTTCACCATTTCCTGGTGCCGACGATTAGATGAATGGTTATGATCCCAAAATTATAACAATTAAGACATTTATACAGAGAATTATTTTTGAATATTTTGTTGCAAGTGTTGAATTTGGCTTTTAACGATCTCAATGGCTAATGTTATGGTGGTGCAGGTGGTTGAAAATAGCCGGTTGATGTTAGCGGTACTGCCGTGTTATGGTGGTGCAGGTGGAGGAGGACAATCGGTCGTTGTGCATTGTGCTAAGTTTTTTTTTTTTTTTTTTTTTTTTTGCTTTTAATAGAGACATGAACAATAATGAGTCAACGACATGCTGAAAAATGTAGTGTTTTTCGTGTTGTTAGGATCTTCTATCATGTTTCTTGCTATTGAGCGAAGTAAGATCATCCATTGAGGCTTGAGCAAAATTCTTTTTATTAATGTATTTTAATCACTTTTTGAATTGATTTTATGTCACATGTAAAAAAAAAAACACAAAAGATACAATCAAGTGACAAAATTATATTTAAGTCGAGATGTATACTATCAACCTCACTTTCGAAGCACCACATTAAAACGAAAAATGGAAGCTTAATGGTAGAGTTTTCATCTCTGAACTAGAGAGTAGGGATTTAATTATCACTCTTCCCAACCTAAAGGTTGAGTGTTTAGTATTCATTCTAAGTTTTTAAAGGGGGACAATGCAATTCCATGTGGATACCTTAGAGCACCAATTCAATTGATACAATAAATTTGTAATAACAGGTGCTCACAATAGTTATTATCATTTACTTTAATCGGTAGTTTGGGTCCCTAATAGAAGTAATTAGCACACATATTCCTTTGATAATATGAATCACATAATCTATTTTGGCCCAAGATGTATTATGACACCATAACAAAAGACAATTAGCTGAGCGAGCGTCAGTTCATCTTAGAGATGACTAACTTTGTTCATCAAGTGATATTTTTTGTAATTTTTTTTTGAGAGGATTTTTTGTAAATTAATGTTACTAAGTGTTATTAAGTCGTATGATTATTATTAAATCTTGATTTTTTTTTATTTTTTATTTTTCTTATATAAGAAAAAAATCACAACTTAATATTTAACCTTTACAAATTACAACTTATAATCAGTAATATCTTATTTACGAAAATACCTCTTCTCGGACATCGAATTGACATTTTATCCAATGAGCCTATGTTGTCTAATGCATATCATTTTTCTACCGAGTCGACTCAAAATCGTTCAACTCATAAACCCCTCTCTCTCCCAAAGACCCAAACTAGTACACTCTAAAACCCTCTTATCTAAAACTTCCATTGAACATCAAAAAACCTCAAAAAACCTCAAAAACAAAGGAAGAATGTTCTTCGTTCTAACAGCACCACCTCAGTCTCTTCCATTACTATTATGCGATAATCATCCCAATTTTTACCTTCCAAACAAAACCCAATTCCAAAAATTCAAACTTTCGAAGAAATGGAGATGTTCTGCTTCTTCAAAGAAACCTCAACCGCAGCAAAATCAACCCAGAAAAAAGGAAGAACCATCAACGAGTGAAAAACGAGTTGACCCAGTTGGTTTTCTCACTCGACTCGGCATTACCCACAGAGCTTTTTCTCAGTTCTTACGTGAAAGGTCTTGAATTTCTTAACTTTTTATCCATTTTTCTCAAATTTTAATCCAACTTTTTTTTTTGGGAAAATATGGGATTTTTATGAGAGTTGAATTGTTGCAGGCACAAGGGTCTGAAAAACCGTAAAGATGAAATATTTGATCGGTTCATCAACCTCAAAGAATTGGCTTCTGGGTTAGTTTCTGTTCAATAATTTCACTTCTCCCCTAAAAAGTTGGAAAAATGGAAGAATTTCTATTTTTTGGGACAATGTGTTATGGTGGAAGTTTTCTGACTATAATTTGATGTGTGATTATTATGTTGTCTTTGCTTCTGTAGACATGAATTGTTGGGTATCCATCGCCACCCGCAGCATCGTGCCGATTTCATGGAATGGGCTCCAGGTTTTCCCTTGATTATCCTTTGATTGAATCATGATTCTTGTAGCAATATTGGTTTTTAGGTGTTTATGTTTTCAAAGATTATATGGCACAATTGTAAGTTGAAGGTTAACTTTATGTTTTTGTGAAAGAAGCAGATAAAATGGTGTTGCAATTTCTTTTATGATGACTGTTTTGACTTTAGTGTTACTATCTTGTACTACTATTTCCCCGTCAAGGGTTTTTGTAAACTCCTTTGTGTTTTAATCGAGGATTTGTTTATTATAATCGAAGCAGAAATCTTAGGGCCCGTTCGTTATCGTTTTTTGTTTTCGGTTTTCGTTTTTTGAAAACTAAAAACCAAAAACAGGAAACCGAAAAAGTGGTTTTCACTTTTTAGTTGTCGGTTTTCAAAATCATCATGTTCCCAATAAATTTGACTAATTTTTTATTCATTATAGGACATATATCATATGACTTTAAAAATCAAAAACCCACCAAAATAGAAAACCAAAAGTAATACCGAACGGGCCCTTAGTTTATCTCGGTGGTTTTGTTTGTTCAATGTGGTCATTTTTGTGATAGTATTCTTTTTTCTTTTATTGTGTGTGTGAGTGTGTGCACATGCGCACAAAGGAATCTAATTATGTGTTTTCACATTATTGGACTGCAGGTGCACGATATTGCGCTCTAGTTGGTGATTTTAATGATTGGTCTCCTACTGAGAATTCTGCTAGAGAAGGTCACCTTGGTCACGATGATTATGGGTACTGGTTTGTTATTCTTGATGATAAGTTGAGGGAAGGAGAAGAGGCTGATGATCTGTACTTCCAGCAATACAATTATGTTGATGACTATGATAAAGGTGATAGCGGGGTTTCTATTCATGAAGTATTTCAGAAAGCAAATGATGAGTACTGGGAACCAGGGGAGGACCGCTTCCTGAAATCTCGATATGAAGTAGCATCGAAACTGTATGAACAAATGTTTGGTCCGAACGGGCCACAAACGATGGAGGAATTAGAAGATATTCCAGATGCTGAAACAAGATATAAGGCTTACAGAGAACAGCATAAAGATAAGCCTCCTGAATTTTTCCGTTATGATGTGATTGATAGCGGGAAGGAATATGACATTTATAATATTGTGGATGATCCTATATCTCGAGAGAAATTTCGTAAGAAGAAGCCTCCTCTTGCTTACTGGTTCGAGACACGGAAAGGAAGAAAAGCTTGGATGAAGAAGTATACTCCTCGACTTCCACATGGAAGCAAGTACAGGGTCTATTTCAACACTCCCGATGGGGCTTTGGAGAGAGTTCCAGCCTGGGCTACTTATGTTCTTCCAGGTAAACTAATTTTTTTTGCTCTTCTATATGCTTTTCTATTGCAATGTGTGTTAAATTCTTTTGTTAGCATCAAGTTTTATTCAATTTTAAAATTTCCTTGTTAATTCTTTGAGTTTGCGTTGAGCAATGTATCTCCGGAGCAAGCAACTCCTCTCAGGAGATACATTGCTCATAGAATAAGCAGTTGAATATTGATCTGTTGATTGTAGCCAATTCATCTTTTATGCACATGTTGTCTTGCAAGTAAAAAGAAGACACCTTCTGAGATATGTTAATACTTTCAGTTTTGTCTTGGATACATTCAGTAGATGCTCTACGAGACTATGATCTATCTTCTAGCAATTTGGCTGGGGACTTCTGCTGCCTCAACCTCACTCTAAGCAGAATTTGAAGCCGCCTTTTGCTTTATGCTGTTGCCTGTTAGTATTGGTTGTTGAGTAGATTATTGTTGATGAGTTTCAAATGTAGAACCTATTTCACATAGAGAACTTTGCACATGCATACCTTCTGAGTTGCATATGACTAATTTGCTAGAACGTCCATAAGCTTAAACCTAATTCAAACTTAGCAGTTGCGGCATATCCCTGTAGTCCTGGGCCTCCTGGCTGGTGGCCTTTCTATCTCTTTCTGATAGTCTTCATTTTCATGGCTTGAATTGAGGTTGTTATGGACATGGCATCTCGTTTCATGACTATAATAATATCTGTGATACTGGATTGGGTGAGTGCTGCAGCATAAATTTATTATTCTCACATGATCTATATGTTTGATTGAGGTTCCAAACTTCACCGTTAACTTCAATATCATCTTTCTTAATACTCTCATTACTTGCTTGTTTCCTAGAGTTCTGCAGACATTCATGGTGTTTCTTTAAGCATGCTGCAATATTGATCTTTGCAGACACTGAAAATTGATTTCTGTTGATTGGTGCACATGTTACAGATGTGGAGGGAAATCAAGCTTGTGCAGTTCATTGGGATCCACCCCTTGAGAGTGCTCACAAGTGGAGGAACAAGCCCCCGAAGCTTTCAAAGTCCTTGCGTATCTATGAATGCCACGTTGGAATTAGTGGGTTAGAGCCAAAGATAACCTCCTTTAATGATTTTACTGAAAAGGTTCCAACAAACGTTACTCCTTGTATAATCTGCAGTATTGACGTAGGATATATGTGCTGATCCGGGATCAGATGTCAATGGCTCATTGTTTACTTCTTTTTTGTTTGATAACTGCAGACTCTTCCTCTCATAAAGGAGCTCGGATACAATACAGTCCAGTTATTTGGGGTTATAGAGCATAAAGATTACTTCACAGCTGGTTATAGAGTGAGTTGAGATTTGTTCTCTGTGTTTATTTCTTTACTGTGAAAAGGAAGATGGTTGAACATCGAATTAGAAGTTCAGCATGCCTTGTTTGTCCAAATTGATTTGTTGCTGTGATTACTCTGTAAGTAGCTCTATTTTCAGATGCTTAGTTCTTGAAATACTTATCTATTTCTTTTTGCTTATTATTGTCAAAGATTCCTGTGAATATAATGTATTAACCTCCGGTAAGAATGATGTCTGAACATAAAAATGTATACATGGGGTAAAAGTACACAGATACCTCATCATACTTCATGTGCTCTTACCTTAGCTGCTAATTTTATGAGAGTCGTGAAACCTTTCTGTTGGACTCTATGTGGAACAAAACTTTGCCGACGTACAGATTGGCTTCCTTATCATGAGGCCATGACACCGTGGAGTTACTCTTTGGATCAGTGGTAGTGTTTTCTCCTGATAAGAAACCTCTACCAAAATGTCATCTATGACTTCAAGTTTTATCTGCTTCTGCAACAAATCTGTGAGAAAGACCATTGATTTCTTTTGTTTTCTTCTCATTATCTAATGAAACTTGCTCAATACTGCTACAGGTTACAAACATGTATGCTGTAAGCAGTCGATATGGCACTCCAGAAGACTTTAAGCGCTTGGTTGATGAAGCTCATGGTTGTTCTCCATTCACTGCAGTATAAGCAAATCAGCTTTGTTCTTTCTTATGTTATTTTTTCGAAGAACTTGATAAAAATTTATTGACTTTGATCTATATAGTATATTCTTGAGGACGGTTAAATCTAAGCCTATTTTCAAAGAGGACTCCACTCAACCAGTGACCAATTTCTATTGACGTCAATCCCCATTTTTTTTCATTCGTTTTTGGGAAAAAAGTTATGTACCTCACTTTTGAACTTAAAAAACAAAGCCGCTCACTTTAAATGTATCAAACCTCAGTATATTTTAGTGGATTGTTCTTCTTATTCGTTCCAAGGGATAGAAAACAAAATGATTTTGCTTGTATTTGATATTTTGCAGGTCTAGGACTGCTAGTCTTCTTAGACATTGTGCATTCATACTCAGCAGCAGATGAGATGGTTGGATTGTCGCATTTTGATGGAACAAATGACTGCTACTTTCATACTGGTAATTAATCTTGATAATTTGGCTGCATTGTCGCATTTTGATGGAACAAATGACTCTGACTTTCATACTGGTAATCAATCTTGATATTTTCTGGTTTTCGGTGGAACAAAATGATTACCCTTTCACTAGCTTCCCTCCAACATGAGTGCTTTGGCATACCCTATGCGTCCTAGAAAATTCTTTCTTCAGGGTTATATAGAAATCTATGCAACAAAAATGCATAAAACGAGTAAAATTGCAACTCCAAAAGCTTGTTTCCTTTGCCTTTATGTTTTTGTTCTTTCAGGCATTTAAATAAGATTCATTTTCAGAAGTAATATCTCTGAAATAAGTTTGCTGTGCTTGCCCTGGGATTAGGAAAACGTGGGCAGCACAAATACTGGGGAACTAGAATGTTCAAGTATGGCGATGTTGACGTGCTACAATATCTCCTGTCCAATCTGAATTGGTAGTAAAATCAACTACTGACTTCTATTTGTCTTGCTTTTAACATGTATATGAATCTTTCTTGAAGTTGCTTGTTTGTTGGCCTTGTTTGCTCATTTCATGATCTGTTAACACTTGAGCAGGTGGGTTGAAGAATATCAAATTGATGGCTTCCAGTTTCATTCGCTCTCTTCAATGATTTATACACACAATGGCTTCGCTACTTTTACTGGTGACTTGGAGGAGTAAGTCCTTAGGAAAGTCTTTGTTGACCAATTATATCATTGCCAAACATCTGCATTGCTTGATTACGACACATCCCAAAGTAGACATGCATGAATCTGATGTTGTACATCTGTATCTTTCTTCAACTTTTAGCCCCTCACTTGGCCTGCTGGGCATACTTGTTGCAGCAATAATATTAATGTATTTTATGGGAATCAAGAAAATAGAATAGTAAAAATGTCAATCTTATCATGGTTTATGGATTTGAATATCATACTAGAGCTGTTACATCAATTTGAAAATAATTGTCACTTTACGAATGTTGCGAAGAATGTCACTTTCCTCTTCTAGAAGCACTTTACTGTTTACCTTGTGTGCTGTAACTTATTCAAGCTTTACGAGATCTCTGGTTCTTGCAAAGGAGGCAATATACATACTTGTAACTGTTGGATTGTATCATAACTGATTGAAAATTGACCCTGACTTGAGGAACTTGTTTAATTACAGATACTGCAATCAGTATGTAGACAGGGATGCCCTTATGTACCTCATTATGGCAAATGACATCTTGCATGCTCTGCATCCCAATATTATAACAATTGCAGAAGATGTAAGTTTAATTCTTTTGGATTCTCACTGTATGTTGGTACTGCCTTTTCATTCTTCATATTTCTTTCCTGTCTATTCCTGCTTAGCTGCATGTATATACCTTAAAATTTCTCAGTCCTGGCTAGCTGAGTTTTGAAATTAACTATGTTTTAGTTCTTCAGAAATGTGTAGTTGTGGGCCTTGTTTGGTAAAGAGAGGTTTGGGACAAAACTAGAGGTTGAACTCATATTAGAGGATTTGACTATTCAATCTTCTAATCTGAGTGTTTGGTAAAACAGAGGTTTCATTTAGCTGATTGGGCCCAAAAAGCTCTTTGAAAAAGTTGGGGGAGGAGCTTTTTGACATTAGAGGTTTGAGAATGAGTTGGCCAATTACATTTATGTCCTAAAGTTTTTGAAAATTACACTAATAAACAATAAAAGTACAACAATAGATTATGTACATGTCCTTATTGGTCATTTTACACAATTATGTATCAATCAGCTATCAGCTACTTGCCAAACACCTTTATACAAACAACTAATACAATCGGCTAGTCAAATCAGCTTATACAATCAGCTATCAGCTATCAGCTAATACAATCAGCTAACAGCTAACAACTATCCGCTAATTGCCAAACAGGGCCGTTGTCATTGAGCTTTTTGACAGGTTGTGGTCATTGAACTTTGACTTAAAGATAGGTGTTTGTTGTATTGTTCAGGTGACACATTATCCTGGATTATGTGAACCCACATCTCAAGGTGGACTAGGATTTGATTACTACGTTAATACTTCTGCATCTGAGATGTGGTTATCCTTTCTCGAGGATGTCCCTGACAACAAATGGAGCATGAGTAAGGTTGTACAACTTAATACTTAGGCTTCACCTATACCTTTTTTTGAAGGCCTCACCTTTACCTTCTATCTAAATATGGTCAGCTTTTTTGGAGTTCATACTTTTTTCTTGCCAAAAATATCCTGCAGATTGTGACAACTTTAATGGGAAACAAATTGCATGCTGATAAAATGATTCTGTATACTGAAAATCACAATCAGGTGATCATACTTTCTGTTCATCAAAGTTATACCTTCCAATTCGTACAGTAATCTGCCAAGTTTTGATTCTATTGATATTTTCAAAGCTTTCTCATATCTCCTTTCTTCTTCAGTCTATATCTGGAGGGCGGTCTTTTGCAGAGATATTGTTTGGTAATATTGAAGAACATTCACCAAAATCAACAGACCTATTGCTGAGAGGGTCATCATTGCACAAAGTAGGTCTTTGACTTCCCCTTCCCTGGTCCAGTTTTCCCCTCTTGTTAAATTACAACTTGTGTCTTATAGGGAATATAGCTCTTTTATTCTTCATATATTCATATTTGTTTCTCCTTTGCAAATGTTCGTTTTATTATGTGTAATTTTATGTTTTTTGGAATTCTCATCAGTTTAGGCTGTACTTGGCTTGTCTACATTTTTCAGTGATGTCTTGCTGATGTTATTGCACTAATTTAGTTTAAGAGGCTTACCTCAAGAAGCTTTTCTTTTTCCTGCCTCAGCTTATCAGGCTGATTACCTTTACTATTGGTGGTCGTGCCTATCTCAATTTCATGGGCAACGAATTTGGGCATCCAAAGGTGATGTTTTTCTCTCTTTAAATGCTTGAAAATACATAGCATCTTCTCATGTAGTTTGGTCTTTCCACTTATCAGAAAGTTGAGTTCCCAACAGCAAGCAACAACTTCTCTTTGGAACTAGCAAACCGTCGTTGGGATTTGACAGACCAAGGAATTCACTCTGATTTGTTTTCTTTTGACAAGGTCCAATACTATCCTTACTGTTTTTCTTCTTTTTGTTTCTGGTTGAGAACGCCTTCTTTTTTCGTTTCTCCTTCCCCACCCTTTGAAAAAAAGAAAGAGGAAGTGTTGTGGGGAATTGATTTTTTTTAATGTATAAAGGTTAATACCAGACACTGAGTTCGGCAGTCTTTTCTTTTGTAGGACATGATGAAATTGGATCAAACCGAAAGGGTCCTGTCTAGAGGCTTACTAAATATTCACCATGTAAATGATGATACTATGGTATGTTTGTGATTCCAACTATCTTTTTGTGGGAAATGATTCCTGTGCCATTCCTGTTGAACTATGCTTGTTCTCTTCTTTCTAGATATCCATATTCCTGATCTAAAAATCTGTGTAGTTTGTCCACTGTCAAGTATTAGTAGATCTTGAAACATATGGTCATAACCTCTATACCATTTCTGCACACATCTGTCGATCCTGTTGGAGGATTTTGCATTTCCTTTCCGTGAGTGATACTCTCATTATTTTTCTTGATAATTGTTTTATGACTGCTAATGTTCTATATCTACGATGGGGTCATGGAAACACTTCTTAGACGAGCACACCATCATTTGCATTTCCCTTTCTTCTTGTCAGTGTAAGGCTTAAGGCTTTGTATACTTAAACTTTTATGCCCTTAAAGGGGTCTCCGCAGTGGTTCTTTCAGTTACCACTTACCAGTGTTTCTGTACAAAAATTTGCACTTCACAGATTTTTATACTTAAATTGTAATTTGATTTTGTGGAGATAGTTTTAGAACTGGACAATGGACATAGCGACATTCCAATAAAGAATATAAGGACATTGGAACTTGTTTAAGAAAGTGAATGGTCCTTTTATGTTTTCCTTTTCCCCGCACTTCATCAGTTTGAATCAAACAAGTCATTTATATGACGCGCTCTTGCTTTTACAGGTAATTTCTTACATGAGAGGTCCTCTTTTGTTCATATTCAACTTCCATCCAACTGACTCATATGAGAGATATAGTGTTGGAGTTGAAGAAGCTGGAGAGTATCAGGTAAGTCCAGATCCATTCTCCTAGTCTCCTTGCTCCTCATTTTTATAATAAAGTTTCCTCTGCTGGTGGCACTAAAGGTCCGTTACTGTCTATGTTGCTCTGTGTTTGTCGTCTTGTTTATGTAATATACTTGAACAGAATGTCTATGACTATCACTTCCTTTTTGATGACCTGATCATTCTAGCATTATTTGTGTATGCTAAGATGTTGCATCATAACAATGTTTGATATCAATATCACTACTCCCTTGGCTCCCCCATATATAAATTAACACAAGGAGATAGCATGGAGAATAAGAAAACAGAATAAAGGTGAGTGGTTGGTGAGGTCCAACTTTCTACATCAAGTAGTGAATTTTTTTTACTGAAATCAGTGTGCTAACTTAAATATGGGAATGCGAATAATAGTACTTCCTCTGTTTTTTTTACTTGCAACATTTCCCATTTTAGGAAGTTGGATGTTAGTTGAACATTAACATTTTTGGCAACATATTCTCTCTCTCCTAGCACACAAGGGTCCTTTTCTATATATCTCTCTCTCTACTTTCCTAAATTCTTGGGTCACTCTTAAACGTTGCAACTTGCAAGTAAAGAGATACGGAGGAAGCATATGTTAATCTAAATATGGGACAGGAGTAGTAAACTGGACATTATGCATGTTCGGACTTTAGATTGTTTCAGTTAACCTGCATCTAGCTCCATGAATGCGGTGGCATCTTATATTTGTTTTGTTATATTTTATGTGGCCTTGCCACCATTTGACTTATGGTAACCGTTAATTTTCTGAGAATGGATGGAAGAGGATTGAATAATTAACACCATTCCTAACATACTTGGGAGCATCTCTTTTACTAGTAGATCAATCACTAATCATGGTCTATGTTGCTCAGATTCGGCTACTAGTGTCAGAGACAGTATGTGCAGAGATGTTAGGCTTTGTCATTTATTAAAAATTTGCATGTATTAGACACAATTGGAGTATACATGCTCATGTCACAATGTCAAGTTTTTGCCATTGGTACTTGAAGTGAAATGAAAGAGTGCAAAATTGCCTTTTCATCGTCTCAAATGCACACATTTGACAATTATTAGCGTTTTTTGTGTGTCATTAGAAATTACTAAAAGTTGATATTTTAAAAGTACATGATAAAACAAATTTAACAATATCCCTCATAATTATGTTTGTTGATTGTTCATATATGTTGGTGAGAATATATGGTCAAAGTTTGTGTGAAGTTTGACCTTGAAAATTTGAATTGTTGCACTTTTTTCGAAACAGAGGAAATATCATGGTATTGCATAATGAATAATTCATTTATCCTTTTTTTTTGGAAATTCCAAAAGCAAAAAGAAGTTGAATAGTTTAATGTTCATCTTTTCCTGCTTAGCTTTTCTCACCTTGTGTCGATTTTGTTTTCCATTCTTTGACTCTATGTTGAGGCTGGTGGGGTTTAGGACAATGGAACTATAAAAAAGCAAGTCCTGGATGGGACTGTCTCACTGTTCTTATTGTGAAATTCTTTTATCAATTAAAAGTCAAACCCCCCCCCCAAAACCAAAAAAAAAGGTTACTTTAAATGCCTAAAAATTCACCCCTAAACCCTAGAACTCTTGGTAGAGACAATCAGCAGAATCTTTGAATTTGTTCTCAAACAAGAATTTTCGTAATCTGTAGCATTGCTCCATGTTTAACTTAGTATGAGACCATTTCTTTGAGGAGTTTGTTTTAATAATATATTGATGTGAAAGCAACATACTCCCTTCAAATCCCTTTATCGTAAGGCTGATGTTACAGATCATATTAAACACTGACGAGAAGAAATATGGTGGAAGAAATATTATTAGCAGTGAGCAATATCTCCAAAGAAGCATTAGGAAGAGGTTAGCATTTTCTTTCCTTTTTACTGTGTTTCTTTGTCTAAGTTTTGTATACGCCCAGTATACTAGTTTGCTGCCTTTTTGTTCATTCTCCGTGTACTCCTTCTATTGCAGAATCGATGGTCTCCAGGACTGCCTACAAGTGCCGTTACCTAGTAGAACTGCTCAGGTATGTAATACTAGTATTTTTGCACGCTATGCGTGCGTGCCATATTAACATTCTTTTTCTCAATTAGTTATTCATCAGTGCTACAAAAAATTTGATTCGAACAAACATTTATAATGATTTTAAATTTTTAAAAATATATTTTTCTTAAATCAATGTTTCGTTGGTTTTTTTTAGTTATTTGTTCATCATTATTCAAATCTGTATTATATAAGTGAAGGAAATACAAAGCAGAGTAAAGCATGTGCTCAAATAAAGTGGAAGAATTTGTGTATCGATTCAATAGTTGAATATTAATAAAGTTGAAGAGTTTGATTTATATAATAGAGATTACCAAATAATAATCAACATTTAGGTTTTAAAATATTATCATTATAATTATTAAAATGAAATTCAAGTTTTTATTTTTTGTATGGATTGTTTCAATCAAGTTATATTGTCAATTCTATTTTTGATCAGAGTTTTCACATATATTTAAAAAGAGAAAATCATTCTACTTAATTTAATATTTAATTGAAATTTGAAATACAATTCCATTATTAACTTATTCAATATATATGACAAGTAGGAAGAAGAAAAGACTATTTAATATATATGGCATTTTAAATCATTAAGGATATATTAGACTTTTTGTGAGGGGACACCATCTTCCTCCCCCCTTCACTTATATAATAGAGATATGTATGTATACAATTTTGGTTGTGGGAATTTGTGTTGTAGTGGGTGCCAAGTTCTATTTATAATCAATTATGAACTGAAGAACACAGTTAAACACATCATTAAAATAAGTCAAAAGCGGGGATGTTGGATGATTGGCTACTTATTTTTTCTTTATAAATTATTTTGTAGTGCAAAAGGTGGATAACATCCTTCTATATAAAAGCATGTTTGGTATGAATTTTTCTATGTGCCACAAACGGAAACAAGAAACCATTTTTTGTTACATGTTTGGTATGAGGGGTTGGTAATGGTTTTCGTTTCTTGAGGGTAATTATTTCCAGCTATTTATCACCCTTCTCTAACCCTATAATACGCATTATGTTATCCTCCTCAATCCTACACTTATAAGTGCGCCCTTTCCATAGTCGAACCAGACACCCAATAAAGGCAAACATTTATTGTTACCATGCCTCCCCCCCTCTTTATTCCTTTTCCTTTCCATTATATAGGTTGAACCAAAGATGCACTAAGAGTGCTTAATCATCTAGATGCTGAGACTTCCTGATTCCCTAGTTATTTGGGGATCTGCTTGTACATTATCATATCCTCGCTAACTGTTTTTCTCGTGGATCAAGAATGGAAAATGATGTATGTGCTTTTGTGATGAATTGCAGGTGTACAAATTATCTCGGATATTAAGGGTATGATTGTTTGACGGATAGAGGAAAGCTACATTGTGGACTTATTCAGCCTGCTTCTTGAACTGTTGTGACTATGCTAATTGTAATATGATTAGCAAGCGTCCCAGCTGCGAATCTGGATAACAGGTCAAGAATCAACATGCCTATTGGTAAAGGATGAAGGACAGACTTGTATCAAATGATTATGGCAACTCATCTCAAAGTGGACAATCTTGTACATATGGCTATGATACAAGAAGCAATACTATTGAAGGATTATATGGAATGCATAGCAGCATAGGCAGTGATATTGTTCAGAACATTTTTGTAAGATACTGTCTTCATCTGCAACTCTGGCTACAGAAAATGATACTGTTTTGCCAAAAGAAGGGTTATGGTGATAAACTGGATGCATATACTTGCTTGGATGCCATGCTCTGTGAACACTCTAGATTTGTAGGATAGAGATGGACCAGATGGTTGAAGCTTTTTGATAGCAAGTTCAGGCCATGTTTTGTAAATATATTTTGAGATATATGTAGGTAAGACCTTGAGAGGAAGGTAGCTTAAATTATTGGAGTGACATTGGAGGTCCATTTGGATAGAAAATGTAACCATAGTGGTGAACTATTGATGTAAACTTTTGAATATATATATGATCATCCAATACGGTGCTATGTCAATGAAGGGTTTATGTTTTTTCAAATGTTGGTGCAACTGAATACTCTAATTTTTAGGCTAATTTTCAAATGAAACGTCTTACCTTGAGACAGTCTCACTAGTTATCTTGAAGGAATCGACTTTACGCTAATTTTCAATTGATCTCTTTAACTCAAATAGTAAGGTAAGACAGTCTTTTTTATAGATTAACTAAATATTTTTTATACTTAAGTATATATGTGGAAACAACTCAAAGCTACCGAGGTCTTCTAATAGCGGCTCGTTTGGGTATTTGAAATAAGATATGGTATATTAACGTTCTTCTCCGAGTTAAGATATTCTTTTGGCAATATGCAGCCAAAGTAATCCATTTAAAAACAGATCGCTATTCATCTTATTTTTACATGATATCGTTCATGCTAGTTATTATTCCGAGTTCATTTCTTGGAAACCTATTAGCCGCTTTTATAATCGAGTAGCCCATGAGATTACATACTATCGGATAGGAGAGTTTGTGATAATCATTTTCATAAAATTGTTAACTCTCCGTCGAAATCTAAAGTTTCTTTCTCTGTTTGGTTTTGATGAAAAACATTTTCCATAGAAAATATTTTCTGGTGAAAAACGCAAATGACTATACATGTTTTTCTTTTGTTTGGTTCGATGGAAAAACTATTAAACTAAGAACGGAAAAATGATCAATGTTGGGAACGAGAAAGTGGAGGAAAATGGTGTTTCGTTCAAATTCTGAAGGAAAATGTTTACAAAGCGATATTATACTCTTTTTCTCCTTAATCTTCGTTTTAAATCCTTTCGTCCTAGAACCACTAACACAACAATTAAAATTAAATCCCTTCCAATAATCTTATATAACAAATAAATGAAAAAATTTTCCTGAAAAACATTTTCCTCCGAAACAAACTAAGCCTAAAAACTAGTACTACCTTCTCCTTCTTGCACTTCTCTAGACCAAAAAAAACAAACAAAAGACTTTTTCAACATGGTAAAAGTTTCAAATTCACCCCCATGCTATACCATTTCCATTCCTTATTTCCTTCTCAATCTCACATCTTCCATCATTTTTTACCGTGCAACAACATTCCACTTCGCAAAAAACCATTAATTCTATGTGTAAGGAGAACTAGAAAGGCGCGTATAGATAAAAAACACAGAAATGGCAAATCTGCCACAACAATCACTCTCCTTAAACGCAGCAGCTTACGGTCCATTACAATTACAAAGTGTTTCTTCTTCGACGAACTCTCAATCAAACCCTAACAACGTCGTCGACCGGAAAATGCAGTCAGCTGAGCTTCTCGTACTTGACCTCAGCAACCCTGATCGCCGTGAAAACGCTCTTCTCGAACTTTCCAAGGCATTTTCTCTTTCCATCTCTAAGTTTCTTTTTCTAATTTAGGGTTTCGATTTTGATTTTTTGGTGCAAGATTGAATTTTTTTTACTTGAATTTTGTGTTGATAATTTCTGTTTTGTTGTTAGAAAAGGGAATTGTTTCAAGATTTGGCTCCGTTGTGGAATTCTTTTGGAACTATTGCTGCACTTTTGCAGGTAAGTTCGTTAATTAAGCTTATTTGTTTTACTCATTTTTTTTTTGGTATGAATTTGATTGTAGTCTTTCTGATTGATAAAATGCATAGAGATTAGTGTCATTTTAGATGTATGAAGTGTTCAAGGGTTGACTTAGCTATTTTCGGAAATCCGGGTGGTTTTGGTGCTTTTTATGTAATCTCGGCTGTATCGGCGTATTGTAAAGGTTTTGTGCTTACCGCTGCCAGTGATATTAGCCATAACAACCGCAAATCATCATTATTTCCCATGAAAGTGGCTCTGTGAGGATCATGCTTTGGCCATTGAAGAGTCTAGATAGCATAAATTAGCAATATATGTTTCTAGAAGTGCATTAAGAGATTTTTTTATATTTATTTATTGCGTTGGGTTTGGAAGTTTCTGGTTCGTGTGTTTTAAAGAATATCTATTGCTGACTGCAGTCTGCCTGTGATGCATTGATTCTAGGATAGATTTTGAATTGTTTTATAAATACCAAAATTTCTAAAATTGCAAAAGTTGGTGAACAGTTAATGATGCAGTATGAAACTTTCACCATTAAACTGCATAATTTTCTTCTTTTGATCGAGAGGAGGGGAGAATTTAGCATGATAGAGATTGATCTGGTGAAATGGAGAAAGAGAGGTCGGAGATAGAGGGTGTAATTTCTGAGTGGAGAGTGGGGCCATGTAACAGGAAGGGAGAAGACTGAAAAGGAGGTTACTTACGTCTGCTGCAAGTCTAGGAAAGGTAAGTAAGGATAAAGGATAGGTAGGTTAGAGTCAAACTGTCAAAGAGATTATACGCATAGGGATGCCTTCAGTTGATGATTGGGAAATTTACCTAAGCGATCTCATTTAGTCAATGTATGTTTATTGTGATGTATGTTTGATAAAATGCCCTATTTGTAATCGTATAATTGGTCATGTAACTTATAGCACCTTATTTACTCAGTATGTTTGCAAGAGTTACTTGTTTGGTATAGATCAGAGTTTTGTTGACTTTGGGGAGTCATTTTTGTTTGCAGGAGATTGTGTCAATATACTCCGTGCTGTCGCCACCTACACTAAGTCCGGGACAATCAAACCGTGTCTGCAATGCTCTTGCTCTGTTACAGGTTCGACCTTTTGCAATTCTATGCTGCATACAACTTGTTCAAAGTTTTTTTTTTAAAATTTGTTTATTCGTTTTCCTTTCCAACTTACCTCATAAATAGTTTATTGGAGTTATCATTTTCTTTTCAGTGTGGATCATAGTGAGAAGCCAACATTAATCTAATTCTTTTTTATTACTTGCCTTTACATTTATTATCCCAGCCTGTGGTGGTTCAGGGCCAGGGGTTTAAAGCACATATTACTTAGAGGATATTTATAACATCTTTAACGTCAGTCCAGTTTTGATGATCATGAGAATGGCTTTTTAATTTTTTGAAGTTCTGCCTCATTTCTCCATGAGTTCTCTGTCAAGAGAGCAACAAAATTAAACCCAAATGCACTGCACTCCAATTAGCTGATGCCTTTTAGGATTAATACTTGATGTTCCAAACTTCCAATATATAGTGTGCTAAATGTTTTGTTAATGATTTAGTTACATATCCGTGGCTTTCTTTCAATACCTTCTCCCCCTTCTTTTTTTGTATGTGTCTTGAGGTGATTGCTACAGTTGTTGCAATTTATAGTTTAGATTGAAAGTCTTATAGGACAAGTTGAGTGGAGTCGTGGGTTTTTAGCCTGCTGACTAAATTGTTCTTTGGTGAGAACCAATCACACTTTTATACTTCCTCCTATCTTTAATCTTTATTAATTGCTACATTTCCCTTATTTTAAAGTTTCATAATAATTGCTACATATCCATTTGTTGGTAATATGTTATCTCTATCTCTCTCCTCATTATGAGTCCTTCTTTTTATCTATTTCTATCACTCTCCTATTCCTTTATGTGTGTGCTTCCCCTACATGTAGCGATTACTAAAGAACGGAGGAAGTATGTTCTTTGGAGTGCATATTTACATGACAAACCTTTATATATGTACTATGTTTTCTTTTGTGCTCTTCCCCCCTCTATCTTCCCTCGCTATTGTTGCTGACTTATGTTTTACGAGCCACTGGAAAGAACCATAAATATACACACTGAGTGGCAGAAATTGCTGTTATTTGCTGCCCCAACAGACCAGCTTATAGAATTTTATGTCTCAAACAAAGTCTGAAGTTAGTGAATATGCGTTAGCTTCTTTGATTTGACCTTTTTATTCAATTACCAAGAACTGTCCTCTGATTTTAATTTGAATATGGTATTTGTAATTGTGGGTAGTCCAGGATTCGATAAGCTACATTTTGTAAATTATTGTATGTCTCAGAAGTCAGAAGGGAATAGGAATATATTTGAAAATGTCTCCCAAGCCATTCTATCATGTTTTGATAGTATTCATTACTACTGATCCTCCTAAAAGATCTGTTATGCCTCCCAGCATTTGGCTGTAGTAAGTCCCTTGAGAGATTGTGAATTTGTGATGCCAACAGTAAGCCTTATCAACAACAGCCTACTGTTGTCCGGCTTGTACCCCCCTGGGCTGGTTGGTTCACTGGATTCTTTTATAAGCGAAGGAAGGAATCTATGCCTGTGGGGCTCCTACAATCTTGAGCTGTTTATTTATTAATGACACAATCTTCTCCATGGGTCAGGAGACCACTATCTACCAATCAATATCTTCAGTTAGTGTGAATCATTATAGATGCAAAGTTCATGTGGTTAGATATAAGTACCAAGATTATGAACTTAGTTTTAAATAAACTGATCCATTTCATTACCCTCACTGGCTGCCATTCACCAATTTTTATTTTTCCTGTTGATTAGGATTTGAACCCCTCCCCCTCGTTAGGTACATATGGATTAGGCTCGTCCGGGCCTGACCTCTCCCAGATAACAGGCCTGCAATCCGGACTCCGGAGCCCCACAGCATCCCCACCTTACTCATGAGAATCAAACCTAGGGGTGGAAGATTAGATGAGCTACCATTCCTCTTTCCTGATTCTCGTTATTATTGATTAGGATATGAGTTATGCTGTTGTAATTGATTATATATTTATATGCTTCTAATATTTTTGTTGTTATCATGACTTATTTCTCTCTGTTTTGTGCAGTGTGTAGCATCTCACCCTGATACTCGAATGCTATTCTTAAACGGTGAGTTTCCTAAATATGAGTTTCCTAATTAGAAAATTTTTCTTCCCATTAGAATTTTCCACTCAAGAAATTAAGTCAGAAATTCCAAAAGAGACATAGATTTAAAGAAAAATGGGGGTTTGTAGATTGACTTGCAGAAGTACATAATGTTGTAAAAAAATTTGATTTCGGTGACGCCGTTCATCCTCAACATATTATTTTCTTTGCAGCCCACATTCCATTATATCTGTATCCTTTCCTCAATACAACAAGCAAATCCAGGCCTTTTGAGTACTTGCGGCTAACTAGCTTGGGTGTCATTGGTGCTCTAGTAAAGGTATGAACATTGCTGGAGTTTTTCATATCTTTTGTCTGATTAATCTTGTCATTGTACTCTTAGGAGGGTTAAGCATTTGAGTAGGTTCCAATTAAATCTCGGAAATTCTTCCTGAAGAAAGCCATGGAGCTCAGTTAGCTTTTACTTGCGTTCTTGTTAATAGAACAGACAGATTGGTAGAATGAAGAGAAATCTGTAGAGAAATAGAAGAAGACAGAGCAACAGAAGATAGATAGTTGTAATATTGATAATTCAACCCGCCTACAACCCCCAAGCTTTTGAGTATCAATAGCTGGATTACTCCCAGCAAAAGAAAGATAAGAATACTTTTCTGGATGATCTCTAATTTCCTCTCCATAGTTATATTCCTAACTTCTTACATCATTTTCTTTCTATGAGTAACGTCTATTGCCTAAGGTAGCTTCTATCAAATTTTCAACTGAATTAAACTGTATTTCTAGCTTGCCCTTCTTGTGTCTAGCATAGATGAAATGAGCGTGAGGCATGCACTGGGTGGGTTGATCAAGTTAGACCGCTCATGGTAGGTAACTCCCCTGGAACAAGTTCCTTAGGCTTAATCCGACCAGCTCACATTGTATCTTAATGTGGCTCATATTTAGTGTCTGTCTGAAGCCATTTTGTGCTTCTGTCTCCAAGCTATAACATGAGCGAGCTGGGTAATTTTTAAGTCTCTCCAAAAATCTATAGCATATCATCTGTCATCTATGTATTCCCACCGTTTCTTTCGTTCTTCCTATTTGGGATCTTTTTGAGAGGAAAAAAAGTCAAAGTAGGAAGAACATTTTGAAACGGAGGAAGTAGTGTATATATTTGCAAAATTTTCTGTTTCACATGTACTTTTCTGATTAAAGGAATTATTTTCTCAGGTTGATGATACGGAAGTCATTAGTTTCCTTCTTTCAACAGAAATAATCCCATTGTGTCTGCGTACCATGGAAATGGGCAGTGAATTGTCAAAAACAGTAAGTCTTCTTTACCATTGATAGTCGCTTTCCTTCATAATTGAATGCCCCTTCAGCATCCTCTCTTGTTAGACTTCCCTTCCCATCCCCCTTTCCTCCCTCCCTTCATACACACACCCAAGCAGACATACTTGAAGCACTCATATGCAGCATGAGTATGGAAAATTGGAAACCATGTCTGATATTGATGAATAATTTTTCTTTTCTTTTTTTTTTTTTGCAATTTGTGTATTTTTCCTGTTAATTTTAGTGAACACCTAGCCTGTTCTTGTAGATTCCGAATAAATAGAGAGTATCATGTTTGATTACTTATGTTATACAAATTGTCTGCGTTCTACTGTATATTTTATTGTTGTCTTTTGTGTGCACTGGACCATCATATGATAACTAGTTGAAGCACATAGGGGGAGGGACAACACCACTTCCTGCGATGTCAAGCCTGTGACTACTCTGTTAGTTAAGGTTCAGTGAGCTGTGTGCTTGTTCACAGGTAGCTACGTTCATAGTCCAAAAAATTCTTCTAGATGATGTGGGCTTGGATTACATATGTACGACAGCGGAGCGCTTCTTCGCAGTTGGAAGAGTTCTAGCCAACATGGTTGCTGCATTGGCCGAGCAGCCTTCTTCGCGGCTGCTGAAACATATTATTAGATGCTATCTCCGACTTTCAGATAATCCAAGGTTGGTGTAGTGATTGGTTTTGTAGTTCTTTCTTCAGCTGTGGTCTTCTTGTTCATGCTTATTATTGGCATTATCTTTCATTTGTCTTGCAGAGCTTGTGATGCTTTGAGAAGCTGCCTGCCAGATATGTTGAGGGATGCGACCTTTGCTAGCTGCCTTCGTGTAAGTTTGCTGAATTTTTCGTTTGTAATAATTTTGTGTGATTCTGTGCTTTGTAGACATTGGAGGTTGATTTCTTATGTGTTGGGGTGAAAGTTTATGTTGGATTAAAGTAACGTACATGGTCCTGACCCCTGGGTGCTGAAATATGATAAACCTTTACATGAAACTTACAGCATTGGTGATAATGTCTCTTTGTGTTTATGATTCTTGGTTCCATTCTAGCATGCATATCGATTGTAGTCATTTTCTGTGTGATTGTTTTTAGCAGTTCATTCTTGGATTCGATATTCTATAGCTATCATTTGGACAACAGCTCACTTTTTTATCCTCAAATTTACTTGTTGCTTAAAAATCCCTTCTGATTATGGGGATTGAATCTGTCAAATGTCACTATTCTATAACTATCATTTGGAAAAAATTCAGTTGAATGTTCTTTGTTTTTCGATTGCCTTTTTTCCTCTACGTTTTCCTAATTGTTGTAAGGTTTGGAATCTGGATGAGCCCAATATAATTTTGGGATCATCGTGTAAATCAATCAATGTGGTAGTGTTTCCCTCTTGCTGCATTGGCATTCTGAGGGTTCTCTTTAAGGAATGTTCAGTATGATTGGTGCCTGACAGCCTGAGCTGGCAAAATTGATTTGATGCGGTGCTGACAGTAAATATTAGGTCTATATGACTAAATTACGCAGACTTGAACAAACCTGAATTTTCTAACAGCAGACAAATGTTGACCTGATCCTAAATTGCTATCTTATAACAGTAAGATGTATAATTTTGCGAGACTTCATGATGTGCTTTTTCCATTTCCTAACAATGGTTTTTCTTCAATAACACCACAGTTACAATTTTTGCTGTATTGACAATTGGTTATCTAGGAGGAAATAAATTGGGACAGTATCTGGTTGCTAAGGCTTTTCGTAATTTATAAATAAAATGTTATTTAGTAAAAGTTTTTCCGCAGCTTATGATTTTAGGTTTCTTCGTTATAGTTTGTGTAACGGACTCAGTTCCAGTGTTGTAGTATGCAATCCAATAATAATGACTAGATTTGTTTTTCCCCTGTCAGTGGACTCAGTTCCTGTGTTGCATGCTTTCCAATAATATAGGTTGAACCAAGTTCAACTACTTGGCTTGAATTTTAATTATAGAATGTGCATGTTTGTAAATTGTAACTCTTGGGCTCTATTTGGTTTGATGGGAAACATTTTTAATGGAATATGATGTCCATGAAATCATTTATCCAAAGGAAGATACAAATGTAAATTAATTTTCCTTTACTTGGTTCCTCACTAGAAAAAATAGAGAAAGAAAAATGACAATGGAGGGCAGAGGAAGGATGGGAGAAGAGAAAGAGAAAGGTAAGGAATAGGGAATAAACCGTGGTATAAAATGCTCCCCAACCTTCTGGGAGAACTATGTTTTACTCTTGGGAACACTATTTTCCACCCTTCACAAAACAGAGGAAATTGGGAAAACCAGCTCTAAGAAAATGTTTTTCTCCTAACCCTTACAATATATTATACTGGTTCAACAACAGAACATTTTTAGGAACTTCTTGCAGAGTGGTATTTTCATGAGACCAGGCACACATTTCTTAAAATCTAAGCATTTAGGTACCAACCTGTCTCAGTTTGTCACATTTTACACGTGAGCTTGTCTAGGTGTAACCATGCTTTAGTGATCATGTTGGAAACTGTCGTCAAGTATTTTTCAGTTTCTGGTGGATGACCACTAGAAATCTCACTGACCAGGATAGAGGATCAGGTGCTCCAACAGGTTAAAGAATTTAGTCCTTGGAATGGCTATATGTTACTCCTTGTCGCTAATATACTTTTTATTGCAAGTGAATGGGAGTATATAAGTATACTTATTGCCCGAATAACTTGCATTCAATCCATGATTGTGATTTCAGGAAGATCCGACAACAAGAAAGTGGCTTCAACAGTTGCTTCACAATGTTGGAGGACAGCGAGTTACATTTCAACCTGGAACTGGATTTGAACATATGCTGGTGAACTAGATCATACAACTATTTATAAACTCTGCTACACCAAGTGATAGCTTCTGACCTCCTTCCATATTCCATGGAATTAAATTATTCACTGTATCATTAGAAGCTGCCTTGTGAACCTAACGACAGATTGAACCTCCGCTCCCCCTCCCTTGTCCCTCCCCCCCTTTGGCCACAGGAAAATAAGCAAGAGTATAAAAGAAAACAAGGAAAAGACGATAGAAAGTCAGGAAGTGAATTTTTATGGTTCTCCCTCCAACAAAAACTAGGAGCTGGGGGCAGGTTCCGACTTCCAAGGTTAGCTAGTTTCTGTACTTGGTAGTTATCCTAGGCAAACCTTGTTAGCTTCTCCTCCATTTGATTGATTTATTTATCTAGGGGAGCAACTTGTAATGTGGATTATTTTTACCTTTAAGCTTTTTGTGTGTAAATAGAAATGCAATTAAGCTTACAATCGATTGATGTATTGATCGGGTAAAACCATAAGTCTTTTCTTTTATTTAATTATTAGTAGAAACTACTATGTTTGAATCAGGCCAACACCAGTCCAATATTGGCTCATTAAATTTTATAGGTTGGTTGTTTCCATTTAAAGGTGAATACTCTTCTGGTATTCAGGCTATAATTTGTGTTCACTACTACAATCTTTTTTGCAAAGCTCGTTTACGTGTAGCTTGAAATGTAAGCGAGTGTACATGAGCAGGGCTCCAAGAACATGCTAACTCGTTTGCAGCTCTTGTAGTACATCAATTATATACTATCAGACAGTACTTGGTGTAGATGATGGGATATCCACCATGTGACTTTAAACTATAAAGTTCGAATACCACCACACACAAGGCTACAAGTTTGTTTGGTGAAAATCCTTTATCTTTGTCCACTCTAATAGCTTAACCCACTAAAATAGACAAAAAAATTTAAAGGTTCTATTGAGTTACTTCAACGAAATCAAAAAAGTTATGTAAGAAAGTATAATACTGCGAATATCAAATTTGCACATGATTGAGGTAGCAAAAAATTAAGAAAGAAATAAATTATAGTATGTAATATTGATTGGTTTTATCTAATTGCATATTTCAAAATATTCTATTTGTATGATTTTTAATTATTGAATAACTACAGCTATTAGTGGTCAGACTCAAAGTTGTTTGTTGGTAAACATGAAAATCAAAGAACTTTGAGGTTTACGTTATTTTTTGACGGATTGTTATATAGTTCCGCAACATATTTTAATTCCTAGATTTCAATCTATTAAATCGGGAAATTCCAGTCTACTTAGGAATAACGTGGGTAATGGACCTTATTTACATATTTCACTTTGACCTTATTTTTTTACTAATATATAAAAATAAAAAATGATCATAATATCACTTTTTCATAATATCAACTTTTTATAACTTTTATAACATATTTTCATAATTAGAGATATTAATGATCAAAGTTGTGCGTCGCCAATCGTAAAAGTCAAACTGTTACACTTATCTAGTAACAGAGGTTAATATGTACTATTATATATGCATAGTTGTTCAATCTTAATTTTATCGATTTTAGTCTTATTCGAAGATAAGATAAGATAAGACAATGTATATTTCAATTTAAAAAAAACGCTTAATAATCAAAGATTTGTATTTTCTGATTGTAACTTGTCAAAAACGAAAGGAAAAGCACCAATTGTGAATTGTTGAAGTGGTGGACCCACCATCAACTTGACTATTGACTCAATAAAATTCAACTCATATTCTCTCTCTCTCCTCCCAACTCACCAACCTCACCACGCACACTCTCTCTCTCTTTCTCTCTCCTCCCAACTCACCAACCTCACCACGCACACTCTCTCTCTCTTTCTCTCTCCTCCCAAGTCGGACTCAACCCGATTCAACTCACCTCCAACTCGTTGAACTCACCTCCTCTAATGTCAATCTCCTCCAAATTAACACCGATCACAATCACCGACCATGATCCATCCCAAACCAACACAGAACGCAGCGTTTTAGCAGTGGAAGAAATTCTGCAATACAGGTTCAAAAACAGGAAGCTTCTAGAAGAAGCCTTGACTCACTCGTCGTGTACTGAGTCATCGTCGTATCAACGACTTGAGTTCGTAGGCGACGCCGTTTTAGGGCTTGCTTTTGCTAA
This sequence comes from Beta corolliflora, assembly GCA_947648045.1. Classification (NCBI taxonomy): domain Eukaryota; kingdom Viridiplantae; phylum Streptophyta; class Magnoliopsida; order Caryophyllales; family Amaranthaceae; genus Beta; species Beta corolliflora. Next base: position 486,381 of record CANSZD010004255.1, read on the forward strand.
CTTTGTGTTCTTGGCGTATCCGACTGTTGATCAAGGCATTCTCTCTCTCCTCCGTGCCGCTAATATTAGTACTGAGAAACTCGCTCGTGTTGCCGTGCGCCACGGCCTTTACCGCTATGTCCGTCATAATGCTCTCGCTCTCGATGCTAAGGTACCATTTATTTAGCCAATAGTCGAGACGAATCTAATAAGATCCGGTTTGTCAGTGGATAAATCATAAATGAATACTGCAAAAAGTTAAACTGTCACGGTAAATAGAATGAAAGAGGTATAAAATATATTAGATTTTTGCCTTGCTAGGAAATAGTGCAAAAAGTCAAAACTGTCGCATTGTTAATAGACTTGGAACTTGGAAGAGGTATAAAATATACTACCTGTGTTTTTTTTTTGTTTTTACTTGTTACATTGTTGTTTTCACTAGTTTTTAGCAATGTCCTTTTAATCTTTTTGGTGTATAAGTTTACTTTTTGGTGGAAAAAGATAAACAAATATAATAGTATTACTCCTTAGTGGCCCAGTCTCCTAATAAGGAAAGTTGAAATAATTTAGCAAGTAAAGAAAAAGCAATCATTTAAGGAAAATGTAGCAAGTAAAAAAAAGTAATAGATTTTTTGACAAAGGAGACTAATTTAACAAGATCTTTTTGCTAGTGAATAGTACAAAAAGTCACACTGTGGCACTGTAAATAGAATGGATGAGTTATAAAATATAATAGTTTTTTTTAGGAGAAAAAAAAAAAGCAAACCATAAAGTTCAAGTCTTTTGAAGTTGGATTAAAAAGCGTAATTTGAAGTAGAGTCTAATAGAATTATCAAGTGTTTATTGATTCATTATGTTTATGAGACATGTCTTAGATGATGTGTAGCAAGTTGTAATTATGACTTCATATTTTACTATTAGAAAGTATAATTGTGCTAATTCAAAAGGATTTGTCATCAAAAGTAGTTAGATCAAAATCAAAGGGATAGGAAAGATGGTACATGTTTTGATTATTATCTGTAATTAAAGAGTTGTCTGACAAAAATAGACTAATCTATGGACGATTAAATGAATGTAGACCGAAGTAAGAAAATGTACAAATTGGCTCAATTATGAACTTGCGAATAAGATATAGATTCCGTGATGTAAAAGTTGGAAATTTTACTAATATGAATGAAAAATAGGCCTTTTATGATGCTGGAGGGGAAGTTTCACTTAGGATTGCTATCTGTCATTCTTTCCGGTGCTTTAGATGCCGAAAATAGACCTTAGTTCGGTCTATTTTTGTTTGATCACTTATAGTTCTCTGTCTATTTTTGTCAAATTTTCCTGTGTCGAAGCCAATGATTATAATGTACTCCCTCCGTAACACATTACTTGCAACATTTGCCAAAAATAGGTGTAACATATTACTTGCAACAATTTGAAACTTTCCATATATGGCAAAATTTAGCATGTAAAATGTCCAATCCATATGATTTATCTCTCCTACTTTTTCATAATTAATCTCCTTAACCCATGTGATTTCTCTCTCCTGCTTTTTCTTTTCTCAACCCATGTGATTTCTCTCTCCTACTTTTTCTTTTCTCAACCCATGTGATTTCTCTCTCCTACTTTTTCATAATTAATCTCCTTTACCCATACTTACCAAATTTTGCCTAGGAAATCCCCCCTACTTCAATTGTTGCAAGTAATGTGTTACGGAGGGAGTATTACTAATGAGTCATCCCCAAGCCCTTTCACCCCTGTCGTCTTTGTGAACCCTTCCTCTACTATGATTGACACTATCTATGTTGTCACTGCTCGGAACTCAAGATACGTGAAGTCATAAACTGGTGAAGGTGGCCACTATTGTAAACACGATGTGAACACGTTTTATATCAAGACTCTAGACTCTAAAAGTGTTGCAAATAGATTATATTTCATCATACAAATGTAATTCTCATCTGATTTAAGATTATAATAAAATGTGCCATCTATTTTTCTCTACTGATGTGCTTGAAGGTTCGAGAGTTTGCTCTTGCTGTGGAAGTAGAAGATGAAATTGCTGCTATTTATGGAGGTGCAGTAAAAGCCCCAAAAGTTCTTGCTGATATAGTGGAATCTGTCATAGCAGCTGTTTATGTTGATTGTGATTTTGATTTGAAGTTTCTTTGGCAGGTTAGTACGCTTAATTTGTATCTATGGTTGATGGCAATGCTTACATGTCTGACTTCCAAACTGTCCCTGTAAATTGTAGGTTATTAGGGGTCTTCTGGAGCCAATTGTTACACTTGAGACCTTGCCGCTGCAGCCAGTGACGATGCTCTTTGAGTTATGTCAGAAGCAAGGAAAACATGTTGATGTCAGGCACTGGAGGAAGGTTGACAGAAACATTTGTAGCATCTATGTAGATGGAAAGCTCGTTGCAACCGGGACATCTGATCAAAAGGATATTGCCAAGCTTAATGCGGCTAAAGAGGCATTGGAGAAGCTAAACAAATCTGTTATTAACCATATGGGTATTATTTACGAAGTCAATGACAATAATGAGATTGAAGCTGCTAAACAGAAGTTACATGAGCTTTGTGGCAAAAAGAAATGGCCTAAGCCAACATACAGGTATCATTTTCTCTTAGTTTAAATGATGAGCTAGTGAAATATTTGATCTTGTTGCAACTACAAGCTCTTAAATTGGTGGTATGTTAGTTGTGTGATTACTACCATAGGGTTTGTATGCTTTTTATTGCAATTTTACATGTTTAAAAGAAACTAAATCTAGGTATTTTGGAAACCACACTTTGCAGTGAGCAGTCTTCCAATCCTAGGAGGTCTAGCAAAAGCGATATTAATCTTGAATCTATCATTCTTAATAACTACATTTTCCGCACTTAGAATCCAGATTTTGGAAACATAAAACGCCAAATTATCCAAGTTATTTTCAATCAATGGCCTTATTTCCTTTTCCGTTCCTTAATAGAAGTATCGACTTGCAGGGTTGAGAAAGAAGTGGGGCTGGCTCATGAGAAGAAATTCATAAGCTCCGTTGAGATTGAAACAGCCGATGTGAAGCTGTTCATGTTGGGAGATGAGAAGTCGAGAGTCAGGGAGGCTGAGAGTTCTGCTGCTTCCATGATGATCCATAGCCTTGTGGAGTCGAGCTATCTTTGAGGCGTTCCATCATCGTGTGTGATGATGTAATGCCTGTATGGCCTATTCATCTGCTGCATTTATGTGGAGGAATTGTAGGAAAGTACCTGCTTTTCATGTCTGCAGACTGTAACTCTGATGGAATATCTCGCCAAGGAGCCGACCTTGGTTTACAGTTGTGGCAAAACTTCTGTAATCGTGAGTTACAGGCATGAGACACAGGTATAGCCACTTTTCCTTTTCCTAACTGTTGCAGAGTAATAGGCCTCTTCTGCAGTAGCAAACCCTGATTTAATATTTTTTTTTTAACTTGAGTCTCCTCCAAAAGGGAGGCCTTGTTCTGAGTCCCATTTTGGACTTGTTCAGGGCCGGCCTTGGGGATATACACCAAGTGACTTTAAACTATAAAGTTCGAATTCCACCACACACAAGGCTACAAGTTTGTTGGGTGAAAGTCCTTTATCTTTGTCCACTCTAACGGTCCGTTTAGTAGTTGGTTATAAATTGTGGTAATGTGAATGAATTTGTATGTAAATTTGTCAAGAAAATCATTGTTTATTCCCATATTAAGAGCTTTAGCCATTGGAATGGATTAAAAAATCTTAGGGGGCGTTTGGTTCGTAGGTTGGTATGGGTTTGGAATCAGGAATCAAATAAGGGTGGTATGGGGTTGGAACTTGATTCCTAATACCATGTGTTTGGTTCAGTTTTGGAATCAAAATGATCCCCATACCTAGTGTTTGGTTTAAAATGTCTATGGAATCAAGAATGAAATTAAGTTTATTTTATTTTGTCTTATGTCTTGTTTTGAATAAATCAACTGTGAGAAAATAATTCTAATCTTTTCCTTTTTTTTAGACTTCTTTTAATTATCTGGAATCATTATCGTAAAATTTTAAAATACTAGAAGATTAGAGCATAAAATCTAAATAAAATCATTTCACTTTAAAAATAAGCTTCCAAACTACAAATGTTCACAACTACAGGACAAATTATTATGCAAGATTGTCCAATTATTCCTAAAATTCTAACAAAGGTCCACTCATAATAAACTTGTAGAACAAAAAGTAACTAATATGGTTCTACAAAAACTAGGCATTACGGCTTAATAAGTCAAGTACCACTTCTTTCTTCCAGTCATCATTAGGACTTGAAAAGAAAACATCCATTTGGCTCGAATTTGATGAAAACAAACTCGCAGCTCTAATTGCTTCAACTTGAGTAATACCAGGTAAACTAGCTATCTCTGAAAGCAACTTCTTCTTTTGTTCAACCACTTCTATTTCACGTTCTTGGGTTGTACTCATGGCATTGGCTATAGTTGTTAAGTGACTACTCATATCCTTCATAAATCCCGTGAACCCAGTAGCCATGTGATCTACAAAAGTTAAATCTATAAATTGAGAAGCTCTTCTTTTCTTATTGCTTTTTGGAGTCTTTTATTTCTTCATTTTCTTAGTAGGAGGAGGTTGTGATGAAGCATCATTTGCAGTTAAAGAGGGGGATTGAGATACATCAAAGCTATCATCATCGCTATTATCATCATTAAGGTTAACAGTCTCCTTTTCAAGGTTGGTGATAGAATCTTCTGGCAACTCAGATGCAAGGCCGTTTGCTCTGTCAATACCGTAGATATCATCCAACTTGTCAAGATAAGGGAAAGGAGTTTTCCACAATCCACCAGCTTTAGGATGAGTCTAAAAAATTAATTATGTACATTAGTAAAAACAAAACTATAAACTTTAATATTAATATTTAATTTAATATTATTCTTATAATCTTTACCTTGAGGCACCTTTAAACCATTAGGTCTGGATATTGCGTCTCGTAGAACACGACCATCATGTGCATGAACCTTCCCAACCAGGCAAGACAAACACAAATTCCATATCTGGTGTGCATACACGGTACACCTAAGACATTCATTGCAAGGTTGCCTTTTCTTGTTCGATATCGTCCCCTCTCCTCATTTGCTACAAGGACTCTAACACATGTACCATCTAGGGCTCCTAAGCAATTCTACGGTTCTACCATAGACAATTTATAGAGGTTTATATACTTAGATGTCCAACAATGTCATTTATTAATAAATTAAGAAAATAATTTTTATTATAAATTAAATGTACCTTGAAATCTTTCCATCTGTTGTTCTCGCAATCCTCTAGTATTGGGGTAGGTTTTTTGTATAAATGATGATGTAACTTTAGAACGGCAAGGAGACAAAGATTGAATTGTCTACTAACACTTACTCCACTTCTAAGGAAATACGTTCCTAGTGACCTATTTTTTTTATGATGAGCCAATGTATACAAGAACATAGCTAATATCTCTTCTAAGCTCATATTTCGAGTACCTCGTAATCCACCAATATCCCTAATTATCTCACAAAGTACACTAAAGGTGTGTCTATATAACACCCCTGAATTTCGAGTGATTAATTTAATTAAATAATAGAAAAATTCTATAGAAAATTCGGCAGAGTTCCGTTTGAAATATGGACTGCCTAAAATTTAATTTAGGACTCAGGCGTCCGAATTATTATAAACCCTGTTTCAACAAATCAAGCAATCCATATTCCAAATTCTCAACAACTCCACCCAGCTCAAATACCAACGAAATTCCTATTTAATTACTCGAAATCCAAACGTGTTATTCCACGATTATTACGAGAATAATCGCTAAGGAAGAACTACCTGCACCAAAACTAAATTAAAGCTTAATTTAAACTATTACAACCTAACCGAATAAAGATTTAGGTGGATTAATATTTACAACCCTAAGTCTTAAAATTATTGATTATCTATAAGAAATGCACCGGGAAAGAACTATTATAACTATATTTTATGCAAAACTAGTGGACGTTGCTCTCCGTCCACACCCCGGCTCTAAGCCTTCATGTACCTGCATATATCAAGCATGTAGTATCAGCCAAACAGGGCTGAGCAAGATTCAATACTGTAAAGCCAAATACATATGCAGGTAGGATGCATTAATTATATCCTACAAATCATTTACTTTTGGAACCACAATACTAAATAAAAACATTATAAAACATTTTTCTTCATTTCTTTTCCAAACCAAATACTTTTCTATTTTCTTTGCTAAAACAATTTCTTTCAGAATCTTAGAATCATAAATCTATAGAATGGAACAAACTTTATTTCCCATTGGGCTAGCTAGGCCCTCCGGATAACTATTAGACAAAGACCCCTAGTGTGCACACCCCACAAACGGTCAAACCGTAGCAGAAGCTCTAAGTCCGAGGTACTGATCAACGTACCCCCCAACTATTCTGTAATGTCGAGACGATCCCGACAAGGTTCCAATTCCTTGAGACACCATAAAGGAAATCCAACCAGTTTAAAAACATAAAACTATCCATAAATCTTTTTTGTAACTATTCTATAATTCAAGGTTTGAAAACAAACTATCTGTATTAGGAGGAACATCCCTCCTATTCAAACCAATCTCAACTCAAGAGATACATACCTTTATAATCTTTTCTCGTAAATATGAAAGTTTTAGTTGAAATCTTATCTTTTGTAGACCTTTCTCGTAACTATTAAACATTTGAGTAAGGAATCTTACCTTTTAAACTATATCAAACCAACTAGCTCAGTTAATACGACTCCTCAATGAAACCGGGATCTACAATATAAACATACATGTACTTAATAAATATTAATAGATTTGGCTAATATAGTTAATGAGTTTTTATTAACTTTAGTTTTATAAAACATCAACCCCTTTTTTTTTATATTCAAGTAAGTATAACTAATTCTCATAACTTATTTACTTAAACCGCCATTTACCTTTGATTATCAAAGTAATTAATACCAACAATACTAAAATCTCTCTTTGTTTATACTAAATCAACATTAATATTCCTATTATACTTTAGACACTCAAAGTCCATTAGAAAAACATTCATAAGAAAACATTGAAACTTAAAACATTCGAAACTAACTATACTTTTTATCAATTTCAGCAGAAACTTAAAATGGACATAACTTCCTCATTCGAGATCCAAATAAAGCGTTTCTTGAGCCTATCTTGGATAAAATTTCAATACGAACAACTTTTGTGAAATGGTATTTTTGCTAAAAATGCCCAGAAACTGCTTAAAACTGCGTTTTACGAAACTGACGGTAATTTTTACGAATTACACCATAATTCTCTTTGAACAACAAGTTTACTTAACATTCTATTAATCTAAACTAACTACTAAACCACTAAATAAACATTTTATTCATTCAATTCCACACCCAAACAATTAAAAATCAAAACCCCCAATTCAATTTCATAAACATAAACCCTAACTTCATAATTTTAAAAGAAAACTTAAATTAGTTGAGGAATTCATCTTACCCACTAATATAGAAGATTGGGGATGAAAAATAACTTGCAAACGCCCCTAATACGAGCCCTAGACGCTCCAAATTACAGCAGTGATGACCCCCTTTGCTCTCCCTTGCGCCGCCCACTTCTATGATGCCACTTCTAGTGGTGGTTGTGGTTGCGGTCGTCGGCAACGGTGGTGGTTGTGTGGTGGAGGAAGAATGTTGAAGAACTTGAGAGAAAAAGATGGTGAAGAATGAAGATGTTGAACGGTAAAGAAGAACGTAATGTGAAGATGTTCTTTTTTTTTTCTTTCCTTTTTCTTTTCTTGTTTTATTTTTCCCTTTTCCCCCTTCTTACATATATGTGAGTATATTTCCTCTTATTACTATTATTAGTTAAATTACTTACTAAACTTGTCCCACTATAACCATATAAATTATTTACAAAGTAATTCCTAAAGATAAATGAATTTAATTATTAAATAAACTAAAATATATAATATAGTTAATAAAATAAATAATAAACTGTTTCAAAAGGGTGTTACGAGTCTATTCATTCGCAATTCACTCCTACAAGCAACATCACTATCCTTTTTTTTTTTTTGACAGGAAAAGTGAGATAGTTCATTAGATCATAGCTTTGTCCAAAATGGCCAAGGGCATTACATCCTCAGGACAATCTTCCATCCAAACTAAAGTCTCTGAAAATACTAAAGATGCCTTAGCCATGGCATGAGCCACTTTATTACATTTTCTACTAGCAAAGGAAAACATACAAGAATGGAAAGTACTAACTAAAGCTAGGATCTCATTCACTAACAGTTGAGCAGGGAATCTTTCTTTTGCTTGACCATGAAGAAGATAAACAAGGGACTGGATGTCCACTTCAGCAGCAACGGAGGAGAACCCCGCTTCCCACGCCAGACGAAGCCCAAACAGGAGGGCAGAGGCTTCACCTTGGGTCACACTCATGGGTTGTTCGACTTTCTGCCCAGCACACATCAGCACATCACCAACATGGTCCCGCACCACCATCCCGAAGCCAGCTGAGCCATTCTTCGAGAAAGCCACATCTGTGTTAAGTTTCACCAGACCATCTACCGGGGCTTGCCACACATATTCAGCAGTAGAACTTTTGTCCCTTGAGGGGCACTCATTCAAGTTTGCAACCATAAACTCCTCGTAATACTTCAAGGCTCTCGAACACCAAAAAGAGGGGTCAATTTTTTTCCTTTCGAACACCCATAAATTACGAGCATTCCAAGCTTGCCAAGCGAACATCATCAACAGCTCCCAGGCTCTATCCTCCCTACATGACTGAGCAAAAGATTCACACCAAGAAAACAGACTATCATGCCATTCCTTCACCTCAATACGCAGCGGTGACAGACGCCACATAATATGGTTTTCCTTACATGTTATCACCGTATGGACTATGGTTTCAGCAGCTTCCCCACATCTTGGGCAGATTCTATCCACATCTAAGCCACGATTTGCAAGATTTGCCATTGTAGGGAGGCCATTACGGAGGGCACGCCATACCATATTTTTGACCTTTGGGGGAACACAAGCTTTCCAGACTTTATTCCACAGAGCTTTTGTAGCATTGGGGTTCGAAGACCCAACACTTCCCTTGCGCCTTTGAACCTCCAGGTGGTAGGCGCTGCGAACAGTAAATTCCCCTTTCTTTGTGTAGTGCCAGGCCAGGATGTCGTCCTGGTCACTCACAAAAGTCAGGGTACTTTTAATTGCTGCTAACTCATCTGAAGAGATATAGTTAGCAAGAGTTTGCAGCTCCCACGCATCATTGTGCAGATTCCTTAAGCTAGCTACAGAGGCACAGCTCGTCTCATCCGGTGGGGGAGGGGAGAGAATGCGACCCCCCCGACAAACCTTTAATCCATGCATCTTGCCAGATTTGGGTCTTCCATCCATTTCCCACAATCCAGCGAGCACCATCCCTGACTAAATCTCGGGCTGAAAGAATGGATCTCCACGTGTAACTGGCATTTGGAGATATTCTTGCCTCCCAAAAACTCGACCGAGGGTAATACTTACCCTTCAGTACAATGGCATCAAAAGAATCAGGGTCCGAGAGAAGGCGCCAACATTGCTTTGCAAGGAGGGCTGAATTGAACGCACTTAGGTCTCGCATTCCTATGCCTCCTTCCTCCTTAGACTTACACATTTTTTCCCAACTGATAAGCGCTAACTTCCGTTCATTATTTTTTTGGCCCCACCAAAAATTCCGACACATAGAGTTCATGTTGTTGAGAAGCCCCTCTGGGAGTTTGAAGCATTGCATAGTGTAAGATGGTATGGCTTATGCAATTGATTTGAGAAGCACCTCTTTTTCCTGCTCTAGATAGGTACCTTTCCTTCCAACCTTTGATTTTTTTCCAGAGGCGATCTTGAATTACTTGGAAAATGACCTTCTTGGATCTCCCAATGTAGGCCGGGAGACCAAGATATTTTTCGTGCTCCATAGTAACTGTAAAGTTCAACTTCAACTGAAGAATATTCTGCATATGAGTACTAACATTACGGCTACATGAAACTTCCGATTTTTCCAAGTTAACTTTCTGCCCTGAAGCTGCTTCATAGGTAGTAAGGATCTCAATAATTGCTTCTGCTTCCGTATCACTTGCTCTTGTGAATAACAGGCTATCATCTGCGAAAAATAAGTGAGAAATAGGAGGGACATTTCTACTTATTTTAACACCATGGATTAGATTGCGATTTTCAGCATCTCGAAGAAGAGCTGAGAACCCTTCAGCACACAACAAGAATAAAAATGGGGAGATGGGGTCTCCTTGGCGAAGACCGCGACTAGGAGTGAAAGCCACAGATGGGAAACCATTGAACAACAGGGAATATGAAACAGACGACACACATTTCATAATTGTAGCAATGAACGTGCTATGAAAACCCAGCTTCAACATAACACTTTCCACAAAATGCCATTCGACCCGATCATACGCTTTGCTCATGTCTAATTTCATTGCCATGTACCCTCTTTTGCCCTTTCTTTTCTTCCGCAGATAATGAAACAATTCGTAGGCAACCAGAACGTTGTCTGTAATCAGCCTTCCAGGAACAAATGCACTTTGGGACACACTTATAACATCAGGGAGCACAAGTTTCAGTCTATTTGAGATCACTTTCGAGATGAGCTTATAAAGAACATTACATAAGGTGATCGGTCGATAATCCTTCGTTAACAAGCACACTTTTTTTTTCGGAATCAAAACCACATGAGTGTGGTTTATTTGGCTCACAGGCCCATCATTATTCAAGATATTAAGTACATAAGAAACAGTATCTGAACCAACAACATGCCAAAATTTCTTATAAAAGAGAGCGGGCATACCGTCGGGACCGGGGGCCTTTGTTGGGTGCATTTGCTTTAGAGCCTTCCATACTTCTTCACCAGTGTAGGGTGATGTTAACATTGTATTCATGTCGGGAGTCACCTTGGGAACAATCTTGTCGGTGACCAGATGAGTATTGCCGATGCCTTGGGATTCGAACAAGCTTTTGCAGTAGGTAACAAAGACAGCTTCAACTTCTGTCTCTTCCACACGCCAGGTACCTCCATCGTCATAGACACCCTTAATGGTGTTTCGGCTTCGTCTTTCAGCAGCTTTTTTATGAAAGAAAGCTGTGTTTTTGTCGCTATCACACAGCCAATTTTGCCTACTTCGCTGAGCCCAGTATATTTCTTCTCTATATTCAAGGTCATCAATCTCCTTATCAAGCCTGTGAATGTCCCCAATGTTGCTGGGAGTTGGCGGTTGTGCCATAAGATCATTGACTTGTGCCCGCCTGCTCTCGATTTCCTTTCGATAATCACAAGACCTTTTGCCACTCCATGTTCTCACATTATTTGCACAAGCTGTGATTTTTCCCCGAGCATCAAGAGCATCATTATTGCTCCATGTATCGACGACAATAGAACCACATTCATCATCTATGAGCCATTCCTTCTCAAATTTGAAACCTCTCTTCCGTCTTTTGTTATTCTTCCCCACCTGAAGTTGTTTTGTATGTAAACTTTTAGGGGAAGGTGGTCAGAACGTCGCCTAGGAAGGTGTTCCACCTTAGAGCATGGGAAAAGTTCGAACCATTCATCCGTCCCCATAATTCTGTCAAGCCTCTCCGGAATATTATCACCATCCTCCCTATTGTTCGTCCATGTGAAAGGGAAACCCTCCCAATGAACTTCACGAAGCTTACAACTATCCACGGTCTCCCTAAAACCATCAATCTCCTTCTGGTTTTTTGCATTTCCTCCCTGTTTCTCTGCATGACTAAGGATGCCATTAAAGTCTCCCATACACAGCCATGGTATGGAATTATTTCTTCCTAGATTTTTCAGCATTGCCCAAGTAGCTTCCTTCCTGTCCTCCTCCGGCCACCCATAAACCCCAGTTAGCCTCCATTTCTCCCCTGTATCACAAGACACCTCAAAATCCATATGGTTCAAGCTGGAGGATTTGAGAGAGAGTTCGACATCGTCATTCCACAACATCGCCAAACCGCCTCGTCTATGCCTCCCATCACCATCACAGTCCACACAAAGAAATTTTTTTTGAGGAATTTTCTTTCGCACATTCTCCCACTCCTTGCCTTTTAACTTTGTCTCGGAGAGAAAGACAAAGTGGGGATGTTCAATTTGAATGACACCCTTGAGTGCATTCTCCGCCGCGGGACTCCCCAATCCCCGACAGTTCCAGCTAAGGCCAATCATTGTTGTTCGCGGGGTTGCGTAGCAACCTCCGCTACTTCCATGTTAAACATGATTTCATCAGCATCACTGTCACCCTTCAGCTTTTTCCTTCCCCTCCCTGCCATTTCATTCACTACATCCATATCTGTCGTAGTCTCCTTACGTTTTCCACCCACTTCTTCCTTTGTGCCATGCTTCGTTGGCCTACGATAAGTTTTAGGATTCTTTTTGGGTCCCTTATCCGAAGGTGTCACTCTCCCAACTTGGAAGCTGAGTATAGTAGATTGCAGATGATCCTCAGAGCTATGCGTTGGAATCTGCAATAAAGGCTGGACCACTTCTGTTCTTTCCACCCCTGCCTCCCCACTCACATTAATGAGGTCATTAATAAAATGATTTTCTGTTTCAGAGTTTACAGCAATTGACACTTCTTGTAGTTGTTGAGCCACATTTAGCACCTTTGCCTCTGTCTCCTTACGTGTCACAGGATTCGTCTTTGTGAAGTAAAGTCTTCTTGGGCGAACCATGTCCCCTGCCTCTTCATCCCCCACTGCCTTCCCCCTATTGACTTTCCATGGTGAGGCACGGATTTTGTCACTATACACTCGTTGCGGAATGTTGGCAGTGTTTGTGATGTCACAGTCTTTCTCCCCATGCCCTAATTTGCCACACACATAGCAGAACAAGGGCAGTTTTTCGTATTTGACATGGAACACCTCCGATTCTCCACCTCTCATCTTTAGTCGAATCGATCTCACTAGGGGTTGACGAATGTCAATTATTGCACGAACGCGTAGAGACTTATTGATCCCTATTACATCCGTTTTGTCATAGGTGATGAAAGTTCCCACCTTGTTCCCAATCTTCTTAGCATTAGCCTCATTATTGCGCCCTTTAATAGGGAGATCATAAACACGAACCCAGAACGGGACGTAATGCAGAGGAATCTCCGATGGTTTCCGGTCGCCATGAGTGTCATTTAAGGCCAAAACGTGCCTATCAAAATGCCAAGGCTGAGAGTCCATAACGAACTCTTTATCTTTCCAATGGTGGAATTGGAAAAAGAAGGTATTTTTCTCTATACAATTCGCCTCCATCCCATGTCTAGGATTCCAGATTTTTTTCATAGTCGAGATCAAGGCATTTGCGTTCACAATTCTATCTGTCCAGATCCTTCCAACGACTCCCAAAGCTTCCTTCGATTCTTCCTCCTCTTCACCATCCACTTCCCACTCGTCATCAGTAGTTTGTTCCTCTATTGGATTTTCAATTGGATCCGGTTGAGAGAGAGCAATGTTTTGAGTCACCATCACAATCACCAGACCACATCACAAAGAAAACAAAAAGAAAGAGAAAGAAAAAACGCTTGAGAATCAAGCCAGAACCTTCGAGAAAGAAGGATCGAAAAGCTAGCAGAGTGCTTGCAAGGAATCGCCCTCCCAAGAATTTTCAGAGAAAACCCTAGAGGGAACACGAACAACATCACTATCCTTGATCAATGCATTCAAATTATCTAATCTACGACGTTTTTTATCTGTGTTTAGGTGCATTCTACGTAGATTTACACCTATACTACGTAGCATTATTAGATACATGATAATTGCAGTTTTAATAATAACCAATAAAGTTACAAGTAGCTCTCTTTGTCTCCTCCTCCTTCTCAAGAATAATCCACATTCCTCCATTATTTCTGTATTTGATCACATATTTAAAAGTAGTTGTGAGTATTTACTTTAATGAATTAACGAGGATAAGAGTAAATCTGAAATTCTACAAGACTAATAGTCATATATTACTAAATCTTCTACTTAGAATTGTCACATAATATATATCATATATGCATGGTCACATCTCTATATGAGGCTAATAAAATAACCAAGTTATTATCAACAAATATCACCAACAAATAGTATAGAGCACTTATTATTCTGTCAAAAAACAAATTAGCACTAATATCAAGAACCTAACACACAAGAAGTAATATGGAGCATAAATACCGAGCACTCACCATAAATACATAGTACTACTACCACCATATTCGACACATCATCAATACACCATATCACATAGTTCCAAACTCCCAATGCATAATTTTTTTTTTAAAAAGGAACTCCATTCCTAATACCAAAAAATTTCTACACGTTCATTTGTTTAAATTATAAACTAACACATAATCATCATGCTCTGAAAAAAAGAACTGCAGGTTTTGCAATATAAAGAACTAAGATCTTCTTCCAACTTTTAAATGCTTATCTTTTTCCAATCTTCTAAGAGCATGTACAATGGTACATGGCTCTCCAACTAGCTCTCCACTCTCTCTCATCTATTCTCTCTCTTCAAGCTACTCTCAAGAACTATGTCTAAAAACACCCAACAATAATAAAACTCTTTAAAGAGCTCTCCATTCAACTTTTCATTGTTTTGTGTTCCCCACATCAATAAATGAACCTCATTTTATACTATGATTAAAGTTATATAAATAAAGTTATTCATGTAAATTAAATATAATTACAAAAAAAATTATCTTTTTCATAATTTATGTAATGTGGAATTTTTTTAAAAAAAATATTAATTTTGAATGCTAATATTTAATTTCATAAATTAAATAAAGATGGTAGATTTTGTGTATGAAATATATCCAATATTAGGCTCATTTTATAGATAAAGAAAAATTATAGTTTTTAGGATAGTAATTATTACCATGTTTTTTTATTTTTATAAAAAAAGATAATTAAATGGTTGCAAGAAGAAAATAAAACTTAAGTAATTGCAATAACATGTGGGCCCCAAACATTGGAGAGCTATCTCTCCTTCAACCCCAAAGGTATCTCCCCCAAGAGCCACTTTGCAAAGTGTCTCCATGGAGAGACACCCAAGACACTACCAAGAGCCCAAGAGCCCCATTATTGGGTAAGAGGTGGCTCTCCATTTTCTCTCTCCTTGGAGAGCTAGTTGGAGAACTAGTTGGAGAGCCCCATTGTACATGCTCTAATACATGTCTCAATAATCAAATCTACGAAAATCAGGATATACAAGAAGAATCTTTAAGAATTGATAATCTAAGAATTACAAAGTTCGAAAATCAGAATGTATGGCAAAACCCAAGGAATCATATTTTGTGATGATAATCAAATTAGTTCAGGCCACTCGGCAAGAGAAGAAAGAATAATGGCGAGAATACCGGAGTGCGAGGCCACTCAGTATGCGGGGAAGGAGAAGAACCACACTTCTTTTCTTTTATTTCTGTGCAGCAAGATGTTTTATCTTAAATAATTAATGATACCCAAGGTTGGTATGAGCCAAACCCACCTCCCCCCATGGGTTTCTAAACCCCATACCTCATGGGTTTAAGGTATTAGTTTTAAAATTAAAATTGTACTAACCAAATACTAGGTATGGGTTTAGCCCATTCTAAACCATACCTCATACCTATATTTTGTGAACCAAACACCTCCTTAAGGTTCTATGGACTTACTTAAACGAAATCAAAAAAATTAAGAAAGTACAATACTGTGAATATCAAATTTTCACATGATTGAGGTAGTCAAAAATTAAGAAAATAAATTATAGTAGTATGTAATATTGATTAGTTTTATTTAAATGCATATTTCAAAATTTTCAATTTCATATGATATTTTATTAACAAATAATTAAAGCTATTAGTGGTCAAAATTCAAAGTTGCTTATTGGTAAGCCTGAAAATCAAAGAGTTTTGTGGTTTCCGTTATTTTTTTGACGGATTGTTACGTAGTTCCACAACATATTTTAATTCTTAGATTTCAATCTATTAAATCGAAAAATTCTTGTCTATTTAAAAATAAGTAGGTAATGGACCTCCTTGTAAACAACTACTATATTATAGAAGTATATGCATAATTATTCAATCTTAATTATACCGATCTTAGTCTTATTCGAAGATGAGATAAGACAATGTATATTGTAATTGTAGCTTCTTTTTTTTTTTTTTGAGAGGTTGTAATTGTAGCTTTCAATTAATGAATTGATCTTTATCCAAAAAAAAAAAACGCTTAATAATCAAAGTTTTGTATTTTCTAATTTAGGGCATGTCTGGCAACACTAGCGGTTCTAGTAGCTGTTAGTTGTTGCACTAGCTGTAGCTGTTGAGAGTAGCTGCTAGCTATCTACTAGTAGCTGTTAGCGATTATCGTTTAAAGAAGTTGTTTGATTAGAAGTGTTTGACAAAAGTAGCCGTTGAAATTGTAAAAGACAACAAATGATATTTATTCAAATATGAAATGCACTACAACAATTTCATTAATTAGTTCAATAGTTAAATTCAATATTTATTTTTCAAAGGACTTCCACAGAAAAAAGAGTATACGACTTTTTAACTACTCAAAGAACTGTATAAATTTAAGATAATATTCAACTCTCAAAATATTTATATTACCTATTTTAACTAAAATGCTTGTGGAATTTGAGTACAAATATTGTGAAATACTACCTCCGTTTCTTAATAAGTGCAACACTTTCCTTATTTGGAATAGTCATAATAAGTGCAACCAAGCTCAAAATGGTAAAAAAAAGTTTAATATTATTACAAATATGCCACCAAAAAGCAAGAGGGGACCACAACTTTTTTGTTTCATCACTTGAATTACTCTACTTTATTGTGGTCCCAACTTTCTCTCTCTACCTTCCTTGGTATTCCCCCACTTTCTCTATGTTGCACTTATTAAGAAACGGAGGAAGTATTACTTATGCCTTCTTTTTAAAATAAATATTTAAATCACAACCCTGCTATTATAACGGTAAAATAATGAATTGCCATAAAAATGCAATCTATAAACAGAAAGAGGAAAAAGAAATTAAAAACATTGGTCAACAATTCTACCTTATACTATTATATAGTTTTTATTCGCTAGACCGCTACCTATAAATCTCAAACATTATTTTTAGTAACGTTCTACAATCGCTACCTATAATCTACTTCAACCGTTACCCGCCATTACAACTACTACTTTACCAAACACTCATAATTTTCTTAAGTAGCGTTTTAATCTTGTCCAACTGCTACCCGCTACCTAAAACGCTAGTGCCAAACAGGACCTTAATGAACGAGTTGTAACTTGTCAAAAACGAAAGGAAAAGCATCAATTGTTGAAGTGGTGGGCCCACCATCAACTTCACTATTGACTCAATAAAATTCAACACTCTCTCTCTCTCCTCCCAACTCACCAACCTCACCACGCACACTCTCTCTCTCTTTCTCTTTCCTCCCAACTCGGACCCAAACCCGGTTCAACTCACCTCCTCCAATGTCGATCTCCTCCGAGTTAACCCCGATCACAATCTCCGATCATGATCCATCCCAAACCAACACGGAACGGTGCGTTTTAGCAGTGGAAGAAATTCTGCAATACAGGTTCAAAAACAGGAAGCTTCTAGAACAAGCCTTGACTCACTCGTCGTGTACTGAGTCAGCATCGTATCAACGCCTTGAATTCGTAGGCGACGCCGTTTTAGGGCTTGCTTTCGCTAACTTCTTGTTTTTGGCGTATCCGACTGTTGATCAAAAGATCCTCTCTCTCCTCCGCGCCGCCAATACTAGTACTGAGAAACTCGCTCGTGTTGCCTTGCGCCATGGCCTTTACCGCTATGTCCTTCGTAATGATCTCCCTCTCGATGCTAAGGTACGGTTTGTTTAGCTAGTAATCGAGACGAATCTAACACGATTCTGTTTGTCAGTGGATAAATGAATAGTGCAAAAACTCAAACTGTTACCCTATAAATAGAATTGAAAGAGGTATAAAATATACTAATAACCTGCAACCGTTTGACTTTTACAATCGTCAATGTATAAATTTTACTATTATTATCACTACATGTACTTGTAGAAGTTAGAAAAAATGATATTAGAGCATGCCTACCCATGCCTCAAAAAACATGCCATCTCTCTCATCAACTTTCTCTCTCATCTTACAAAAATTGGTCATGCTTTATAACTCATTTTGACAAATGCACCCCACTCATGACCCAAAAATAATTAATTTTGAAAGTGTGTCAAAATATAACAAAATAAATGTTTATTTATAGATCTAAAAAAATACGACGGTTGGTGACATTTTTTTTTATTTGTATTTTTTAAGTTATTCAGATTACAAAATCTGAATAACAAAAATAAATTAAAGAGCCACGTGGCAGCGTCTGGTTCGCTGGGCGCGCTGCCCAAGTACTGACACGCGTCAGAATTTACCTTCAATTGTCTTGTTGAGTTGATGCACGCGTGGCACAATGAGATTGGCTCTCCCATTTGTTGCACCTCAAAACTCTATATGTTTTGAGTTATTGCCGGTCAATTTTATCAAGTTTTTTGTGGGCCCTTTCCTTCTACTTTTACATGATTCAATCCATGTTTTGGGTCATAGGATTCCCAAACATGGATTGACCCAATGTAAAACATGAAAAATCTATGGATGGAAGGCAAAGTTTTTTTGGACCTTGATGGATGACCCAATTTCATGGCCAATTCTACCATGGGTGGGCATGCTCTTACGAAAATATTCATTTAAACAAATCCAACACCATCCTATAGGATCATTTTTGTTTTTATATATTAGTAAAAAATAAGGTCAAAGTGATGTGTGTAATAGTGTAAAAGTCAAAGTGTTGCACTAATGAGAGAGAGCGGAAGTATTAGATTTTTGCCGACTAATTTAACAAGATCTTGTTTGCCAGTGAATAGTGCAGAAAGTCAAACTGTGGTACTGGAAATAGAATGGTTGAGTTATAAAATATAATAGATTTTTAAAAAAAATAGAAAAGATAAGCAAAGCATAGATCTTTAAGTCTTTTGAAGTTGGATTGAAGAGCGTAATTTGAAGTAGAGTCTAATAGAATTACCAAGTGTTTATTGATTCATTATGCTTATGAGAAAAGTCGCAGATGATTTGTAGCAAGTTGTATTTATGACTTCATAGTTCATATGTTACTATTAGAAAGTACGATTTTGCTAATTCAAAAGGATTTGTCATCAAGATCAAATGGATAGGAAAGATGGTACATGTTTTGATGATTATTATCTGTAATTAAGGCTCCGTTTGGTTGGGTGTAAAACATTTTCAGTGTAAAATGATTTTCATGGAAAACAATTTACAATGGAAAACACAATTCCAAAATTAGTTTTCCGTTGTTTGTTTCCATGTAAGAAAAATGATGAAAAGAAAGGAAAATGAAAAAGAAAGTAAGGAGGTAGGGAGAGGAGTGTAAAAGAGAGATAAGAAAAATGAAGGAAAACAGTTTTCCCTTCATTTTGAAGGGAAAATGGTTTTCCATCATTGGAAGAACAATTTTACTCTTAGGGAAAATGGTTTTACACTCCTTTGCAAACCAAACAATGTAAAATTGAAAATAGAGGAAAATAGTTTTCCAGGAAAACGTTTTACGCCCTACTAAACGGAGCCTAAGAGTTGACTGACAAAAGTAGACTTAATCTATGGACCATTAAACGAAAGTGGACCTAAGTAGGAAATTGTACAAATTGGCTGATTTATGAACTTGCAAACAAGAAATTGGTTTCGTGATGTTAAAGTTGGAAATTTTACTAATATGAATAAAAAAGGCCTTTTTTATGATACTGGAGCCTGGAGGGGAAGTTTCACTTAGGATTGCTATCTGTCATTCTTTCCAGTGCTTTAGATGCCGAAAATAGACCTTAGTTTGGTCTATTTTTGTTTGATGAATTAAAGCTGTCTATTTTTGTCAAAATTTTCTGTGTCAAAGCCAATGGTTATAATGTATTACTAATGAGTCATCCCCAAGCCCTTTCACCCCTGTCGTCTTTGTGAACCCTTCCTCTACTATAATTGACACTACCTATGTTGTCAACTGCTCGGAGCTCAAGATACGTATGTCTGATTTCCCCATAAGGGAGAGGCGGTGTTACATTTGGTATTGTTCTTTTCTTTTGTGCCCTTTTGCTTCGCTTGAGCAAATCAAATAGGTGGGGAATGAGATTTGACCGCATATTACATAAACTGGTGAAGGTGGCCACTATTGTAAACGTGATGTGAACACCTTTTGTATCAAGACTCTAAGAGTATTGCAGATAGATTATATTTCATCATACAAATGCATTGTCCCATCTGAGTTAAGATTATAAGAAAATGTGCCATCTATCTTTCTTCGACTGATGTGCTTGAAGGTTCGAGAGTTTGCTCTTGCTGTGGAGGTAGAAGATGAAATTGCTGCTATTTATGGAGGTGCAGTAAAAGCCTCAAAAGTTCTTGCTGATATAGTGGAATCTGTCACAGCAGCTGTTTATGTTGATTGTGATTTTGATTTGAAGTTTCTTTGGCAGGTTAGTACGCTCAATTTGTATCTATGGTTGATGGCAGTGCTTACATGTCTGACTTCCAAACTGTCCCTGTAAATTGTAGGTTACTAGGGGTCTTCTGGAGCCAATCGTTACACTTGAGACCTTGCCACTGCAGCCAGTGACGGTGCTCTATGAGTTATGTCAGAAGCAAGGAAAACAAGTTGATGTCAGGCACTGGAGGAAGGTTGACAGAAACATTTGGAGCATCTATATAGATGGAAAGCTCATTGCAACCGGGACAGCCAAGCTTAATGCGGCTAAAGAGGCATTGGAGAAGCTAAACAAATCTGATATTAACCATATGGGTATTATTTATGAAGTCAATGACAAGAATGAGATTGAAGCTGCTAAACAGAAGTTAAATGAGCTTTGTGCCAAAAAGAAATGGACTAAGCCAACATACAGGTATCATTTTCTCTTTGTTTAAATGATGAACTAGTGACTTATTTGATCTTGTTGCAACTACATGCTCTTAATATTAGTTGTGAGATTACTATCATTAGGGTTTTTATGCTTTTTATTGCAATTTTACACGTTTAAACGAAACGAAATCTAGGTATTTGGAAACCGCACTGTGCAGTGAGCAGTCTTCCAATCCTAAAAGGTCTAGCAAAAGCAATATTAATCTTGAATCTATTATTCCTAATAAGTAATAACTACATTCACATTTAGGCACTTAGATTCCAGATTTTGGAAACATTATCCTTATTTTCAATCAATGGCCTTATTTCCTTTTCTGTTCCTTAATAGAAGTATCGACTTGCAGGGTTGAGAAAGAAGTGGGGCTGGCTCATGAGAAGAAATTCATAATCTCCGTTGAGATTGAAACAGCCGATGTGAAGCGGTTCATGTTGGGAGATGAGAAGTCGAGAGTCAGGGAGGCTGAGAGTTCTGCTGCTTCCATGATGATCCATAGCCTTGTGGAGTCGAACTATCTTTGAGGCGTTCCATGATCGTGTGTGATGATGTAATACCTGTATGGCCTATTCATCTGCTGCATTTAAGTGGAGGAATTGTAGGAAAGTACCTGCTTTTCATGTCTGCAGACTGTAACTCTGATGGAAAATCCCTCCAAGGAGCCGACCTTGGTTTACAGTTGTGGAAAAACTTCTGTAATCGTGATTCGTGAGTTACAGGCATGAGACACAGGTACAGCCACTTTTCCTTTTCCTAACTGTTGCAGAGTAATAGGCCTCTCCTGCAGTAGCAAGCCCTTATTTGAATTGAACCGTGTAATCCAACATTGTTTTGCAATAAACTACTCCCATACTCTAAACATTGTTTTGCAATCAACATTGTAAACAAACGTTTTTAAAACTGTGAATATCTTTTATTCCATTCAAGCATAAAATATAAATTTTTGATATTATGAATCTACATACCGGGATGAATCTGACAAGATAATATATAACTATATTTTTACTCATAAATAAAATCAAAATAATTGGTCAAAGTTGATAGTTTGTTTTCACAAAATAGAACTCTATTAAGTAAATATAGACCGAGATATAGTGTCCTTTGGGACTTCTTTCAAAAAAAAAAAAGTAAATATAGACCGAGGGAGTATCTTTACATGGTTGCTAAATGCAACCTTATTTTACTAAATATAACCCCCTAAATATCCAAAATACTCTTATTTCTTCCTAACCCTCTTTCTCCCTCCTCGTCTTCATATCCAAAGTGAGTCAGTTTACTTGATTTCCTCACATATTCTTTTCAATCTTTATGAAAATTGCTCTTAAATTGATAAATTGTTAGATTTTTATATACATTTCTTCCCATTTTCGACTGGAGAAATTCTCACAGTTTCGTGCCTTATATTCCGAGAACTGCATTGCAGATTTTTGACCATTTCGTGCAATTTACATGAAACAATGTAAACTGTTTCTTGTGGACGATTCATGAATATTGCACGAATTGGCATATTTTAGGAATATTAATCGAGTAACTTACCTTGAATCTCTAAGTTCATATGGGTCAAAATCATCGTCTATTGAAGATTAAATTCAATTTTATTCAATTACTCTCTTGCAATTTATGTTTATCTAAGTATGATAGCAGGCCCGGCCCTGTGCCGGTCCATAATGGGACACAGCACAGGGCCTCCCATTTGAAAGGGCCCCCAAATTTTGGGAAAAGACAACACTGTACTCACAAGTCACAAAAATGTACTCTCTCTCTCTCCTTACTTTTTCCCCTAAACCTTTGAACTTTCCATCTCTCTCCTTACCTGCTTTCCCTCCCACACTGACACTCCTCAAGTCCTCATCACCATTTTCGCTCATTTTTGTCACTCAATTTGTCTCTTTCTCTCTCCTCAAAAACCACACACCTCCATTTTTCCTTCAATCTTTTCCACTAGATTTCATCAACAACCAGTAAATTTCCACTAAAAACCCAATCTTTTTTACTAGCCATTTCTAGGTAAATTTCCTCTTCTTTCTCCTTCAAAACATTAACAACAACTATGGAGGAAGGAGGAATCTCTGAAAAAGCAACAACTATTTACATTTCTAGGTAAATTTCCTCGTCTTCTTTAATCGATTTCAAGGGTTTAATTTCGTTAATTTCCCTTTGATGTGTTTTTTCAGTTCTGGCTAATTTTTTTTTGTTTGTTTTAGGGTCAAACTTTTTGGAGATTAAAACTAATCGATGAGCGAAACCATTGTCTAGAGTTGAAACCAAAGCAAATCGGTGAGCGAAGCTAGCGTTTGAGGTAAAATTTTCTCTTTCCTCCTCAATTTACCCTTATTATAATTGTCGATCTCTTTCTCTGGATTTTCTCTATGTCAATCTAGGTTTTTTCTTAATTTGGATAATTTCGTTGAAGATTCTTAGTTATTTTATCTGGGTTTTGTGTGTTTGAAGAAGGTGGGTTCTTCATTTTGTTGAGTTTGAGATTTTTTATATGTTTTTAGTGATTTAAATTTGGGCTTTGTCTGATTAAATATGGGTACTGTTATTTTGGAAAAGTTTGTTGTAGAATGTATTTGTTATTCTGCATTCCAATTTTTTTGAAAAAAATTGTGCCTTTGAATTTTTTTTCAAACAATTTAGAAACCCATAAGATAGATTTTAGGGGCCTCTTTTTCGACATCAGCACAGGGCCTCAATATTGTTTGGGCCGGGGCTGTATGATAGAAGGAGGAGATCAATTTCTTTTCCAAGGAGAAAGTCTTTTTATAATGAATATGAAAATAAAGATTTATAGGACTGCATTTAGTAAAGTGAGTTGCGCTTAATAACCCTTACCCAAAAAAAATTAAAAAGTTGTTTCTCACATACACTTACCAGTCACTACTCATTCAAGAATCAAGAGTAATTCAGAAATGCTCCGCTAAACTCAAACTCTAATGGCATCATCTATGGCTATCACAAACTCCGGCGACCATAATCCAACCGAAGACATGGAACGCTGCGTTTTAGCAGTGGAACAAACACTAAACTACAATTTTCGGAACAAGAAGCTTCTAGAAGAAGCGCTGACTCATCCGTCATGCGGCGAATCGACGTCGTACCAACGACTAGAATTCGTAGGCGACGCCGTTTTGGGTTTAGCCTTCGCAAACTTCGCGTATTTGTCGTATCCAACAGTTGATGAAGGTATTCTTCATCTTCTTCGTTCTGCCAACACAAGTACTAACAAACTCGCACGTGTCGCCGTTCGTCGCCGCCTTTTTAGTTACTTTCGTCTTCCTCGTAATCATTGCGCTCTTTCTGCTAAGGTACCGTCGATCATCTAACAACTTACAACTTTTTTCAAGTTGAATTGTAAAGCATTTTGTTTGGTTAAAAAGTTTAATTATGACATGCAAAATTTGGAGAATACGCAAATCCCTTGTTTTTTCGAGGAGGTGAGAGGGTTGTAGTGACACGTGGTGCAATGGGTGGTATGGGAAATCATTTTGCCAAATAACATTGTTCGATTTGTTATTCCTTATATATAAGAAATAATATACTCAAATGGGATGGGATGGGATATTGTTTGATTCATCTTAATGCATCTTTTCCTAATATCAAATTTTTTATATTTTTTTCGCTATGCGTGATTAAATATATTATTGATTAAAGTAATGCATTGGATGGCGTGAAAAGAAGAAGTGTAGCAGCTAAAAAACAGTGGAAGTATGTAGAAGTGCTAGATTAGGTATTTCTCCGAAATTGAAAATAAATTAGATTTTTGTTTTTTGTAAGTATGTTGCAAATAATGAGCAAAGAGTATGTAGGATGTAGAATACGAAATTAGAGGTGTATAGAAGAAGTGGTAATTTTTACTACTATTGCATTGTTGGCACTTGGCAGCATGAAGTTTGAGGAATTGAAGTTGGATGGAGAGGCATTGCCTCCATGAAGTAGTTTATAGGTGTCATTCCACCTTCAATGCTGATCAGCTAGAAATCTTCACTCTTTGTGAGTGACCGAGTGACGTTAGGCTTATGGATTTGAGCTGGGTGAAATTAATGGACGATCAAGTGAAATTTGTAATATAGCCTAATAGAATTATTAAATCATACATATATGTGGCAATGTGGCAACTAGCAAGTAAGATTGGTAACCAGCCGAATGCTAAGATCAAGTCCAACCTGATTAACAGACAGACTAGTGATCTGCCTCTGTCTACGACTCCAACACCAACCAACTCTGCAATCCAAATCTGATCCCAATTGGACACTCTTGTTTCTGATTACGTCTTGATCAGCCACGGACTAAAGTTGGAGATAAGCCATTTACAGTTAATGGTGTAACTGTTCTCTATATGTACACAAATGCTCATAAATGAAGTAATTACGAAGAATTGTTCAGATATCAAAACTTGGTCACCATTAAGGTATTTCTGGAGTTTCTAGCTTATGTGTAATCTCAGGTGCAGACAAAGTTGAGGTGACGACTGTGCTCTCGAGGTTCTGGGTCCAACAGACATGTTGGGCTGGTGCAGGCATCAGGCACTGGTGTGGCTGTGGCTACGGCTGCAGCTGCTGCTGTGTGAGAGAGAGATTAGGGTGTGTAAGAGAGAAGTTGCTGCCATGAATACATATAGAAATGATACTCTCAGAGGAGAGAGGTGTTGTGGCCTGTGGGGAGGCGGTTCACTAATTTATGTCCACTTTTCATAATAATTACAAGTGTTGGTACACTTTGTTTTTTCCAAACTAAAAATATCTGAAGGCCAGCTTGTAAGCAAACGAATTGGAAGCTGCCCCAGATCCAGATTCGACCCACCTGAAGTTCGATTTTTTTTTGTTTTATTTTAGATTCAAATCGATTGTCTGCCTCAAATTGGGTTAGATTAGGATTGAGAATTCTGACTAGATTGCCATCTCTAAGAAAGAAGTGCATGTGAAAACCACTTAGCTTTGCTAATCTAAGAACTCTTTGTAAGAGTGAGATATAAAATGAAAGGATAAAAAAATAAAAATTCAATGGTACCCAAACCTCTTCCAAATGGTAATGATGCTAAACCTCTTCCAAATGGTAATGATGCTAAAATGGTATCATTTAGAAGAGGTTTGATACCAAGATGGTATTTTTTTTTTAAGTTTCAAAACCTTCTTTTTAGTTTTTGGTACCAAATGCAAGTATATTTGGTACCAATCTGTGGAAGAAAGGGTACCAAGTAAATCTATTCGCTACCGATTTCGGCATAGATTTGTAAGACGCTGAATCTTTCTCATTTCTGACATCATAATAGGGGAAAAGGTTATGTTTCATATGGCATTGTGCTCCTTTAGTTGTAACCTGTATGATCTTTTTTGCCTGATCATATTATTCGGGAAATATATATAATGGGACTGCTTTACATGAGGCAGTGATTATGGGCACTATTGTAAACGTGATGTGCTGTAGGTAAGTTCTTGAGCGCCTTTCTAAGTTTTACATATGAAAAATATCCCATTTATAGTCTATAAACATTACCTCAAACATATGAACTGTCACATATTATATGAGAGCATAAGTAAATGTCCCATCTGATTGTTTCTGCTTCTTGAATTTAAAGGTTCGAGAGTTTGCCCTTGTTGTAGAATCAGAAGATCAAACTTCTGTTTGTGGAGGTGCAGTAAAAGCCCCAAAGGTTCTTGCTGACATAGTAGAGTCTGTAATAGCAGCAGCTTATATTGATTGTGATTTTGATTTGAAGTTGCTTTGGCAGGTTAGCGCACTAACTTTTTGTTCTCCTGTTGAATTCGTATTAATGGTTGATAACTATGCTTTCATGTTTGACTGTGCCGGTAAATTGTAGGTAATTAGGGGATTTTTGGAGCCAATTGTTACCCTTGAGACATTGCCAATGCAGCTAGTGACAATGCTCTATGAGTTTTGCCAGAAGCAAGGAAAACAAGTTGAAATTAGGGACTGCAGGAAACTTGATAGAAACATTTGTAGCATTTATGTGGATGGAAAGCTCATTGCAACTGGAACTTCTGATCAGAACGAAACCGCGAAGCTTAAAGCAGCTAAAGCAGCGCTGGAGAAGCTCAACAAATCTGTTAATGATATGGATGTTGAATTTGAAGTTAATGACAAGTATGAGATTGAATGTGCTAAGCAGAAGTTAGGTGCGCTATGTGTCAAAAAGAAATGGCCTAAGCCGACATACAGGTATCACTATCTCTCTGTTATGAATGATGAGATAACGTGATGAAATACTTGACCTTGTTCGAACTGCATGCTTCTAACTTCTTGGCACATTTAGTTGTTTTGCCTTTGTAAGAGTTTTACTTATATGCTTGGCTGTTTGTTAACATGAACTGCAGGATAGACAAAGAAGTAGAGCTGGGTTGTGAAAAGAAATTTGTATGCTCTGTTGAGATTCAAACAGCAGATGAGAAGCTGTTAATGTTGGGAGATGTGAAGTCAAGAGTAAAAGAGGCTCAGAATTCTGCTGCCTCCATGATGATTTACAGGCTTGTGGAGTCTAGCTATGTCTGACGTCTGAGGCATTACATCATTGTGTTGATGATACAATCCTTGTAAGGCCTACTCATCTTCTGCATATTAGTGAAGGAAATTTAGAAAGTACCTGCTTCTCATGTCGTACCTCTGATAGAATATCCCACCTATAGGCAAGAAAGTATCTGTATATCACTACTCCTCCAGTCCCGGACTGGGAGCAGTGAATCGAAAATGATTTTATCACTACGTAAATCGAAATCTAAGGTCCGAGAGAGGATCACCTTTGTCCACAGGGCTTGTGGAGCTGAGCACATGAGACACACACACACAGTTAAAACCACATTTGCTCTGCTGACTGTAGTAATGGGATTCTCTGTATCAGCAAACCCTTGTTTTAGGCCTTGAGACTTTGAACCATGGATTTGGCATATCAGCTCTGCCAAATTCATAGGTTCTTAATATAAACAAGTATATGGATCCCCTAGTGCCCTATCCTCTCCAAGGGTTATTAAGCCGATACAGAAGCTATTAAACCCCACCCCCTCCCTCCCCCGCTCCGCAAGAGAATTGAACCTGAGATTTCGTAGATCTTGGAGATTTGAGACCAACTCAACTTATTATTAACACTTTTTGAGAAAAAGAACAAAAAATTTACTTTTTGTTGTTGTTGAAAACATCCATCTTTAGGAGTAAAAAAACTTGAATCGACTCTGTTCACAATAACTTTAGGAGAGCGTTTGATTTGGATTTAGGAGAACAACATTTTATAAAAAAAAAAGTGATTTTTCATTTTTCTTTGTTTACTTTGAAAAAAGTGGAAAATAAAAAATGGTTAAAAGATGAGGGTCAAGCTTTTTTTCAAGCAGAACTTTCAAAGTTATTTCTATAATATATTTTGAGATAAAATAAAATAAGAATACTTTAGTAATATACATGTAATGTAATATAAAACAATAAACTTCTTTATCTTGTAGACTTGTTTTCACATAGATATTGTCGTATGTAAAGTACGTTAGTCATGTTGCTTGTGAAATTAGGGTACAAATAAGCATATTCACAATAAATCACTTAGTTTAGGGCATAATTGAGGCTTTAATTTGTCAAGTCAATAAGTCTTGTTGTGGAATCAAGACACAAAGACCAAAAGCATAATTTCAGTTTACATGGCCAACCTGATCAATTAGACTATGACTCTATTATCTCAACTTATTTTTGTTGAACAAAATTTATCTTTAATGAACCTAAATTTTTTTTTTACAGAACTAAACTTTTTCTTTTTTAACTTGGCTTAATGTTGTTGAACATATTTAACTATTTAAGTTATTTTATTCAAAACTCAACTTATTTTTGTTGGGCTTAATTTAAACTTATATTTGCTAAACTTAATTTTTTTTTTGTTGAACTAATTGATTGTACTTACATTCGTTGAAACTCAACTTATTTATGCTAAACTTTTATTTTTGTTGAACATATATTTGTTGAATTCAATTTTTCTGAACTGAACTTATTTTGCGTTTTAGTTGAAACTTATTTGAAAAAGTTGAGGAGATAATACCCTACTACATCTATCATGCACTCTGTAAGAGTAGTTTCGGAGGCAATTCAAACTACGAGCGTAATGACGATGCAATTTCAATTGAACTCAACATTCTTATGATGTGTGAAAGCTCCCAATAAAACTTACATTTTGAGTCATAGGGACCAAGATAATATGCGATGGTTTAGTAATTAGCTTCTTGGATGGGTAAAATAAACATTTTTTTGGTGTTAGAGAACGACTAAGTGCAATGACATAGACGAGGTCTCAATCCCGGAATCTTGGCACCATCTCCACAAGACTTTATCAATTAAACTAGATGACACCCACATGTAAAATCATTACGACATAGGGTGGATAATCGATAATCATGAAGTCTTGGTCGAGACCTCTCCGTCTTGACTAGAGAGAAAGTGGTACTCTACAGACCTAATTCAAATTGAATATAGGGATATGATAATAGTTATTGGAGTAATCAGTAGATCAAAGAGCACAAAAAGAAAATTGGTAAAGTATTTGGGACACTCAAAGTGAAGAAGAGGTCAAATTCTAGAGGATGAAGCGACTAGGGAGTAATACAGAGGAACTTATTTGTTAATCCATTTCTGATATCCAAATAGCAGAGATAATCTATTCCACTTTGAAAATTAATTTCTTCAGTTTCCTTATTTTGACTCACTAATAGACTACCTATAAAAAAGCATGTTAAAAAGCCCATTATTTGTGCAAACT
The DNA here is from genome assembly GCA_947648045.1 of Beta corolliflora. Lineage (NCBI taxonomy): Eukaryota > Viridiplantae > Streptophyta > Magnoliopsida > Caryophyllales > Amaranthaceae > Beta > Beta corolliflora. The sequence continues at coordinate 516,056 of CANSZD010004255.1, forward strand.
AAATTTGTTGGGTCGAGTGCTCATGTGCTTTTAGGCGAACTTAATGGGGATGGATTCTCTCTTTTTAAATTTTAAGCAAACAAATTATGTGGAATTCAAGGTATTGTTTTCTTATTTTTTGGGGTTCATTTTTGGCCTTTTCTCTTCGAATTTGCATGCGTAAATGTGTTAGGCTGTAACCCATGTATCTTAAGAAACTTAGGTATCACATCATTGACTAACAACATATAAAATTATACATTAAATAAGTGATAAATTAAGCAACAATGTGAAAAATTCTTAATGTATAACTTCGTTCACACTAATTAAGAAGCCTTTTCTTGCATTACAATGTAATTATGCCTTTTGCAATTTGCATCAACACACAAGGCAAGGAGATCTATCTATTGCTTACTCAAAATTTGGAAATCAAAGTTTTGATTCAATTTCATTGCTAAATACTGATTCAAATTGTTTTGCTAGGGACAGAAATATGAGGAGGATTTACCTCTAGAACTTTTTCCACTAGTGATCGATAGTAATGTTTTCGTAATTATTTCTATCCTCCGTAATTGTAATTTTATAAAAGTACTATTTCTGTCAAGATTAGCTATATATTGATATCGAGTATAACTATACTAGCAACGCAACTATTAATTTTACTGGAGGAGCTTTTTTTTGTTGAGTTCTTCATAATAAATACTATGTTGATACTTTAAAATTAGAAGAATAAAAAGAATAACTATATATGGGTTATTATCACATTACATGCATGAAACTCAAGATTGCAAGTTGTTGCAACCATTACAAAATCACAAGGTTATAAGTCAAATGATCTAACCGAAAGTTTTTTTTTCATATCACTTAACTTTTTACCTTTTTTTTTCTATAACTTTTGAGTATATTTGTTTTCTAATCGTTTGACCATCAAATTTTCTTTAGATAGCTGCTTAAATTTACCTATCTTTGTAACTTTTATTGCCTTTTGTTTTACTAATTGATGATTTGACTATTACACCGTCTTTTAGAAGATTGTGAGCCTAAACTATCTTAGATTACGGACTTCAATAAGCAACTTAAGGATTTTCCGCAAACTTCATAACAATCTTACATATATCTTACTAAACTGATGCATAAATTGATGAACAACAAAACATGAACAAACATCAATTATTAACTTCAACAAAACTTTAAACCATGTTATTGAAAAGCAAAACATAAATTCCAATTACCTCAACAAATATATACTCCCTTCCGTTTTAAAATGTTTTTCCTACTTAGACTTTTTTGTCTCTCAAAAAAGTTTTACTTGAGAAGAACAAAAAAAGTTGACGGGAGAACTTATTTCACTTAGCATCTTCATCAAATTAATTCCACAAGATTCTCCAAAAAGAAATGGGACTAGTCCCTTAAAACAGAAAACAATATTAGTATATATATATATATATATAAGCACAAAATATTGCCAATGCATATGTTCCTTGACACAACAATATTACAACTTAGAGAAATATTAAATCTGGTATGCATAACAGTTACATTATTATTGACTTTGAATCAAACAAGCTAAGTGATGATTGGGTATATGATTAGAACTTTGTATTGACTGAAAAGAAAATGATCCACCACAATACGTGGCTCTTTATTGCTTGATAAATAAATCACAAACCTCATAAATAATTATGATCAAAATGGGATTAATGAATTAAGAATAGTTACACATCCCATAAACACAATATTGCCCAGTTAAGCACTTGCTGTTGCATCTCCCACAATGCCTTTTGTCATAGTATTTGTCTACGCACTTTCCATTGCAGCAGTCATAAGTAAACTTACACTTGTTATGGCAAGATCCACAATGCTTTTTGTCAATGGTAAGATCAAAACACTTGTTTCCACAACATGTGAAGTTCTTCCCATAATTTATGTCACAAACCTCGTAGTCCTTGTGGCAATGATCCGCGGGCTTCAAACTTCTTCCATGTTGATGATACGTATCGTCGTCCTCAACTAGAAACCGGCTTAACCTCTTAGAAGGGAGCAACAACGGTGTGTTGTTGCTCCCTTCTTCTTCGTCGATGTTTTCAGCAACGCGAGTGTTAAACTCGCGTTGCTTAAAGCTTACATTGATGGAACTTAGTGCAATGGTTATTGCCATTGTGATTGCCACCAAGGCCAAGGCCTTGATGATTGTTCGAATCATCGTCGACATTTTTTGAGAAAAAAATGTCAACAATAGGGGAGAACTAGAGGGTGGTAAGTCTAATGCTATTTTTGTTTTGGTAGCTTATGATTTTTAAGGGTTAGAAGTGAGGTAAGGAGGATATGAGAGGAGCAAGGGGTTTATAGAGGGAATATGTGAGGGGTTGACGCGAAAATTGTGGTTAAAAGGGTTGTAAGGGTGATTTTGGAGGGAAGATGCATAAAGTGTGGTCTAATCCTAAGTTGTTTTTTCTAATTAATTTGGAGGTGACTACTATTCAAAGATTTTCTAGTGTTTCTTTAAGAGTTGGGAAGAACTAAGTCGCATGATTAAATAAGAGCTTCTCAATCTATTTACTACTCCAATAGTAAAATAATTGGGTCAAAGGTTGGGATTCTTAGTATAATATAAGTATGCAACCGAAGTATTTTTTTTTTTTTGATCCAATGTATGTATGCTACCTCATAATTCTTTTTCTTTAAGGAGTAGTGCATCATAATTCTGATTAACAATGATTTAAATTCCATTGTAAAATGTCTAAGATATGATGTTTAGATAGATAGACAATTAAAGTTCATAAATTTATTGACTAGTTTATGACTATGTCTATATTGCTTACGCATATAATAAAATAGTGTTTATTATCGTTTTGTGTTTTTAGTTTTTCAGAAAACTAAATACAAAATTATGAAAATTAGAAAAAAAAATAGTTTTTAGTGTTTTGTTATCAATTTTCAATATTGACATGATTAGTAAAACTGACTAATTCTTAGTTTACTATAGCACTTATATAATATGACTTTTACAATCATGAAACTAAAAATTGAAAACTGAAAGTGATACCGAACAGGTTAGAAGTTTGTTTTTATATCCTATAATTAAATTGAAAGCTCAATTCTTTAGTGATAGATTGTACATTAAAAGGGAGAGTGTTTCATACTTCTTTTTTAGTAGCCTGCAATGCTTCAATGTTATGTACTACTTACGTACTCAATGATTCTTAATGATTTATCACAAGTCATGGTATTTTCAACAATGAAATCGCAAGAACTAAAAAATTAACATATTTTACGAGTTTCAAAATTAAGCCGACTAACCTCTCTTGCATCACACATGCAAAAATACTAGATCATCACTAGTGGAAAAATAGTCAAATTCCCGGTCAAAAAGCCCACAAATGCTTTGTATTTGCCCCGCAGCAGACCTCACAAGAACATTTGGAAAGTTTACAAATGCTTCAGTTGTGAGGAGCATTTGAGCTATTAAATGCTCCGGTTGTTAAGGGAAAACCGAAGCAATTATTCAAATCTCTTTTTTTATCCCATTATATCAATAATAGATTTTTTCAAAAGGATAACGACTCAAAAGAATTCCATTATTTTGATTACATGTAAATTTAATGTGCAAGTAATATTAATGTAATTACAATTCCAAGTTACTATTAAGTTTTACGTCTAGTTTTTTGGTCAATCTCGACCAATTCTACAAAATAGCTTAGATGTCATTCCCGTCATCCATTGTCATCGAGAAAAAGTTGATAATCCCAACCCATTTGCTTTTTGAAAGTTGATATATATTACTTTAATCATATTTTGCAATAGAAAAACGAGTGCGTCTTGGGTGTGTAGAAAAACATTTAGTCATGTTTGAGTTTTTTTTATATCCGTCTCAATATAAATTTCAAAAAAAAATAATCAAAGTTTCATAATTTTACTAACATGTAATTAAAGACATTCATGATCAACATTATTTCTTAGTGGGTGATATACTCCCGCCCCTTAAATAGGAGTTTGAAAACGCCAAAGTCATATTCTACTCCGAGTTAAAGTGCACATGCTTTCCTCTCCCTCTTTTAGCACTGCTGGTAAGTATATAATTATGTGTTACAATTTACAAAAATACAAGCTATACATCTCTCAATTCTTATGATAGAAAGAAATAAATAAAATTATATAAAAGAAAACAATAGTAATAGTAGATTTTGACCCTTTGGTAAGGTTGTAGCCTGTGCCCTGTAGGCTACCATGGAGATGAAAGGAGGGAGACGTAACCCATGCATCATGCATGGACATGGAGTACCGACCATCAAGAAATTAATTTGGTCAATCCATGATATGAAGCAAAGCGCAAGAAGGTTTTTTGTGATGTTAGAAAATCATATAATTATAAGGAAATAACTAATCATAAATTACGCAACCAGTAATGACTTGACAATTGACATACTGTAAAATAAATTCAAAACTTTGCATAAATAATACGCATTATGTAATTATTCGGTTTCTTAAGTTATGCGTATTATGTAACGCAAGTAAATACTCCCAAACAACTGCTCTAATCATGAGTACACCTACAGTAGTACAACACGTGTCATATAGTCCCTCTCTTTCTTTGACTTTGCTATATTTACTTTTTTTTCTAATCTTTAAGATCGAAATTGAACCACTAAATTCAATCTTTAGGCTTTAGCTTATTCACATATGATTAAAATAAAATTTTAAAATTCTTTTAAAAAAAAAAATTCTAAAAAAAAAATTCTAAAATAAAACTATATGCATTGAGTATATACTTATACTAGTATTGGGGACAGGGCAAATGTCAGAACTTTTCGTGAAGAAGAGGTAGAGTTTTTCAAATATTTACACTCTTATTTTTTACCGTTCTTTTTCTCTGACATAGAACAACTAAAAAATCTAATATGATTTTGTCATTATCTTTGACGTTGGTTTCTAATTATGTAGATGTTCCCCTCCTTGAGCGTGCGTTTGAAATCTGATACATCATCTCCTCTTATAGAGCCTTGAATATGATCTCCCTATTTTAGTAGGTTATTTAGTTTGCAAGGTTAGATCAAAATAAAACAATAATAGATAATGTGTTTATTGTATAGTGGGGCTTACTTCCTCATCTGCAAGTATTGTTTCTACACCAATAAAATTGTTGGTTTTCAGGTTTATTGCATCCCACATTCTGGTGAGTGGTGACCCTAACTTTCATAGTCCAATAATCTTGCCTTTCTTTGCTCAAATCCTTGATCAGATTGTACCTGATTGGTTCAATTGATATCCTTGACCTTTTTATTTACAATAGCATAGCACATAAGTTTATTTTTTGTTCTAATGCTTAAGTCATCAGTATATGTTCTAGACCAATGAAAAGTTAATGGAGAAAGTTCAAGATAAAACTTACCTTTCTTTAGTACTCATTGTGTTTACAAATTAAATTAAAGCGCCTGTCATATAAATATGAAACAATTTGTTAAATTATGAAGAATTGGTAATATTGCTACGGTATGTTGCTAAGGTATGTTGCTACGGTGCCCTTCAAGCCTCAATAGACCAACATATGATTACTAATATCAACCCTTTTTCTAATACGTTGACCATGTCCCATCTTATCCAACATTCATGTTTGGAGGAAACGAAGGATGCAACATTTGTTTCTTATCAAAGGAAAAGAAAATATGAGGAGTATATTTATTAGAAACCGCACATTGGGGAAGAATTCAATGTGCAAAGCTGACCGCTAAAAATCTATAATATTTAGTTCACGTAATTAGTCAATATTTCATTTTATACGTTACTTTAATATAAAATTTTAAATATAGTATAAATGGATCTTATTTTAAAGTACTTTTTAAACACTTTCTAATGGTACAAAAATTATAATTTTACGAACTATATATTAAAAGTTATAATCAATTTACTATATTTAAGTTTTTCATTGTGAACCCAACTCTATTTATTCTTATCCTAAACTCTATTTGTATTTTAATCTGTTTAAACTCTATATATATTTTTTAAAAAATGACACGGCACTTAATGAGCGCGACAAATGGCGTCCAATGAGGACGCCAAATGTCGCGACCTTATACGTTACTTTAATATAAAATCTTATAGATGGATCTTATTTTAAAGTACTTTTTAAACACTTTCCAATGGTACAAAAATTATAATTTTACGAACTATTTTTCATTGTGAACCCAACTCTATTTATTCTTATCCTAAACTCTATTTGTATTTTAATCAATTTAAAACTCTATTTTTATTTTTTTTAAATGACATGGCACTTAATGAGCGCGACAAATGGCGTCCAATGAGGACGCCAAATGTCGCAACCTTATACGTTACTTTAATATAAAATCTTATATATAGTATAGATGGATCTTATTTTAAAGTACTTTTTAAGCACTTTCCAATGGTACAAAAATTATAATTTTACGAACTATATATTAAAAGTTATAATCAATTTACTATATTTAAGTTTTTTATTGTGAACCCAACTCAATTTATTCTTATCCTAAACTCTATTTGTATTTTAATTAATTTAGAACTCTATTTATATTCCAAAAAAAAATGACATGACACTTATTGAGCGCAACAAATGGCGTCCAATTAATTAGTTATATGATATATTAATCTTGAGAATTTTCCTTAAAAACATGTAAATGTGGTTCCACCAAGTAGTGTGGTTTGGTCATTTGGCAAGTCTTTTACCTAATCCTTGAGGTCTTGGATCGGATTCAAATCTTGTAAGATGTGGTATTTGGGGAATAGGGATCCTCTTATTATGAAGCGTATAATCCACATGTGAGTTGGGACTATTTTTCCCATGTTGAAGAAATAGGGAGCGAATGGCTAACCTATACGATTGGTGGGCTACTCAACCTATTACCAATTGGTTTTAGAATGAAGATCTGTTTTCATCTAGCACCATGTAACCTTGCCAAAATAGGAAAATGTGCTTTCTGTTCTCTCAGCATCTTGTTCTTTAAAAAAATTCATTAGTTTTCAATTGATATGAATGATACCCGCTAATGTTGGCAGTTGGATTATATTGTATTTGATGAAGATGTAAAAGTTTCACATTTTTCCAAAATCAAAGAAATTACATAATCAAACCTACCTTTCAGTTTTCTTAATATAACTAGCTAGGGATATAGCTAAACACAAACCTATTCTTATGCTAAGAGGAAACAACGAACACTTTCTTGATGATATAGGTAACTAATAAACATTGGAAACGTAAGACTTATGGTAGGCATAAACTACTATGAATTCATAATAAAGTATATACTTCCTATGTACCAAGGAACCTTGGGTCTAATGGTATGGCTTCCTATCTCCCACATGGGGGCCAAGGTTCAAATCTTGGTGGAAGCAAAATTTCAATATTGTTGGGGGAGGGGGGTTTGGGGCTTGTTGGCCTCAGGGTGAGTGGCCAAGTGCAGGCGCCAGGAGGAAATTCATCTTACCTGCGGGTTCGAAAGGCCAAACAAAAAAAAAATATATATATACTTCCTATGTTTCTTTTCAAGTACATCACTTTCACTTTTACACTATTCACACAACTCACTTTAACCGTATTTTTTTCCTAATATATAAAAACAAAAATGATTCTTTAAAAAAAAACAAAAATGATCATATAAAATATTATTAGATTTATTTCAATGAATATTTTTATAATATAACTTTTTATAACTTTTACAAATATATTATTAGAGAATAAATATTATTAATAATTAAAATTGTGCATTGGCAAGCGTGAAAGTCAAACTATTGCACTTATTTAGAAACGGATGTTAGTACTTTTCTATTAATACATATAGAACTCGTTACATGATCGGAGGTATATAATTTTAAATAGATTGCAAATATATATAATTACTAAACGTATCCCATGAGGGAACAACTAATGAACACACTTTCTTAATGATAGGTAACTAATAAACATTGAAAATGGCAACATAAGATTTATGGTTGTTAGGTTTTATTTTAATATCGCAAGTGAACGGTGTCGTAGCACATACGGGTCGAACTCAGGGAGGTGCAAGATTAAACACTAGTTGATTTTAGACTATGAAATAGCTACACAATCCAAATGTCAAGAGAATCTATAAACTAATAGCTAAACTAATGACAGAATATGACAAACTCAATGAATATGATAATTAAAACACTAAGATTAAGCATCACCACTAATATGAATCGATCAAAGTATAACTCACATCCCAGTTATTCAATTATACCTTAGGCGAGATTGACATTGTAATCCCCCATAATTTTAAAGGATTTTATAAATATATTTTATCATTTCTATATTTATATTTTAGTTGAAATAATTTTATTATTTAAAGAAGGTTGACTATTTTAAAAGTCAAATGAAATTATTTTCAAGGATTTAAGAAAGTTGAAAATATTTTAATTAGGCATGCTTTGAAAAAGGTTTGAAATACGAATTTGATTTGGAAAAGAAGTCTAAGTGGACTTGAGGAACCCAAATTCTAAGTAGATTAGGAAAAATGAGTTATATTGATGCTAGGAGTTCTAATTTATCAATCCTAGTTGTCATCAAATTCTATTCAAAGTCAATCTCCTTTTCCTAAGCCCAAAAGAAAACCCTACTTATAAATACCTTAGACCCAATTATTTTACCACACAAAATTTTCTCTCTCCTCCCTCACCAAACCGGCGCCCTAGCTAGTTCTTCAATCACGTTATTTTTGTTCTTCTCAATTTTCCTTCTTCTTCTTCTTCTTCAAGTAACGCTTTCTTCTTCGATAAGAAACGTCACCACAACTCCATAATCACAAGTGCGCCACTGTTGCAGGCGTCGCTGCTCTTCTTGACCGGCGCATCATTCCATTTTCTTCTTGTGTTGGTTTAATTCTTTTCTTCTTCCTCAAGTTTCCATTAAAGACTATATTTTTATGCTTTATTTTAGTACTAATCATGATTAATAACTTTAATTTACTGTTTTAATGATTAAGCATGGTTTATGTATATTGTATATTATAAGAATAAAAATTCAGATTTATTTATTATTGTTAGATTGAAGTTTTAATCATTAAAGCATGGATTTTTAGGGTGTTAATTATTAGAAAACCATAGTAGCATGTTGTATACTATGAGATTGGTTTAGATTATGAATTTAAACATGTTTGCATATGTTTAAAGAGGGTTTTATGGTTTTATAAGTTGCTGGAATTTCAGAAAATATTTTATTTAGGGAGTTTTAAGAATTTTAATTACTAGTATGGTGGTACTATGCTAGGAATTAAAAGTAATTGAAGTTTTGATAGTAAAATCAACTTTTGAATATGTTTAAAGGGGATTTTAAATATTTTAAAGTTGCTGTCTTTTTATTTAAGAGTATTGATTTTAGTTATATTTGATTTCTAGGCGGAGAGTATTCGTAGGAAACTTTTAAAGGGCTAAAAGTGGCTCGCCGACTAGTTTACACAAGGTACGTAAATACTTGTGTGATTATATGATTAGTATCATGATTTAAGGAGGAAAAAAGTTGTAGTATCATGTATAGGAACTTTATAAGTTCATATATGATTTTTAGTATGATTGATTTCTACATGTTTTATGCCTGTGAGCAAGCATGTTAATTATTAGATTTATTATGAGTAAGGAATTGTCATGGTTGTATGGATTCATTGATGCAAGCATGTGGATGGGAACTTTAATTATTAATTCACATGGGGGAATTAATATGTTATTAAGATTGATTCATGATTATTCATGTGTTCTCTTACAAGTATTATTTTCACTACTTTATGAGGACTGTGGGCCTTATTTGGTAAGTTGATAAGTATGCCTTTTAAAGGTAAGTTTGATTGTTGGCTAGGTTCAACAAATGAGAAAGTTAAGATTAAAAGAAAGTAAGTCTTGGGTTGTAAGTTGTGACCACTTATTAAATCCTAAGATAAAAGAAGTGCAGTTGTGAATGTTGAAGTGTTATTTCTGTGTTGCTTGTATGTGTGTCATAACAAGTAATAATTTGTAAAGAACGTAAAGTGTAACAAGGATGGTTATAGACTTTAGACTGGTGCACGTCTAGAGTTGGACATTAGGAGTTGGGGTACATGGTGAGCGAGCCATGGCTTTTTACAGGAGATGGATTGATCACCATCCCTTTTTCAGTTAGCAAAGGTTCCTCGATATCGCAGGTCATTTCTGGAATACGTGGTAGCTCCCGTATTTCGTCTTCGTAATGAAGGCATTAGTAGATAAGACAACTCAGGTCCAATAACTATTCCATTTGAGTAATAAAAAGATGTTTGGAGTTAGTTCAGTTAAAAGATGTCTGCAGAATGTTATATGATTATATTATTATTTTTCCCTACATGTTATTTATTTAGTATCATGTTAGGAAAGTTTATGTATTATTATGTAGTACTCAGCTTTGCTGATTACGTGCTTTGTTTGTATGTGTTGATCATGGCTTTGCCTTATTGATCCTGTGATGACCCAATTTTGGTGAGCAGATTCTCTGGAGCATTGACATTTACAGGTTCGCAGATGTAGCATCATTGGGAATCTGGGAATGGAGAGCTTGTGTAATTTAGTTTATCATGTTTCTGCATTAGTAGGAACAATTATATTTTAATAAGTTTGTTTAAGTAGACATTTATAGAGTAATTGTTTTTGAAGTACTTAGTTATTTATTTATTTATGATAATAAAGTATAAAGTTTAGTTAGATGTTTTCCGCTGCAAAATTCTGAATAAGCCGATACGTTATCACACGGGCGATAATACTTGGGTAATTCTCTAAGTTTTATATTATAAAGGTATTTCTGAAAAGAGAGAATTATCGGAGTGTTACAAAGTGGTATCAGAGCTTTAGGTTATTTTCAAAACTTTTAGGCGCCTAACTAACTTACCAGTTATTTGAAAAAACTTTTAGAATTGCTCTTACTTATTCATTTGGAAAAATTTATAGGAATATATTATTATATAAATTTTAGAGGTCCGAATTATTTTTTTGGTATACCGAATATTTTTTTTTTCTCCGAAAATTTTATGGTCGATTTTTTTTTATATATTTCGAAATTTTGGAAGTTCGAAAAATTGAATTTGCGAATTTTTTTTTTTTTTTTTTTTTAGAATCGAAATTTTTTTCTTTTCCTTCGACTTTTATAAGTCCGAAATTTTTTTTATGTTGAAATATTTTCTTTTTAGACACTTAATTATTATTATCTTATAAAAGTGTCTGCATTATTTTTCATGCCTTTGAAGTTTTACTTGTTGCATTGTGAGAATGGGTAGTATAGGAAGGGCATATAGGATAGAAATATTATATGCCTGCATTGAATAGTTAGTTAAGCATGTTAATATTTTTCTTTCCTGCTAACTATTCATGATTATTTTTCTTCCCTGCTAACTGTTTATATCTTTCTTCCCTGCTGATTGTTATATTTTGTGCCTATGATGTTAATGGCAACTTGTGTATTATTATTTTTGGGAATGCGTACAGGGAGAGTACTAAGTATATCCATTGGAATAGGTTTAATTTATTTGTTATAGATCCCTAACCATGTCTGTCAGGCAAGTTAATAGAATTGGCAGGCAAGTTAATAGAGTAGGAAGCCATCGTAACCCAATTGTATTGAGTGATGATGAGAATGTTCGATGTCATGAGCCTGGAAGTGATAGCTACACTAGCTTAGAGAGCATTATGCGTTATGTGTTAAAAGTAGGCATCCCTGTTAGCGATATATGAAGTAATTCACGAGTTTGATCGTACTAGAGCGCAAACCTGAAAGGACATCTACAATGTTACTTGGAGACCTTATCTGAGCGATGTTAGTGATTTAGAGATGGATGGAAATGGACATCAACCCAAAAGGATTCGAAGATCTACTAGATCTAGGAATTCAGGTTATTATTATTATAGTGAAGACTCTGGAGACTTTGAAGATGAAATGTTTACTCCATAAAAGCATAAAGGAAATAAGGATAGGTGATACGCTCAAGTTACACGTAGTATTTACGTAACTTTGGGTGCGCTTTGCTAAGGGTTTGATTGTAATTGTTAACATTCGTGTTTTATTTAGCCCTTAGCGGAAGTTCGGAGCTATGCGAGATAATTTGTGTTAACGTCATGTATTCCGAGCTTCCAAGGTGAAGTGCATTTGAGCCAAGCAAAGTATCAAGCTGCATCGCAAGCACAACATCGTCTCACCAACCAAGCTCTCGTGCGCGCTTCTCACCAAGCTCTTGTGCACCGCAAGCTCGGCATCATAGCCCAGCTCTCGTGTGCACGCTCAACACCGCACGCCCAGCCATCGCAGCAAGCTACCGCAAGCCTTGCGCACGCCCAACGCCCAGCGCCCAGCAGCAAGCCTGCCCAGCTCGAGCTCGCACCTCGCGAGCATGGTCGCACCTCGCGACCTGCTTGCTCGCACCTCGCGACACCGCCGCGAGGTGCGACCCGCTTTGCCCGCCCCGGTGCGGTAGGCAGAACACTCTTCGCACGGTGCGACCTACTTCGCACCTCGCGACCCCTAGGTCGGTCTAAATGTCGGCTGATTTTTGAGCTTTAGTATAAATACTAAAGTTGTTTTTGGACCTAGGGGGGCAGCAGCCACAAGGAGAGGGAGTCTCCAAAACTCCACCCCTCTCTTGTTGTCTTCTCTTTTAGTTTTTATTTTCTAGTTTAGTTTTTGTAGATTTCGATTATGGGATTGGCTTATGTTATGCCGATTATAGCTTGAACCGTTCTTGAACGAGATTAATATGGAGCTTCAAGCATTATTGTGAGATCTTTCCTCTCTTTCTATTTTCTTTAATTATGGTTTAATTTCTATACTTGCTTTCTATGATTTTTGCATGATTATGCTAGGAATGTTACTAGTTTGATTGTGTAATTAATCTAATGCTAGATTTAAGAATAGAATCGGATTGTTTTATTCTTTTATCGATTTGTAGCAAACTAGGGAGTAACTTAGATGCTGATCGTCTTGGTTATTTCTTGGGGAAATTGAATTAACTGTTGAATGTTTATCGCTTGTATGACGTTAGCAGGTCTGTTGGTTCTATGTGTTTATTGCTGCTATTGGATTGAACTTAGACGCTATCGGACTAGGTTATCCTTTGGTTAGGGTTTTATAGTCACGCTGATCGTGCTATTCAACTAAGATTAAGGAGAACACGAGATTAATTCTCGACAATAGATAATTATGGAAATAATTAGAGTGGAGGTTCAAGGATCGATAATGAATTGAAGTGGATGTTAATCGGATTCAAGATCTTTCCATATTGATTTCTCATTTTGTTTATATGCTAGTTAGTTGTAGTTTAGTTATAAATCTACTTGAAACCCCCCTTTGTAATTATTATTAGGTTTCTCGGCCTTTAGCTTAATCTAGGTTTTGAATCACGCTGAGTATTAAACTCGTCCCTGTTTCCCTGTGGATACGACCCCTGCTTCCATTATACTACCTTAGTGTAAAAGAGAGTAGGATAAATTTTATCTTTGGCCGGGTGCGGTGCACAACGACGACACATCCGCGTCCGCACCAAATTTTGGCGCCGTTGCCGGGGAAACGGTGTTACTTGTTTGTATTTAGCGTAATTTTTGGATGGTATTGTTTGTGCTCTTTGTTTTTTGTTGACACTCATAGCGCTAACAATGCATTGCAAGGGTTCTTCTCAATCAATTTTGCAGGTACTTGAAGTGGAGATTGACATGGAACCACCATTGTCACACATGGAGCACAACCCAATGATTAAGCTTAAGGTACTAAGTCGAGCTCACGACTTTAAACAACAGCGCTTCTCGGGAGGCAACCCGAGACCCCTTTTATTTTCTTTCTTTTCCTTTATTTTTCATCTAATTTCCACCACCACAACAAATTTTCTTTCACCCACCGCCCACCCACTAAAACGAACAACAACACATCTTAATCCGCTTGGAGCCAAAATCCACAAAAGAAAACCCGTTGGGAGGACTTCAATAGCTAGGAGTTGGTAACACTAGAGGATTGAGATTGTTAATGTATCTTTTCGATCTCTTAAGCTAGGTGCAAATCTCAAAAAATTCAAAACTTTTGAACTTGTCATTTGTTTGAGTGATTCGAGGGAGAGGGTTGTGAGTTGAGTTGTGAGATTTGAGTTGGTGTTGTTAAGAAATTTGAGTTTGACGGATTGCTTTTCATGAGTTTTGAGCATTCAATCTTCGATTTACCCGATTTTCAAATTTCTCCCCTTTTTCAGTTTACTTTTTCTTTTAATTGTCGACACATTGAGGACAATGTGTAGTTTAAGTAGGGGGGAGGGTATTCTCATTCTCATGTATCTATGTTGTATATATTACTTTCAATTTGAAAAAAAAATGAAAAAAAAAATGAAAAAAAAGAATATAAAAAAAAGAGTGATGAAATGAAACCCGCTGAGTTGAAAACCCACAAGGGTGGGCGACTCAGGCAAAATTGGGGGCCCGGATAGGTTGAAAACCCGAAAGGGCAACCTATGCAAAAAAGTGGCTTATATTGAGCGGGTAAGATGGTGAGATGAAAAAGAAATGTGTGAAGCTAGGATGAAAACCCGAAAGGGCTCCTAGGCAAAATGAGAGATTAAGAGAGAATTTTGTACTTTGAAAACTCATTTGCCGGAGGTGGTGTCATAAGGTTGAAAGCGTTTTCGGGTTGGTTTGGTTATTTCATCCTTGATTTTGTGAAGTTTTGTTTTGGCTTTCACATTCTTTTGGTTGATTGTTTGTTTTTGGGAGTAAGCATGGAATTTATCCCTTTTTGTCTTCATTCCATGGCTTGCTATTTTAAATTAGTTGTTGTAGTAGTAGTTTTAGTTTATCTTTTGAGGTTTTAGGCGAGTTGTCATTTTGATTGTGGCGTTGGAGTGGGTTCAACTCCTTTGAGATCCTTCAGGATTTGAGCTCACATTTTGGTTGTCGTTTGGTGATTATTGTTGTCGCGTCTGTATTTTTGATAGTAGCTTGAATCTAAGTGTGGGGGAATCATCATCCCTTACGTTTAGGTTTTGAGCGTATTTTGTTAAGATGTGATAATGATGGTGTAGTTGATGGGGAGTGTAGGTTGGTGTCGTTAGCTTGGGTGATGATTTATTTGGTGATCCTCATTTTGAGTTTACTCGAGGTCGAGTAAAGTTCAAGTGTGGGGGTATTTGATACGCTCAAGTTACACGTAGTATTTACGTAACTTTGGGTGCACTTTGCTAAGGGTTTGATTGTAATTGTTAACATTCGTGTTTTATTTAGCCCTTAGCGGAAGTTCGGAGCTATGCGAGATAATTTGTGTTAACGTCATGTATTCCGAGCTTTCAAGGTGAAGTGCATTTGAGCCAAGCAAAGTATCAAGCTGCATCGCAAGCACAACATCGTCTCACCAACCAAGCTCTCGTGCGCGCTTCTCACCAAGCTCTCGTGCACCGCAAGCTCGGCATCATAGCCCAGCTCTCGCATGCACGCTCAACACCGCACGCCCAGCCATCGCAGCAAGCTACCGCAAGCCTTGCTCACGCCCAACGCCCCGGCGCCAGGCGAAGCTCTGCCCGGCTCGAGCTCGCACCTCGCGAGCATGGTCGCACCTCGCGACCCCGCTTGCTCGCACCTCGCGACACCGCCCGCGAGGTGCGACCCGCTTTGCCCGGCCCGGTGCGGTAGGGCGTAACACTCTTCGCACGGTGCGACCTACTTCGCACCTCGCGACCCCTAGGTCGGCCTAAATGTCGGCCGATTTTTGAGCTTTAGTATAAATACTAAAGTTGTTTTTGGACCTAGGGGGCAGCGGCCACAAGGAGAGGGAGTCTCCAAAACTCCACTCCTCTCTTGTTGTCTTCTCTTTTAGTTTTTATTTTCTAGTTTAGTTTTTGTAGATTTCGATTATGGGATTGGCTTATGTTATGCCGATTATAGCTTGAACCGTTCTTGAACGAGATTAATATGGAGCTTCAAGCATTATTGTGAGATCTTTCCTCTCTTTCTATTTTCTTTAATTATGGTTTAATTTCTATGCTTGCTTTCTATGATTTTTGCATGATTATGCTAGGAATGTTACTAGTTTGATTGTGTAATTAATCTAATGCTAGATTTAAGAATAGAATCGGATTGTTTTATTCTTTTATCGATTTGTAGCAAACTAGGGAGTAACTTAGATGCTGATCGTCTTGGTTATTTCTTGGGGAAATTGAATTAACTGTTGAATGTTTATCGCTTGTATGACGTTAGCAGGTCTGTTGGTTCTATGTGTTTATTGCTGCTATTGGATTGAACTTAGACGCTATCGGACTAGGTTATCCTTTGGTTAGGGTTTTATAGTCACGCTGATCGTGCTATTCAACTAAGATTAAGGAGAATACGAGATTAATTCTCGACAATAGATAATTATGGAAATAATTAGAGTGGAGGTTCAAGGATCGATAATGAATTGAAGTGGATGTTAATCGGATTCAAGATCTTTCCATATTGATTTCTCATTTTGTTTATATGCTAGTTAGTTGTAGTTTAGTTATAAATCTACTTGAAATCCCCCTTTGTAATTATTATTAGGTTTCTCGGCCCTTAGCTTAATCTAGGTTTTGAATCACGCTGAGTATTAAACTCGTCCCTGTTTCCCTGTGGATATGACCCCTGCTTCCATTATACTACCTTAGTGTAAAAGAGAGTAGGAGAAATTTTATCTTTGGCCGGGTGCGGTGCACAACGACGACACATCCGCGCCCGCCCAATAGGAATGATAAAAAACTCCATACGAGTATTTATTTATGCTTTAAGATTAGTTGTTGGAAAGTAGTCAAGCTACAATGGTTTAAATTTCCTTCTTTAGCATCTTTATATTGTTGAGGAATAAGTTGGTTATTATGGATTGGAAAATATTCTTGTTATCGTTCGAGGAATAAAAGTTATTATTCAGTTATTTGAGTTGAGTGAGAATATATTTTAGTACGTGAAAAGGGGAAATATTTTAATTATTATGATTGGTTTCATTTGATCCTTATGTGATTATTTATGTGATTATTTATTCATGCGTGAATATATGATTGTTATGGTTCATAATGTGTGAACTTAGTGTTATAGTAACTTCATGAGAAATTGTTTGTTGATGCGATCTTTATGGTCAAATCAAATGTTGTCTTCGTAGGAAATGGCAAGTAAGTGTGAATCGAAACCAAAGTTGAGTTACGTTAAATTTCAGTCGCGAAGTAGAGTGTCAAACAACAATGATGCCTTAGCTTCTGCTATTCGCCTATTGGCAGAGAAATTGACTCACGAAAGAACTGAGAGTCCCGATTCTGATGGGGACATGTTTGAGAGACTAGCTAAGATTAAATCGTTGTACTATAAGGGGCAAGCTGACCCTACCTTCTTAAAGAGTGGATTAGGGAGTTTGAAAAGATTTTCGTGGCTGTGAACTGTCCTGAAGGTATGAATGTAGGTCAAGTTGTACTGTATCTGAAAGATGAGGCTGACTTATGGTGGAAAGAAAATGGAAATAGACTTAGTGTTGTGGAAGAGTTTAATTTGGAATCCTTTATTGCTGTTTTAAGGAAAAAATTTACCCTGCTTTTATGAGAAAGAAAAGGCTCAGGAGTTCATAGACCTTAGGATGGGGAGCATGACCATCTCTGAGTATTATAGCAAATCCATAGCATTGTCTAGGTTTTTAGGTAGTAGCCACTAAGGAGTTAAAGGCTCAGTGATTTGAGCAAGGTTTGATTTAGGAAATTCAATTGGGGTTAGTGGATTATGAAGAAATTGGCTTGTCTATCAGTATTCCTACTGGGGAGATCATAAGGTGTACCAAGTTGTTTAGAAATTTGCCTTTGAAGATAGGAGACTATGTTTTTCCAATATGACTTAATAGAATTCAATTTGGGAGACCTAGATGTGATTCTTGGGATGAATTGGTTAAGTCTTTACAAGGCCAATATCGACTGTGAGATTCAGAAGGTAGTGTTAAGAAACCCTTTGGGAAAATTGACCTCCTATAGACGCTTTGGAAAACCTAAGAAGTTTGGAGTTATCTCTGCTATGCAAGTAAGAAAGTTGATGAGAAAGAGGTGTGAGTTATTCTTCTGTAGTGTGCAGGATGTGAGTAAGGAAGTTGATGTGAAGCTTGAGGATGTTCCAATTGTGAACGAGTTTATGGATGTGTTTCCAGGTGAGATTTCAGGTATGCCATCTGCGAGAGCTGTTGAGTTCACCATAGACTTAGTTCCTGGAACTACACCTATATCTAAGGCACCCTATAGAATGGCACCTCCTGAGATGAGTGAGTTGAAAATGCAACTGCAAGAGCTATTGGATAAAGGTTATATTAGGCCTAGTGCATCACCTTGGGGAGCTCCTGTGTTGTTTGTGAAGAAAAAGGACGGAAGTATGAGGCTATGTATTGATTATAGGGAGTTGAATAATGTAACCATCAAGAAAAAATATCCTTTGCCTAGAATAGATGACCTATTCGACCAGTTGAATGGAGCGAGTGTGTTCTCAAAGATTGACTTACGTTCAGGATATCATCAATTGAGGGTAACTGATAAGGATGTACCTAAGAATGCCTTTAGAACGCGTTATGGTCACTATGAGTTCACTGTAATGCCATTTGGGTTAACCAATGCTCCTGCTATATTTATGGACTTAATGAATAGGATCTTTCATGAGTTTCTAGATAAATTTGTGGTAGTTTTCATTGATGACATACTGATATATTCGAGGAATGAGGCTGAGCATGATAAGCACTTGAGGATCATTTTGGAGACATTGAGGAAAAACCAATTGTATGCCAAGTTCTCTAAGTGTGAGTTCCGTTTGGAGAAAGTAGCGTTTTTGGGTCACTATGTGTCTAAGGAAGGAGTCTCAGTAGATCCTGCTAAGATTCAAGTTGTGAGTGAGTGGCCAACTCCAAAGAGCGTGTCAGATATTAGAAGTTTCTTAGGTCTAGCTGGCTATTATAGGAGATTTGTGAGAGATTTCTCGAAGATAGCAAGACCTATGACCAATTTGATGAAAAAGGAGTCAAAATTTGAGTGGAGTGAAAAGTGTGAAGAAGCCTTTCAGATTTTGAAAGATCGTTTAACCTCTCGCACTGTTTTTTTGACCCCGCCTCGATGGGAATGAGGGATTTGAGGTATATAGTGATGCTTCGAAGAATGGTCTAGGATGTGTGCTACAGCAGAATGGGAAGGTAATTGTGTATGCGTCGCGTTAATTGAAACCTTATGAGGCTAATTACCCTACCCATGACCTAGAGTTAGCTGCCATAGTGTTTGCATTGAAAATTTGGAGACATTACCTCTATGGAGCGACTTGTAAGATATTCACAGACCATAAAAGCTTGAAGTACATTTTCACTCAAAAAAAAAACCTGAATATGAGGCAAAGAAGATGGCTGGAGTTGATTAAGGATTATGACCTAGACATCCAGTATCATGAGGAGAAAGCAAATGTAGTCGCTGATGCACTGAGTAGAAAGTCGAGTCATAGCATGAATGCCTTGATAGTTCCTAAGGAGTTGTGTCGAGATATGCAAAGGCTTAGCCTAGAAATTCTAAATCCTGGAGAGATCGAGGCAAGGTTGAGTGTTGTCATTGGGATTGTCAATTCTCGACGAAATCAAAGAAGGTCAAGTCGGGGATGAGCATCTAGAGAAGATTAAGGAGAAGATGAGCCAGGGAAAAGAAGGTGATTTTAAGATCTATGATGATGGTAGTTTGAGGTTTAAAGGAAGGTGGTGTGTACCACAAAAATGTGATGAGCTTAAGAGACGTCTTATGGATGAGGGCCATAATACACCGTACTCTGTGCACCCTGGGGGTGACAAGTTATATAAAGACCTTAAGGGTGTCTATTGGTGGCCAAACATGAAGAGAGAGGTAGCTGAGTATGTGTCTAAGTGCCTAACCTGTCAAAAGGTGAAGATAGATCATAAAAGACCCATGGGAAAAGTTCAATCCTTAGAGGTTCCGGGATGGAAGTGGGATTCCATATCGATGGATTTTGTAACTGCTTTGCCTAGAACAAGGAGTGGCAATGACACTATTTGGGTTATTGTGGATAGATTGACCAAATCCGCTGTGTTTATACCCATTAAGGAGACATGGAAAAAGAAGCAACTTGCTAAGACATACATTAGGCATGTGGTGAGACAACATGGAGTTCCAAAGGATATCAATTCTGACCGTGACTCTAGGTTTCTTTCAAAATTTTGGAAAAAGGTCCAATTAAATCTTGGGACAACATTGAAGATGAGTACAACCTTTCACCCTGCGACTGATGGTCAGACTGAGAGGACTAACCAGACGATGGAGGATATGTTGAGAGCATGTGCTATTGATTTTCAAGGTAGTTGGGAGGACCAATTAGACCTGATCGAGTTTTCTTATAACAATAGTTATCATGCGAGCATTAAGATGGCACCTTTTGAGGCATTATATGGACGGAAGTGTAGAAGCCCCATTTGTTGGAATGACTTTAGTGAAAATATAGTCTTGGGGACAGAGTTTATTGAGGAATCTGTCAAGAATGTCAGACTAATTCAGGCTAGAATCCAAGCTGCGCAAGATAGGCAGAAGAGTTATGCTGATTTGAAACGACGCGAGGATGAATTTGCTATAGGTGATAAGGTGTTCTTGAAAGTATCACCCACTAAGGGCGTCATGAGATTTGGGAAAAAGGGCAAGTTAAGTGCTAAGTATGTAGGCCCATATGAGATTTTAGAGCGAATTGGGAAAGTAGCCTATAGATTGGCATTGCCAATGGAGTTTGAGAAGATGCATGATGTGTTCCATATTTCCCAACTCGAACGCTATATCCCTGATGAGCGTCATGTCCTAGAGCCTGAACGGATTCAGATCGATAGTAGCCTCACATATGAGGAAAGACATGTCAAGATTCTCGACAGGAAAGTGCGTAGTACACGCAATAAGGACGTCCACATCGTGAAAGTACTTTGGTCTAACCACGAGGACGTCCACATCGTGAAAGTACTTTGGTCTAACCACGAGTCTGAAGAGGCAACGTGGGAAGCCGAAGATGAGATGCAAAAGAAGTATCCAGACTTGTTCCTTGAGGTGAGTTACGAGGGCGTAACTCGTTTTCTTTAAGGGGGATAGAATGCGATAAATTTCGCGCTTTTTGTCTATTTTATGAGATTTTAATGCATATGTTCGCCTATGTTGGGCAATTTGCACATGTTAGTGCTAACGAAGTAGATTCTCCGCATAAGAAAGCGTGTTCATAAGTAACACAAGTGTTTTAAGTTAGCAAAAGTGTGCACAAGTAGCACAATTCTTTGTAAACTTTTGAAAAGAAGAGTTCAAGTTTTGAAAAATATATGAATTTTCGTGTCAAGTTTCGGGACGAAACTTCTTTTAAGGGGGGTAGACTGTAATCCCCCATAATTTTAAAGGATTTTATAAACATATTTTATCATTTCTATATTTATATTTTAGTTGAAATGATTTTATTATTTAAAGAAGGTTGACTATTTTAAAAGTCAAATGAAATTATTTTCAAGGATTTAAGAAAGTTGAAAATATTTTAATTAGGCATGCTTTGAAAAAGGTTTGAAATACGAATTTGATTTGGAAAAGAAGTCTAAGTGGACTTGAGGAACCCAAATTCTAAGTAGATTAGGAAAAATGAGTTATATTGATGCTAGGAGTTCTAATTTATCAATCCTAGTTGTCATCAAATTCTATTCAAAGTCAATCTCCTTTTCCTAAGCCCAAAAGAAAACCCTACTTATAAATACCTTAGACCCAATTATTTTACCACACAAAATTTTCTCTCTCCACCCTCACCAAACCGGCGCCCTAGCTAGTTCTTCAATCACGTTATTTTTGTTCTTCTCAATTTTCCTTCTTCTTCTTCTTCAAGTAACGCTTTCTTCTTCGATAAGAAACGTCACCACAACTCCATAATCACAAGTGCGCCACTGCTGCAGGCGTCGCTGCTCTTCTTGGCCGGCGCATCATTCCATTTTCTTCTTGTGTTAGTTTAATTCTTTTCTTCTTCCTCAAGTTTCCATTAAAGACTATATTTTTATGCTTTATTTTAGTACTAATCATGATTAATAACTTTAATTTACTGTTTTAATGATTAAGCATGGTTTATGTATATTGTATATTATAAGAATAAAAATTCAGATTTATTTATTATTGTTAGATTGAAGTTTTAATCATTAAAGCATGGATTTTTAGGGTGTTAATTATTAGAAAACCATAGTAGCATGTTGTATACTATGAGATTGGTTTAGATTATGAATTTAAACATGTTTGCATATGTTTAAAGAGGGTTTTATGGTTTTATAAGTTGCTGGAATTTCAGAAAATATTTTATTTAGGGAGTTTTAAGAATTTTAATTACTAGTATGGTGGTACTATGCTAGGAATTAAAAGTAATTGAAGTTTTGATAGTAAAATCAACTTTTGAATATGTTTAAAGGGGATTTTAAATATTTTAAAGTTGCTGTCTTTTTATTTAAGAGTATTGATTTTAGTTATATTTGATTTCTAGGCGGAGAGTATTCTGTAGGAAACTTTTAAAGGGCTAAAAGTGGCCTGCCGACTAGTTTACACAAGGTACGTAAATACTTGTGTGATTATATGATTAGTATCATGATTTAAGGAGGAAAAAAGTTGTAGTATCATGTATAGGAACTTTATAAGTTCATATATGATTTTTAGTATGATTGATTTCTACATGTTTTATGCCTGTGAGCAAGCATGTTAATTATTAGATTTATTATGAGTAAGGAATTGTCATGGTTGTATGGATTCATTGATGCAAGTATGTGGATGGGAACTTTAATTATTAATTCACATGGGGGAATTAATATGTTATTAAGATTGATTCATGATTATTCATGTGTTCCCTTACAAGTATTATTTTCACTACTTTATGAGGACTGTGGGCCTTATTTGGTAAGTTGATAAGTATGCCTTTTAAAGGTAAGTTTGATTGTTGGCTAGGTTCAACAAATGAGAAAGTTAAGATTAAAAGAAAGTAAGTCTTGGGTTGTAAGTTGTGACCACTTATTAAATCCTAAGATAAAAGAAGTGCAGTTGTGAATGTTGAAGTGTTATTTCTGTGTTGCTTGTAAGTGTGTCATAACAAGTAATAATTTGTAAAGAACGTAAAGTGTAACAAGGATGGTTATAGACTTTAGACTGGTGCACGTCTAGAGTTGGACATTAGGAGTTGGGGTACATGGTGAGCGAGCCATGGCTTTTTTACGAGAGATGGATTGATCACCATCCCTTTTCGGTTAGCAAAGGTTCCTCGATATCGCGAGGTCATTTCGGAATACGTGGTAGCTCCCGTATTTCGTCTTCGTAATGAAGGCATTAGTAGATAAGACAACTCAGGTCCAATAACTATTCCATTTGAGTAATAAAAAGATGTTTGGAGTTAGTTCAGTTAAAAGATGTCTGCAGAATGTTATATGATTATATTATTATTTTTCCCTACATGTTATTTATTTAGTATCATGTTAGGAAAGTTTATGTATTATTATGTAGTACTCAACTTTGCTGATTACGTGCTTTGTTTGTATGTGTTGATCATGGCTTTGCCTTATTGATCCTGTGATGACCCAATTTTGGTGAGCAGATTCTCTAGAGCATTGACATTTACAGGTTCGCAGATGTAGCATCATTGGGAATCTGGGAATGGAGAGCTTGTGTAATTTAGTTTATCATGTTTCCGCATTAGTAGGAACAATTATATTTTAATAAGTTTGTTTAAGTAGACATTTATAGAGTAATTGTTTTTGAAGTACTTAGTTATTTATTTATTTATGATATTAAAGTATAAAGTTTAGTTAGATGTTTTCCGCTGCAAAATTCTGAATAAGCCGATACGTTATCACACGGGCGATAATACTTGGGTAATTCTCTAAGTTTTATATTATAAAGGTATTTCTGAAAATAGAGAATTATCGGGGTGTTACAGACATTCCCTTATGACTCAGTAATAAAGCACAGCTGCGAACCGAAACTAAATACTCGGTCATTACTCAATACCTAGAACTCACTTTCGTGATAGCAAAAGGCCTAACTAACATGCATGTCTCCTATTTTCATGGCTTACACACATAATTAGAAGCATTAAGAACCAATGTCAAATAATTCCCAATTCTAGTTCTCACCTATTTTCATGGGAGAATTCAAATCAATAACAAGATTATCTAAATTAAGACCCAACTTTCGTTGATGAACTCAATTAATAAAATAACAATTTAACATCAAATAAATATTCCTAATTTCAACTCCAACTTTCGTTGATAATATGAAACTAGGGCTAAATCAAGATGCACAATTGACAATTTCTTCATCATTCTTTTCATTTTGCACTTCCACACTATTTCAAGGAACTTCCTTCACATCTTTTCTTCCAATAATCACCGCAAAACTACGAATACAAGCTCAAAACATAAACTTTAATGCTACTCCACTTATCAAGGCTTGGGTAGAGAAATCATAAAAGGCTAGAGGCTTGTAATGTAGATTGATTCAGAACAAAGTCATGAAAGGCTCAGCGGGGCTAGAGAAAGGATAATATATAAGAAAAGAAAATATATCTGAAAGCTCAGAACAATGAAAAGAACGCCTCAATCATATCCAAATGCTTATAAAGTCAAGTGTCAAAGAGTACCAAGTCAAAGTCAAGATCCATGCAACAATTGAGGAACTAATCACACATGAAAGAACATAACTGACACAGATACGTCAGTTTATAGACACAAAAGCCCACGTGGGTTAAGATATCTAAACAGTTTGGTTAAATCAAGCCAGAGAGAGATCAACCAATCTTACCACAAGCAATCAATCACTATACAATTATGCTATGAAGAATCATGAATGAGATGGATTACGCTTAAGACCGTAGTAAGGATATCAACAAGGTTCTTAAATAGTGCTAGCAATAGTCCCATAGATGCAACTAAGATGAGATGAAATCGAATATGCTGATGCAACTAAGACAGCAGTAAAAAAATTTTGGTTACACGTAAACTCCCACTCCTAGTGAGCAGTACAAACCGTGCAACAACCTAAGAAAACAATAAAAACTACACTAGAAAGCAGTAAATGATACTCCCTTCGTCCCATAATACTCTTGACACTTATCAATGCACGTAGTTTTAGATGATAAGTTGTTGTTTGGTTATCAATTGTTATTTTATTGAAAATTAGATGTGATAGGAGTTAGTATTTAGTAAAAGTAGTATTATTTTATTTTAAGGAGAGAGAGTGTGGGCCATGGTTAGAGTTGGTGGGTAGTAGGAGTGGTATTATTTTATTTGGAGGAGAGAGAGTGTGGGCCAATGCTTAAAAGGTAGAAGGATTAAAATAATAGTGGGGTCATATCCAAAAATAGAAGTGTAAAGAGTATTCTGGGACAGATGAAAAAGGAAAGTGTAAAGAGTATTCTGGGACGGAGGGAGTAGAATATTCCTCCCCCAAGCTAAAAATTGCAGTGACCTCACTGCAATAAGCAAGATTAGAGAAGGAACACTAATAAAATCCATCAATCATCAAATCACCAAATCACAAAATCATCGAGCACTCCTGCAAACACCACAATCCACCATTATCGCCGCACACAAATCCCAACAGTGAAAGGAGTTAATCAATAGAGTCATAAGAAAACAAGTATGGCATCACAAACAAAAATCCAAGCAAAAACAGAGAAAGTCTTATCAAAAGTATGAACAATGTAGAGTAAAGAAGCTTACTACATACCCAATCTAATGGGAAAAAGAGTTGAATAAGCGCAAAAATCAACATTGTTATGCTTCTTGAAGACCAACTTAAATCAATTGTAGCCAACTTATACGAATCCTATAACAACCATCAATTAGAAAAATTAGAGAAATTAGAGAAAAAGGAAAAGATATTGAAATTAGGTGGTCAAAAGTAAAAGTAATAATAAAAAGAAAAGGAAAAAGAAAAGAAAAGTAAGAAAGGAAAAAGAGAAATAGAGAATCAGTATACAAAAATAGAAAGAAAAAGAGAAATAAGATGAAAAAGGAGAAAGGAGAACGAGAGAGCAGAACAAAGAGGAACAACGAAGAGGAGGTTCGGTGGGGTGCACAGCAGCGGCGGGAATCCAGAGGATTGCGGGTGGGCGGAGAACCAGTGGGGCGATGAATGTCGGTGCTGGGCGTGAGAAAGAAACGGGAGTGAGAGGGAGGCTGCGCTGGTGACTGGGCGGTGATTCAGTGGTGTGGTGCGCCGGCGTGGTGGTGGTGGTATGGTAACGCGCAGGGATGCGGTGATGATGCTGCAGGTGGGAGGTGGGTTCACGTCGTCGCACAAGATGATGCCATGATGGTGATGACGCAGTGATGATGATGATGGTGCTTGAAACTTTCAATCTCCAATAACGCGGGCCGCGTTTAATGCCACGAGTCGCGGTATTTACCGCGAGTCGCGGTATGCTCTCGGCATTTGTCTGCGAGCTGAGCCATTGTACCGCGACTCGTCTTTTTGAAGATCTTCTTCCAGCTTCTTTTCTACGAACATATATATATTTTTTTTAAACCTATAAACACACCAAAAACAGACACAAAAACATCAATGTAACTAAAATCACACAAAAAGGAAAAATCAAAGAAAATGAAAAAAAAATTGGGTGTAGACTCGGGTTGCCTCTCGAAAACCGCAAATTTAAGGTTTTGCATAACCATTTAGGACTAGTATATCAATACAGAAGAGTTCAACGCTCTAAGAAGCTTATCATATGTTTCTGCAAACATCTCAGAATATGTTATATAATGGAGAGAAGTAGAAATGAAATATATTAGTCCTAAAAATCTATCAAACCTAGAAAAAGAAAAATCAAAGGAAAAATGATTTTTACAAGAGTATGAAAAGGAAAAATTGTTAGTCATTTTACATGACTCAAAAGGAGAGATAACCACTAACCGTACATCAATTATATGGTCATAAGAGTCATTCAGATGGGGAGAAATAGAGAACAATGGGGGGGTATAATATAGGGGTAGAAGGAATAAGGTCAAGCTTTCGAGAGAACGGAACATGAGACTCAAAAACAATTGATGGACCCGACAAAGACTCATGAATAACCTCACTCTCATCTATAGACTCCACCAATGAAGGATTTTCAACCAAGGGTTGTTCCTCATTCAAAATGTCCTTCACATCAATCTTCCCAGTAATATGATAATCATCCCCATAATTTTCAAGTTCTTTCCAACCATCATCATCATCATCATAAATATATGGGTGGAAACTATAACTCCGAGCAGATTGACAATCATATTGGGGAGAGGGGTCAAAATCATTTACTAATGTCACATCACATAAAGAAATATCATGAAAAGTAGAGTGACAATTAGAACTAAATGGAGGTGTTGTAATGTAGCTTTGAGGTGAAGGGGTGGAGGAATTTTCCTGGACTGGTCTAGCAGATAATGACATATCCCACTCATAATTATTCTTAGCCAACCACTCGATTAGATCCCAACAATAATCAGGGGATTGGGATAGAAATTGTCCATTAGACATAGACTCAAACATCGCTCTACTTTCTTCATTTAAACCCTCATAAATCACTTGGCATATATACCATTGTTCATATCTGTGATTAGGACCAATAAAGTCTCCAAGTCTACGATAGTATTTCCAAAACAATTCATTCTCATATTGGGGAAAATAGAAAACTGCTCTAGAATTACTAGCATGTATATATATGGGGATCACAACAGATGTCAGGTAATTGATTAGAACTCATGCAAAAATTGGAAGTATATTGACACGATGTATCAAAATAAGAAACATGAGAATCCAAAGAATTATAACCATTGGCCCTATCAATAGAATTGTCCCTATTATAGTGATAATATGACTCCATGAACAGTGAAAGGGAAGATATTTATAAAAGTAAAAAAAAAAAGTTATTTACAAAAGAAAATAAAAATATACACAATGTAGTCTATTAAATCTATAATCAGACTAATTCTAATCCGTTACCTCCCCGGCAACGGCGCCAAAAACTTGTTAGGGTTTTATTTTAATACCGCAAGTGAACGGTGTCGTAGCACATACGGGTCGAACTCAGGGAGGTGCAAGATTAAACACTAGTTGATTTTAGACTATGAAATAGCTACACAATCCAAATGTCAAGAGAATCTATAAACTAATAGCTAAACTAATGACAGAATATGACAAACTCAATGAATATGATAATTAAAACACTAAGATTAAGCATCACCACTAATATGAATTGATCAAAATATAACTCACATCCCAGTTATTCAATTATACCTTAGGCGAGATTGACATTCCCTTATGACTCAGTAATAAAGCATAGCTGCGAACCGAAACTAAATACTCGGTCATTACTCAATACCTAGAACTCACTTTCGTGATAGCAAAAGGCCTAACTAACATGCATGTCTCCTATTTTCATGGCTTACACACATAATTAGAAGCATTAAGAACCAATGTCAAATAATTCCCAATTCTAGTTCTCACCTATTTTCATGGGAGAATTCAAATCAATAACAAGATTATCTAAATTAAGACCCAACTTTCATTGATGAACTCAATTAATAAAATAACAATTTAACATCAAATAAATATTCCTAATTTCAACTCCAACTTTCGTTGATAATATAAAACTAGGGCTAAATCAAGATGCACAATTGACAATAACAACAATCTTATCAAACCCTAAACATATAATTCAATAACATGGGAATTGGAGAATAATTTACATGATCAATCCATACTAGGGCTCAACTTAATCCTAGATAAAAAGACTACTCACTAATCATGGCAAAAAGAGCAATAAACATAATAGAAAACATAATTAAAATATAATAAAGAGAAGAGAATAAAACTTGATTAATATTGAAGATGAATATGAAAGCTTGAATCTTGAATCCCCAAAGTAGCAATAGAAAACAAACTAGGGCATAAAACTAGAGAGGAAAAATAACGTGATATTGAAAAGTGAGTAATAGATGTCCTCCTCTAATTAGAAAACCTCTAATATATAGTTATAACTCCTAATACTAGTAGAAAACCAAATTACAAGATAAGGAAACCAAATAAATCATTAAATGGCCGAAATTATCAAAACCGCGTGCGCGTAAGAAGTTCCTGGCAGACTGGGCCAACTTGCGAATCTCATATCTCTCATAATACAACTCGTCTTGGGCCGTGCAACCTATCGTTGGAAAGCTCTTCAAGCCTACTTTCCAATGCCGCTAGAATCAACCCAATATCAGCATCGAGTCAAAACTTATGGATAAAAGAATGAACATGACTCGATTTTCACAATTCTTTCAATGAATTCCAACTCCAATTTAGTTCCAATTTGCACTCAAATACATCAAAAATGATCCTTATCAATGTAGCTTGCTTCCAATTGCTCCTAAGTACTCAAGCTTGTCCAATAATACTCCAATTATGTTCTCAATACCTGAAAGTCATCAAATAATACCAAAAACGCACAAGAGGAGTAATATTTCGCAGATTAAGTAATAGTATGCAATTATGAACGATAATGAACCTAAATGCTCCTAGAATGCAACCTAAATGCAACTAAAACCTATATAAAAATACGACTCATCAATGGTAGATCACTAGATTGGTAAAAATAAACTACTATCTATATATACTTTCCTAATACAATTCGAATTCGCACTCGCAAATTCGCAATAACCACCCCAAGAAATAAATCAAGTAGCCGGTGTTTGTACATGATCAAAGGGGGTATATATATATCCCTTCCCTTCTCTTCTCATCCCTACATAAAAAAAGTACAGAGAACAACTCACTGTTACATTTCCTACTAATAGTTGTTAATATCTGTTGGACTATGTATGTATATTTTATTGTATTTGGGCCTTATGTTTCTATCAATGAGTGCTGGCCCACTCTAGTATTTATTGTCAATAATTAGGGCTGTATATATATTGGCTTGAGTTAGCATATCAAAGGAAAGGTTTTTCACCAATTCTTATCACACACATCTTTCCGGCGTCGTGGCATGGTATCAGAGCCACGCCTTTGAACGGTGCGTTTCGATTTTTCCGGTGACCTGTGCGGAAGTCTTGGCCTCACCGGCGTGAGCATTAAAGAAGTCCAGAGAGCATGGGAGACGAAAAGAAAGAAGTTGCGGTTGGAGGAGGAGCATGGACTGTGACTTCCTCCTCTCTATTTTACCTGGGATCAGGCGACCACTAGGTAACATGATAACACATGTGTTATTTTCCGGTGATAATTATGTAGCATGGGCACGTGCTATGACTCTTTCTCTTCATGCCCGACGAAAGTTCGAATTCATTGAAGGAAAAATTCCCAAACCCACTGATCCAATGGGTTTGCTTGATTGGAAAACGGTACATTCAATGATTGTATCGTGGATCTTATGGAGTATGGACTCTAAGATAGCCGGGACTATACCCTTGCACGACAATGCTCAAGACTTGTGGTTGTATCTTGAGCGCCGGTTTTGTGTGGCGAACGGACCGCGAGTTCAATAGATCAAGGCGGCGATATCCGATTGTAAACAAACTGAAAACATGAAGATAGATGAGTATTATTCAAAACTCATTAGCCTTTATGACGAGTTGGTGAGATTGAAGCCATTGGCTTCGTGCGAATGCAAGAAGTGCGAGTGTAATCTCGCCTTGAAACTCTCGAAGGAACGTGAGGAGGAGATCTTCCACCAATTTCTGATTGGTTTGGATGGAAAACTATATGGGGCAGTGCGTACTAACCTCCTTTCTCAGCAACCTTTGGGTGATGTTAATCGGGCTTATCAAACTTTGATTCAAGAGGAGCAGTCTCGTGCCTCCTCTCGTGATAGACCCGTGGAGGCTGTCCATGCTTTCCATATTGCGGCTGACCGTGGCAAGGGACGGTATGATCGAGTTGATAAAACCAAGATCGTGTGCTCACATTGTTCAAAACGTGGGCATGATGTCAGTACTTGTTTCAAACTCCACGGCAACCCCGCGTGGTATGAGGAACGAGTGCGTGCGCAACGAAGGAAAGGACAGTCGTTGGACTGGTGGTTCCTCGTCCACTACCGCGGCTGCTGGGTCACCTGCCGTGGCTGGAGCTAGCTTCACGTGCAGGGGGGGGTTCGAGCCAACGTGGTTGGCGATGTTAGTGCGAATATGTTTGGCACATCCGAAGGAGGAGGTACCCCTCTTGCTAGCTTATCTCCCGAACAGATGCAGGTGCTACTTAATCTGATTAATAATGAGCAGACGAGTCACGAACGCATGGCAGGTATGGGGTGGATCATTGATACGGGGGCATCCCGTCATATAACTGGGACTTTGTCTTGTTTAGTGAATGTCAGGAGTATTACAGCTTGCTCTGTTGGCCTTCCTAATGGAGGTTCTACATTTGCCACCAAGGAATGGGATGTTTATCTCACTGACCATCTTGCATTGCACGACGTTTTAATTGTTCCTGATTTTCAGTGCCAACTTATTTCTGTCTCTCATTTGTTATCTAACAATCATTGTACTATTCAATTCACTCCTACTTTATGTGCTATACAGGACCGACCCTCGGGGATTCTGATTGGAGCAGGTGAACGGCGAGGGGGGCTCTATTTTTCCGCACTGTGGCTGTGGCTCAAGCTGTTGGTGTCTCTGATACAAGTTTGTTTGATTTGTGGCATCAAAGGTTAGGCCATCCATCGGAAAGAGTGCTGAAGATGCTTCCTGTTATTCGTTCTAGTAGTGCTAAGAAGAAATTGAATACAATTTGTGATGCTTGTCCATTAGCTAAACAGACACGTGATAGTTTTCCTACTAGTACTCATAAAGCTAGTTGTTTATTTGAATTAATTCACTGTGATTTGTGGAGTCCTTATAGCATTCCTTCCTCTTATGGAGCGGTTTATTTTTTGACTCTTGTGGATGATTATTCCCATGTTGTATGGGTATATTTGTTGCAAAATAAAACTGAAGTCCATCGATATTTCTTATCTTTCTTTGCCATGGTCGAAAGACAATTTGAAACCCGTGTTAAGATTGTTCGGAGTGATAATGGGACTGAATTTAATTGCATGCTTCCTTTCTTTGAGAAGAGTGGTATCTTGTTTCAAACTTCTTGTACTGGAACTCCTCAACAGAATGGTAGAGTTGAACGTAAGCATCAACACATTTTAAATGTGAGTAGAGCTTTGATGTTTCAGGCACACTTGCCTGTTGAGTTTTGGGGAGAATGTGTTCTTGCTGCTGTTCACTTGATTAATCGTACTCCCTCGGGTGTTTTGGGGAATAAAACTCCTTATGAGATGATTTTTGGGTGTGCTCCTGATTTTGAGGCTTTACGTGTTTTTGGTTGCTTGTGTTTTGCTCATAACCAAAAAGCCAAAGGCAACAAATTCGCTCCTCGTAGTCGCAAATGTCTTTTCATTGGTCATCCTACTGGGAAAAAGGGATGGAAAATAAATGACTTGGACACGGGAGATATTTTTTATTTCTAGGGATGTACAATTTTTTGAGTCATCCTTCCCCTATAACACATCTCCTCCTTGCAATTTTGGTGAATCCAGCCCTTTAGACCGCCAAGCCTCGACTATTCCATCTAATGAGTGCTCCCTCATCTCTCCTGCTGATCCTCATCCTTTATCCTTGGCCCAAACACATTCTTCCTCCTCAAATACACTTTCCCTGGCCCAAAACTCTTCCCCCGATCCATCGGCACCCTCCCCGGTGTATGTTCCGTCTCCTGAGTCCAATGTTCCTTCCTCCGTGTCTGGCCAGGCAGGCCCAACTCCCCTTTCCTCCGTGTCTGACCAGTCAGGCCCAGAACCCCTATCATCCGTGTCTGCCCAGTCAGACCCAGCTCCCGTTTCCTCCACGCCTTGTCAAGTTGTGAATCCGGATGTATCTGGGCGCAGCTCAACTGAATTCATATCCTCTACCGCATCTGCTGATGACTCTTCTCCTTTGTTGGGTCGTGGTCACCGAGAGAAACAGCCCAATAAATTGTTAAAGGATTATTATGTGAATATGGTGCAACAAGCGACCCCCCCTCCAGGTTCATCACATGCTCCTATGTCCCCAGGAACTATTTCCTATCCTATAGCTCATTTTGTAAATTGTGATAATTTCTCTGCCCGCCACCGTGCTTTTCTTGCAGCTGTTGATGATGGGGTTGAGCCTCGTACCTTTAAAGAGGCTATGGGTCATTCTGGGTGGCGTGAGGCTATGCAGAAAGAAATTGATGCTCTTGAGGATAATCATACCTGGGTTATGACTGATCTTCCTCCTGGTAAGAAGGCTTGGGGTTGCAAATGGGTTTATAAAATCAAATATCACTCTGATGGTAGTGTTAAACGCCTCAAAGTTCGTTTGGTGATTCTGGATAATCATCAAGTTGAGGGCATTGATTATAATGAAACATTTGCCCCTGTTGCCAAGATGGTTACCGTTCGGGCTTTCTTAGCTGTTACAGCCTCTCAGAATTGGGTTGTCCATCAGATGGATGTTCATAATGCCTTCCTTCATGGTGATTTTGATGAGGAGGTATATATGAAACTTCCTCTTGGCTTTAGCATTTCTACTCCTGGTAAGGTGTGTCGCTTGCAGAAATCTCTTTATGGCCTTCGTCAGGTCCCCAGGTGCTGGTTTGCTAAACTTGCCTCCTCTTTACGTCAGTATGGTTTCTCTCATTCCTACTCTGACTACTTTCTTTTCACTTATTGTCGTGGACATGTTCGACTGAATGTCTTGATATATGTTGATGACATCATTATTTCTGGCAATTATATTGATGCTCTCACTTCTTTTAAACAATATCTTGGTGATTGCTTTCGCATGAAGGACTTGGGTCCCCTGAAATATTTCTTGGGCATTGAGGTTGCTCGTAGTGCTGATGGTTTCTTTCTTTCTCAACGGAAATATGCTCTTGACATTATTTCTGAGACAGGTTTACTGGGTGCCAAACCCGCTGACACTCCGCTTGAACTTAATCATCACTTGGCTAGTGCTGATGGGCCCTTATATTATGATCCAGTCCAGTATCGACGGTTGGTAGGCCGTCTCATTTATTTGGCCTTTACGCGCCCTGATTTAGCTTATGTGGTTCATGTGCTTGCTCAATTTATGCATGAGCCTTGTCAACAACACTGGGATGCGGCTCTCCGGGTGGTGCGGTATTTAAAGGGGTGTCCTGGCCAAGGCATTGTTCTTTCATCTCCTAATGACTTACATTTAACTGCCTGGTGTGACTTTGATTGGGCTAGTTGCCCTTTGACTCGACGTTCTGTCACAGGTTGGATCGTCTTTCTTGGTTCTTCCCCTATCTCTTGGAAGACTCGTAAACAACATATTGTGTCTCGTTCTTCCGCTGAAGCTGAGTGTCGTTCGATGGCTGATGTGACTGCGGAATTGAAATGGCTGCGTGCTCTTCTTCATAGTCTTGGAGTGTCTCAGTCAAGTGCCATTTATCTCTTCTGTGATAGTAAGTCAGTCCTCTATATTGCACAAAATCCTGTCTTCCATGAACGCACTAAGCACATTGAAGTTGATTGCCATTACATTCGTGATGCTATTCAAGCGGGTCTCATTGTTACCTCTCATGTTTCCACTACTAATCAACTTGCGGACATCTTTACCAAAGCTTTGGGTGTTCGTCAGTTTCTCTTTCTACGATGCAAGTTGGGCATTGGTAATCCCCATGCTCCAACTTGAGGGGGGGTGTTGGACTATGTATGTACTAGCTTTTTATGCACGCGATGCGTGCGACGATATTTTAGGCGTAACTGTGGCTCAGTAGTAAAACAAACTAAAAACGAAAGGTTGTATCTAATTTCACCTCCATTTTGTGAATAAGAAAGATTGAAATACTTATAAATAGTATTTAAAAACGCTTCATGATTTTATGTAATATTGTTGTTTAACTTATAACTAACTGAGTAATTGATTAACGTTAGTTGTTTGTTAATAGTAAAAAAAATTGTAGCCCAAAGCCACCTGTATACCAGTAACAAACCCACATAATTTTTTCCACTTACCAATATGACTATCAATTCCACCTACCCCATATAACTATCCACCCCCACATACCCATATGATGAATCTTACGTATTTTTTCGTCTAATCCTCCATATTTAAATCTTCCCACCTACAACCTTACATCTCCCCTTCCCTCAAAAAATAAGAACGGCTCATCTCGTTATTCTCACTATCTTTCATATTCACTTAAAAAGATTGAGATTTAATCGTATTCATGGTTATTTTCACAAAGAAACACCACATTAATAAGCTAATTTCGGTGTCAAAATTAACCCCATCAACGCTGCATTGATTTTTAGGGTAATTTTGGTCTTTGTTCTTGTGGGTCTTTTTGGGTTTTAATTTCGATTTGGTTGGTAATGTTAAAGAACGTTCGTCGGGATGGGGTTAAAATTGGGGTTTATTTGGTTGACGAATTATATAGAGGGCCTCAAATTTGAAGGTCATTCTTTACGTTTTATGTTCCTGATTTCGTTCCAAAAAATTTAATTGTCAACTATATTTCTCAAAGATCTGGTTACATTATGTTTGAACTTTTATTTGTGAAGATGTTTTTTTCAAAAAATTCGTGGCTGAAGTGTAGAATTTGGAATTTGCAAAAATCTTGTTACAATCCTAGTCGGTTCTTGAATCATCCACTTTTCCTTTTTCCTTCGCTTTGGCAAATTTTGTATGTAAAGTAATTAAATTAAATTTAAGCATAATTTATTGCGTAAAATACCTTTTTCTTTTGGGTTTTTAATTATTCATAAGATATGTCAATTTTGTACTGATTTTTTATTAGATTACATTTATATATCAAAAACTTACTATCGAAAAGTTATTTTTATACACTTATTTTTAAATATGAAATACTATTTTTTTCAAAATCCAGATCCAGTTTTTATATTTCATTCCACGGACTACTAAATGAAAATCAATTATTTTCATCAGTTTTCAATTCCACTATTTGTTTTGGCAAATTAATGTAATTTCTTTTCTAGTCAATTTTGTACTGATGTTTTATAAGATTACATTTATATATCGAAAACTTACTATCGAAAAGTTATTTTTATACACTTCTTTTTAATTATGAAACACTATTTTTTCAAAATCCAGATCCAATTTTTATATTTCATGCCACGGACTACTAAATGAAAATCAATTATTTTCATCAGTTTTCAATTTCACTATTTGTTTTGGCAAATTAATGTAATTTCTTTTTTAGTTTGATTTTTGTGTCATTGTTATTGTATTCAAAATTAATTTATATTTTATAATGCCTTTTTTGTTACAAACATGTAGTGATTTTTTAATAATTATTTCGAAATTTATACCATACAATACAAACTTAAATTATTTATGTATCTTTTAGTTGGATTTTTGTTTCTAAAATATGTAATTATCGATACTACAATTGAACATGCATTCGAATATAAAAGTTGTTAGTTTTATTTTCAACTAATTTTTTGAAATAACTTGCAAGATTAAAAAGAATTATGCACCTTTTTTAGAAGTTCGCAGATCGCCAATGGACAAATGTTTGATCTCCCCGTTGAAATCGTATGTTTTTCTTAGTTTGTAATTTGTATTGACATTGTAGTGTATTGGTTATTTTTCTGAGTATGTAATTGTAATTGTAAATGGTTCTTGAGAATAAAGTATGTAATTCTAATGGGTTATAGTTTGTAATTGACTTTTTTAGTTTTTGTAAAGTTTCTTTATTTGAGTGATTGATTGTTATAATTATATTTTCGGCATTTTTTTTAAGCCCCAATTTGGTTGAAATTAGTTTTGTAATTAAGCAAGGGAAGGGGGGTAAAACAGTCTCTTCAAAGGGGGACACCATAGCTCCCCCCTTCCCTTATATAATAGAGATATTTTATTGTATTTGGGCCTTATGTTTCTATCAATGAGTGCTGGCCCACTTTAGTATTTATTGTCAATAATTAGGGCTGTATGCCTGTATATATATTGGCTTGAGTTAGCATATCAAAGGAAGGTTTTTGACCAATACTTATCACACACATCTTTCCGGCGCCGTGGCAATATCAATAATGGAGAACATGATAATAACAAGGAGAAATACAGAATTGGAACTTTGGAAGATTTAGACGATGAAACAATGATTGAAATTCTTGTACGAGTACCGGCAAAAGACGGCCATAGATGCAAGTGCGTCTCGAAGCGTTGGCTTTCTTTGATTTCCAGTCCCTTCTTTGTGCATTGTCATCGCCGTCGTCGTCGTGGTCGAATCGGTAGCAGTTCAGGGGATGATAATGATAAAGACCTATTTTTTCAACTTGTCAATATATATTACAGTTCTGAATTTCAGACTAGGAGTACTACTAGTGCTACAACTTCACTACTTTGCCTGAAGGTGCAAGCTATACCAAAGAACAACTTAATATCATTTGATTTCCTGAATCAACTAGGGCTTCACAATGTGCTATCATTTGTATCTAATCATGATTTAGTCTTGATAGAATCAACATTTAGTAATCAATATGATCCGAATTCCGAACTCCACAAATCTATTCATATGTAACCCTATAACTAAGCAATCTTATAAACTTCCCGAACCTCCACCTTCTTTTTTCATTGACAAACTCAACGATTGCAAGACTGACTTCAGAGGCTGCATTTGTAGCGTCGATGATCCAGCCCTATACAAAGTGGTACTTGTTACGAGGGCGGCGAGGCCTAATCGTGGCGGAGGCATTACAAGTGATGAGTTCTTGCATACCTACGTCTTCTCGTCGAATAGTAATGGTTGGCGTAAGTTTCTTGTGCCTACTCATCCAAGCCTCGTTGTAGACGAGGTAACATCAATAGAAGCAGCAGGTCAAGACAGCACGACATTAAATGGAGAACTACTTTGGTGTGGCAACATGATTGTGATATATAATCCTTTCAAGAATCCCCAACAATGTGACTTCATTGATATTCCACAAGATGCTATGATCGTCAAAAACAAGCAGAGACTTCTAACTCCTTCAACACAAACAATTAAGGTATGGGATATGAAGGACTACACAGATAAAAACAATCGGAGTTGGGAAATAAAGCATTTCGTCGAATTTAATGCTGTCAATTGGCAGGACATTATAAACTATGCTGATTTGAATTACTTATCTATCAAAGGTTTTAATCCCTATGATGGAGGTGTCCTGTATGTTTTATCGATTTTCTATAAACGTCTACTGGCTGTGAACCTGAGAACTAAGACAGTGCATTCGATCTCCGAATTCAAGTCCACTGCCTATTCTTCTTATTTCATGTATTCGTTCAAATTGTTCCCTTATAACCCACCTTCATGGCCAACCCCAATCCTCAAGAGTTCGGTTGCGAGACTGTGATTGCTCACTTTCGACGTAGAAGAAATATGGTGAACTCATCAGGCCTATGGAGACATACATGGAATAAGTAGTCTTCATTATTAGTACTATTATTCAATTATTGTATTATTATTACTGATAAATAACAATATGAGAGATTCAATGTTTTTTTTTCAATTGATAATTAGTTGGTCAATGAGGCTTGGTCTTAAATATACTTACTCTGCTTTTTAATAGATGCATCATGTTGATCACTAGACACATTTGTCGATGCACAACTTTTGACTATCAGTATTTTCGATTATATATTTATAAAAAAAATATATTGAGAGAAGACTACCGAAAATTTCATTTCTCTTTTATTATTATTAAAGAAGACAAAAATATTAGTACGTAGTGTGTGTTTACATAAAGAAACAAGTGTTAGTTTATTTAATCTTCGATGTCATGCACCAAAAATTAACTTTCTTCAAAACTATATCGTACAAGTATGAAGTATGTACTAGCTCAAAGGGGAAATAATTTCCCAATCTTAGCCAAGATATATATGTCTTTGAGAGCACTATGTACATTAACATGAATTAAGCATAGTTACACATCCCATAAACGCAGTATTGCCCAACCAAGCACTTGTTGTTGCATCTCCCACAATGCCTCTTGTCATAGGTTTTGTCTACACACTTTCCATTACAGCAGTCGTAAGTGAATTTACACTTGTTATGGCAAGCTCCACAATGCTTCTTGTCAATTGTAAGATCAAAACACTTGTTTCCACAACATGTAAAATTCTTCCCATAATTGATGTCACAAACCTCGTTGTCCTTGTGACAATGATCGGCCGGCTTTAAGCTTCTTCCATGATGATAAAAATTATTGCTCTCTCCTAAAAATCGGCTTATCCTCTTAGAAGGGAGTAACAACGCGTTATTGCCCTCTTCTTCAACATGGTGCTCGAGTTTTTGATAGCTTGTACTAATCGAACTAAGCGCGATAAGGGCCATTGCCATGGTGATAGCTATCAAGGCGAATGCCTTGATGGTTGTCGTTATAATTGTTGAGGCCATATATAATTTGTTCAAATAATGTTGTGAAGGATGTAATAAGGAGATGAAGGACGACGAGAGAAAAGGGTGAGTAAGCAATGGAAGATGGTTATGACTTATTATGAGTTGTTTTGCTTATTGAGAAATGAGAATTGAAGGTATTTATATAAGGGAATAAAGGGAGTTGACCCACATAAATTAAATGTTGTAGTAGTAGTAAAAAGGGAGGGGGTGATGAGAGGTTACGTTATATGGCCATATGGGGGTGATGCATGGAGTGTGTTTAAATTCTTATCGTGGTTCTTTTGTTAACACGGTAATAGATGACCAAACTTGGAAGTTTGTGTGTATCTTGAATTGTAGGGAAGAAATTAAGGTCCATGGTTAAATAAGAAAGCCTATACTATATAGTAGAGGGATACTATCTGTACTAATATAATAAAAAGTGTTCCTAACCAAAGAACAGTGCCACGTGATGCTTCCTCTTAGAGTGTTTAACTCTCTGTAATCCACGAACACAATTTAAAAAAATATGTATTGTATAAGATTCGATCCCGTGATCACAAGCATATATACTAAAGTCTTAACCACTAAACCAAGTGATACTTGATGTTATCATTTTAAAGTAAAACTTAATAAATGAAAGATATAATTACCCGAGGCGTAGCCCGGGCCTAAAAACTAGTTTTTTTTATAAAATAAGTGACCGAACCAAAATCTTAACGATATAAAAGGGGTTTCTTTTATATGACTAATATGAGCAATGATATGTTACAATCACAAGTATCTGCCATTTAGCTAATCATAGAGGTATAAGTGTATTTTTCTTTTTTTTTAGAGGTGTATGAGTGTCATTTGAAAGAACTATAATCTAGTGGTACCATTGTCCATATCTCACGGAGGAGACTAGATTTCTGAACCTAAAAGTATTTTTGAGAAGGATAAAAAATGTCTACTCTTGTTTAGTTCTAGGCATGGTCGCATGTACCAAGAGGTCTGAGCTAGTATTATGTTGTTCTACACATATATCTTCCATAACACACACACATATATGTGGCTCTTGCTACGTTTTCTTCATGATATTAGTTCTTCGCCTACTCGTGAAAAATAAAAGAATTTTTGTGTGTAAATTTATCTATGTATCAATTATCGAGCCTATAAAACTATTGTCCAATAGAAAACATTTGGCAAAGGAAACCACATAATATCATTCCATTTCAATAGCATTACCTCTATATATAATCTTCTAGGTAACGTATGTTTCATCTATCAACCTCATCAATTCTCATCTTCTCATAATTAACTTTTGGGAAATTCTATATAGTAGCCCCCAACTTTTACATTTTCTACATGGTAGCATTCTTAAATTTTTTTTATACTTGATAGCCTCAAACTTTTAGGTTTTCTACATGGTAGCACTTATTAAGTGAATTCCGTTAACTTGTCGTTAGTTTTAACATTTATTAGTCTGGCACGCAAATCGAGACTTTTTCGACACTCAAAACGAGTGTTTCTGATCATTTTTTTACAATTCCGACCTTTCATCGAGTCTTTAAGGACAAAATTGCCAAAAAATGATCAGAAATATCCGTTTTGGGTGTCAAAAAAGTCTCGATTTGCATGCTAGATTAATATATGTCAAAACTAACGACAATGTAACGGAATTCACTTAACAAAGTGTCATCATGTAGAAAACCTAAAAGTTTGGGGCTACCAAGTATAAAAAAATTTAAGAAGTGCTACCATGTAGAAAATCTAAAAGTTGGGGGCTACCATGTAGAATTTCCCTTAACTTTTTTCCTTATCTTTACAACTCCTTTAGATACATGGCAATCCTTTGAGGTACTGAAGGACTATATATAAATTTTAGAATTTTAAATTGATTGTCGAGAAGTAATGAAATATTAGAAATTTCATTGAAAAATGTTGGACATATCAATACTTGTATAACGGTATAAGGACTAAGGTTAGTAACGTTAATAACTTTCTATACTGTATCAAGGTTCCTACTGCTTTTTTGGGTGCAAAGGTTCCTATTATATGGTAAGATTTACATGTATATAGACAATGTTGTTTCCTACTGTCTAAGGAAAGATTGGACATTTGACATTTAAAAGTGATGTCAAAAGTCAATTATTATAAAATTTTATGTTCAATGCATATCGATGTGAAAGTAGTAAATGTATTATCCTATACCATTGTTTGTAAATTTTATATAATTATATTTTTCTCAAAATGATGACTATTTGATTCCAGCAAAAGTTTATTGAATTTGTTTTCTCCCCACTAATATGTTTCTTGATTTTATTTTCCATTATTGTCACCCATTACAAAACTCACATGATAGTATAGAGAATGAGAAGAGAAAGTATATACATTTCATTGATAAAACTAAGTATATATAGGAATTACATAGTAGCAATACACGGCTAGTAGAATACAATCATGGACTATAATCAAGGAGAATCAAAGGCTAGAATCAAGGAAAATAATTCCTAGAATATATCCACAAGATTATTTACAGTAAGTGTATCAAAGATTGATATAATCTTGGTCAATCCTTATCACACCCCCTCAAAACGGTCGGCCAACAAGAAAGACCGATTTTGCGAACCAAGGAGGTGAATGTAGTGCGAGGCAGCGGCTTTGTTAAAGCATCAGCAAGTTGATCATTGCTGGAGATGTAAGCAACACGAAGCTGACTAGATTGGACATTTTCTCGTACAAAATGGTAGTCCAGTCCTAGGTGTTTCATTTTCGAGTGGAAGACGGGATTCACACTAACATAGGTTGCACAATAGATTACAGGAGCATGTGGTAATGAGAGATTTAACTCCAAAAACAAATTACGAACCCATAGAATTTTTGCCGTGGCATTTGCTACTGCCCTATACTCAGCTTCGGTGGAGGAGCGAGCCCGAGTACGTTGCTTCTTTGAGGTCCAAGATATGGGGTTTTTACCAAGATACACAATATAGGCCGTGGTCGATATATAATCATCTTTATCCCGAGCCCAATCAGCATCAGAATAAGCATGTAAGGTTAAAGGGGAGTTTTTATGTATTGTAAGACCCATGTGTGAAGTACCACTAAGATAGCGTAGAAGACGACGCAAGGACTGCATGTGATCTTCAGTTGGACGTTGCATGTATTGTGCCAGCTTGTTCACCGTGAAGGCAACGTCGGGTCGGGTGAGACTCAAGTATTGGAGGCTACCAATAAGAGTGCGATATTCAGTAGGGTCAGAGAGTAATTTACCATGCATTGTTAGCGGAGGATGAGACACAAGATATCCGCAATATACTTCTTTTGACTTAAAAATATCCCATTTGGATGAGGCATGACTTCAACTCCTAAGAAGTAGGACAACTCACCTAAATCTTTAAGAGAGAAACGTGAGGCAAGCTTGTGGATGAAGGCTTCAAGAGAGGCAGGGGTATTACTTGTAACAATTATATCATCTACGTACACCAATAAATAGATAATAGAACCATTAATTTGTAGAGTGAATAAAGAGGAATCTGAAATTGTACTTTTGAACCCCAAATTGAGCAAGTATTGCCGTAATTCTTTGTACCAAGCCCTTGGGGCTTGTTTCAAGCCATAAAGAGCCTTGTTGAGCTTGCATACATAATTCGGATATTGTGGGTCACGATAACCAGGAGGTTGAATGGTATAAACCTCGTCAGTGAGAGAACCCTGCAAAAACGCATTATTAATATCAAGTTGACGCAACGGCCAACCTTGACTAACTGCAAGAGAGAGCATGAGACGGACTGTTACTGGTTTAACCACCGGACTAAAGGTTTCACTATAATCAATGCCCGGCCGTTGGTTGAACCCCTTTGCCACATAACGAGCCTTATATTGAACAATATTACCATCCTTGTCCTTTTTAATGCGAAATACCCATTTGCAGCCTACAACATTTTGTGTTGGTGAAGGTGGGACAAGATCCCAAGTTTTATTCCGAACTAAGGCAGAGAGTTCCTCGTCCATTGCTTTCCTCCAAACTGGGCTTTTTAGAGCTTGGGTTATGTTTTTGGGTTCAGTGTCCGTAGCCATGACTTCAGCATGTAGAGTTAGTTTACTAATAGGTTTCCGAATGCCGTTTTGAAGTCTTGTGGTCATGGTGTGGGTTGGTTGAGGAAGAGTTGTGGGAGGGGAAAGAGTGGGGTTTGGCGTGGAGATAGAAGGGACGGTGTCATGTTGGGAGGTGGATGGCGAGTGTATTTGTGGTGGTGAGGGTGCAGCGGAAGAATCAGTGGTGTGGAGGTTGTCATTTGTAGATAAGGGTGAGATTTCAAAGTGGGAGGCAGTGAGGGAATTAGGAGTGGAAGGAGGGGGATGTGGAGCAGTGGGTGTGTGAAGAGGTAAACTAAGTGGGCACCATTCTTCAATGAGAGTGGGAAGAGAAGAATGAGAGTGGATTAGACTAGAAAAGGGAAAAGTATGCTCTACAAAATGAACATGACGGGAGGTAAATATTTTGTTTGTTTTGGGATCTAGACAATAATAAGCACTTTGGGTAGCGGAATATCCAACGAAGACACAAGGGGTCGATTTTGGGTCAAGTTTGTGTTTATTATACGGTTTTAACCAAGGGTAGCAAAGACATCCAAAACTCCTTAGTTTATGATAATTAGGCTTGGTCCCAAATAACTTGTAGTAGGGCAAGTCATTCTTTAGAGTAGACGTAGGAAGACGATTGATCAAATAAACGGCCGTAGCACACGCATTCGACCAATATTCTAGAGGCATGTTGGTGTGAGTAAGAAGAGAAAGAAATGTTTCAACTATATGTCTATGTCGGCGCTCGGAAAATTTATTGTGTTGAGGAGTGTGGGGAGGGGTGGTTAATCGAGAGACTCCATCAATGGCTAGGTAGTCTTTTAATGAATCGTATTCACCACCATTATAGGAGTAAAGAGTAATTATAGAACATTGGAAATATTTTTCAA
This sequence comes from Beta corolliflora, assembly GCA_947648045.1. Taxonomy (NCBI): domain Eukaryota; kingdom Viridiplantae; phylum Streptophyta; class Magnoliopsida; order Caryophyllales; family Amaranthaceae; genus Beta; species Beta corolliflora. Next base: position 560,346 of record CANSZD010004255.1, read on the forward strand.
CCAAGGATTTAAATCGAATGAAGACATTTTTGGTATCGGATTTTTGTTTTAAAGGGTATAGCCAAATATATTTTGAATAGTGATCGACAAAAATCACATAATACTTGTAGCCATCATGAGAATGTAATGGAGAAGTCCATAAGTCGTGTAAATGTATTGAAGAGGAGAAGTAGAAGATATAGAAGAGATAGAGAAAGGGAGTTGGTGACTTTTATTACAAGCACATGAATTACAATTTAATGTAGAAATACTAGAGACATGAAGATTATTAGTAGAAATAAGTTGTCTAAACACTTTTTGAGAAGGATGCCCTAAACGGTGATGCCAATCAAGAGACTCTACTTTAGTGCTTGCGAAAACTTGTGGAGGGGTGAACTGAACTTCATAAACTCCCGACTTAACCGGACCCTGGAATAGAGATGCCCCCGTTGTGAGATCCTTCAAAATAAAAGAGTGAGGTAAGAATTCGATGGAGGCATTATTATCATTGCATAGTTGAGAGATTGAGATGATATTACGAGATATGGATGGAACATGAAGAACATTATTTAACTTAATATTGGAAGATAAATAAGGAAAAGAGAGAGAACCAATATGAGTTATTTTGAGACCCGTACCGTCGCCAATAATTAGTTCGTCAGTGCCATCATAAGGAGAGTGCAATGCTAGATTGTTGAGGTCGGTTGTGACATGGTGTGAGGCACCACTATCTAATAGCCAAGAGGTAGGAGTGGAGGGGGAGACATTAGCCATATTAGCTTGAGGATGATGTTTGTTATTGGAGAAAGGTGGGGGTGTTGGTGGGGTGACAATCGGAAACTTTTTAGTAAACACAGGGCATTGAGTAACAACATGTCCTTGTTCACGACACCATTGACACTTTCCCAAGAAAGGACGAGGTGGGTGCTTAGAGGTACGACCAGTGGGAGTTGGGAGAATACCTGAGGAGCCAGAACGAGCATAAGGAGGACGACCATGTGGTGGGGGTTGAGGGGCGGCAGCAAAGGCACAAGCAGGAAGAGAAGGTTCGGAGCAGTGCTGTTGTAGACTAAGCTCTTTGTTAATAAGTTTTTCATGCAATTCCTCAAAAGAAATAGGAGTATCTCTAGCATTCACAGCGTCTATGACAGAGTTGTAGGAGGCATCAAGACCAATGAGAACACGGTCTATTAAATCTTCATGTTCGACCTTCTTGCCAAGAGCAGTAAGTTGATCCGCACACGACTTGATTGCTTGCATAAATTCAGTGATAGAACGAGAACCTTTGGTGATCCGATGAAGTTGTTATTTTAATTGTTTGATATGACCACGACTTGGTAAGGCATATGTTTTGGCAAGAATGTCCCACAAGTCCTTAGATGTGTGCGCATGAGAGACCAAAGGAATTAAGGACTGAGAAAGAGTGTCGACAAGCGCACCGAACAAAAGCTTGTCTTGGCGAGTCCAAAAAAGGAAGGCGCGGTTTGGACCTTCGATGCCATCAGTGGTAGTCACGGTCGGCGGACAAGCAAGGGAGCCATTGACGTATTGATGAAGGTCATGACCAATTAGTATGGCTTCTATTTGCATTTTCCAAGAGAGATAGTTTGTGGAGGTAAGTTTAATGGTGTTTTGGATATTAATGAAGGTAAAGGGTTTGGTTGGGTCATTGACGTTGGGAATTTGATAAGAGGAGGATCCAGTGGTCATGAATGCAAATGAGAGAAGGAAAGAACAAGGTAGTGGGTAGAAAGAATTGTTAAGGATCAAGTGACTGATACCATATAGAGAATGAGAAGAGAAAGTATATACATTTCATTGATAAAACTAAGTATATATAGGAATTACATAGTAGCAATACACGGCTAGTAGAATACAATCATGGACTATAATCAAGGAGAATCAAAGGCTAGAATCAAGGAAAATAATTCCTAGATTATATCCACAAGATTATTTACAGTAAGTGTATCAAAGATTGATATAATCTTGGTCAATCCTTATCAGATAGATGGTCAATAAAACATTATATTTATTTTCACAATTATCCATTTTCTAGAAATTAACTACTGAATAGACAAAGTTTTTTCCTTATTTTCTCCTCTCTGTCCCTCTAAACTATTGCTGAAATCCATATAAGTTGAAGTGCTTGCCTTAATCACCAGAAACACAAACAAATATTATTGCAACAAATTCTATGTAGTTGTACTAATCAAAGAATAGCACGAAGTTGACCTACCTTTCCACATGATGACACTTTCAAGTTTCACCCTTTGAGTAATTAACTGGAGATAGTCAATAAGTTTACGTTAGTGTATCTTAGATTCTTAGGTTGCTACTGTCTTTACTGATCAGCTAGCCATGATTCATTTCTGGCAATACGAGTATACACCGAATATGCTTGCCAGGGGTTGACTTTAGGATGATGTTTCTGTAAGACTGCAACAGTTAAGTAGAACTTTAATTAATTAATCATGTGTTCAAAAGTCAACCCTTTGTTAAAAGTTTGAAGTTATATCATATGGACTTCCAAACCAAGCTATTAAACCAAAAAGTCTTAGCTTTCGATGGAAGAAATGGTTTTTTACACATTGGTTATCTATAGGCAAACTCGACATCAATACTACCCTCTGAACTATAGCGCGGGTGCACCAAACACCACCAATTAAGACTTATAGCTGGAACACCCCAAAATACGGACCCGGGTGCAGTCTGTATCATAAATGAGGCCGGAGACCGGAATTCTCACCGGCTACAGAAGAATCTTAATTTTTTATTATTATTTTCCATTTTCCCCCTATTTTCTTATTTTTTTTTTCTCCTTGATTTTTTTACTTAAACAAAAAAAAAGGCATATGCCTTCATCTTCTCCTTCCTCATCATTTCCAAACTGAAGACAAAATATTTCTTCCCCAAATTCCCCCTTTCTTCCCCAAATGAACCCTAAATTATGAAGATTACCCAAATTGAGGTTGAAAGAGTGAAATCCGTATCTCCTCTATCTTCACTTTCTCCGACGAACTTTCTAATCATAAAGCTTTTATATCCGACTCGAGTTCCGTCGTGGAGATCTTTTCGTCCATGATAAGCCCCCTCTTTCTCTCTAGTTCCGTCGTGGAGATCTTTTCGTCCAAATAATATGTCTCCACATCCAAAATATATATTTGCACATCCAAACTATATAATTCCACATCCAAACTACATATATTTGCACATTTAAAAGACTATATTTGCACATCCGAAAAATATGTTTGCACATTAAATAAGAATTTTTGCATATCCAAGAAATATACTTGCACATCCAAAAGGTAGGGTTGCACATCCAAAGACCAAACTGCACATTTGCACATCCAAAAACTGAACTTCTATTCATCGTCCTGAAATTACTTAAAATCGCCCCAACTACCATGTAAATGTACCATTATACCCTTGGCTGCTTTTACAACTCTCTCCCCACCACCACCTAAAATCACTAACCACCAATCGCTACCTCCAACCCACCGACGATCACCACCAACGACAACATTGTCTTCCGACGAGGTAATTTTTTTTCCGACGAGGTAATTTTTTTAATGAATTCACGTTGGCCCCATGGACACAACATCTGCCCTGGACGTTGTGTCCATGGGCCTAACGTGTGGCCTGCACGTTGGCCCCATGGACACAACATTCAGGTCAAACGTTGTCACCATGGAAACGTGCGTTTCCACCATGGAAACGTCTGCCCAGGACATTTCCGCCATGGTGGAAACGTTTAGGCCGACGTTTCCACCCATGGCGCCCAAACATCACAAAAAAAAAAATCGGCTTGCTCGTGGTGGTTTGCGTGGTTTCGGTGGTGGTGTGTGTGGCCTCGGTGGTGGTGTGCGTGGTTTCGGTGGTGGTTGTGGGAATGGAGGTGGTGGTTGTGGAAAAGAAAATAAAAAAAGGGAAGGGCAAAGTTGGAAATATTTGGTGGGACCGGGGCGATTTTAAGTAATTTTGGGGCGATGTTTAACAATCTCCATCTAAAAATTATGCTTGCATATCCAAAAAAATATGATTACATATCCAAAAGGTATGTTTGCACATCCAAAATGTGTGGTTGCACATCCAAATTAAAGACTATATTTGGACATCTAAAGACTGATTTGTGAATTAGTGAAAACCTAGATGTGCAAACACTGTGGGGTGGATGAACATAGCTAAGGCATTGGATGTGCATAGTTGAGGCATTGGATGTGCGTCACATGTGTGCAGTTGTGCAAAATAGGAGAAATAATTGGCTTTTTTAGTCTAAACAAACCTAAGGACATAATGGTCGTTTCATCCGTTTTATTCACCATTGAACAATTGGATTCAACCTTTTTCCTTTTGAAATACTAAAAATAATTTGTTACATCAAAACTACAATGATGCCATGTTAGCATGTGACACGAGCTGAAAATTGTCATGTTAGCAAAAGTACTAACACAAACTGAAAAGTATCATATCATCATGTGACATCATGAGTCCACACGTGACAGATTACAATGTTTGCTCACACGTTTTAATAGTAGTATAGATTATCAAAAGATGGGAGTATGCATTGAATAAGAGAAAAAGTCAGTTGATCCGGCCAACCTAATTGTATATATGTTCATGTTACTTACTGCTTCCATCTACCGATCGATACTTTCTAATTTCTAAGATACAGCGGAGGTTCAGGTAAGGTTAAGGTTACTTACTTGCATCTAGGTTCTTGGTAAAGGTTAGTTATGTATCCCCCTTCCAAAAAAAAAATATTCTTGGTATAGGTTCGATTATATTTTAAATTACAGCAGAGTTGCAGGAAGGCTAATAAGTTACTTGCATCTAGGTTCTTGCAAGAGGATGTTTAAGGTAAGATTGAATGAGGCTCGACTGAGGGGGGATAAGGGAAATCCTCAAATGAGTCCGTAAGGTTTGATCCCAGGCGCCGGGGATATGAGGTGGGAAGCGATGTCACTATTCCACCACCTCAACCTCAGAATTGTTGATGTATATACATTACCAATAATTTTCAACGTCCTTGTATAGTATATAATTATTATGAAATACTCCTTTTTCTTTTCTTTAATACAAAACCACATGTCATAGATTTTGACGCACATGGTTTTGTTAGACACCCTAAAGTTATCTGTTTATTTATTTATCTAGTAAGAAAACAATCCATCTCCCCTCAATAGAAAGAGAACAATCCATCTTTTCCATGCAAGTAGGGGCAACATTATACTCTTCAACACTAGGTGTTTTCACATGAATGTTACTACGAATAAATATGGGGCCAAATAGATAAATTGGTATAAAAGAAATAGGGATTGTCACCATTTTGGTATATAATTAAAAACAAACGGGAGTCTTTTTAATTGCGTATAGAAAATTTTGGATGACTGTCAATATACATATATATACGATTTTTGTTGACCCCGAGTCATGATGACATCATAAATAGTAAAAACCTGCTTTCAGGGGATTGCATGACACTCATTCCATTAGCGCCTTCTTGTGAGTTGTGAGTTGTGAGTGCTAGTCAGTCCACTGAGGGAAGTAGCTAACCTAACTTCACATGGATTCCGTAATTTATAAACTCTAATTAACACAGATTATTAACCAAAAAATGGGAAGCTAATTACTTGATGTTGCCAAACACTTCTTGTTCATATTAGCATCCTTGTATTTTTACTTTGTTGTTTTAAACGTACATGGGTGAATTGGTTTTGAGATTTTTAACTAGTATTTAGGCTCGGGCGTTGCCCCAGGTGGTATTTTTTTCGAACTTATGCATTTTTTTCAATTCGCATTAAAATATAATAAAGAAAACTCAACATTTATAAGGTACATATATAATAATGTGGATATTTAAAGCATGATTAAAAGTTGGTTGAGTTGGTAATTGTGCTATGTATAATTGTAACATGTCACGGGTTCAAATCTTGTTGCAAGCCAATTTACTTTTGTTAGTTGACATGACATATGTATAGATTGGACAATTCTAGTGGAATAACAGAGATGCCATGTGGCGTGTATTAGTTGACTTGACATGTGTATAGATTGGGACAATTCCAGTGGAATAACGAGAGATGTCACGTGACGTGTATACATTGTCGGACACGCATTTTAATATATTAGTATAGACTAGTTATTAGGCCGGGCTACGCCCCGGGTAAGGAAAATTTTCATTTATCAATATTATACTTTAAGATGATAACACTAAATGTTATTTAGTCTAGTGGTTAAGACTTTAGTATATGCGCTTGAGGTCTCGGGATCAAATTCTATACTATGCAATTTCTAAATTTTTTTATTGTTATGGATTACATGGAGAGAGTGTCGTGTGCCAGTTTTGCTTTAAGACGCCTTTTAATATATTAGTATAGATTTTGAAGAGGGCTGAGAATTTTGGAGGGAGAAATAAAGTTCATCATTTATTTAGGAATCGAGTTTGGGAGGGAGAAATGGGAACAAACGGGAAGAAACAACAATTATGTATGTGGGCCCTTTGCACAATCTAATCCCAAATTATGATGAGTGTTTTTTCTAAAGAAAAAATTAGATAATTGCTCATAAAGTTGTATTTTAATTAATTATGTGATTTTCTAATGTGTATCCATGGGGACACACTATCAATTACATCAAAGGAAATATTATGTTGAATGTCATCTTTGTAAATCTAACGAACAAAAATATAAGAATTCCGAATTATGAGTTTCAGTACCATATGACCCAACCCGGAATAATCGGTTACCTATTGTACCGTTGTACGGATATCCAACTTTTGGGATTTTCAACTGTTTGTAAAAGCAGCTATTTGCATTTTGGATTTTTGGGTAACTTAGGCTCTGTTCTTTTGGACTGAATAAGTCTGAACTGAACTGAACTGAAATGAATAAGTCTGAACTGAACTGAACTGGTCTGAACTAAACTGATATGATCTGATCTGATCTGAACTGAACTGAACTGAATTGAGTATTATTAATAATTACAAGTTGAATAATATTTCTATCATCATTGATAATGATAATAATTAATAATATTAATGATAATGATAATGATAATAATAATAATATTAATACTAATACTAATAATATGCATAATAATAATATTCTTATGAATTGAGTAATATTAATAATAATATTAATACTAATACTAATAATATGCATAATAATAATAATAATAATAATAATATTCTTCCTACTTTAACCAATTTCGTCTCACAAAACTATTCAAAATAGGAACAAAATAAATCGGAGGGAGTATTACTTTTCTATTTTTCGCTTCTTTCACCAAAAATTACTCTTTTTATCACTAGTCTCCCTTATTTTATATTTAATGGGTCAAAAAGTACCCTCCAAAAAGTTTAAAAGTGACATTGCCAAAAATCTTAACAATAATAATAATAATAATAATAATAATAATAATAATAATAATAATAATAATAATAATAATAATAATAATAATAATAATAATAATAATAATAATAATAATAATAATAATAAGAGTAAGAATAAGAATATAATAATAATAATAATAATAATAATAATAATAGTAATAATAATAATAATAATAATAATAATAATAGTAATAATAATAATAATAATGACAACAACAACAACAACAACAACAACAATAATAATAATAATAATAATAATAATAATAATAATAATAGTAATAATAATAATAATAATAATAATAATAATAATAATAATAATAATAATAATAATAGTAATAATAATAATAGTAATAATAATAATAATAATAATAATAATAATAATAATAACAACAACAACAACAACAATAAAAATAATAATAATAATAATAATAATAATAATAATAATAATAATATAAATAAAAATAATAAGTTGTAGTCTGAACTGAACTGAACTGAAATGAAATGAATAAGTCGAACCGAACCGATCCGAACCGAAGCGAACCGCGGGCGAAATGGTCTCGAATTGAACTAAAGCGATCGATCGATCGATTCGAACGAAGCGAACCGAAATGAATTTCCATTTATTCAGTCCAAAAGAACAGAGCCTTAATTAGGCCTTAGCTCTAAAAAAAAAAAATTTAGGCCTTAGCTTGGTGGTTGGGTATCTTTGATAGTATCTTGGTGGTAAGCACCCCCTTTCCACTTTGAGACTTTGACCCCTTAACTTAGTACTGTATTGTTTAATATTGGGCTGCTTATTATTCAAAATTGCAGCTTTCTTCCCTACAATTCAAGATCCCCATGTTACCAAAAGAACCTATTGCTAAGTGTAGACACTAAAAATTTATTAGTGTTCTATATTAAAATAAATTGATTAGTATTGAGCTAAAATAAATATAATTAGCCCACTTTAATTAATTTAGCCCACTCAAATAAGATATCCAAATTAAACAAATATAATTTGGGTTGTAAATATTTGGGCCAGTCCATATCACTAGTCCAAATGAGATGGTCAAGTGGCAAAGGTAAGAAAGACTTCCAAGTCATAAACGGGACTTAGCCCATAAACTACCAAGTCCATGAAGGGATCTTCATTCCCTATAAATAGACCTCACCTCCTTCGGTTGAGGGGGCCAGGAAAATCATTATTCCAAGAGCTCATAAAATTCTCTTGGAATTTTCTCTGCGAGATAGTCTACAAGCACATCAAATGTCTTGCCGACTGTTCGGATACACTCAAACACATTCGGCGAGATTCAAGCTTTCGTCAGCCCTCATTCGAATACACTTAAACAAAACTCAAACTCAGGTTGACGTTGACAAAACGTCATCCGACACTCAAACTCAGGTTGACGTTGACAAAACGTCAGTCTACACTTAACTCTACGTCGACATCAACACGTGTCACTCTCAAGCTACGGAACAGAATCAGAGGACTTAGTTTATTTTCATTATAAACTGCTTTACGAGAGATTGTACTCAATACATTTATTGAAATAAAATTTCTTTGTTACTTTGTTTCTGTCTTATATTTATTTTGACTCGAGATTTGTGTATACAAATTTTGGCACGCCCGGTGGAACAATCTCTACCTCTCATCTCTGTTTCGTTATCAACAACAAATCTAAGAAATGGCATCGAGGAAGAACATTTTTCGATCTACTGAAAATGTTGCTGACACCCAGCAAAAATCTACAACGTTAGGTGACTTTATGGACGACATGAGTCTTGGTTTTCACACCAAAAGAATGAAGAAAGATGTTGTCACTGCATCTGTTATGGTGACCTCTGTTAAAACAGTTGAGGAACAACTTGCTTTGAAATGAACATTTTACTCCGTAAACCGATGAAGGACGGAGAGGAAAAGGATGCTCGAGATCGGACTCCAAAACGAGCAAATTGCGCCCTCAATGAGAAGCTTAGTAGAATCCCGGATCGACGGATCATCAAGCCAAGGTGGTGATGAAAGCGAAGACGAGAGTAGTGACAAATATCACCGTCCACCAACGACTCGACAACTCGAATTGTTGATAGCTCGTCTTTGTTAAGAATCAACTTTGGGAAAGCTCTCAAGGAATTCATCACTATATAAAGCCTTATACCAAGAGAATTGACAAGTTGCAAATGCCTTTTGGCTACCATCCCCCAAAATTTCAACAATTCGATGGGAAAGGAAATCCTAAGCAACACATTGCTCACTTTGTAGAAACATGCAACAATGGTGGTACCACAGACGATTTCCTCATCAAACAATTTGTACGTTCTCTTAAAGGGATGGCCTTTGATTGGTACACAGATCTACCCTCACAATCCATCAATAGTTGGGATCAAATGGAGGCGAGTTCCTAAACGGGTTCTATAGCGCTCGACGTATTGTCGGCATGGTTGAGTTGACTAAGACTCACCAATGGAATGATGAGCCCGTCATTGACTACATTAATCGTTGGCGTGCTTTGAGCTTGCAATGTAAAGATCATTTGTCAGAAACTTCTACAGTCGAAATGTGCATCCAAGGCATGCATTGGGATTTGACCTACATCTTGCAAGGGATCAAACCCAAAACATTTCAAGAACTAGCAAGTAAAGCGCACGACATGGAGCTTACAATTGCTTGTCATGAAAATGAATCAGACTCATCTGATGCATCAATAGAGGATCCGTCGACGCCATGATTGTGAAAATTATTCTAAGTTAAATACCTAGGGGGCATGGAAACAAAACCTCATGGATACAAATAAAACAAATTCTCCTAAGCAAGAGTATAAGCGCACACCAACAAAAAATTCTAACTCCTAAGCACGAGTCTAAACTGCACATCGAAAAAAAAAATACTATCTCCTAAGCAAGAGTATAAACTGCAAGCTAATAAAAAATCTATCTCCTAAGCAAGAGTATAAACTGCACACTAAAACAAAATCTAACTCCCAAGTAAGAGTCTAAACTGCACACGGAAAATTCCCAAGCAAGAGTATAAACTGCACACCAAAAAAAAATTATAACTCCTAAGCAAGAGTATAAACTACCACTAAAAAAAAATCTAGCTCCCAAGCAAGAGTCTAAACTGCACAACAAAAAATTCTAACTCCTAAGCACGAGTCTAAACGGCACATCGAAAAAAAAAATTCCAACTCCTAAGCAAGAGTCTAAAGCGCAAGCAAACGAAAACGGAACTTATAAGCAAGAGTATAAGCGCCACCAAAAAATTCTAACTCTCAAGCAAGAGTATAAAGCGCACACCAAAAAATTCTAACTCCCAAGCAAGAGTCTAAAGCGCACACCAAAAAATCTAACTCCTAAGCAAGAGTCTAAACAAGTCTAAGCTGCGCACCAACAAAAAAAAAATCTAACTCCTAAGCAAGAGTCTAAAGCGCAAGGAAACAAAAAAAGAAACTCCTAAGCAAGAGTATAAAAGCGCCGCCACCAAACAAAAAAATCTAACTCCTAAGCAAGAGTATAAACCGCATATCCAAAAAAAAAAAATTCTAGCTCCTCAAGAAGAGTCTAAGCTGCACACACACACATAAAAAATGCAATACTCCCGGCCCGCAAGAGTCTAAAGCGTGAACGGTGAAACAAAAAATTTGCAAGTCATTATAGCACTCCCGATCAACAAGAGCAATGTAGGAGTGTTTATCATCATTGAATTCATTAATGAACACCATCCTAAAAAAAAAGAAAGGAATGAGTAATAGAGAATACAAAAAAAAGGGGCAAATGTCTCAGCTACATGATCGTCGCCATTGATTGTCTTCTAACACACTCCAAAAGCGTCATCTTTAGTTGTTAGGATAAGCACAATTAAGCAACTGGCCTAGCAACTCCGATGGATCATCGCTGACCCATCGCGATGAACACTCAAGTAGTGGACTTGATTGTCTTCGAACACACTCCAAAAGCGTCATCTTTAGTTGCTAGGATAAGCACAATTAAGCAACTAGCCTAGCAACTCCGATGGATCATCGGCGACCCATCGCGATGAACACTCAAGTAGTGGACTTGATTGTCTTCGAACACACTCCAAAAGCGTCATCTTTAGTCGCTAGGATAAGCACAATTAAGCAACTGGCCTAGCAACTCCGATGGATCATCGCTGACCCATCGCGATGAACACTCAAGTAGTGGAGTTGATTGTCTTCGAACACACTCCAAAAGCGTCATCTTTAGTTGCTAGGATAAGCACAATTAAGCAAGCGGCCTAGCAACTCCGATGGATCATCGCCCCGACCCATCGCGATGAACACTCAAGTAGTGGACTTGATTGTCTTCGAACACACTCCAAAAGCGTCATCTTTAGTCGCTAGGATAAGCACAATTAAGCAACTGGCCTAGCAACTCCGATGGATCATCACTGACTCATCGCGATGAACACTCAAGTAGTGGACTTGATTGTCTTCGAACATACTCCAAAAGCGTCATCTTTAGTTGCTAGGATAAGCACAATTAAGCAACTGGCCTAACAACTCCGATGGATCATCGCTGACCCATCGCGATGAACACTCAAGTAGTGGACTTGATTGTCTTCGAACACACTCCAAAAGCATCATCTTTAGTCGCTAGGATAAGCACAATTAAACAACTGGCCTAGCAACTCCGATGGATCATCACTGACCCATCGCGATGAACACTTGAGTAGTGGACTTGATTGTCTTCCGATGGCAAGTGTCAAAAAAAAATTGTCACCTGCAAGACATCACAAACAACACTTGTACAAAAAAAAAAAAAAGAGGACTTAAGGGGGTGTAACAAAAATCATCACCTCACTAGTCTTGAGCTTTTGTAGGACTTCAAAAATAGTCTAAAAGTTCAGTATCTCACAAAATCTGATGAGCTGCAATTCAAATAAGTATGTCAAAACCCAATGTTGCCGAAACAAAAAGACAAAAAGAAAAATAGTCTGATACTGGTGAAAACAAAAAAAAATGATGATCATAACCGATTATACACACAAACAAAATAGAGTGAAACACATGGTATGATTTGCGTCAAATAATTAGGCTATGCTTATTGTAATGCTCGAGCAAGACAAATTCAGCATATAATTATATTAATTGATCAAGTTCATGAATCAAGATATATTGTTGTCACAATCTCATAACTCTACAAAAAAAAAGGGAGTACTGCTATAGTATCATACAGCGTGAGAATATTATCCAATTATCATACATCATGATTGGTAAGTGCGCATGATTTTCGATGATGATGAAGCAAATCATGATGGATTAACAAATGTGCCTTACTATTAAACGAACATCAACAAATTCAAAGAAAAGGAAAACAAATAAGAAGAAAATTGAAAAGAGAAGATAGAAAAAAAAAACAACATACTGATTGGAGCGTAAATAGGAATTTCGATATGATGACGACGCTGGTAAAAAGACTTCAACGCTATTGGTAAGAAGGAAACAAAAACAATCATTATTTGATGAATCATACGAAAACCGAAGTACCACTGCTTTGATGTTGTATTCTACCAAAACGAAATACGATAAAGTAATAAATAATTTGGTAGTCCACCAATTCCACGAACATGTATGATGATGTTCATGATGAAGGTGCCAAGGAAAACGAATAAAAAAAAAAGAGAAAAGAAAAAAAAAAGTAGTGGCAATGTGGCATACCAACAGTGAATAAAACGAAGACCCAATGCTAGTTGATTAAACGAAGACCAACGGCGGAGGAGTGATCACTAATTGCCTTAGGCGTGTATTTATACATCTTTTTGGTGAATAAAACCCTAATACTCATGCGATTAGGATTATTTTTTTCTAAGTCCATCGAGTTGTAAATAGTTCATGACTCTAGGCAACAAATCTTAGCACCACGGTGATTGTCACCTGATTGCTAAACCATGCTCAAATTCGAGACCTTGTCACAATTAAACACTTCAAATCGTGTACGTGACACTGTCTCGATGGGGCAATTTGTAGACACTAAAAATTTATTAGTGTTCTATATTAAAATAAATTGATTAGTATTGAGCTAAAATAAATATAATGAGCCCACTTTAATTAATTTAGGCCACTCAAATAAGATATCCAAATTAAACAAATATAATTTGGGTTGTAAATATTTGGGCCAGTCCATATCACTAGTCCAAATGAGATGGTCAAGTGGCAAAGGTAAGAAAGACTTCCAAGTCATAAACGGGCCTAAGCCCATAAACTACCAAGTCCATGAAGGGATCTTCATTCCCTATAAATAGACCTCACCTCCTTCAGTTGAGGGGACCAGGAAAATCATTATTCTCAAGAGCTCATAAAATTCTCTTGGAATTCTCTCTCGAGATAGTCAACAAGCACATCAAATTTGTGCCGACTATTCGGATACACTCAAACACATTCGACTGAGATTCAAGCTTTCGTCAGCCTTCATTCGAATACACTTAAACAAAACTCAAACTCAGGTTGACGTTGACAAAACGTCAGTCTACACTTAACTCTACGTCGACATCAACACGTGTCACTCTCAAGCTACGGAACAGAATCAGAGGACTTAGTTTATTTTCATTATAAACTGTTTACAGAGATTGTACTCAATACATTTATTGAAATAAAATTTCTTTGTTACTTTGTTTCCTGTCTTATATTTATTTTGACTCAAAATTTGTATATACACTAAGATTCAAGCACACTCCATACGTCACTCCCAAATTAAGTAACCCTTCGCCGTCGCGTCCCCATTTATATTTGTTAATGTCAAGTATTGTCAACTCTCTCCCTCTATTTCATTATAAATACCTTCAATTCCTCCAACACTTTCTTAAGCCAACTTCACACAACTCATTAATCAAACCAGCTCATAACCATCTCTTTAATTTGATATATCATTCACAACATTGTATGATCACTAAATGTCCTCAAACACGATGAAGACGACAATCAAGGCATTCGCCTTGGTAGCTATCACCATGGCAATGGCTCTTATCGCGCTTAGTTCAATTAGTATTAACAATCAAAAACACAAGCACTATCACACCGAAGAAGAGGACAACAACACGTTGTTGTTGCCCCCTTCTAAGAGGATAAGCTAGGTTTCTAGTAGAGAATGATAATTAGCACCAACATGGAAGAAGCTTAAAGCCTGCCAATCATTGTCACAAGGACAATGAGGTTTGTGATGTTAAGTATGGGAAGAATTTCACATGTTGTGGAAACAAGTGTTTTGATCTTACTATTGACAAAAAGCATTTGTGGAGCTTGCCCTAATAAGTGTAAGTTTACTTATGATTGTTGCAATGGAAAGTGCGTAGACAAAGCCTATGACAAAAGGCATTGTGGGAGATGCAACAACAAGTGCTTAATTGGGCAATATTGCGTTTATGGGATGTGTAACTATGCTTAATTCACATTATATATAATCTGTAATATAAGATGGTATATGAATATATTATGATCCTAAATCCTAGCAGTATAAATCTTGGCTAAGATGGAATTTTTTTCTGTTTGAGCTAGTATATAGTATGTGCTATATATTTTTGATGTAAACTTGTTCAGCTACGTGAGATTCTTTTGGCAATTAGTCAGATTGATATTAAAGATTATATTGAATTTGATTGCTAGATTTTTAATTCTTTTTGATCTATTGATGAAATAACGTAATCTATTTTCTGTTTTTCTATTTCACGTATCATGCAAGTTTACATAATTCACATTGAAGTTGACTTCATGTTACAATTTCTGAGGTGGTTCTATGAATTTAAGAAGCTAATCAACTTATTAATGAACTATATATGTATAGATAAACCTCATAGCATTATAGGTTGATAGAGTAATTAGATCTAATAGAAACAAAATGATATACTGGCCTGGCCAATATACTTTGGTTTAGTGTTATTAAGCCCCTGAATAAGAGGAGTTTTTTATATCTATTTTGGTCAAACCAAACATTTTCACTTCCAAATTCAGACTTTCAAGGAAATGTAACTTTGTGCATCCAAAAAGCCGACTACTAGAAACAATTTACAAGAAACGAGCAATCATATTTTTCTATTATACTTCGAACTTGAAAGTTTTTCAAGAAGAGTTTTTAGAACTTTTTTGGATGGAAACCCATATCCTGCAAATCCATGGTGTTTAATAAAGTATAATAATCAAGAAAACAAGTAGATCCCATGACAAATATATAGTGCATAATTATGCCACACTAGTAAGTACACCAACAAAATTGAACTAAGGAAGATATACGTCTTCCCATCACCCATGGCCTAGAGCATAAAAGCAGGTTTAATGATGGTCAACGTCGAAAAATGTTAGTCAAAGCCCAGAATTTGGCAACACTCAACATGTTGTTCCTTGTAAAAAAAAGTTAAGAGGAGGTTCGTGTCCAAAATTTTGTGATAGGTGGTTTTGAAAAAAAAAAAAAGTGATGGTAAAAAATAACATAGGGTGACTCACTCCAGAAAATGCAAAAAATAAAAATTCCACCATATAAAACTTTCCAAAACACGCTATCATCATTCATCATGCAAAATTTCCCTGAAATATTTGGTGCCTAAAAATGTATTGTTAAAAAGAAATAGGATTTTTTGATGGGAATAATCCCACCTTTGGGTGATATTTCCAAAACAGTCCCACCTTTGCAAATTTTGGGAATAATCCCACCTTTAAGTTATATTTGTGCAAAATGGGCTGTTACCTGTTGGTAACCTGCAATTACAGGTTTAACTCCCTAATTACATGATTAGCAATAAATTTGATGTATTTTAAGATTAAATTTTTAATTAAACATAAAAAATTATTTTAATTATAAATTAACTAATTTTTTTTTACAACTCCTCCTTGTACCACCACAACCAAATGCCTTCACCCACCACCACCACCCCACCACCACCACCACCACCCCACCCCAATTGATTCCTCGACACCCCAACTTCTATCTCCTCCCCTCAAACCACCACCGGAGACCACCACCATCACCTCACGGACCCCTCACGCACCTCCACACTCTCTCCTCCCCGACGCCCTCAACACATCCCAACCCCAACCCCACCGTTGCCAAAACCTCGGCCCCCCACCTCGCCAAAACCCAAGCCCGCCCCCGGTCCCACCCTCGCCAAACCCCAATCCCGGCCCGGTCCCACCCTCGACGGATCCCCAGGCCCCACCGTCGCCCCCCACCACCTTCGCCCAAACCCGGCCCAACCCGGCCTTTGCGCAAACTACACATGATAGCCCCCACCCACCACGATGTTAAAACCCAATTAACTACCACCGACCCAAACCCTAGCCCACTAACGCCCACCACCATCTCCTCCCTTCCACTAACACGCCTCTCGGCGCGGCCTCCTCCCTTCAATCGCGGGCCAAATCATCGCGGCCTCCTCCCATCGATAACCCAACTTGTTTTGGACCTTGGACCACCGAGTGGCGGCTCCCGTTCTTTGCGGCTCTAGAGTGCGCGAAGAAAGAGAGAGGAAAAAAGGGAGGAAAGAGGGGTAGAGAGAGGGGAGCTGCGAGAATCGTGATCGTAGAGGAGAGTTAGGTTTGTCATCGGAAAATCTGGGTCGAAGGCAAGAGAAGATGAGGGGTTGGGAGGCGGAGAGGACTCGGGAGGGGGAGGGAGTTATTGCGGCTTTGCGGGGGTGGGGATGATGGAAGGGGAGAGGTGGTTTGGGGGGTGGGGGGGTGGGGGTGGGGGGTTGGGGGTGGGGGGTGGTGGAGTTAGGTTAGACTTTTTTTTTTTTTTTTTAATTAAATTGATAATTTCTTTTAGAAAGGAAATAAAAGCAAGTGTTTTAACTTAGGTCAACAGTCCTTTGGTTAGAATGGCTCGGTTTGGGAAGATATGGGTAATAGTTAGGATTATTCCCAAAATTTGGAAAGGTGGGGTTTTGGGATGATCGCCCGAAAGGTGGGATTATTCCCATCAAAAAATCCAAAGAAATAGGCATTTCCCTCTAAATAAACAGCATGTTATTCACTTACTCGAATGGAAGAAATGGCCGCAAATTAGATGGTGGACTCGTGTCTACCATTAGGATGGTAGACACACGGGCCAAAACGCAACCCAAAACACATAAAACGCGCGAAATCCGATGAGCGTGTTCTCCAACGAACATTAAGTGTTACTGCGAAACCAATGAACATCAATTGTTCTCCAATGAACATCGATCGATTTTTGCTCTTATGTTCATCTTTTTTTTTTTCTTGTTCATATGTTCATTGAGTGCCAGTGTGTTGTTGTTCTTTTGTTAATTTAAATGCATATTCTTGATTTGTTCATTAAGGATGTTGTTTTGTTCATTGTATTGTATAAGAGCAAAAATCTGATCGATGTTCATTAGAGAACAGTTGATGTTCATTGGTTTCGCAGTCCACTTAATGTTCATTGGAGACAAGTTGATGTTCATTAGAGAACAGTTAATGTTCATTGATTTTGGATGGTAGACACGAGTCCACCATCTACCAATTGAGAAATGGCGGTCACTAATAGCAGAGATTCAACAAAACCTAACACCATCATCGTCAAATTTCGAGCTCGAGACTACACAGCAGAAGCAAAGGCACACTTTCTCCCTCGAATTCCTACCGATCTTCATCCCTTCTCTTCCACTTCTTCTCTCTCTACAAAGGTTGCGATTCTCCTCTTTATTCTTTTGCTGCGAATATAAAATTGTTCATCGTAAAACCCTAAACACATAGTTGTTACGGAAATTTCTTGACGCAATTGAATATTGCATTGGTCATTTGTTGAATTGCTTACTGTGAATTTTCTGTGTTGTTCTTTCTTCTAATTTTGAGAAGGGAATTTATAAGGATGTTGCGTTAGTCATTTATTAATATATTGATGCACTTGAATATTGCATTAGTCGTTTGTTGAATTGTTTACAGTGATTTTTCTGTGTTTTTTTTCCTTATTCTGATTTTGAGAAGGGAATTTATTAGTATATGATGAGGAGGAATGCAATTTGGAGATCACAATGTATGCTTTCAATACTCGAATTATGTGAATAATGATTGAAATTATTATGTTAGATGCAGATAATTTTAGTATTAGATTTATTCAAATATCTATCAATTAATTTGAACTTAAATAAAAGTTTTTGGTGGTTTTTAATAGTAAAAAGTGGTCATATTAATCGTTTTCTTAAAAAAGAAGAAGGAATATTTAGGTATTTTTAGATGATCTCTTTGTATTGTAAATCAATCGAAACTTATTTATGAAATTAGAAATTAAAATAAACAATTATTCAGATTAGCATTGTAATGATTAGCAATATTTCCTTGGTGTGGGATTGTTGGAAATCAAGTACTTCCTTTGTTCCTTATTGATGTTCCTAGTTTGACTTGCATATTTGTCAATGCACATCTTGACTATAAATATCTGTAATGGCGTATTTGTAAAAATTTAATATTATTAAAGTACTAATTGAGACGAATCAAACAAGACCCCATATGACTATGTTTTTTTCTTATATATTGAGAAAAATTTAAAAGATTCTAATGTTATTTTAAATAATGCCAAGATGATAACTAGGAACATCAATAAGGAACGGAAGGAGTAGTAAATTGGAATTAGCCTTTTTATTTATGTGACATAGTGTTAATCTATCTGTTTTAGTCTTCCTTTTTCATTTCCTTATTACTTGTGGCTGCCTTTATTGAGGATTTACCATTTGCATGTACACTAATTTGTGCTTAAGGTTGATAGCGTAGATGAAGAAGAGAATGACGCATTGGATCCTTTGAGAGCCCCAAGTGGCAGCATAATTGTTCCTTCCAAGGATAATAAGGGTGCTCTGGATGCTTTTAAATCAGATATATCAGGCAGTAATTCAGTTGAACTTCTAAGGAGAGAGTGGACTACTTTTAAAAGATTCTTGGTGCAGAAGTTTCCTCCTTCTAGGACAGTGGCTATTTCATCGGTACGTGTGGCACCTGGCCAGATTATATATTTATAAGGAGGTTTTTATGCCTGTTGCTTGCGTTGCTCCATTTACTTTTAGGAAAATCCTGTACTGACTACTGTCTGGACTGTGGACTCCGAGTTCTTAGAATCACTTTAGCTGAACCCTATGTAGTTTTACCATAAGGTAACCACTCTATTTATGGTGATTTGTTTTATTGTAACAATTACGCCTGAAAAAGGACCATTTGACTGAACGGGTCGTTAGAGAAAGAGCAATTGTCTTATCAGTTATCACTACTATATCATTTGGTAATTTGCCTGTAGCTCATAAAAGGAGATTCATGATTTAGCATCTAGATGTTCACCTTTCTTGCATTATTTGTCTTTCACGAGATAATGTCTTGACACCTTTATTGCCATCTCCTTTTCAGATTGCTGATTTGGTGATTGGAAGCCAAAAGGGTAATAAGGCTGCTATTTTCTGCTTCAAGTTTTATGTCGGTTTCACGTGTCTTTTCTATGTTCTTGAAAAAATACACCTTTTAATGTCATGAGTAAAATTTTCACATATATGTTACTGGTTTTCTCGTTAATGGTACAAGCAAGAAGCAACCTTACTAATTATGAAAAGATGCCTCCTTGCAGCCTATGAGAAATCATCAACTGTGCATCTGGATGAATTGGATGATTCACAGGGATCAGTTGGTGAGGATGTAAAATTTATTACACAGCATGAGTACACTGCAAGATTAACTGAAATGAAGAATGAAATTCTTTGTGCTTGGGCTGCTGGCGATCATTTTAAGTCTCTGAAGTTATCTGTCAAGGCAAGTTGATGAAGCTGTAGGTTTGTCATTTGTGTCATTATCTCTATGATTCTCTCTGGAAGTATCTTTTCGAGATGCATTCACCAGCCTACATCTGCATTGAAATCTTCAAGTTCTAATAAGCTGTTAATATAGGTGATTTTTTTTCCGTATTCTTGCTGAAAACTTCTTTTAAGGCCATTTCGGGTAGTTGTCCAGTTTTCTTATATAAGTTCGTTAAGTACTTCACCGCCTCTATGAATAACTCAACACCAAACACAGGATTCAAAAGAAAGAGGACAAGTTGTCCTGAGAACAACAAACACAGATTACTGTTAAAAGGTTGCATATCTGGGAATATATGATTATATATCCCTTCATTTGAAGGTTGAAGGGTCACTCTTAAGTACTTTTTTGGTGGGGACGTGTTCAGGTTACCTGGAGTTTTTATGTGCCAGAAGGAAGTACATAGTGGGATAAGATCTTGGAAAATTGGCAACGAAATGAAGTAAAGTAAAGACCAACCTTCTTGATAAAGGACACTATGTAAGAAAGGAGTGGGACTAATGTAGAGTAAGATTTGTCTTTGGAAGAGCTTGCATATCTCAAACTATTAGCTGAGAGTGCAAGTTGAGCTTCTTCCTGTAAATTCAATACTAATGATAAACTGCGAACTCAGAGCTAATTTGTTTAACAAATCCCTTTCTCTGATACTTATGTTGTGTGTATGACTATTGAAGAGGCTGGGTGTCAATTTTCTTCTATGTAACATGGATCTCAGAATTCAGATATTCTTCGATTTGCAGGTTGCTAGGCTATTGAGGGATACAGCTTTGCTGCAATTTTATCCAACCTTATTTACTCTGGCTACTGATATATTGGATATGCTTGGGGACATGGTATGGGAGCGCATCAAGCGGAAGGTTGAATATTTGGAAGATGGCACCATGATCCATGCGCTGCCAGGTTCTTATCCTTGTTTCTTACCACTGCATTTTGCATCTGTTGGCACATGATTCATCCCCTCCTGCTGCATTATTTTTTCTCTGTTTATTGGCGTTTTTTTGTTCTTTTGCTTTCTCTCTGGTAGTATCTCCTATATTTTTCATACTTTTGGCCAGGTAACATAGGTAAGATATCTGGTGCTTTATGAAATAGGCCTTCTCGGTCAAAGGGTTCAGTTGTGCTATGCTTCTATGATGGTCTCATGCTGAAGAGATGGTTTGGTTTTAGGAGGAACAAGCTTCAGAAGGTGCTTTGTAGATTTGTGCTTTTGATGATGATTTAGGTGCTTTGGCTAAAGTGTAATGACCATATTTTTCGTCATAAGCTCTAGTAAAGGGGATCTGTTATGGTATCCCCATTTTTTCTAGTTTCATTGTGGTCTATGGTGTCACGTGCTTTCTCTACAAATTTTCGTTCTAATATCCATTGTGATGGCATGCTTTCTTGTTGGTGACTTTTTAGGATACCTTGTCTTTCCACACCACTTCACCTTTTCCTTAGTAATTTCCTTTCTAGGGGTTAGGTCTGCTTAATATCACTGGTGCCAGTGCCACTGGAGTTAAGAGCTCTTTCTGAAGACAAATGGTCATTGGGATCCCATGATTTTGTCGCGCAGATACCCATTTGCTTGAATAATTTTTTTCCTTATAAGAAGAATTGAAGAAACATAGAGAATAGGTGAGTTAAATTTCTTGTAAAACAATGCCTTACTGATTCCATAGGAAATTTCCGAGCAGTTCTAGCAGCAACAACAATAACTACTAGTCTACTACCCAATGCGAATCATGTTGATGATGGAGTTCCAAGAGAACTTAATGCATGCAACATCGCTGTTTTCTTAATGTTGTCGTCCAACAGCTTGCTTCTAGGCGTGGTAGTTGTCAAAGAGAAGATCCCAACTAAGGATGTTCTTTAGAGAACGATTTTTCACATTGCAACCAGTTGTAGTTTGTGTATAAAGATGAAGAGTCTGTTAATCATCTTTAACACTTTGTTTGGATAAGAGGAATTGGAGAGAAAGGGAAGAAATGGAAAGGATGGAAAACAAGTTTCCTTGTTTGGATAAAGGGTTGGGGGAAGGAAAGGGAGGTGAGAGGCAAGGATCCAATTCCCCTCCCAAATTGAAGAGATTTGGAGGGAAAACGGAGCACCATCTACCCCCATCCCTTTTTTTCCCCTCCCCTTCCTCTTTCCCTCCTCTTTGCGTCCAATGTAGCTATCCAAACAAAGTGTAGCTCTTGTGTTGAGCTCTTTCAGTTTGACGTGTATTTATAGCCTTCTTCGGATGAGCTGGTTTTAATCTTCTTATGTAGAGATGCTCTTGTAGAAGGATGAAAAAAGGTTGGCTTGCTGGAGTGTGAAAGATGGTCTAGTTGGTAATTTGGTAGTGCACTTGGACATACCTAAATCTAAACCAACAATTAATTGATTCCCCTTTTTAAGCTCCTTTTCTTTGACGCTTTTGTATAGCTGGAGTCAAGAATTAGGTTATAAGAAATATGCGACGGTCCTTGAATTACTTCATGATAGTTCGAAGGCTTGGATTTTCATTCTTTACCTTTGTTTTGTACATGGTTGATACCCCCTTGGCGTCTTTGTAATTTTCAATAATATTATGCATAAAAAAAGAAATTGAGAACAATAATTGAATATACAAATTTTATGCTGTAATGCTAAAGAAAGTATTGGAGGAGCCACAAAGGCTAATTGAGTGTGCACGCACTATATGAAGTAGAATGAGGGGAAAAGCAGGAATGAGAAAGGAAGCTACATATATCTCCTGACTATCAGGATCTAGAGGAAAGAAAAACGGCTGCATAGATTTGTCTAAAGGTTCAGTTTTAAGGGGTAATTTTGAGTTTGATTGGTGTTGGGTAGACATTAGGGTCAATAATTTTTAGGTATCTTTTATGAGCTCGTTTTGGGATTTGATTCAGAAGAACTTATTGAAGACCTTAATTAGTAGGCTCCAATTGGGTGAGTTCTTGGTGGGTCTGCGTGGGGACTTCTCTGGGATGATTTATGCAGGTGGGTTATTAGGAGAGATTTGAGAGTAGTAGTACTTTGGTGAAATGCTTTTGAGGTGATTCTGTGATCTTGGAGGTTGGACAGGAAGGATATTATATATATATATTTTTTGAGGCAGACAGGAAGGATATTATTATATATCAAAGTTCTAGTTGCTACATCTTAATGTCTTTTGTAGACATATCAGTGTTGAAATCATTTGACTGGACATCACAAAAACTAATTATATTGAGTTTTTTGTCGGAAACAACCTTTTATAGTCACTTTTTTGCAAAAAACAACCTTTTATAATTTTTTTTGCAACTTACAACCTTAACTAAGTTTTTTTTTTTTGCGAAATGAAACCTTTTTCTATTTTCCGTTATTGACTGTTAATTTTCTCCCATTGATTGTGAGTTGGCCTTCTTCCTTCTCTTTTACAATTCATTCCCTCCTTTTTTCCCCCCTCTGTTTCCCTCTCATTTCTCCTATAAAACCCTTGGCTCCCCAAATTTGTTTTTACTCACCAAATCTGAAATCTTTCTTCCCCAACAACAGATTAAACCTATAATGTCCATCACAACACAATGTTAAATTACTCTACCATTCAAAGATAGTATAAGAAAATATTAAGGTATATGATGCACTGCAAGAACATACCAGTATTGTCCAGGGTATATAGGACCTGCCATCTTTTCTGCCTTCTTGACCAATTTATCTGGTATTAGATACCAATTAACTGTAACATTTCTTTTTCCGCTTTCCATAGTTTGATTGGATTTAGAAAAATCTCGGAAGCTTCTCTTAATAATTCTTGCTAAAAATGAATCTACCCCTCTCTTAATTTTCGGGTTATTGTCTTCTCTGGTTTTATCTGCAAAGTCTTGTGGCCCTACATCACTTCTGCAAGCATTAGGTGATATCTCCATCACAGTTGCCAGTGACTCCTTCAAAGAATTCTGCCGCACAGCACTCTTGTTTGTAATAACCCTCTCTTGATCTGAGCGACTACTCAGATTTCCATTTCCATGTGTTGGCAACATTGGTTAAATCTGTTGTTGGGGAAGAAAGATTTCAGATTAGGTGAGGAAAAACGAATTTAGGGAGCCAAGGGTTTGATGAGAGAAATGAGAGGGAAACAGAGGGAAAAAAAAGGAGGGAAATGAATTGTAAAAGAGAAGGAAGAAAACCAATTAACGGTCAATGGGAGAAAGTTAACAGTCAATGACGGAAAATAGAAAAAGGTTTCATTTCGCAAAATAATTCTTGTTTAAGGTTGTAAGTTGCAAAAAAAATTTAAAAGGTTGTTTTTCGCAAAAAAGTGAATATAAAAGGTTGTTTCCGACAAAAATGAGAAAGTGACACCATTAAAAGTGTAGAAATGCAAAATAGGCACACCAGTAGTTTGAGACAAGCTTTGCACTTGGGGGCAAGCTTGTTAAGAGCCCAGGTTTGAACTATACATCTTGAGAGAATTAGTTTTTATCATATTTATTTGAAGTAGACCATAGAACACAATACAATTTAGATGAAGGACATAAATGTCCAATGACTTGCCAAAAAGACTTTAGCTCTTATAAAAAAAGGAAAAAAAAGGATGTTTGCTCCCGCTTTAGTTCCAGAAAATAGCCGAGTCGACACTTGGACACGTACCTGTGTCGGACACGAGTATCCGAGTCCAAGTAACATAGACCTGGAATCAAATTTGTAGAGAATCGTTTATCAGCTAATGAGAACTTGGGTTGTGATTAGAATAGACACAACATGCTTGTAGATCAATCTTTATGTTGCTCAAGGATCTGAGGGCAAATTCTATTCGTGTTTTCATCAATTAAACAAAACCGCAAAAAATGCGATTTTATGTTGAACCAATAAAAAGTAAGCATGGTATAAAACAATCTTTATGTTGTGCAAGCTATCGTTAATCTAGGTATTTGTCATCTTTTAGGATGAAAAAATTTCTTGACATACTGACAATCCTTGAAATTTTTTCTTTTGACGTATTCTCTCATTGGGGGTGGATGGAGGGTTAATGTCTTAATAGTATCAATTTTTTTCCATCAAATTCTGTCAATGGTTATCTGAAACTTGTGATTGGTTTCTGGTAGAGGATTTCCAAGTGAGTGATATTTGCTCAGACGCAAAGGATATCTGCCACAATTGGTTTTGCAAGATTGGTTCCATCCGTGATCTGCTGCCTCGCATGTGAGTTTACAACTTCCATCACTGATACAATCTTTTAGCACGTGCAAGATGCATAAGCATGCTTATTTTCGTGGCATATACTTTTTTGTATTCCACTATTCCAGAATCTAGACTCTTGCTTGTGTTCAGATTTCAGATGCACAGAGGCACATGAGCAGGACACATCTGCTCTGACATCTTAAGAGTCTCAGTAAATTACTGATAATCTATAATGAGGGGAGCCAGATGTGCAAAAGACAAGGGGCAGAGTTCTCTCTGCTAAAGATTCTCATTTTTTAACCTATGCAGCTAACGTTGAAATCTTTGACTGTGCTGATTAATTTTTCCTTAGAGGCTATTTTGTCCAACTGCTATCATTTTTTTCTGTACTCCCATCAGAGTTCTATTCATAATATAAAGAGGTAAAAAGAAAATCTCATTTCTTATGTTTTGACGATCTGTTAATCGTCTGCGCAATGGTTATATCTTCAAAATTGAGTTATAATCTGCGCACATTATCTGCTGATTGCTTGTCTTTCTCATAGAGAGAGAACTAATTCGTTACTAATTTCTTCCAATATTTAATAGATTAGATTTCTTGCAACTTTCAATCACTTGTCTCCAAATTTAAAGTCAAGCAGTATCTTGTGATCTCATCAGGTCATAATTAAAAAACAGGGAACATTGAGGCTCCTCTTTTACTATTTGCATGCTTTTCTGTTACAATGCTTCAACATTGCTTTTGTTTTTATCACCACTACCTTATGGATTTTATTTTACTTCAGCTACTTGGAGCTGGCAATATTGCCATGTTGGCGATTCTTAGTTGATGACTCTGCTGATGTGATCCAACGCTTGATCGCGATGATGCATGGTCTTGGGAATCCCTTGGCATCTGCGTATTGTCATCTGTATTTGGTCTACTGTGTTCAGAAATTACCTCTACGTGACAATGGTATATTCGATTTAAACTTGTTCAACAATTTCTCTTTTTTCGTTTTGTGTCTTTATGTATACCCGTATCTTGCGAGGTCAGATTTATTTTTTAAAATTATTGTATCTATTTGGTTCAATTTCATACTATTTATTTCAAAGAAGTCGAAAAGCTTTAGCAAACATCAGACAATTTCTGATAACTTGAAGGTTCGGTTTCCGTTATGAGTATAGCCTTCCTTTACACTTTGTTTGGATAGCAATATAGGAGGAAAAGGAAGGGGAGGGGAAAGATGGAGCTCCATTTCCCCTCCAAATCTCTCCAATTTGGAGAGATGGTGTTTATAAAGAGGGAGGGGAAACGGATCCTTCCCTCTCCCCCCCTTCCTTCCCCCAGTCCCTTTTATAAACAAGGGAAATTGTTCCCCTCCCTTTCCCTTCCTTCCCTTTCTCTCCATTTCCTCCTATCCAAACAATGTGTTAGTAAATGGATGACACTCCCTTGGGTCTGTTTATTTAATTTTCTTACTTACAAAAGCACTCCAATATAACAAAATGAAGCACTATTTAAGTACTGCACATTATCATATTTATCTTTGCTTATTTCATTACTTTAGTTATCATTGTAATTCGCTGCACTCCCTTTGGATGTTCCTAGTTTGACCTTTTTCAGTCTTAAAAAAGATTTCAACTAGGAAGATCGGAAGGGAATGTTGGAAGTATTATTTTTTGTTGTGGTATAATTAACCATCAATTGCGCAAGACATCCTTATAAATTACCAGTGCAGTGGTTTTACATTAATCTTAATTTAAACCTTTTTTTAGGAACTCGAGATGCGAAGAACATGATGCACCTCTAAGATAATTTATACCCCTCCATCTTACACTTTTCCTTTCCGGGCTGGCCCAATACAATGTCCCTTAGTAATAGTACTTATAAATTGTGTACATTTATGGTTTATTCAACTTCTGATATTATCCTTACCTTCTCATCAGAAATGCTTGATTTTGAAACATGATTCTGCTAAAACAACTGCATTTCAAAATAAAGTGAGAGTACCTTTATTATGACACAATGACACGTAAGTGGAGACAGGTTAGAACGATTTTCTTTAATTATGTGAAAAGAGAATGCCTTCACGAATCGCAGTTGATTGTGATAAACTACTTAGACCTTTTGTCATTGTCAAGAAAAATCGTTAATAGCTTGATTCACTAATTCTTTTTTAACAGTAATTCTTTTTAATTTACTCACTTCACTTTGGGGGAGGACCAAGGAAAAGTCCAAAAGTATGAGAGAGAAACTGAAAAGGTGGAGAGAGAAACTGAAAAATGAAAGAGAGAAACTAAAAAGTGGGTTAAAATATAAAAAAGGGGATGATATGGGTGGTAAAAGAGGAAAAAGTAGATGAAACATGTTACCAAGAATCGAAAAAGCAACAGTGTGTAGATTAAAAAGAAACGGACCAAAAATGAAAGTTTGTAGATTAAAAAGAAACGATGGGAGTATTGCACAAGGATTATGGTTTATTTATTTGGTTTGTTTTTGTCTCCTTTTAAAGTTAATCGTAACAAAATACATTTAATCTTTCTCAACACTATATTTTATTTGCTTCTCCATTGGGTTGTAAGCTGGATCATTAATGGCATTTGCCACATTCCATGGAGACTATTACGATAAATGGAGCCATAGGTTTTTCATGGATTACAAAACAAGTGTGAAGCTTGAAAACAATAACTTTATGAACTGGGGGAGTAGTTATAATGATTTTACTGGACTCTTAACATTGCAGGATATCTCGTTACTTGCATAAGAGACATTAATCTTATGATGGCACCTATCGTATCATTGAAAGAAACTACAGATAATAGAAACAACGTGAGCAATCAAGTCCTTGTTCACCTCATGGAACCACCCATGGAGTACATCATGAAATGCATTTTTAAGGATCATCAGGTCAGTGAGGTTATCTTGTACTATAGTGGTTTCTATGTTATTCTATTTGAAATATTCTTTTTCTGCTTCTTTTTAGGTTATTCTTTCTTACTCTATGCTTTCTTTTAACTTTTTGTTGTTTATTTTTATTTTTATTTTTCTCTTTTCCCCTCTCCCTCTTAATGAAACTTTTTAGTTTTCATGAACTTGTGTGTTGATTTTCCATTTCCCTACCGCTTTCATTTGCTGGGACTATGTAACATACCCTTTGTTTTAGAGGCCAATTTCTTCTTTTGTGTACTCTTGTCTAGTTGTCTTGTAGGAAGAGTTTTCACATTCTGTTTTGATTATTGGCTTTTGCTCCTATATGTTTTCTATATATATATATACGGCCACATGTTTTTTAATAAGTTATAAATGATTATATTAGAGAGACTCCAAGGGGGTGTCGCCTGTTAGGATCCATGGCCTTATTGATTATGTATTCGCAAGCAATAATATTGCAGAATATACGAAAAAACAATAATAAAGGGACAAGAAGATTGAATGTGGAAACCCTAACTATTGTTATGTGTATGATATGGTGACTTACAAGGTTTCCAAGCTCTCCCCCACCTAACCTAATCACCCTAGGATTTGGATACCTCTTGATCACAAAAGAGCCCCTTTTATCCAACCCCTAACCTTTGTTTAACCCAAACACTTTCATATTGGCTCTTTTTCAAACACACACAAATTATTCCCGTCCCATGACCTAAAATTTTGTAGTCAACTAGGAATAACCTAGTCCTACTAGGAATATACGATTTGATCCCCAAGCTAACAATAGTCTTAGATAAAATAAATACATGTCATGTTTTCCAAATACAATTCAACTAGTATTAGGAAACTAGTAATCCTCGACATACTCGAATACTTGCCAAAATCAAGAAAGATCTCCATATCCCAAGATCACCTGCATACAAAGCGACAATAAGGAAAATAATAGCTCAGTCTTAAGATATTGTCTAAATAGTTTATCCACAAAATCAAGCAGCGCTAAGTAGCACTTGCAAGCTAATACTTGACTACAATTATACAACAGCTGGCATCTTTTTTTTTTTGTAATTTTTTTTCTGTGTACTGCTTTAATATCTTTCAGACCTAGATTCTACGATGACTGGTTTGTTTTGTACTTTTGTACATGCTAGCATGTTTGACTTCCTTTAGGAAAATATAAAATTATGGTCTAGGCGTGGAGATGTTGGCTAGTAGTATTAAAAACCAGAGGTGTTTTGCTGATGGTGGTATTCTTTATACTACAAAATTGTCATTGTCTGCTGTAAGGGACCTAAATATTTCCCCCGTTCTGAAATAAGTGAAACACTTCTCTCTTTTATGTGAGAGCTTTTTGAGAGAAGTGTTTCACTTATTTCAGAATGGAGGAAGTATATTGCTAAAAATAATTTAGAAACGAAAATTGGTGTCCGAACAGTAGCTTCACTTGCTTTCTATTATATTTAAACATACTCTATTATACTCTGTATCAGATTTGATCTTGCATGATTTTGATACAGAGTATGTTTAAATACATAAATAAGTTACATCAAATAGGACTTGATGTCCTCTTAATTCATAAGCTAACAGATTTGTTGCAGTAACAGCATACATCCTTGAAAAACTATTCAGGGAAAAACCTTGCAGAATACCTTTAAGCAAAGCAAGAAAGACACTCTATTGTCAGTCCCCTGAAGAGCAGTTACGAAAACATCCAGTGAGTGTGCTATGAATTAACATAGCTTAGTGACCAAAACAGTGAGATTGTAGATAGAATTGAGTGATCAAGGGAGGAAGAACAGGGTTTAAGAAGAAAACAAGCAAGGTATGATTCTAATCAAGGTGATTAGTCACCAATTACAGCCTTGTCAATCTTTCGAGAGGAATGGCACCCTCCCAAGTTAAGACTACTAATTTCTCACCACAATTTTCCACATGCCAATCCTTCTTAATCTTCTCTTATTTATAGTTGTACTCCTCTAACTAACTCCCTTATATTCCTCATCAAGACACTTTTACCTGAATTATGTTGCACTACCTAATAGGCTAATATTCCCCTCCCCCTAATATGGATTCATAGCAGAGTGCTTTCCAACCACAAAGCAGAAGATGGCCAATTAAGGTTGTTTGGGGAATCCTCTTTCAGAGCTGACATAGATGATCTGCTGGCAATACAATACATTGCATACTATCCTTACAATCTGAAATATTGTAGTCTGCAGGAAACCCGACCATATTGCAAGTAGCAATGCTGAATCTTTTCTCGCTCAAAGCACAAAACACACTTTAGGTTGCTTCTTCCATCCATAAGGATGAATACATATACTCTCTTCGTCCCACATTAGAATTTGTGCTTATCGGGGCATGCAGTTTTAGATGATATTTTTTTTTTAATTATCAATTGCTATCTTGTTGAAAAGGGTAGATGTGATAGGAATTAGTAGTGTATTTTTTTTTGAATGAGAGTGTGAGACCACAAATTTTTAGTGGTGAGGAAGTATTGAAATATTAGAAAGTCATTTCTCAAAATGGAAGTGTCAATCTCATATGTGCGACAGATGAAGAGGGAAAGTGTAAAAACTAATATGGGATAGTAGAAATTTTAATTTGGGATTTCAGGGAGAAAGTCGCCTTTTTACTGTAGTATCGTTCAAAGATTAGAGAAACTTCCAATTATGCCCATTCATATCATCGAGTGCTTGTTCTAATTTCTATTTGGAAGATTGCTCGAGGATTTGGGACTAAGGGTAAATGCTTGTGGAGGATTGAGTTTACCAGAGTGAATGTGGGACTACAAAAGCAATTTGAGCAGGGGATAGAAGACCAATATCCTTCAAGTGTTCAAGCATTTTATTTTATTTTTCTTTTGTTGCATCAGGTACTCTGTTACATGAGAACAGTTCGGTAAAAAATAGGCAGCATAAAGATCACCATTACATAGCTGCAATATAGGCATCAAATTATAAATGTATCATAATCCTTAGCATGAAGGGATTAGGATAATGTGATGACTTCTGCTGATATATAAGGAGCTGGATGTGCTTACAACTCTAGTTTAGCTACTTTTTTGACAATTGTTTTGATATCTTTAGATAGATATACTTCCCCCACTTATTCTGTGTCTTCTGTTGTAAAAAGGAATGCTGATGGTTCCTTTTAATTGCTAGAGATTCATAACGATGTTCAAGCAAGTATTCTTTGATAACAATGGTGGCGACTGTCACTTGTATGAACATTCATGATGGTTGGGTATTGGAGAAGCTTCAGTGTTCCCTTCCCATGTTTCAGGGACGCAACCAGTTGATCTGGGGGTTAATTAACCGTTGAATATAGACGAGTCTTTCGCTGGTCATGTCTGGTAAGTGGGCCTGAGTAATTGCTGAAATCAAGAGGCAGACTGCAGAATGGACGATGCTTTTCTTATTAAGTACTAAGGTCTAACAGTGATAATGAACCTCAAGGCTATAACATCCTACTATCATCCCAGTGGGTAGGTTCGGCAGTGTGACTCTTGGCAGTATGAACTATGAAAGGATGATGGATTAGCGGAAGGCGGACTCTTGCAAAGATGGATTTCAACTGTAATTAGTCAGAGAGAATTCAAAGCCTTCAGGGTTAAAAAGAAACTAGTATAGAGAGTTTGAAATTTGCAAAATGATGGAGGTTTGTGACGAATCTAAAAATCAATACAAATTTTGAGAGAACAAATACTTCTAAAAGGTCTGTATCGCATTGTATTATAGATATATCTATCTTTATGCAACAAAGAACATATACGAGGTTTTGTTATGCTGGTTATTTAGTTTTTTCTCTTTGTGTGTGTGTGTGTGTGTGTGTGTGTGTGTGCGCGTGTGTTTGTGTGTATGATGTGCCTCATCTTTGTGTGTGTGTGATGTGCCTCATCTCACTCATGTGCACTTTGCAATAGGGAACTGGAAGAATTAATCCTTTCAATGTGAAGACCTTCTTTGGAACTGATTCAGATGAATTGTATCTGTAGTTTGTACTGCTAACAGTCTTAAGTGCTCTTGCTACCTGTGACGTAAACTTATTAATTGGCGTTTGTAATCCTCCCTGTTCTGCTAGTTGACACCTGTTTTCTTTCCGTTTTGAAAGCAAGGATGCACTACACATGTCGATCTTGGACTAGCTAGGAATTTATCAGAGTTGTTTGGCAAATGTTCTTCAGTCTCACTCGTTCTTCATCATCTACTAAAGGAACTACCACCTGAAATAGTTAGATCTAATGTTCTGCACATTCTTGACCTTATTGAGTGCAGCATTGGTTCTTCCTTTGATCAGGTGATTTACGTCTCTGAGTATCTCTCGTAAACTTGTGGCTGAACAAACATATTTTAATTTATGTTACTGGCTGAACTTCTATTAATCAGCTTTTTCTCACCTCCCCCCTCCCTTCCCTTTATTTTTAGTGTATGAATTTCAGATTGCTTGGATTCAAGCTTTATGAAACAGAAGCTCCCATGGAGATGGTCAATGTGGTTTTGGAGCGAGTGATCAAGGTTTCTCATATTCCATAAATCCATTTAATTTCCTGTTCTTTTGTTACTTGTTGATCTTTCTTGATCAGTGGCTGTTCCTTGCAGTGCTGCATGCAATGGTTTGCATTTGTAGGTTAGGGATGTAATCATGTATAATGCTTTACTGAGATAAGGGGTTCAAAATTAGTTTTTTTTTTTTTAGCATATCAAGACTCAAGAGAATTTGCATTTCCTTCATGCTGATCCATATGTATTTTTTCTTTCGGTTTTTTCACCAGGTACCCCTGTAGTTTTTCAAAATTCATGGGGTACCCCTGCTTTTAAACAAATGCACCAGATACCCTTACTTTGGGGGTAAAATGCACGAAATGCCCTTAATGACTAACGGTGTTAAGTTTCCGTTAGTCATTAACCCTAATTAACCCCCATAACCCCTCTAACCCTAATTAACCCTCAATCTAATCTAAACCTAACCCTAAAACCCTAACCTTAACTCCTAACCCTAACCACCCGCCCACCCGCCCCACCCCCTCCCCACCCCCCACCCCGCAACCCTTCCCCCCTACCCCCCGCAACCCCCCATCCCTCCCCCACTACCGCACCCCTTCCCCGCCCCTACCCCAACCCCGCAACCCCCCATCCCTCCCCCCACTACCGCAGCCCCTTCCCGCCCCCTACCCCAACCCCGCAACCCCCCATCCCTCCCCCACTACCGCAGCCCCTTCCTCCGCCCCTACCCCAACCCCCCCCATCCCTCCCCCACTACCGCAGCCTCTTCCCCGCCCCCTACCCCAACCCCGCAACCCTCATCCTCCCCCCACTACCGCAGCCTCCCCCCACCCTTTACCCCAACCTCCGCAACCCTCCCCCCCCTCCCCTCTCTTCCTCCTTCCCCCGCACGCTTTTTTTGTGTTGATTTATGGGGAAAATTCGAAAAAAATCGTGTTGAAATCGGGAAAAATTCGCAAAAAAACACTTGCTCGTTCGTTCTTGAGTTCGACGGCTTCCGTCGCCATTAGTGTCGAAGGAGAGAGTGAAATGGGGGAAAACCACACACGCCATTGTTGAATGCGGGGGATGGCGCTTCGATGCGGGCGTAAGGGGGTGCGGGCGTGGGGGGGGGAGGGGGTGGACTTCGATGGAGGGGCGAAGGGGGTGGGGGAGCCGCGGGAGAGTGGGGGTGGGGGAGAGGGATTCGACGGGGTGGGGGGGGAATTCGACGGGGTGGGCGGGTGGAGCCGCGGGAGGGCGGGGGTGGAGGGAGGGGAGGGGGATTCGACCGGGGGGTGGGGGAGGGTCGAGAATTCGACGGGTGTGGGGGTGGTGGGGGGGGGTGGGTGGTGGCGCGGGTGGGGGAGGGCGGCTACGGGGATGAGGGGGGGGTGGGGGAGGGTAGATGGGGGTTATGGTGGTTGGGTAGTTAGGGTTAGGGTTTAGGGTGGGGGGTGAGGTGTTAGAGGGTTAGGGGTTAGAGTTAGGGTTTTAGGGTTAGAGTTAGGGTTTTAGGGTTAGAGTTAGGGTTTTAGGGTTAGGGTTAGAGGGTTTAATTAGGGTTAGAGGGGTTAATTAACCCTAATGACTAACGGAAACTTGACACCGTTAGTCATTAAGGGCATTTCGTACATTTAATTTCTAAAGCAAGGGTACCTGGTGCATTTGTTTAAAAGTAGGGGTACCCCATGAATTTTGATAAACTACAGGGGTACCTGGTGAAAAAACCGTTTTTCTTTTTTTTCATCTTGATTTTATTCTCCTTTTGTATTTCTTTTTGGTTTGTCTTCCTTCAAATAGGAATTATTTGGCAGAAAGCTGACTCGAACAAAATTTTCAAGATGATATTCTTGAGGTATCGCTCATCTAGGAGTAAGCAGCAGCAATTAGACTAGTTATTGATGTTAGAGTGTGTCTGTGCTGATATGTCTAGATGCCACGAGAGCTGGGGATGATCTTTTGGCAGGCTATCTGCTGATAGTATACCATCAAGTATTATGTTGCACCTGTTATTAGGGAACACAAGAATAATGCTCTTTACGTCTATTTAGTGATGATGCTATATAATGTCTGCAATTTCAGGATGCTAGTCAGTACCAAGACCTGGATGCTTATCTGAAAGTCGTGGATGGTTATGTTGATATTGTCCTTCAAAATCACATGGTGAGTCAGAAAATCAGAATTAGATGCTGGGTCAGATTAGCCGTTTACTGTTCTGTGGTTGTTTAAGGTCCAAAATTGTTTGAATGGTCTCTCCTTCCGAATTTTCCTGGCAAAAAATGTGAAGAAATCCACTGATAAGTGCTTCAATTTTCTTTATATCTGGTGCATGTGCATCTTCTTCTGATGTTTTCTCATGAGAAGATGAGTAGTCGGAGGGAACAAAGGAAGTGAATATTCTTGAGTTTCAACGTTTAGCTGCTCAACAATGGTGGGTCTCAGCTGGTTTCTCATTTTATGTACATCATATAGTATCTTTTGTCAAGTAACATCTTTTAAATAGGTGTGTTCCTTTTGAGAAACTGAATTTAAATGTCCCCCTTTCTAACAGACCATAGTTTAATAGAATTTACCACCTTAGGCTGTTAGGCAGCTAGCTTGTCCATTTTGTCCTTGCTCATGTAAGGAAATGATCATTGTCTAAGGATTCATAGTCCGAAATGGTCTTTAGGTGACTAAAGGTGGTAAATTAAGAAACTTGTTATAAAAGGATGTTTAAAAAATGAATTTTGAGAAAAAAAAAAGTTAGAAAATGGTCTTGGACAAAAATATTCCTACTATATATGGTGTGCATAAAAATTTTTAGAAGTTCTCGTGAACTTAGTGGTTAATAGCTCTACCTTACAACTTCTATGATGTATGTTCAAAGTTTTGCCAGTACTTGATTTGTACAGTGACTAGAGTCCATGTATCTACTTCTATTTAAAATTTTCTTTCCTATATAATGGGAGTCTTGTATTGACTAAATAAACAATGCCAAAACCTTAAATCCACAAGAGGGTGTCGGCTGCGTTAATAATGAACCAAGAAGTTATCTCCTGTTCGGTTGATAGTTAGCAGTATTTTGGTATGGTTAATTTTCACCGAGTCATCAATAGTTTGGTTTGCTTGTGTTAAGTATTCCCTTTTCTTTTTTCCTTTTGTAATTTCTATTACTCGATACCTATGCATGCTTGTTTGATAATCCAACCCTTCCTGATTGACTCTATTTCATTGCAGAAAACTCAACTAGAAGTACTTCTTGGAGGGATCGCAGAGCGGGCGTGCAACAAATGGGTGAATGACATTGAACTTGATAGCTTGCAGTCTGTCCTTACTAAGATTCTTAGTCATACAAAGTGCTTGGAAGATGTTCTAGAACTGGTATACCTCCTATTTGTCTTATATATAGGTTTTATTCCACTTTCTGCTTCTGGAGTTCATACTTCTGGAGTTCATACTGCTGAATCCACATGCAAAATTGTAGCTAGTTAGATGATGGACATGCTATGTTTTCTGGAATGAAGTATGTGACTCAGATAAAACTAATTATCTCTTAAATATTACTCCCTCATTTCAAGGTAAGTGTATAAAGGTGATGGTCATGCACACCGATCATACAGTTGTTAATTATCTCATTGGTATTCACAATCTTAAAAGTAATAATAATAGGAGTTCTTTGTAGATGTTAATGACAAGAATTAATAGAGTGGCATTTTTAAGTGACGTATAATGTGAAATAAGAAAAATTAGTTAAGTGGGCTTATAGCATGAAGAATGGAGTAATTTGTGCTTTTGCTGTTTTTGTTGTTCTTGTTGTCAGTGTTCATATTATTTATTAATCATCAAGGATTGTAATTGGTAACCTGTTCTTGCTACCATGACCAATCTAAATAAACTAAACCGGCCAAATTCTTCAGAAGATAAAGAACATTTAACTTAAATATTCTATCGCATATGAAGTATTCAGTAATCAGTTGCTTGTATTCAACTTGAAATATTGTGTCGCCAAATGAAGTTATTACATATTATTATTTCTTAATATTTATTTTGGTGGTCATTGCAGAACCTTTTTGCTGAAATCATCGATGTCATGCGTGGGACTGCAAAGAATGCCATTAATATGCGTATCCTTGAAATGGCTACAAGGTATAGTAGTATCTGCTTGGACTCTTAGTTGCTGCCCTGATGTTTGAGTATTTTTGCAGAAAAATGCTTGATAACTTGGCTTTGCACTTTAGTTGATTTTGTTATTCCTTCCGAAGATTATATTATGTGTGGCTGATATGCTTGAGAGACAATTTTTTTCCAAATGTTTTTTTATCTAATTACCTGACCAGAGGAGTGGAACAATCTGCTTTCGGGTTCACCAAAGCTCTTTTAGGCTTGACAAAGTTACTCTATCTAGAGGATAATTTGTAATAAATCAAGAATGCCTAAAACCCTAAACTGGATAAAATTTACTTAAGTTGCTCAATTCGGCATGTCAGAATATCAGGACAAAAGCTTTCTCTAAAAGAAAGGGCACAAATTCATGAATGAGATTGATGCATGATAAATTGTGAGACGGGGGTAACTTTTTGTCTTAAATGGGTCAAGCTCACTAATACAGAAGTGACCCATTTTAGGTAAAATGTTATCCTTTGTTTAAAAGTGACCCTTTTTGGCTTATAAAGTGACCCATTTTGACTTAAATCGTGACCCATTTTGGCTAAAAGTGAAGTGGTCTCACAATAAATTTATTGTGATAAATTGTGAGACGGGGGTAACTTTTTGTCTTAAATGGGTCAAGCTCACTAATACAGAAGTGACCCATTTTAGGTAAAATGTTATCCTTTGTTT
Organism: Beta corolliflora; assembly: GCA_947648045.1. Lineage (NCBI taxonomy): Eukaryota > Viridiplantae > Streptophyta > Magnoliopsida > Caryophyllales > Amaranthaceae > Beta > Beta corolliflora. The sequence goes on from CANSZD010004255.1 coordinate 597,816, forward strand.
AAAAGTGACCCTTTTTGGCTTATAAAGTGACCCATTTTGACTTAAATCGTGACCCATTTTGGCTAAAAGTGAAGTGGTCTCACAATAAATTTATTGTGCATGCGGTGCACACAACACCAATAAAAGAAAGAAGGGAGGGGAGGTTGGAGGGGATTATAAAGGGTTCTTCAATTAAGTCGCAAAGAGGGGGAAAGAGATCATTTATGACATCGGAGTTTGACGTTTACCCATTTAGGCGTGAAGATGGTGGTTTGGGATCTAAGAACAAGTCCTTAGGGAACATTCCCTCTGTAGCAAACTTGCTTTTTTTCTAATTGGATTCATATACTCCCTCCATAGTCCATATCTAAGTTCTTCTTGGATGAAATGTTTCGATTACCGAGCCAATATTTGACCATACATTTTCATCAACATATAAGGAAAAAAAAACATTATTTGTAGAGTGAGAGGGAATGCGACTTTCAAAGGGAAATGGGAAATCATGTGAGGGATTATTGAGAAAAGTTGTTTACATCTTTTGTTCTTTGAAAGAGTCTGAGCCTCCAGATTCCAGAATGCTCAGTTGTTTTGTGTAACTGTTTTTGTTTCCAGTTAATCAAATATCCCTTCCTTTCCTCCTGTTTTCTGTCTATCAATTCATTTAAACTTACCTCTGCTCTCTGAATTGAGTGTGGTGATCTGAAACCATCACAATAAGTCAAATTGGTTTGAGGACTGGTGGATTTGTGTGAAATATTCGAGGGATAGAAAATTTCAGAAAGTGAATAATTGGAAGAAGAAAATGTTGCATCTATCGAAGTAAACAAACAATTTATCGAATTCAGCACACCAACCAAGTTGAGGGAGTCGAAATTTCTTAGTAAGCTGGCCTGTGACTGTCCCCTTACTCTTCCTGAGACATAGCAACAGGATTTCATAGAAAGGCAGAAAAAAACAGCCTCACCGATCAAATATCATCATGTTCAGGATTCCTTAAGAACCATCCCCTCCAGATAGTTTGTTTAGTGTGGTTCTATAAAGAGATTCTTATTAGTTAGTAGAAAGCCATTCCCTGGGAGTTCCACCAACGGCCTGAAGGCCTTCCCCCTGGCTCCCGCTTGTGCTTCTAAGACCTAGAACTCAGAAGTCAAAGTAGACTGACTTCTTAGCTTCAGGCACTTCCAGGTCACCTAGAGCAGGCCTTAATGACTTACCGACCGAAGGCATTGGTACTTACTGACTTGACTGCGCTTGGATTCTCGAACTCTAAGAGCGGATTGAAGGAAGACATCCGATTCGATGGCATCTGTTCGCTTTGAACCCTTTGCTCCTCCTTCTAATTTATATAGCTTTCTGTAATTCCATCTAATTGGCCTATTGGTTAAGCTTTTCAGCCGTAGCTTGCTGGTTTTTCCATCATCCAATCCACAACAAATCGAATGAAACCTGGCGAAAAAGAAGTGAACACTTTGCTGAGGTTTTTCTTCGTGTTTGTTTTTCTTCAAACCCCTAATCCGCTCTCGCTCGCCGCTACTAACGCGTCTCGGTTGATTTCCCTTCCTTTAGCTACTCAGATGTTTCAGTTCACTAAGTTTGAAAAGTCCAAAGAGCGCAGACTAGCCACAGATCTTGTATACGTTTCCCGATCGGAGATCCATGGATCACTGACGGTATCTCCCCATGGCCTTTCGCCTCTGAAAGCGTCCTTCCTTCTCAATGTCCGGGCATCCATCCAATGCGTTCTTTTCGATCTTGTACGAAAGTACACCGAAGACCAACCCAATCTCGACGAAAAAAAGAAAAGCGTCATCGGATTTGAAGCGATGACTTAAGCATAATTTCTTCTTTTATGATTTTTCAAACTTTCTTTAGTTTAGTGATTGATATCAAAGAGAGTCTCAGAAATCTCTAAATTCTTCGAAACCTCCCCTCTCCGCTCTTTGCCACCCTCTGACCGCTACTTACCATTTCAAAAACAAAAAACGCTTTTCGCTCCTCTCACATTCGTTCGAGCTCTTTCAGATCCTCGAGACAGACGCAAGAAATGGGAGAAATGAAAACGAAAAGGTATCCGATTTTGGAGAGGACATTATATTGGGGTGGGGAGAGTCTCTCTCTATGGAAGTAATTAGTGAAAGCGTTCTTTTTCATTTTCATTTACCATGTCAGGATATGTTTTAAACCAATAGCATGAGGACATCTTAAC